>OZ038374.1:6449350-7170903 GCA_964036015.1 Leptarthrus brevirostris | reverse complement strand
CAAATTTTCATCCCGTAACTCGCTTTCCAGCTTACACATAAATGCTTCAGCAACGAGAGGAGATAAACTATTGCCCATGCTACAGGCGAAATTGTTGGAATAAAACTTGTCTCTAAACTAGAAACAATTATATTTCATACATGTTTCAACCGCCAAAATGTGGGAATCAATACGTTTTTCCGGCAAATTACATTTTTGAAGGTGTTCTTTTAACGAAACGATAGCCACATCAATGGGAACACTTGGGAAAAGGACAGTGACATCAACAGAGTTCATAATTTCATCGTCCTCAACTTTTACATCATTTACTCTGTCTACAAAATCAAAAGAGTTTTTAACAGAAAATCTTTCAAACTACCGAATCCGTGACAAGCCACTTGGCTGGCGGTCTTAGCAAAAGGAGAATTGACACATGAGACGATTTTCCGCATCTTGTTTCCGAGTTTGTGGATTTTTAGTAGCCCACACATCAAAGGAACTTGTGGATTAAATTCTCTGAGAATGAATTTGTTTACACCAAACGTTTCAACTAAATTTTCAATAGTTAACTTAGCATCTTTTATCATTTTGTTCAGTGGCGACTTTTTACAAATGTTTAAATTATCTTCCTCTATGGACGAGTGCATGCGTTCATCGTAGTCAGATTTGCTCAAAATGACAATTTAGTTTTCTTTACCCGACTCCATATAATACGCCTCCCGTTGTTTGAGTGATTTGAGTGCGTTATTTGCATTTGCGGCCGAGTCACTTAGTAGATTCATTTTGCCCATCCCTACAAGGGACGCCTTTCTGTCACACTATTTATCCATGACCTGCTCCAGGTGAAGCAACCTATCCATCTGAGCCATATTTAGAAGTTGTGGGCCCTCCTTCAACAGGAGTTAAAACTGTCAGCTTATTCGCAGGTAGAGACATTGATTAAGGGGCAATAACAGGACACTGACCAGTGAGAACATGCCATTAGACTGTTTATCGCCTTCAATATATTCTGCCGTGGCTTTAGGGAGGAGAGCGAGAAGCCAACCCTAGTTCACGTCCTTTTAATATGTCCGGCGGCTCTCGCTAGTGAGTTAGTTAGGCTAGACAGCTTGTATTTTAATAACCTGAAGGAGATCTCAAGGCTAAGAATTGGAGAGATTATTCACTTCCTCTCATCTACCTTACCGGCTAGATCTAGTGTCACCTATATCCAATTATTGACTTCCTAACTCATCGCGCACAGACACATACTGATAACCTCTTCACAAGACGTGGTTACAAAACGGCACCTGGGTGGGTAGCTTATGTCGCCACTTTAACCTACCAACAAGGGTCTGTTCCCGTACCCGCCGAAATTTACAGAAATAGCAAAATTCTGTTCCAGAACAAATCACTGCGACAAAATGTTTTAACTTCCTTTTCTGAGGAAAAATGTTGAATTTTGTATCAGGCAAAATCTACCGACTGTCAAAAAATAACTTCAATGAATGTTGCGGAAAGAAAGGGAACAGGACCTTTTCGGATGTTCGGCAATTGTGGGAATGTTGTGCAAAAGCTACTTTCACTAAGTTTTTATTCTAAGTAAGAGGAAAAGTGTTTTTGATGCTTATTGAACAAAACTGCACGATTTACGACGATAACTGTTGCACAATTGTTTTTCGTAGAGTAGGAAATTTAATAAATTGGACAACGTTACGAGTATAACGAGTCAAATTTTGCTATCAGAAGATTTTGATTGTCTCAACTTTTCTCTTTTTTAAATTTGTAAAGTTATCTGTTGTATGTGTTACACTTTTTTTTCATTTCACTTTTTACTTATTTATGTTTTTTTTTATTCATTTCCAGTCCTATAAAATTTTTAAGACTGTTTTTCGTGGACGTGGAAGCTATGCACTTTATAAAAGGGCTTTCAGCATGAAATATTTTAGGATAAAAAAATTCCAAAAGTTTATTTAATTATTTAATAATTAAGAAAAGATAGAGTTTTATGTAAAAATGAAAAAACAAAATTAAAATAAAGAGAAGACTAGTCGGTAAAATTACTCAGTATTTCCTGCTTGTTGGAAAGATATTTGTTGGTAGTTGTTTCGAATTCGTTTTGTTTATGTCTGTCTGTCGATTCTGTTTTTATTGTAATACTATTTATTGGGTTTGCTATTAAGTAAGGCAGCACTATTATTTCACCAAAAATATTCTGCGCAATGATCGGGCCTATTCCTAAAGGCACGTTTGCTGCATAATTCAGCAATACACTGTTCAGCTGAATTGTGCAGTTGATGCGCAAACCTGTGTTTATGAAAGGGCTCTTTAGTGGGGCGTAATAATTACAATACTCGAAAGACTTTAAGAATATGGTAAGGTAAATACTTCTTCTTTGCTCATACTCTTGAAATAAACGTGATTACTTATGACTTGTTCAATCGCGGTCATATACACATACAGGGGGTGATCAAGCAATTGGAACGCTACGGTAGAAACCAATTTTTAAATTTATTGTCTTTCTTTAACAAAGTGTGTCAACGTAATTTTAATATTTAACACATTTAAGAGTTATTAAGAAAAATATTTGCAAAATTTTTTAATATGGAGTGCCTCCCCCATCCATTTTCCTTTATGACAGCATCAATTCTTCGTGGCATGATGGCAATTAAATTAATAATGCAGGAATGAATTTCTGGCGCACTATGTCACACCTCAAGTATATTTTCTTTAAGAAGAGGGTAGTGTAGGATTATGGCGAAGGTATACAAGGGATTTAAGAGTTTGCCAGGCAATAGGATTCAAATCCGGAGAATTGCGTGGCCAGGGTAAGAGTGGAATATTCTAGGGAAGATAGGTAGGCTTTTACGGTGTGCACTATCTTGCGTACAAACAAAGGGTACTGTGCTTATCCTGAGTTCATTAACATTAGGCCAAAAGACCTCCTCCCGCATAGTGCCCTCTATAAAATAGAGAGGACCGGGACTTTCACAGCTTATTGCTCCCCACACCATCATCCAAGTATTTTCCCAGTCTCCTTCTAACAAATTGCGTCGCTTTAGTTAAAACATAAAGTGGCGACATGTCCAATTATTCCGAAAAAAACAGGCGACCACTTGCTTCGTGCACGAACAACTTTTGTTGGATTTGGCTCGTCTTGACAAACCCATACAGTCGATTGTTGCTTAGCTTCAGGTTCATATGCATAGATCCATGATTCGTCGCCTGTCACGATCTTATAGACGTCTTTTGAAGCAGCGCGATTGAATTGTTTCATCATTTCTTTGCACCAATCGACACGAGCCTTTTTTTTTGAGCGATTGTCAAATTATGGGGTATCCAACGCGAACAAATCTTTTTGACGGTCAAATTTTCATGCAATATTGAATGTATGCGAGTGGAAGTAATGCCCAAACATGCCTCAATCTCACGATATGTGACATGACAGTCTTGCAATATGAGGCACAGCATCGATTTTTTTCTGGGACAACAACCGATTTAGGACGACCTTCACGAAATTCGTCCTGTAGCGAAGTGCGACCACAATTGAATTCGGAAAACCAGCGAAACACGGTGGCTGGAGATGGTGCTTCATTACCAAAAGTCGAAGCGAGTTGATCGGCACACTGTTGTTGGTTTAATCCTGGTCGAAAGTTATATAAAATTATCGCACGAAAATGTTCACGATTTAATTCCATTTTTTGACCAAGATGAATGTTTCAACACAAATAGTACTCGTATAACAAAACGTTTTGAGTACGATTACCATTAAAAATGTAAAATTTTACTATGTCAATGTCATATTTGACATAATCTTACTGGTGTTGCCATATCTCAAAACTTAAGCAGCAACCTACGTAGGTTAATGATGGCTTTCCATTATTCCAAAACGTAGCAACCTAATTCCTATGTATCTTCGCAAAGCTTATACGGGCCACCTCCATCCCTTGCGTGAGGTTACGGCTTCTTTATCGGCCGGTAGCTTTAATATTTTGATCCCGAGATCTTCTCCTCAATGTTGCTCGGGATATTTCAATTTCCGCCTCCTTCAGAACTCTCATTTGTTCGCACAGAGGCAGCTTATAGTTCTCTAAAACCATCCAGATGATTTTACGATCAGTTCTTTCCGTAGTTTTCCTACCACGAGGAAAAGAACGAGTTCATAGCTAGAGGATGCTTTTCCTGAATTTTTTTGGCCATTTTTGAAACTGTAGAAGAGCCAAAATAACCTTTCTTTTGTCTATGGGGATATCCTTATTAGTGCCCATTCTTGAAAAATTTTAAATTATATGAAACAAACAATCGGAATTTAATTTGTCACATTTGGTCTGCATTTGGACACACCGCATTGTCCGCGTTAGACAAAGTCCAGCGTAAGACTATTAAACTTATTGGCAATTCCTCAATCTCTAAGGGCCTTGAATCTCTGGAGCATCGACGGAATGTCGCTTGACTCTTACTCTTCTATCGCTATTTCCATGGCCATTGTTCTAACGAAATTGTTAGCTTGATCCCTTGTAGACAAATGACAACGCGCGATACAAGAGCTATAAGTCGCTCCCACCCATCCAGGTCAAATTTGGACGTAACGTCAAACAGAACACAACAAGACGTAACGTCAAACAGAACAACACAAGTGTAAACAATCTACCATCTTCTGTTTTTCCCTCGTCATATGAGCCCGAAACTTCTAAACGGGGCGTACATCGACACCTCCTTCACTCTACCTCCTAACCCATTTCCCTCATCCTTAATTCCTTCCCTGTCAAGGCTGTGCTTTAGCATCATAGGGCATCCCCTGAGCTTTGGCAACATCATATATATATATATAAAAAAAAATCACCACCAAGCGCTTCATTATTACTTCATTTTTCTTGCACACACAAATAAAACACACTCTCTTAACCAAAGAAGAGAAATGCTGATGTCATTGACGCATTTTAAGCTCAATACTTCAGCAGACCAAGCACAAGATAGTTTTTCTTTTAAAACAAAGAGAGACACTTTTTATCGTGTTCACATCTTCAGAACATTTGTAGGTTAAACTCAAGTAACAGTCAATTTGAGACTTTAAAAATATTCGACGAGAAATACGACGAACAAGTACAATTCCTCAAACTTTTCCTTATGTTTGCTGTGGCAAGTTTCAGTTTGTTTACACAACTAATGCTCAGCTGTTAATGCTATCTTCTCGGCTTGTATCTAGAGTAGACTTTGGACGAGCATACTTTGATAATTCACTGCAAAAAACAATGACGCAATTATATGATCTCGATGCAATGTTAGAGGCACCACAAAATAAAATTCTACCGCCATCTATGAGTGTTCCAATTGCGTGAGCACCATTATTCCTTTGTGAAGTCTTTACTGTCCCACTTGTGTTTTCTATGAAAAATTAACCTTTGCTATTGCATGAGTTGATAATGGCTGTACTATATAATGTGGTGGTAGTAATTAGCAAAATAGTTGCACAGTTATATGTGAATGATTGCAATAATGTTAGTTTGTTTTTATTAATATATGTTAGTTTATGTTTATTTGTACAAAAAAACAAATCACGTTTTAAATAAAAACTTTATGCTAAAAGCAAATTTTTCCAAAGGTCCAACAAAACAAACAAAACATCAGTTCGTTGAAGCGAAAAATATCAGAAAGTTCGGAAGATTTACGTCCTCAAGAAGCGAACAGTCGAATCAATTCTCGCTGGACTAATGAAGAACTTTTACTTGCCGTCCATGGAGTAAGAAAATTTGGAAAAGATTTCCAGGTAATTTGATGGATTTGTTTTTTTCCGTTTTGGCAACAAACTAAAATCAATTATTCAGGCAATTGCTGAAACAATTGGAACTAAAACTGAGGCTCATGTGCGAACATTTTTCGTAAACTACCGCAGGCGGTATAATTTAGATAACGTTCTGAAAGAATACGAAGCCGAAAAGGAAGCACAGCAGCAACAAGCAGCCAAAATTGATAGCACATCTAGTGCAACTGGCAGTGAAGCTGTAAGTCCAACTGCAAATGGTGAACAAAAACAGCAATCCGATATTATTATGGAGGTAAGTGGACGTTTATTTATTTTTTTTTGTTATCAAAACGCTACAAATTTGTGTATTTATAGATTGACTTAGAAAGTGATCCATCATCGGAACCCTCTCCAGGAAAAAAACCAGCACTTAGTGTTAGTCAGGATGTAGCTAAAACAAATATTTAAATTATTTTCTCTAATTCCTACCGCATTCAAAGCAAATTCTATTGATATAAGATTGAGAGAGAGACAGATAGGATCGAAATAGATACAGGAATGAAAGAAGACCTGTGTATGTTTATTTAAAAAAAAATGAAAGTAACGCGAGCAAGTAAAAATATTCTAAACAAAAATGATTATGATCGTGTTAAGTTATAGTTGAGAAAAATATTTATTTTAATTTCATAAAATCATTTTCTTTCTTAGATGTAAAATATTATTATTATTTGTTTGTAAAAATTAATTTTTCATTTTTCATCGTATTTATAATTGCACTTTTCTTGTCATTAATTGTTTTGTACAAGGACAATCAAGTACGACTTGTATTTGATCGCCCGGCAAAGAAAAATATCAATAAGACTTGAAGGTAATTGCATCTTTTGCTAGTTAACAAGTACACAGAATTGCGTTTTCATTGCACATTTTATAGATTGAAGGAATTTACATCACATGTGAGTACGAAACGATTAACGTATTCATATTGTGATCGGTAATTATTCGAATCGTGAAAATCGCTCCGTTTCTCAATGTTTATATCTTTTTGTATGTTCATGAATGTCGTTTAGTTAGACTTATTATGAAAGCAGGGATGATCATAGTAAATAGTGTTAGTCAAAGGTGGAATCCTTGAAAAATAGCAACCTAACATTCATTGTTTAACGTAGTATTGTTTTTTTAAGAACGAAATCAATTCAAAATTGGAGCTGCTTACTTGCTATCTTTTGTTTGGGTCTGATAATGTAAAATAATGGATTCTATGAATCGTTTGCAAATCAACAAATTCCCAAAAACTCGCTCGAATTTGAATGCTTTTCCTATAATATCAAAAGTAACACTAGAAACGACTGTAATAGCTGTAAGACTTTATTTTTAAGACATCAGAATATATTTCACATTCAAGTTTAAATTTACTTAGAAACACTTTAATTTATCAGGAAATTTTAATTATTCTTTTGCTACAAATCGGGAATACGGGCTTCTTCATCAACACAGATTTGCGCAGTTATTCGCCAATTCAGCTAAACCGAAAGAGTTGCTACTCATTCTTGCCCTACTTTATTTAAACAATTTAATTTCGAGTTGGCTCCGATATATGAAAAAATAAGATTTGTCTCGAAACCAATCTCACCTTTTGCTTATTTTTTTTTTGCATGTAGGTAAATATATCTTATTGCAAGTGCTCTCGCACAATCATCCAGATCTTTGGTACAGTGAAGAAGTTTAGCTTGAAAAGGGAAGAAAAAAAGACAAATTTCTTGTGGCAACTTGAAAAGTAAAATTGTTATACATACTTTTGCAAGTATTCAGCCAAAGATTACTTACTACTTACTAGATAAATGGCTTCGAACAAAGCAGTGAACAATTTTTGGTTGCTTATATATATTTTCCGCATCGGGTAACCCTGCAGTCAGAACTAAAAATTTGTTTTCCGGGGGAGTTTGTGGATAAGAGACACGTATAGGTAACATTCATAAACGCCAGTTTACGCATCATCTATACAATTCGAGCCCGTTCATAAACACAGATTTGCGTATCAGCTGCACAATTCATCTGAACAGAGTGTATTGCTGAATTATGCAGCTGCAGTTCAAACCTGCGCTTATGAATAGGCCATGCAGCTGAACAGAGTAAGTGTAATCAAGAATTCAGCGCACTGCGCATCAAAGCTGCACAAAATCAACCTCCATGCGGCAAGTAAAGATATACTTGTATACATAAAAGTGGATATTTTAATAACATCCCAGCGGGAAATGAAGCACTCTATAAGAAATGGCGAAGTGCTCTATAAGAAATGGCGAATCGCTCTATAAGAAATGGCGAAGCGCTTACTTAGAAGCTCGATGCGCTTACTATCCGTACGATGGTTCATTTCGTTTTAACATTGCATGTCCGCAGAAGTAAGCACTTCCATGTTATTTCTCTTCGAGCGCAAGTTAAGCGCTTCAAAAGAAGGCAGAGGAAAGAGACAAAAGCGTTGTGCTTCGCTCTGCCTACTACTACTATATACAATACTTTAGTAATGTTCCTTTTTAAAAGTAAATTACTTACCTTAATTAGTGCTTCACTAAAATACACTACAAGAAAAGGTCAATTTAACTTTGTGAACGAACTTTACAACGTCACTTGCAAAATAAAACTAAAAATGTTTCTTTCAATGCAAGGAAAGTAAGACGACACTAACAGTTACGCATTCTACGAAAAACTTCTCAATAAGAAATGTCGCTTCACGTGTTCTGCTCAAAGCAGAGAGAGCGAAGCGCTTCTTCTACGCTTCAATTCGAAGCGCTTGTTATATTTCCCGCTGGGATTATTCTTCCCTTTCTTGTGGAAAGCAATAGTGCAAGCGCGTCTACCTTATATGATATTTTCAATGAGTCCGAACGAAAAAAGAAAAAGATATTAATTTTAAAGCGGATTTTGGCTGAATTTGGAAGTGCACTAAAAGGAAGTATTCAGACTATTCCTGATTACATGGAAATTGTGGACTCATATAATTAAAAAAATTACTTACAAATCTTTGTCCATTATCGCTCGTTTCACGGGCTGCATTAAAGAAGCGGTTTTTCAAACGCTGCGCATGCTGCTTGTGGAGCTATCAATGCGCTGAAATTGTTGACACTTCGCTGTACAATTTTTGCAGTGGCGCTGATTATTTAAACAAACCTTTGAATAAAAACTGCAGCTCGCTGAATTAGGCAGCTGCAGTTCAAACCTGCGTTTATGAATAGGCCCATACTTTTCTTATGTGCATTTACAAATGTCAAATGTACTTCACTCATTTAAAGATCAGAATACATTGACAGTTTGAAAATTTATTTTTTTTTTTTATTTTTGGTACATTTTTACTCTTTGGAAAGACAAGGCGGTACTTTTTTAACAGGAGTTTGCGATTCTCTCCGGATGAGAACAGAATTTTGAGAGGATTAAGCGATTCTCTCAAATAATTTTGACAGGAGTATATGACTGCACACTCTTACTCTTACTCGTACTCTTTATTTGCATGGACAATTTTTATGATATTTTGTGACTGGAGGGTTAATTAAATGATTTTGCATGTGATCGGTTAATTATGATCATGTAACAATAGACCCACATTGTGAACTCAATTCAAACTATAACTTCGGTTTAATTGGGGTCTGTAATGCTATTTAGGGGTTGGCAATTAAAAAGAAAATATTTCAGGGAGAGGATCACAGGAAACGTAATTTGTTCCTTACATTTTTCCACCGAAATGATTTCTATATCTCGTGGGCTGAACACAAATATAAGTACATATTGGATATTTAGCACAGGTTTTTGAAATTTCGCAGAATGTCACTTTCTGAACGATCAAATCAACACTAACTCAACCCGCATTCTGGCATAAAATTAAGTCGGAGCAAAATATCTTACGTGTGCGTCGGGCTCACATCCGAAAACCGGCTTGAGGGAAGAAATTTAGAGTCAGGTGTGCATTGGGTCATTTACCATCAAAAACCTGTTTGTGTAGACTCAAAAGAGAACCGTGTGCGTTGGCTGAAAGGACGTTAAGGAAGGGCCTATTCATAAACGCAGGTTTACAATGCAGCTGCATTATTGAGCAATCGCTCTGTTCCGCCGATGGCAAACCCGCGTTTATGAATGGGCCCGAACATAAGTTGGGTGATTTTGTTCACATTCATGACCACGAGTTGTTCCAACAATTGCATAAGCAACAGACCTGTAATCTTTTACTCATAATAATTTCACTTAAAAATATGAGAATAGATCTGCTTAAAAGTTTTCTATGCAAAAAAGTGCTTTCTCCAAGAGAAGTTGTTTTGTCAGCAAACTTTTCCAATTTCAATAGAAGCTGAACAACGTATCGAGTGCAATTTACTTGTGATAATTACTGCTCGTAAACAACCAAGCCTCCAGTAGTACTCGTAGGGGAACAGAATTAATGTCACATAACATTTAACGTATGAATACAAAAGAAATATTTTTTTATGTTTATTAATAGTATAGAAAGCGAATTGCAAGTGTTTCAATACTTTTGTGTTTAGGTAGTATTACACGGTATTCACGAGATTAAAAAGGTAGCAAGCAACCAGCATATAAAATTCAAATGCAATATCAAATTGAGGCTTGTTAAGAAATTATAAATATGTAATTCGATAACAATTTTAGAAAATCTAATTTATCGCAAACGAGTCATTTTATGTATAAATATTATCGAAAATAAGTTTTGCAATAATTCGAATTAGTTTAGGTTTCGTTTACATGCTTAGAAATTAAAATTAATTTAGTATAAAATCAGTCATTAGATTTTGATTGTCGTATTGTACGCGTTCGCAGCCCCCACCACTTTTTTTTTATTTGTACGTTAATATTATAGTTGTAAAAAGAAGAAAAAATAATAATTTAATTTCATTCATAGCATAGTAAGCGTTTTTTTTTTAATATAATAATTGTAATGCATACTGAAATACAAGCATATATTTTCAGTTGTAGTCACATCTTTGCTATGAGTTTGAACCGCTGACGGTAACGGACGTGCCGCAATGTCCTGCTCCCCAAAATAAATTTAAATTAGGTTGCAGAGCAAATTAATAAATAAGTTAAACCTATTAAGTGCTAGTGCCATCTTCACTAAAGGGAAGGGCTTTTATGCTCTGTTTAAAAGCACAGTCTGGTGAGTCCGTCCCATTTAATATCGTTTTTTTTCCATCGTGCTTCATTGAATGCGTTTAACGGGTCCCTACTGCTGAGCATTTGGCTGCCTTCGGTGAGATAAACGTTCAGCACAACAGGCATAACACTGCTGCTGGATTGTTCTCACAGAGGCGGCTTTGCTTTGCATTTGTGGATCCCGTTCCGGCTGTTTTTGGCACTGAGCGAAACCAAGGTTGTTTCCGATTCTGATATTAATCAGTATCACATTCCTCAGTGGGGAATCGCATTTATATTAGAAATGATGTGCCATTCTCCAATCTCCCTCAATTCTCTTCTACTAATCCAGAATTAAATTATGTCTGGATTCGATTTAAACTCTATTGGCACATCATTCACTTCTGCTTTTTATACCGCAGCCCGAATATGTCTGACACTGACACTGTGTGCTCCTTCGATAAACTGTCTTTCGATATCGATAAGATTTTGGAAATATCCCCCTCTTCTGAAATCGTTCTTGCTGGCGATTTCAACGTTCACAACTTCTACCATCAGCCCTTCTGGAAAACACGTCGAGTTACTCCTTTAATTTACAACAACTGTTTGAGTGTCAGACTCGTGTTCCTGATACTTTGGGACACAACGCGCATCTTTTGCATCTATTTGTAATATCGTATAAAGATAAGTACTTTGTTTCGGTAGCTGCTCCATTGGGCAATTCTTATCTCCACCCAATTCTCCACCTCCTCTCTGACAACCAATAACCTAAATTCCACCAAAAGATTAGTGTGGCTGATTGGGCGAGACTTAATAAATATCTCAGAGAGCTGGATTGGTCTGATTGCTTTTCTGTGAGAGACGTTAACCAAAGCACCGATTATATATTAAACATCCTATGGTTTGAAAAAAAGTGAAAATTTGTGTGAACAGTGCAACGGTTATTTGATCGTAGTTTTCTACTCGTTTTATAAAGCCATGGGTCGCGTAAAAAAGGTTTCTTCTGTGGAAATAGCTCAAATTCAAGTATTTAGTGCGGAAAACAAAAGTATGCGTGAGATAGGAAAAAAAATGAGCGTTCCCATCTGATAGTGCGCAATTGCCTCATGGATCTGGAAAATTACGGTAAATTGCTAATAAGGTTGGCACCTGTAAGGACAGTAAGGCGAATAATTACGCAAGCACCGATACTAAAACGGCTTAAGCTGAAGAAGAGACCGCTTTTAAAACCTGTTCACTGCCAGGCACGTCTTAAATTTGCAAGGGACACTATGAGCTGGACGAAGGAGTGGTGTAGAGTTGATTTTTACGGACGAAAAGAAATATAATTTCAATGGCCCTGATGGTTACCGCTTTTATTACTATGATCTCAGAAAAGAGGAGCTTATTTTAGCATGACGACGCAGTTCAGTAGGATCTGTCATGGTATGGAGAGCTATATCTTTTCATGGAGCTGTAGATCTTGTTATATGGAAGGGCAAATAGAATGCAGATAAATACATTGAGTTACTAGAATCGAAAGCAATAAGAATAAGAGAGAGGATGGAACAGCAAAACTTTATCTACTAACACGATAACGCTAGTATTCAGTATAAAGTCAAAAAGTAGCTTTCGGACAATGACGTCGAGGTTTTAGGATAGCCAGCATTATACCCTGACCTAAACATTATCGAAAATGCTTGGGACTGGCTGTCGCGTCGAGTGTATGGAGAGGGAGTCCAATACAACTCTACAGAAGACATTGAAAGGGCCATAAACGAGGCTTTGTCCAAAATTCCACTAAATTACATTCATGAGCTTTACAATTCACTTCCATCCCGAATGTTTGAGGTCATTCAGATGGGCGATAAGAACACACACTACTAGTAACAACAATTGAAATGAAAAGTTTTTCTGGTTCTTATTTATTAGTTCTAATGAAGTGTCCCGCCTTTCTCCTATTTTATGCATTTGTGTGGATAAAAGCGTTTTTATAATTTTAAGTGTGGCCGGTATTGGGGTGCCTCTTTTTTGGCCGCTAGGGCTTTAGCTAGTCCGTTAACTTTAGCTAATTTATTATTTACTCCCTCTATGTGAGGTTTCCAAGAAAGTCTTCTATCAAAAGTTATACCTAAAATTTTTAAATGGTCTTGCCTTAATAATTTCAATATCTAAAAGGTTTATGTTTTGTCTGGTTTGTATCCTTTTTTTGCTAAGCGTGATTGCTTCCGCTCTTCCAATGGTAAAATTACCCCCCTTTTCTGCGCACCATTCATGAATTTTGAATATAGCTCTTCTAAAAATGTCGTTAGGTTGTTCCGATGTAGTGGTGAGTATAATGTTTTTTGCGTAAGAGAAGTGTTGTGTGTTGTTTAAATTGTCTAGTAAATTTGTGAGTTTGTGTTGATGTGTATTGAATAGAATTGTTGAAAGTGGAGAGCCTTGCGGTATAGAGTTTTCCAATAGCGGACTCTCTGAAATATGACCATTTGCCCTAACTCGAATTTTTCTCTCGCATAGATACTTTTGGATGAGTTTACAAAATTTTAAATCGATGCCCCATATTAGCAATTGGTTGATGATGATGTGTCTACATATCCTGTCTAAGGCTTTTTCTAAATCCAAGGACAAGACATGGAGTTCCTTCTGTTGGCAAATTGCTTTTCCCGCTAGCGCTTCCAGTTCAAGAAACAGCGAGGTAGTTCCACTCCCTTTTCTAAAGCCATATTGTTTTGTGGATAGCTCACTCTCTTAAAGGGTACTTGCACTGAGGATTTTTTCAAGCAGTTTTGACATACAGGATAGTAGTGAAATTGGACGGAGATCCTTTGGAGTAATAAGAGACGTTGCTACTTTCAGCTTTTTTTTTAATCGGAATCTGTATCGCTAGTTTCCATGTGATCGGATAAGTACCTTTCATTAGGATAGCATTATACAGGTCGAGCAGACGTAGTTGGAGTGACAAAGCTGAGTTTTTTATCATATTATATGAGATTTTGTCCTGTCCGGGAGCGCTACCTTTACAGTTACTAAGTGATTTACTTAATACGTGAAAGGATGACAGTATTATTAATGTTTTCATCGGAGGAATATTGTGACCATGACTTCGCTAGTTCATTGGCAATTTGCATGGAATTATGATATGTGCGGCCGTTTGCATGTAAATTAGCAATAATATTTGGCGGTTTATTGCCATGAAATAATTTGACCTTTTTCCACGCATCGGCCAGGTTAATGTTTGGATCAATGGAATTCGCGAATTTTTCCCCACGATTGTTTTTTCGCTAATTTTATTAACCTTTTAGTAACAGCCGATTCCCTGCGATAGGAGATAATATTCTCCGTCATAGGGTGCCTTTGAAATTTTCTCCAAGCTCTACTTTTTATCCGGATTTGTCTAAGAATATTTGAGCTCATCCAAATGGGTTGATTTGCTCTGCTAGGTTTGCTAGACGGAATGCTGTTGGCTGCCGCCATTCTAATAACTTTGGCAATTTGCGCCGCTATTATTTCAAAAAACGTTTTTGTCTGTACACCGCTGTACAAAAACGTCAATTCCGCTGTAATAAAATATTTCGAAACGTCAAAATTCCCAAATTGTTGCTGTCAACAAAAAAAGTATTTGGAAAATTGTGAGAATTTTTTCCTTAACCACCTTGCGAAATATCGATTTATTTTTTAATAGTGCATGACTAATGGGAACAGAATAATAAATCTGAAAAAGAGCTAATCAAAATGGCATCAGAAATCGAAAATTCCGAGATTCATGTAAAATCAAAAAGACCTTCAGGTGAGTAATGAGGTGTTCTTTTGTGATAAAAGACTTGAAATTCTTTTGGAATTTTACGTAAATTTCCAGATTCTGCATTTAAACAGCAACGACTGCCGGCTTGGCAACCAGTATTAACCGCGGGAACTGTTTTACCAACATTTTTTATTATTGGAATCGCCTTCATACCCGTTGGGATCGCATTATTATATTTTTCAGATGAAGTCAGGGAGCACATCATAGACTATACCGATTGTACTAAGGAAAATACAAGTATTAAATGTGCAGACATTATAAAAGCAAATCGTAGTGCACCTTGCGAGTGTAAAATTGATTTTACGTTAACGAAGGATTTTATGGTGAGTCGGGTAGTAATCTAGTTTAGGGAAAAGATTTTATTATTGGTTTTTTGGCAGGGAAAAGTTTACATGTATTATGGCCTAAGTAATTACTATCAAAACCACCGAAGATATGTTAAGTCCAGAGATGATGATCAGCTACTTGGAAGACTGTCTACCACGCCATCGACAGACTGTATACCTTTTGCGTATACAGACGACTCTGAAAGGAAACCGATTGCTCCATGTGGAGCTATTGCAAACTCTCTATTCAACGGTTTAAACCTTGAATTTTAAAGTGTAATTAAATATTGGAACGGTTTCCGTTGCAGACACTTTGGAGCTCTATTCTCAGGAACAAAATCGCAATGTAACTTTACTCAACACAGGAATTGCTTGGCCATCTGATAAACAAATTAAATTCCGAAATCCTCCAGGGCTCTTGAATGACTGTTAGTAAAATAAGATTTTATTTAAATTTGTTTCTTACACGTCTCTTCCTTTAGCTCTTAAAGAGTTTGCGAGACCTAAAGCATGGTCTAAACATCTTTGGGAACTGGACCCTGATAATGCCGATAACAATGGATTCCAGGTAAGACAATGAAATTTGAAATTGACGACAATTTTTTAACAACTTCCAATTAGAATGAAGATCTCATTGTATGGATGAGAACGGCAGCTTTGCCAAGCTTTCGAAAATTATATCGACGAGTAGATCACAGTAAAGATTACTTTGAAGAAGGGTTAAGGCGAGGCAATTATACCTTGCGTGTCAAATATCGTAAGTAGTCTGTAGTGTATAAGTCGACACATTTAATATTGTTTCACTTTTTTTTTAGAATATTCAGTTAGCGAATTTGACGGATCGAAAAAGATGATTCTCTCAACAACATCACTACTTGGAGGAAAGAATCCATTCTTAGGTATTGCGTATATCGTCGTTGGATGTGTGTGCCTACTTTTGGGAATTGTCCTCTTGTTCGTTCATATCAAGTGCAGTAAGAGGTAGGAATCCGGCAGCAAGCCGCTAACCAATTGTAGTCTTATCAGGCGCACAACAGAATACCGTCGACTCATGCTAACCACATGGGTGTTCCTGCTGTGCGGTGCTGTTATGCGATAACCAAAAAGATTTAGGTTTTTTTTTTGTTTGAGTCTTGTTTCTATCTGACTTGTAACGATTACGGAATTTTTATCTTTTTTTTTATTTTCTTCACAGCACCACGGAAATGATAAATGTCAACCCTCGCACGCCTTACTCTTAGATTAGCAAATTCGATCCCAAGTGTTCGAGAAGCACGTTTCTTTAGTTGTTTTCACAAATATGTTTTTTTTTTAAAGTAAAGTCATCTATGTTGTAAAAGCTTTTGTTATTACTTGATAAATTACAAAAATGGAAAAGCGCTTCTAATGTATTTTTACAGTTGAAACTAATTGGTGGGAAAAAGTGATTGTTTCCTAAGTAAGTTATCTCTAAGAAATTCTATTGCATTTGCACTACGCTTAGATGTATGTGTTAACATTTAACATTGTGATTCAAATAAAATTTTGTTTTATTTATCGAATATGTGTTTTTTTTTCGTTGTATAGTAGGTATATCCCCTACTTGGGTGTTTGTATCCATTTATTACTCATTCATATGCCAGCAATCTTAGGCAAACATCTTTTATCTGCAAGCTATTGCGAAATCTGTTTTTGTGGCTAGTTGCTGGCTTGAATATGTCGTTTTTTTGTGTCATTCAACCCGCAAGTAAGGGCCTATTCATAAACGCAGATTTGCACAGCAACTGCACAATTCAGCTGAACCGAATGAGTTGCTGAATCATGCTACTGCAGCGTAAACCTGCGTTTATGAACGGGTCCTAGTTTAATTTAATTTGTTTAAAATATGGTTCACCAGTTGCGGTACTAATCTACAAATTAAATCAATAATCCTACACTAAATTGGTGCATTGATACTATTAATGATAGAGTTTCCCTTCTAATACAGAAGGCGCACTTCTTCACTGATGGCAAGAACTTTTTTACTTCAGAACCAACCAAAATGCAATACAAAAAGAAGTGCGAACAACAGAATGAGGGCCCATTCATAAACGCAGGATTGCACTGCAGCTGCATAATTCAGCAATACACTTTGTTCAGCTGAATTGTGAAGATGATGCGCAAACCAGCGTTTATAAATGAGCCCTGAATTAGATGCTCCTTTTAAGTGTCACTTTGCCCACATTAGTCTTAAAAACGTCTCATCAAAGCAATCTGTAAAGGGGATCAATTGCGTAGGGAATAGTTCTCTAGGCAATATTTTGGAAGCTAGTTCAGCGCTGTCTAGCTTTCCCTGCAGAAGCTGATGCAAAAATATCAAATCAGCAACCGAACGTCGCTTCTCGAGTGTAACAAGTTGCAGCAACCGTAACTGATCCTTATAAGGCGACAGAATAAAAGGGTCACTCTAAGGCAGATAACGTAGGGCCGATCTCACAAATCTGCGCTGGATGGTCTCAATACGTTTAATGTGAGATCCGTGAAACGGAGACCAAACCTGATTATATATTCAAGCTGATGGAGTCTTATATGAGGGCTTGGAAATTCCTTCGACCAACGAAGAATAAATCCCGCATAGAGTTGGCTGTAACAACGACGTTATTACTATGGGAAATGAAGTTCAATTGAACATCAAGATACACTCCCAAGTCCCTCATACCTTCCACCCGTTTTATACCAGTACCCTCGAACACGTACTGATAAGTACGGAAGTTGCGAGACCTCGAGAAGGATATAACCTAAAATTTTTCGATGTTCAGCTTAAAATATTTGTTGCAGCACCACTCATAGAAAATGTGCAGCTCTGATTGCAAAATATGACAATCAGCATTAGATTTGATTGGGAGAGGGGTTCGATACCAGGTCTCCGCGTGAGCTCTTATTAAGAAATTAAAATAATCCCCTCCGTCTCTGGGCTATTGTCTAGCTCGCAGAAAAATGCAAAAACAAGACATTCAAGTTTCTTCACTTCCCTTACCCTAATTCCGTTCCGGTTAAAACCATGCTAAGGGTTCGGTCCCATCGTATAAAAAAAATGATAAGATGAATAACAATGGACTCAGATGACTGCCCTGGGGAACGCCAGAATGAGAAACAAAATCATTAGGGAGTGCGCCACGAAAACGTACTATTAGAAAAATATAACTTAATCCAAACAATGAGCGAGGGTGGGAAACCCAACTTAGCCAATCTAAAAGCAATGATAGAGTGAGACAACTTGTCAAAGGCCTTACTAAAATCAGAGTAAATGCAGTAAGTTTGGCAACCACCATCCAAGAATCCGCCCACAGTGCAAGAAAGAAACTCAAACAAGCTTGAAAGCGTGGACCTGCCTTGAAGAAAACCATGCTGTCGAGTAGAGATTAAGTCTTTACTTGGGATTGAATCAATATTTTGAAAAGCTTAGGAATACAAGACAATTTAGCAATTGACCTGTAATTAGAAATCTCTCTTCTATTGCCACTCTTGAAAATAGGAATTAAAATGGAGGAACCCCGTCAAGACCACTAGAAAAGTCAATTGGAAGATCAGCAATATGCTTCAACAAGATCTCCCGGAAACTGGCATTGGTCTGCTAACATCATTGGGGATATGACATTTTGAGCTGCCTATGGATGGGTTAAGAAAAGTAAGGATAATCGAAAAATCTCATGAAACGCTTAGATCACGACTTACAGGTCTACGCCATCATTTATATGGATGGACGCAGGTATCTATTCAGAGGAACTTAATCTATGTCATTATCAGGCGCTGGGAAGGTATACCTAAATGTACCAAATAGAGATGTTAGCTTCGATACTTCCTTCCCGATATGAAGCCGTGTAATGGGGAAGAAAATACTCATAGTGCTCGACAACCAGGCGTCCATAAGGTGTATATCACGGACAGGACTGGTCGAGATGGCTTTAGAACTGACTAGCACGATCAGTCAAAGGAATATCCTTCATTTGTATAGGATAACCCTGAGATGGTTAACAGCACTGGTGGGGAGGGTAAATACCGACTTTGTTTAAAGAAAATCAAAGCAGTGGAATATATCTGTGGTTACAGAGAATAACTTAGTAGTCGAAAAATGGCCAGAATGCCATGAATACTGGGGGCGAAAAAAAGATCCGCTTTTATGTGGTATGTTTGGGTTAATCTCAGAGGGTGTTTTATGGAGTAAGAATTTCTCACTACCGGAGGGCACGGGCTGTTCGGCGTCCTCTGGAAGATTTTTACATGTACCGCTAAAAAAAATAAAATACTTTTAGCTGACGTAAATAACAGCAAAGTTTTCACTCTAGGAAAAGAATCATATTCTCACAATAGGAGGAGTGCTCATTATTTGGGTAATGGCAAGAATGCATTGCCCATACGCACATCTCTCTCTAGTTCCCCTAATCCCCGGCGCGGGAAAAGAATTTCACTTAGACGTACAATTTAAAGTGGATTCCGAACCACCGACATTACTCTGTAACAAAGGTGCGGTTCGAATCTGGGACCTCCGGGATGGAAGGCATGTTATTACTAACTCTACCAACGACGGTATAAAGGTTACAAAAAAGCTTGTATACTCATTGGTGATGCAATGATTAAGCTTAAAGATTGAATCTTTGGAGCCCCGACTTAGTGTCGTATGACTTCTGCTGGTACTTCAATGGAAACTGTGACCACTTATAGTAAAGTAACTTGAATACCTTTTTTTTTGCATTGCTGCGAGCTAGACAACAGCTCAGAGACGGAGTGGATTATATTAATTTCTTAATAAAAGGGAGACTGGTCTCGAACCCGGGACCCATGGCATGGTGGTCGTGTCGCTCAACGAATTGATCCAACTCCGTCTCCGATTGTCTCCTAAGCGTGGTTGGTACTCGCGTTTCGAGCCGTTTTCGTCCGACTTAGCAACTATAGAAATGTAAACCTATGGGTCGACTTTTTCGCTCAACCCCTTAGTCCTTTTTTTCTCGTTTTATTTTTCCCTCTTCGCCCAAACTGTGCTATAACATTATATAGCATCTCCTGAGCTTTTGTTGCACCATTAAAACATGGAAGAGCTTCATTATAGAGATTATCGTAGCAGCTGTATATGTCGAGAGCGATAATCACGAAAGGCTTATAGCTAAGGAGCTAACGTACAATGACGAAGGGAGTACACTTACATGTTAGCATCGACTTGAAATCTTTTGGGTGATACTTGCAAGGATATTTACGAATGATGTTAATAGGTAGCATATATTCCAGCCAACATACTACTCCAAATCTAGTACTTCTGTGAATTTAACACTTAAAAAATCCTGCAGCAAAACACTTCGGTTGTAGTGCGCATCCCATGTTTCTACCTCGTGTGTTTGTTGTGATTTTCATCGGGTCGGCAAAAATAGAGCAAGATAAGAAAGGAAAACACGAAAAATTCCTTAGTAACAATTATTTACTACGTCTATAGTGGAGCATATCTCAAAAATTTTGTTAATTTTCAGTTGAATCCGATACGTCGAGATGAAACAGATTCGGGAAAATCAATGATTTAACGAAACCTATTATCGCACGAGCGGTTGTTTATTTACAATTTTGCCGTAGAAGTGAACATTTCAAATTTTATTGAACAGAAATCGGGTGAAGTTTGACAATTTATTGATAGTGCGATTGGTGTTTAGTGAAAGTAATAAGTTTTCAAGGGGATTTGGAACAAGGCTGTCGTCGGTGTGACTATTGCACGTGACCTACTAACGGAGATGGGAAAAATCCATAAAAGACAGCTTAATATTGAGTGTCAGCATTTTTTTTTGATTGTTATTTGGATGGTTGTTTTTTTGTAAGCATTGATTTTCTTAGACAAGTTGGCTGCTGCTAGTGTCTAAACCCATTAATTCTGGCAATGGGATTTGATAATGTGCTGGTAACGAATGTTCTATGTCGTTTATGTTTTCTAGATGATTTAATGCTATTAAGGGATGGTTTTGCGTGTAGATAAATTAATACTATAGTTAAGGGTTAATATAAGTGATTCTAATTGGATGACAGAGATAAGCTAATCGTTCATTCAAATTCGATTAGCTGTTGACCTACTATGCTATTGGCACTGTGATTTATGGCCGTGATGATATTGAATTTTCAAATTTGCTGATATTTATTTTATTTATTAATGATATTATTTAATTTTATTTAATACGAATTCTTGTCCGAGTGTTATTAAAAATTAGTACATACCTTGATTGTGCCCAAAAAAATTATTAAAGTTGTGATGATTGTGGTGCAGGATTATCTCTGGAACAACAAAATATAAAAAAAAAATTAAAAAAAAATAAGTACAAAAATAGAATCTTCTCTTCTCTACAAAATACGACAATTAAATGGATTTCGTATGAAATTTAAGCAGAAAATCACTTCTACGCGAAACTAGAGCATAACTATCGCCAGGCTTCGCGTAGAGTTGGGCGTACAACAAGAGTAAAATAAGTAAATGTGAAAATTAAAAAAATAAATATTAAGAAAGTGAAAAAATTAATAATAGGTGACATCATATTGTAGATAAAATCATCATCATAAGTAGCCTAAAATCAATGATTACGTCTATTTGGTGAATTCCCTCTCTATATATCCATGTTGGGCAAAGGGTGTCTACTACTGGTCCATCTTGTCCAGTTCCAAGCTATCTCCTACTAGGATTTTTTTTTATTTTGTCTTCTCCTCTCATCTTCATCCTCCGGTCATCCAATCCACTATTTTTCTTTTGTTTTTGCTGGTTTCAATGTAGCAGCCAGTTTCTGTAACTCTCACGTGAATATTTTCGCATTCGATGACGTTATTTTTAATAGCCATTTTCATTTTCCAATGCATATGATTTGCAACTAAGTTGTTAAAGGTCTTCGTTTGTAAAGACCTATTATTATCCTATATTATTATGATTATCATAGGTATGATTAAGCAGGTCAGGATCGATTCGAGGTTTTAGAGACTTTTGTGCTTGAAGATGTTGTTACTATGCGAAAATATTGCCACGAATGCAATAAGAATACAGAGAAGGCTGTATATATACGGTCATATGTATATTTGGTGTCTTGTTGTCTACACTTGGCTGCACTCTTTATTTTCCGCGCTTAAGTCAGTGGTACACAATGTGTAATTCCTGTTGACGTGCTCGATCCAGCTCCATCATTGACGCTTCCTCATTTCCTTGCGGCATCTTCTTTCGTGCGTGGTTCTTGTCGTTGTATTTCTCGATCAGTTGTAGTATTTTTCGACTGTATTTGGACTTATGAATCCTCTTGAAGTTGTCTTTCGTATCGTATACCTTATTTGTAAGCTTTTATCCACATATTTACCATATCAACTTGATATTATCAAGACAACATTGTCCCACATTCTTGTAAATTTTGTAAATTTTCGTAGTTTCTCAAGCACTTAATTCTCTATAAATTTGAAATCTCACACTCAGGCTTATACTCTATGGTACATAACGTTTGAGTTCATTGATACAAATCAAATGATATTTCACTTGTCACTGCGCGACCTGCCACAGCCTACTCTAGATACAAGCCCGGAAGCTGACATTAACAGCTGAGCATTGGTGGTGTAAACAAACCAAAATTTTCCGCAGTAGTTATAATGAAAAGTTTGGGGAATTGTACTTTCTCGTAGTATTTCTCGCAATATATTTAAAGTCTTAAATTGTGTTTTAGCTTAGGTTAACCTACAAATGTTCTGAACAAGTGAACACGATAAAAAGTGCCACTTGTGCTCGTTTTGTTGAAGTATTAACCTTAAAATGCGTCAATAACATCAGCGTTTCTCTTTGGTTTTGGTTACGAGAGTGTGTAGTTTTATTTGTCTGCAAGAATTAGTTAATCTGTGGTACAACAAAAATTAAATGATAACAAAACGCTTGGTGATGAAATGGTCGAACCGTCATGTTTTCCGGGCTTGTATCTAGAGTAGGCTGTGGACGTGCGCTGTGCTGACGACATGCACGCGACTAGGTTTGGATCGATTCTGATAGATACTTTGATTCGTTTATTGGTATATGTTAACTATTCTCATTGCTCTTATAGTTTCGGATCTACAGCGATTTAAAAGGTTTTACTTTTTGCGTTTCATTTGTTTTGTCCTCGATACTCCGAACTCCTGCTTTTCTGTCCCAAAAGTTAAAGCAATTGTTAAATAAATACAAGAACTATTAATTTATACATTAATTTTTATTTTGTTCACTTAAAAGTAGTCCCCATTGAATGCAATGTAGTTATACCATCTATTTTTGCACTCCTAAAAGCCCCATAGATCGCACTTATGAATAACAATGGCCCGAGGTGGGAGCCCTGCGGTATCTCGGAACTGTTGAAAAAAAATATCGAAAATAAACCCCCCAAGTGCGATCAGATAAGATCGAATGAATGAAATTTACAAAAACCCGCGGATACTCGAGAAGGGAGAGTTTTAGAATAAGAATTCAATGATTTATTTTATAGAATGCTTTGCGAAGTCAGTAACAATGCAGTCGACTTGCTTACCACTTTTGTAGAGATACAAAAATTGGAGTATTCTAATAAACTGGTGGTTGTTAATTTACCAATAATGAAGCCATGTTATAAGTGCTGCAGGAACATCTTGTAGTAAAAGTAGAGAACATCGCAAATAACAGCCTGAACAATTTTAGAAATACAGCAATAATTACCAACTGGTTTTTATTTCGAAATTTCGCACTTATCACCTTTTTTTGTGAAGAGGAATAATTAGGGAGACCTTCCAAGCTCTCGGGAAAATACCACAACGAGTTGACAGATTAAATAAATAGCACTAGAACATGAGGCAGAGATACCGTCAGGACCAATTGAAAGACTATCAGCCAAGGTAGAAATTTATTTAAAAATCGAAGTTTTGTCAAGTTAAAGGTCGTTGGTTTCAAGAGATTCGTTGGAAACCTTGTCAAATTAATCACAGATATCATCAAAAAACGCTGTTTTAAAAAAATCGCCAAGAGATATTGGCTATCGTTGCCCTTACTGTCTACAAAAGACAAAGAAGATGAGGCCATCAGAATTTCGCTTAAATTTAACGAACCGCCAAAATCCCTTTAGGTCGATGGGCAGGGATGCTTTCATTCTGTTCATGCAACTATTATAAAAAGATACTACCTCAGATAAAAATTGACTGCATAAATTCCCGTCATTCCTAGAAGAGGAAAACCTCTTTCAAGCCTTAATTTCAACATTCTTTAAAAGTTTTAAAGAGCAATCGAACCAAGGCTGGCTCGAACGTGAGTTATAAGACTTAGAAATAGGGACACAGTGAGTAAGACAGATAGACCATAAATGACAGAAAAATCTTACAGACTCATCAATGTCTCGCTCGTTGAGGACGCTACTTCAATCACAAGTTGATATTCAGTTATTTATCAAGGGACAGTAAGTAAGCCTTATTAAAGCTATAACAAATTCGTCAGGTACACAAGTTGTCATCATTTATTTATTTATGCAGGATTCATCAAATGCTGATTACATAAGTAAAGCAAACTTACGTGCAAGCTTAAATCTATATAATGAAAGTCCATAGCTGTAACTGGCTCCATTACGTTTAGTACGGTGGTGCGAAATATGGAAGAAGTCATGTCTTCTCAAGGAGCGTGACAGAACAGATATGTTAAAACATGTTAGCAATTCGGGAGAGTTAATAGCCCCCTGCAGACATTCGAGTGCAAAAAATGCCCTGGAATTATTTCATTTGGTTTCCAGGGAGTCCAAGGATATCAATTTAACTCTATCGTAAGTATCTAACGTAAGGAGGCAGAAGACGATCAGTATTCCATAGAAGTTTACGAAGAGCACACCTTAAAAACCTTCGTTGGACCCCATTAAAAGGAGACCACACTGGGTTAGCATACTCAAGAATAGGTCTAACAAATGTACAATAAAGGATTGGAGTGATATAAGGATAATTCAACTCCTTATACAACTTTTTTATGAAGCCCAAAGTTGCATTAGCCTTATCAATAATAGTATAATAGTCTTTGGATTTGTCAAATATATTCAAAGACTGTCCATTCATGGAGTAACTAAGCAGCAACGGATTTCTTTTACGAGAAAAGGACATGGGAGGCAGTTGATGGAACAACAATTGCAAAAGGTGTCCAAGTCAGAATTTAAGATCGTTCCAAATAGAATGAAATAGCTTTTCATCATCGGCATAACACAAATTTTCTCGAGTGTAATGGAATTAGGGATGCATCATTGATGTAAATTATGAACAGTAACAGACCAAGATGACTACCCTGTGGCATCCCAGAAGTGATACGGATCGGAACGGAAAGAATCCCAAGAAACAAAACACGTTGGGAGCGCTCGGACAAATACGAGCGTAGCCAATGAACAAAACCAGCAGAAAAACCAACTTATGAACTAGAATTTTATGATTGATTCGATCAAAGGCTTTACTGAAGTCGATGAAAATACAATCAAATGTAGGGTTTTCAATATAAGAAATTTGAGAATTCCAATAAGTTGGTTGTTGTAGATTTTCCCTTAATAAACCCATGTTGGACAGAAGATAAGAAGGATTTACAATGAAAGTATAGGACCTCACATACAAGGGTCTCAAAGAGCTTAGCTAGATAAGTAAGGTTTGCGATGGCCTATAATTAGAAATATCAGACTAATTGCCCTTTTTATGCCTTGGAATAATAACACAGAATTTCCAAGACTGAGGGAAAATGCCACTACGGATGGATAAGTTAAATAAGGATGAGAGGACAGAGATGAAAGACATACCACAACGTTTCACAATAGCAGTAGAAATGCCATCGAGAAACTGTTAGACAATTTCGAAATATGTTTAGCAACCATAGCGTCGTCAAATATAAGATCCTTGGATTGAAGAGAAGTCGGTGGAAGCCTGGTCATATAATCATAATCATACACATATTCATGAACAGAACAACATAAAGCACAGGATAGTTACTTGATTCGAGGAGCAAGCAACAAAATCGCCTTACCAGAGTACCAGCAGAATAAGTAGAAAAAAACAGGTTCGAAGAACTTTCCATTTGTTATGGTGCAAGTTTGCGTTAAGCCTGAAGAAACGAAGCTATTTATAAAAGAAAACGTAAATTGATTGGTGGACAGGAAAGAAGGAATCAAGCCTTCCTCCGAGTAAGAGAGCTCCCAGCCGATTCCAGACCGGCATCAAGGCCCCCGAGAGACAGGCAAATCGCTTATAGACATCAAAAGGCGAACCCGGAGGAATATAGGCAGCAGCAATATATACATTTTTACCAAGCCCCGTCTAATAGAAATGCACAAAACCTCTAATTCTTCGGAGTTAGGACGTCCACAATCACAATGGGCCAAGTGTGTCCTCATCCTGAATAGGCTGCCCCTCTAATCCAGGACATCCATAAGTCTATACCAATGACGTATAAGTATGGAGAGGCAGTATGCTATTTCATTTTGAGACAACTTTTGTGAACAATAGTGAAAAACCTTTTTTTCCTGCATTTTTATTTCGAGTATTTCGCTAGCAAATTCCGATGGCCTCGTAGAAATTCTCTCATTCCTGATTTATCAAGATCGGGCTATTTTTAAGGAGGTAACTGGTGGAAAGGTAAATCTGCACTTTGAACAGAAATTTCCCCGATTCGTCATGTTGCTAGGACCCAAATGAGTCAATGAACTCTCTACGAATTTGCCTTTTAGAGTTCAATGTAATGTGCTTATAGGGAAATGGATGACCAGTGTAAAGTTGGCTGAGCGATATGTACGGAATGTCGCAGCGTACTGCGCAGAGAAGGTTATATGCCAATTTTGTTAAGAGGAAGACGAGATAATGGAACACACCCTTTGTTGTTTAAAATCCCTTGGAACCTTAGTAAAAACTAGGTTATTCCAAACAAGTTTATATGACGGGCTGAGAGTAAAAGTGACATATTTATAAATATCGGGCAAAAGTGGCTTAGAAAATGTTCCGCGCAAAAACGAATCGCGTGAGATTCCGGGCAAAAACGAATCGTAGAAAATTTCCGGGCAAAAACGACTTAACTGCATTAACTTTGCATTACTAAAAATAAAATTAACTACAAAAAATCGTTAACTGCATTAACTTTGCATTACTAAAAATAAAATTAACTACAAAAAATCGTTTTTGCCCGGAAATTTTCTACGATTCGTTTTTGCCTGGAATCTCATGCGATTCGTTTTTGCGCGGAACATTTTCTAAGCCACTTTTGCCCGAACTTTATAAATAGGTCACTTTTACTCTCAGCCCGTCATATTAGCTACGCTAAGTAAACTGCTAATTTAGAGATTCGTCTCTTACATAATATATGCATTTGATTAGTTCTCAAATCATCCAAGAATTTATTTCTTAGTCAAAAACGCATACTATCAATATGATTGAATCAAAACCATGATAGGTTGCGCAAACTTTTACAAAAATCCTGGTAGAGTACGATGATAAGGTAAAATGTAATCTCTGTCTCTCTGTTTTCAGTTAAACTTAAAACACAATGTAAATTTTTCAATATCTTTTATCAATCCTTCTCTATTTTGTTCTTCAACACAGACACATCAAAAACTATGTAAAAACTAAGTTCGTTGCGAATGCGATTAATTTTTCCCCTCAAATTCACTTAAATACTGAATTATCTCCAAGTGGTTATTTCGTACGTTAAAAAAAAAACAAAACCTTAACCAAAACCAACACATTTTTAACCACTTTTCTTTGGAATTTTATTTTCAGCAAAATTTATCCTGATAAAAAATCACAACCACGAAGTCTGCGGTTGTTAGCCACATTGTTTTATCATCACGGACGGTGCCTGCGCTTATCGCTGCTATAAAAGGACAAAGCCGGACATGACGCTGTTACTCGGTGTTAAAACATACGTCTGTAAACTACAAGAAGGTGTTCGAAGATTTTAATTGTTTTACTTTACATAGTTTTATCGTTAATTAGTCTCTTAAAAATATTGTGTTGGGTATTATACGAAATCGACGGGTTACAACTCGGCCCATCATTGGGCGCCTAGCTAATTTTATTTGGTGTTAGCTGCCCTCTGAAGGGCTTTTTTGTGACCTAAAAATCAACAGTATGTTAAATTAGTACAAAATTTAATTTAGATTTTAATAAAGTTTATTTTTTTGTGGTTTTTACATAAGAAATTTTAATGCATTACACAAAAGTGTCGTAGAAATCTTGTTAGTGATTAAGAATGCATGTAATGGAATGTGTGACTTTTATACGAAAAATAATTAAACAAATTGTAAAAAAAAATAAAAGATTTATTGTTGTAATCAGAAAACTTGTGAATTGTTGCAAATAAAACGTGTGGACAAAAGTATTGAAGTCTTTCAACGTAAACTACAACTAAAGGCTTGAAAATAGAAAAAAAAATTTATCAGCGTAGGTAAAGTCTCTGCGATTTCATAAATCAGAGTTCCTGCGATGAAAATTTAACACGAAAAGGAACTCAACAAGATCTAGATTATTCTTCCAGACTTTTAGGTTAGATGGTGCCGTTTAATTTCCCTTTGAAGTCGTCAGTCCTTACTTTTTAGGAAACATTTTCGAATTTGTTTCCATTATTTAAAGATATTGAAATTTTTAATGTAAAAGTTGGTCTATGTTTCCTTTATCTCTTCACTATACTCTAGGATGGAACCAGCATTGACTTTTTCAGATCAGGTATAAAGAGTAGAATGAGACTGTTTTCATGGATTAAGTTTATTGTAAACTGGGTTTACATCTTTATGTAGAACATATGGTTTGGACGTAGAAAATATCTAGGTACTGAATCCATCTGGGCCCTCCGGTAAAGTTACAAAAAAATGTATAACAACATGCACAGCAAGTTTTCGGTATTTTAAGCTTTGCATCAAGCCGAGATTAGTATAAATCGTATATCAAACATCAGTTGTTCGTCCACAATAAAGCAGCATAGTTTCCCACGTGGATATTGTAAACTCTCTGCTTCCTCACCATCTAGTTTGGCTTAACCCCAAAATATTAATTTGATATTAGACCCCATTCCGGCTCTGCCTCTGTCATCTTAACGTATTCCACAGCCAAGCGTTTCGTCATTAATTCATTTTTATTGTACCACAGATTAACCAATCCTTGCACACACAAATAAAACTGCACACTCTCGATACCAAAACCAAACAGAAACGCTGATGTAATTGACGCATATTAAGCTCAATACTTCAACAAAGCAAGCACAAGCGAGTTTTCCCTCTAAAACATATGAAAATTGTATAAGATTTATCGTGTATTTTTATCGTGTTCACATGTTCAGAATATTTGTAGGTTAACCTTAAGTAAAATCCAATTTAAGACTTTAAATATATTGCAAGAAATACTATGAGAAAGTGCAATTCCCCAAACTTTTCCTTATGTCTACTGTGACAAGTTTCGGTTTGCTTATACCACCAATGCTCAGCTGTTAATGTCAGCTTCCGGGCTTCTATCTAGAGTAGGCTGTGCCTCTTCACATTCGTCGCTCAGAGTTCTCACGTTTAATGAACCCTATCCGACGTTTATAGTCATCAAAGAATTAATTTGAGGTATCCGAAACGTACTAGACGTTTTGTGTCTACGGTTAGATTTTCAGATCAGCGGGTTACAAACTTATCTGTTTTATGCTAGTGAAGTGAGTGCAAGGAATGTTTAGAGACACAAATGTTCAGTTAGAGATTGAAGATTTGGGGACTTGGCTAAATGATGCTACTGTGGTATGGTTAGAGAAATCTATGCGCACATACTGTCATCAGTCGGCAGCATGAGGACATGGATTGAAAGGAGGGTTGTGAACACAACTAGGGTGCTTGACGCATCTCAGACTGGACTCATAATAAGGAATACCAGGGTGAGCATTTATAGCTCTCCGTGCAGGCTCGTGTCTATGGCCAAAAAACGTGAGGGGTCCGCCTAGCTAGCCGTGCTAAGCTCGCCGGGGGCCTCCCCCCTCCTCATTTGGCTCACTCTCCCGAAAATTTAATGCGGGCACTGTTTTAAGTCCTAAGGATCGAAGAAAAGACGATGAAGGATGCACAAACTAGGATGAAAAATAAAAAGAAAAGAAAACCAAACTACAATAATGCCCTTGACGATGAAGCAGCATCATCCCAAGGCTGTTATTGTACTTATTTGGGCTATATCCCATCCCAACCTTTGACTGAGCCTAGCCCATAAATTTGGGCTCAGTTCCTATAATCTCGGACAGTTGTCCGGTACTAGATGCTAAGAGATAGAGAGAGAGAGGATCAAGAGGAATACAACCAAGGTCTAATACATAGTGGTTGACGGAAAATATCTACAAAAAGAGGCGATAATATTTGTGCGCATGAGCAAATCGACAAATAAACGGGATGCAAGAAGTATTGTTTGAACCAAGGATGCTGTATGGTGATTGATTGTTAAGAGAAGACCAGATGATATGGCGAAATAAACATACGTATGTCGAGTAGAGCTGGGTCGTTGGCGAATAATCCGTTCTTACTGAACGAATCAGTTAAGTGAGTCAAATGAACGGTTCAGAGCTTAATAAATGATCCGTTCTCATGTCTATTTCTAAATGCACCGATCCATCAACTATACAGCTCTTGAAATGTTTATCTACTCTGAAACAGTACGGCTCTTGAATCTGCTTTCGTAAGGCAGTCTTTGAAGCATGCCTTATCACCGGATACTAGATCTACATCTCAGGCAACATCTCGAGTCAACCAAGTACCTATGTAATGCACAACACGCGTACATTAAAGGCAAATCTGTGGACACAGCATTACATGAGGTTACCAGAACGATTGAGAAATCTCTCCATGACAAAGAATATACTTTGGCTGCCTTCCTTGATATTGAAGGAGCCTTCAACAACCTAAAAACAGGATCCATTACTTCCTCTTTAGGGGAATCTGGCAATAAGATATTTCTGACGAACTGGATACAGACAATGCTAAACAGCAGGGTCATCAATGCCAGTTTAGGGGACTTTTTCATCAGAAAAACAGTTCACAGAGGTACACTACAGGGGGAGTATTGTCACCCCTGCTTTGGAACATCTCCCTAAACAAAACCCTCAAATCCCTCGTCAACATAAATATTAAAACGGTAGCAAAAAGGTAGTAAAAAGGAAAGTTCCTACAAACGGTTAGTGATGTCATGAGCTCTGCTTTGACAGATATATCAAGATGAGCAGAGGACAACGGTCTTACGGTAAACCCCCTGTAAGACAGAATTTGTCCTGTTCCCAAGGAAATATAAACTACCTATTTGGAAACCACCAAAACTTAAAGGTAGTGTCCTCAAACTCTCCTCGGAAGCCAAGTTTCTGGGTGTCATATTTGATTCCAAATTGAATTGGAGACGGAATATGGAAGAGAGGATGAAGAAAGGAAGAAAACCTTTGGTAAGAAATGGGGCATGAAACCGCATATTGTACACTGGATGTACACAGCGATCGTCAGACCTATTCTTACCCATGGGTCAATTGTTTGGTGGGGTGCAGTTAACAAGCAATCTCACCTTAACTTTTTAGTAAAGGTGCAAAGGCTCGCTTGCTTGGGAACAACAGGTGCAATAAAATCCACACCACAAGCTGGTTTGGAAGCCATTTTACACCTTCAACCCATAGAACTTCACACGAAAAGAATGGCAACCTTGGCAGCTCTCAGACTTAGATAAAACAGCCAATGCAGACCACAGAGGTTTGGGCATGCAGTCATATTGAACTTCTTTAATCAAAATGGGTTGCACCCCTCAATGGATTATATGCCATCTTCACAGATGGATGGAAAACATAAAAGGGGACTGGAACTCTCCAACGAATGCAGCATCTTCCAAGCGGAAATATACGCTATAATGAAAGCTGCACTTACTGCCCCCAAAAATAACAGATGTCAGCAACTGAGATCACTATTTGTGTGGACAGTCAAGCAGCACTCAAGAGCCCTAAGAAATATTTTACACCATACGGTTAGGCTCTGCTGGGTTCAAGGATATGTCGGCATAGAGGGTAACGAAAAAGCCGACGAACTGGCCAAAAATAGTTCAAATACAGACATCCCCTCCCCTCCTTAACACAGCAAAAAGTCAAATTGATAGACATTACACCAACTAGCAGAACTTTAAATCTCTTATCCTTCGATAGAAAGCGCATTCATCGAACAGTCGTAGGCGTCATCACCGGGCACTGCCCCATAGGAGCTATGGCCATTAGACTCGGCGTACCATCGAATGGGTTATGTAGAAGCTGCGGAGATGAAGAAGAAACTGAGTCCATAGTGTACCTGCTCTGTGAATTTCCGGCTCTAAAAGAACGACGACTCGCCTGTTTGGGAGTTGGGTTCTTTGACAATCTGGACGACCTAGCTGAGATAGGACTGGTGGACCTAAATAGATTCATACAGAGATCTGGGTGGTTTTAAGTTCTGACCATGCTTCTTCTTTTTAATAGCATTCACAATGGGCATTCATGGCCTCCGAGTGAACTTGGTGCTTCTTAGCAACAAAAAGCCCGACTAACCAACCAACCAACCGACAATAGAACTGACACCCGCGCTGTCGAGTTACCGGGAAGTGTGTGTTTATAAGCAGTTCAAGCGTCTCCTCTATTGATTCTGTGGCGATACTAAACAAAGATATTGTCCACCATCGATGTACCAAAAAAGATACAAGTAACTCGACATTTATTTTTGCCGCTACCAAACTGTGCTGCTGTTTTGTATAAATCTATCATTTTATATTTAACATTTTAATAACCTTAATGAGGAGAATATAAGAATTTTACTTGCACTATAGTAGCGCAAGATAATTTTTCTATAATAATGGGAAATTTAAAAATGTTCTTACCTTAGTAAAATTAATTCAAAACTGCTGGCGATGAACTTCCAGATTGATCATAATTCACAAAATTTGTTTTTTTTTAACTGAATAGGCTCAATATCAACAAAAATTGTGAAAATAATATTCAACGGAAACGACATAACCTTAATGTTAAACTTCCGTCTGTTGTGAATCGTTGAATTTAGGTATTTTTGTGTCCTAAAAATAAATAAAATAAGAAAATGATCTATACAAATATGCAATAATACGTTTTTATGTGTACGAACAAGAAGATAATCACTAAATTCACGGCAAATAATTATTCCAGCAAAATTTTGCGGGTAAAATCATGCAACTAAGTGGTTGCGGTTGGCATGAACTGGTTAGAGTATTCTACATATGATTATAATATGCGTTTATGCACCCGAAATACTATAAAAATTTAGTTCTTTTACAGCATAATTATGTTTTCGACTAAATAGAAAATTAAATATTACTCCCTAGTAACAATAACAGCAGAATTTTCACAAATTTAACAACATTAGCCAGCCCTGTGCATTATGACAATTACTACGTGAAGCGAACGCACTCGTATTCCAATTAAGCACACGAATCCAACAACCCATAGATGAATTCTAATATGAAATTATCCACAATCCGATCGATAACCAAAGGGTAGGATAAAATGCACCCCGGAAAAGCTACACTTGTCGTCCATCTTTGAAAGCATAGAAAAATTTCTCCCCCGAAAACCACCCCCTCGATCAAATACATGTGCATACACACATGATTTTTCCAAATGTTTACAATGCTCTACAGTGTTTGTGTACAAGAATATTGTCAATGTGTTGGTCGAATGCATTTTCCTCGTAGTCAAGTGTGGCGTATTTCGTGCTCGCGTTTCAAACGAATGGGAAATGTCGAAAAATGTTTAGAAATTAATTAAAAGTGACTAAAAGTGTTTAAATTTGTGCGCAATGTTCCCGTTAAGCGGCTAAATCAGTGGAAATTCGCTAAAAACCACACGCAGGTGCGTACGCAGTCGTGACAGCCAGACTCGAAACTGGGCTTGCTCTATTTTTCTTATTTTTACTTTGATGGGTACAAATTTCGTGCGGATGCTCGCTCGCTATTTCATATTTAGGATTTTGTGATTATCTGGCAAAATTTTCAGCAAGATTTTGCATGGATTACGTGCCGAGAAAAATGCAATGTGAAAGGTCAACTTTTCCAATGGAAAGATTTTCTCATGTCCCAAGTACTCCCGTCGACCCTAGACAGACAAGGGGCGAAGCGGGCTGGGGCTCTTGTGTGCATTCTATGCGCCGTGCCAAACAAAAATTTTTCGTAAAGTGTTTTTTGTTCAGTGTTTATGTTTTGTTTTGAAACGCTTATCAATTGTTATCGCTTCGTTCGGTCGACTGATTTTCATATTTTTTCGATAGAAAAATTTTCTGCCCGGAAAAAGTTTTTGCAAATTTTTTTTTCTGTTGTTTTGCTTATCGCAATATAATAATTCTTCGGAATAGAGATTTATTCAATAAACTTCTTAGTATTTAAATATTTTATTGAAAATTTCAATGCAAATTTTGTAGGAAAATAAATTTCTTATCAATTTTTCGCCGAAGGGTGAAGGGCCATGTTTATTCAGTACATCAAAGTACATGTAGGGCCATCTTTGTGTCATGTAAAGAAGCTTTAAAGTGTTTTTGCCTGCGATAAGTGTTCATGGTTATATATCGAGAAAGGGGTGGTTGTTAGTTATGTGTTCAGTCACCCTCTGAGTTTGATATATAATCCCATTCCCAGAAGGGTGCATGCGTGACTGGATAATGAGAAATCGATTTTTTACTTAGATTTCATACAATGTTTAGGCAGACAAAGCATGTGCTTTACCAAATGGGGGAGTAATGTTGCTCTGGAAGGGTGATAATTCGTCTACCCCTCGCTACTAACTAGGCATTGATTTTTTAATAAGTACTTTTGTAACAAAGGACTATCAACTGTTTTTCAGTTGCTTTAGACTATGTCTGAAGTAGATATTTGTATCAAAAGTTGTTCTTATATTGTCAGTTTTGTTGAGATTGTTTACTAATGGTCTAGTGAATTTGCGAAGGGTGAGTCGTTCTGTATATCTACCCCTGTGTACTCTTCAATTTAGCGCATATTTCTTTGACTTTGGTTTTATATTATTTTTAAATAGGTATAATAAGCCCATATTCAAACAAAATAATAATAATTAAATATATTTCCTACCTACTGTCAAACGGGACGTTGTTTAAAGCGATTTAGGATGGTGCGCATTCTTACTGTTACCTGCCTGTAATAATACTAATAGTTTATTGGCAAATCCATACAGTTATTTCTTGGATAAACCCTAAACTAAGCTACACTATAAACTACTATATTGGCATCGAGGTCGTCTGCCGGTATTGGCATCATATACTTACAGAAATACATGACTTACAAAATAAAGAAATTCAGCATTAGGTCTGTTCCCGTACTTCTGCAGCTGCCTGCAGTTTACTTATTTATGTATGTGGTGGGGGGTAAATTACTTCAGTACGGGAACAACCAGCTGCAATTTTCTGAAAAAGCAGAAGAAGATTTGTTTTGGAGAAAAAAAATCTTTTCTTATATATGGAAACTAAACAATCACAGTTCTCCCTTATAGGCTACTTCACTTCCTTAATCCGACGCTTAATTAATTAGGATATAAAACTCTATAAAAGGATTCACAAATTTCAAATTCACTCAATTGACGTTTGGGCAGTTGTCACTTTGACAGAAAGAAGATCTTTTAAGCATATTGCAGCTGGTCAAAGTTGCTGCAGAATTCTTAAATTTTCTGCAGCAGGGGAAATTGTGACGTAGGCAAAATCTTTTTGGAGAAGTGAATACGGGAACACTTTTCTGTAGTTTTCTGCAGATATCTCTTAAAAGCACTTATAATCTCTGCAGGTACGGGAACAGACCTATTATATGGATTTGAAAATTGTATCGAATAAATAAACAAATTATATGTATTAGTTGAGTTAATTAAAAAAAAAAACAGCGAACAAATATGGCAAACAAATAGAGAAGTATCAGAAAATATTCGATGACTAGCAGTTACATTGGGAAACCCGATACATCCTATATGTCCAGGCCTTCTGAACAAAACGCAATAAATCTTTATAGTCATTTCTACCATTGAGCAGATATATTAGGTCTGTTCTCTAGCGCACTAAGGATAACTCGTGCTCACTAAAAGACACTGAATGCATTCCCCAACTTTCAGTGCTCGCTTTTTGAATTGTCAAATCAACTTCCCCTCAAGCACTTTTTAGGTCTGTTCCCTGACTTTCAGTAGAAAAAGTGCAGTGATGCTGGTGGTAGCATTCCAGGACCCTCCTCTCTTTACAGCATTAAATAAACTTCTAACAGTCGTCCTATGCTTTAAACAGGGCTGGGCGGCCCTCCCACTCGTTTAAATAGGGATCGATCTTGTGATAGGACTTCTTCATCGAGATAGTAGGTCTGTTCCCTTACTTTCAGTGACAAAAAGTACAGTGATGATAATGGGGATAACACTTCACTGAGTTGAGGAACGCAGAGTGCCAAGAATGAGAAATGTCAACTGATAATTCAATGCAACTGACAATTCATAACACGTAGCACTAGGTCTGTTCACGTACTTTTTGATCAGAAATATTCCCAGTAAAAATGTTAAATAGGAGAAGTTACCAAATATCAAGAGTACGTGAACAAGTTTGAGTAGTCTTGGACAAAAACTAAAGCAATAACTGTCAAAGTGACAATTAGTGGCTTTATAACAAAGCTTAACAAAAGTGCTCAACTTATTTCTTCGGGTAAATTTGGACTAACATTTTTAAGTAGGGGAAATGTTACGTCAACAAATTTTCCCCCATTTCATGAGTACTTGAACGCGTTTGGGTAAAAATATCATAATACATTTACCCAAAACTAAGTACGTGAACAGACCTACTGAGAAAATTTTCAGTGATAAAAAGTGCTTGAGGAGAAGTTGATTTGACAATTCAAATAGAGCTTTCAGTGTCCTTTAGTGAACACGAGTTATCACTAGTGCTTGTTAGGGAAAATACCTTTTAGTTCTGTTTCCTTCTTTATGTGGTGGGGGTGCAGTTGTCAAAAGTACGAAAATTTATTTTCTGACAAAGCAGAAGAAGAGTGCCAAAAGTGACAGGAAAATAACCTCAAAAATACACAACTCAGCTATTTGACATCAGCCGGTGACAGTAAGGTAGTTAAATAGCGTTTTCGATGCGACTTTAGTGACTTTAGTCGCTTGGAGAACGTTTTAGGCAGAGCTGGTCAACCAACCAATTTGTAGAGCACTAAAAAACCGTCTGACAATTCGAACTGTCAAAACATTTTACATTTGTAGTTGTAAAACTGGCTCCACTGAAACCAAATCGCAGTGCCAGGAAGGGGAAATCAGCAGTCCACTGAGTCTAGCAGTTTTGCTCTCAAAAGTCCCATCGAACATCTTCTTCTTCTTCTCCCAAAACGGTAAACGCACAGCAGATACCGCTACAAATAACAGGTAATGACAAAACACTTGGCCATCCTTAGAATTAATTGTTGTGCCCGCCACTTTAAAGAGCGGTTCCCCCTGCAACAGGACAAACTAGGGAAGAACTCGTGCGAGAGTAGCGATTATTTAAGAAATTTAGATATTAACGCGGCTTTATGACCGCGTGTATATAGATAACGGTAGATTTGGATCACTTGTAATTAGAAATTTCACTTATTGAATGATTTAAAGGAAGGAACTAATGAGTTTATAAATTAAATTATAACTTGTTCTGAATGAGTTCCAATGTCACCCCACAAAGACCCCACGCATTCAGCACTAACGCCACTCTAGCAGATTAAACATTATTTAATCTGCAGAGCGGGCTGTACAAAACACATGCGACCAGTATGGCGTCCATGATGGAACTCCACCCATCGAAAATGTTTTAGCAGCGACACTGCTAGAATAAATCGAAACTCTTTGCGCACTGAAGGCCCATCGAAAACGCTAAAAATATTTTTGAAAAACGAGTTCCCTCATTCCTTAACCTAATTTTATTCCGCTGGAAGCCATGTTAACGCATCAAAGGGTTGTCTCCTAGGCTTTGGCCGCATCCTTTAAAAAACGGGTTCATACACTTTCTTAGTAGCCTAATAATGCCCGACAAAATACTCTGCAATCTAGAGAAATGTCCATTGAAATCGATTTATATTAGCTGTTCCCGAGTAGGGCCAAGATAAACAAACAAACAGACAGACGATGACGTTTGGATTTTGGTATCGTGTAAATAAGCATTCGAGCTTAGATAAAGGTAGTTGTTTTGAAACGGACAGACATACACTCCAAATTTTGTTTATAGGTATTGATGTATTGTTATGATGAAATAAACAATCGGCTATAGCGTGTTGGGCAAGAACATCTCAGTAGGAAAAATGAGGAGTGCTCCTTCACTTTGTAATTAAAGAGCACAGAAAATTACAAGATTTCTTAGATTTCTCCAAGAAAGCTCCAAAAAGAGCTAGAAACGAGCATAGTGGACGAGGCGAATATAGAAAATGAGAGATATGGAAAATGCGCAGTTCATGAATCATCAAGGCGTGCGTCGTCTCGTTGTTTTATTTTCCCAAGCAGAATTTTCTGCCATTGTAGAGAGATGATATATTTTCAACGGCAATATCAAATTCAGCTCCTTTCAGATTGTAAAATATAACGTCTTTCGAGTTCAGAGTTGATACGACGGGTTGGAAAATAGTTCTCTTAATTCGAAGCAAGGAGAGTTACATTTTTGCTAATTTTGAAACTTTTTAAAAAAGTCTGTATTGTTGTTAGTTTCGGAGCGAAAAGGAATAAAAACAAGGCCTGCACTTCTGTTTAATTTGGAGCAAAAAAGGAGCGCTCCTTCCAACGACATGTCTACATTAAAAGGCCAAATAGATGCGAAAAAGAACAGGTATGCACGATTACTCGTAGGATGATCGCTTTACTACTAACTAAAGGCTATATTCAGGAATTGTTCAGATATTTCGCATTGATAGTTCTAGAAATTAGAGGTTGTCGGGGAGAGGAGAGGGGGACGCTTTGAAAGACATAAATAGTGACTGAAGGCTTAAAATCAAACATAACAAAGACATTATTCCAAAAATCTCATCATTTTTTTTGGGTGGGCTATCAATTTAAGTCGGTATGTCAAATTTCATATAAATAGGTATATAAATTAGAGGATGGGAGGGTTGTGAGACAGACGGTCGTACGGACAGGCCGAATCTATAATGGTTCCTAGTTGATATGCTCTCGATCCCGTAACTGCTTATGGGGCGTGGGCGGGAAAAGAACTTCACCCGATTCGAGACATTGATTGCAAGTAAATAATTTAAGGTGATTTCCTACAGTTTATGTGGGGATTCTGGAACCTGGGGCACCTCGGATGGCAGGCCGTTATCACTTATTGCACCGACTAGTCTCGACGAAACCCAAAAAAGCCTAAGAAAATTAAAACAACAATTTAAAATGGAAAATTTGCTAAAATTATTATTTACTACAATTTGCAGGTATTACTTGAATGTTCATCGAGTAATCGGAGTGATAACTACATTAATATTGTAATCGAAACCAAAGAAATCAAACCCTACTTAGTTTTTAGTATATTAATCAGAGATGAACGTATCCACCGTAACAACGAGCACAACCACCCACACGACCACAGTAAATAATAAAACATATAAAATCGAAATGATCGAAGATTGTGTCATAAGTGGTCAATCAGATGATGATGAAGATGAACCACCGAGTAGTCCGGGTAGTGGCTATGAAGACGGAAAAGATCTCTTGAGTATGACGATGGGTGATGAAATCCAATCTCAGCTAGCAGCGGCTGGACCGGTTGGAGTAGCAGCAGCAGCTGCTATAGCATCAGCAAAAAAACGTAAAAAGCCACATTCATTTGAAACAAATCCATCGATCCGGAAAAGACAACAGAATCGTCTACTTCGCAAATTGAGACAGATAATTTTTGAATTCACCGGGCGGGTTGGACAGCAAGCAATAGTTCTTGTTGCAACACCCGGAAAACCAAATACTAGTTACAAAGTGTTTGGAGCAAAACCGTTGGAAGATGTTGTGCGTAACTTGAAAAGTATTGTCATGGAAGAATTGGAGACTGCACTTGCTCAGCAAGCACCAGCTCCACCGCCGGAAGATCCTTCACTATTTGAACTTCCACCTTTAATTATTGATGGTATTCCCACGCCAGTTGAGAAGATGACACAAGCACAATTGAGGGCATTTATTCCACTCATGTTAAAGTATTCCACCGGAAGAGGTAAGCCAGGATGGGGCAGAGAATCGACTAGACCCCCTTGGTGGCCTAAAGAATTACCATGGGCCAATGTCAGAATGGACGCTCGAACAGAAGAGGAAAAGCAAAAGGTATTTTAGTTACTACAACATAATTTTGGCAACATAATTAAATCTTACATTTTTGTTTTTTAGATAAGCTGGACCCATGCTCTTAGAAAAATTGTTATAAACTGCTACAGATATCATGGCCGGGAAGATTTATTGCCAACATTTTCCGATGAAGAAGAAAAAGTTCAGCAAATGGTTAACAGTGCGACAGCTGCCACAAATACCTCATCAGCTAACAATAATGTAAGTACTTAAATAAAGCTAATAAGCTGATGCTGTATATTTTGTAGATACTCTTTTTCACATACTCATCTCACAAAAAAATTTTTCCCTCCCCCAATTGATAATCTCCCACAGGTTGGAGTACTTAAGATTCACAGTTCTGGGGCAATTGTTAATTCGAATTCAAATACACATACAAACGGATCAGTTGGAAAGATTGAGATGCAAACAAATTCAGCACAAACGATCGCAAACGCCCAGGTTTGCCTCGACCCGATGACTTTGAGTGACGTCGATGTTCGTACTAACCACTTATCGTTACTAACGTTTGCAATTTGTTCATTCTTCCCATTTCTTTCTGTTTTCTTTCAAAAAAAAAAATTATTTCGTTATTTTAAGTTCGATTTATTTACCGTAACATGGTTTTCATCATAAAGTGAATGGACATTTTAGTTTGATAGTCTTCTGTTCATTTCAGTGTGCATATTCTTGCTTATCTATTATTTTTTACGACAGTGGTGACGTAAAGATGTAACGATCGTTTTCTGGTTTTGTTTTAATTAATTTTGTATTTGTAAAATACGTGAGAACCCAGAAAACAAACGGAATATGTTAAATTATATAAACATTTTACGATAGATCACAATTGTGGGGTCAAAGTACATGAGAAGAAAGAAATATTTGCAAATTACTAGGCCAGATTATATGTTTTAAGGGCTTCGTACCTTGAAATGAAAATACGAAAGAAAACGGAAACCTTTTTGGAACATTTTGTTGTCCATCAAGAGATTTTTTCTCAGGAACGGCTGTAGGAAATTCAAGAAAAATTTTAGTGATCCTTCTATTGTTACTAATTTTTAAGTTAATGATCAAAGTTAATTAAATCCATATTTCTGGTTCCTTTAACTCCTTGTTGGGCACAGGGCGTCTATTACACCGACTCTCCACTCCAATTCGGGGTCTTCCTTAAATTCCGGGGGATTCCAATCTAGAGCTTGCTGTGCGATATTGTTTGGCTCTTTTCTTTCCATTGCCACTTTCGCCTGCGAATACTGGTGTCTATCCCGTGTTGGCCTGTAAGTCTGTGTAGGTCTTCGTTGGTAATACCCTCCGGCCAACGGATGTTAAAAGTGTGCCGGAGACACCGGTTGGGAAAGGCTTATAGCTTAGATGTAATTTGACAGGTAAGAACAGATCTTACGTTCAACTCGAAGATCCGGAGTTTTGTGCGTCTGGAGATATTATTTAGCCAGATCTCAGCACGAGTATATCAGCTTCAGCTACAACGTCTGCAGGAACTATGTTTCCGAGATAAAAAAATTTCACTTGCTCCACATAGTAATAAAAAAAAACAGAAAATTTGAGAAGTCGAGTGTTCATATTCCATACATTCCATACAAATAAAAATCACATGGCACACAAGGCATTCCAAAGGTGTCAATTAAGATGCCATTAAACACCTTTTTAGTTTACGAAGTTTAACTTCTAAAATCTACCATTATCGCACCGATAGTTCGAATTGCGTTGCTGTGAGACTAAATTATGGGGCATAGTGTAAACATACCGAGAAATATTCAACTATCAATAGGAATAGAGTTCTATTTCTAAAGAATAAAATTAGAATTATATTGTGATCAGTCTATATCAGACGGACTCTAGTAAGAAATAACCTCGACCAGAGATGGGTATTTGGGGACACGGTAGTGCCCTCGCCAAGACGAGGCAAAGGAGGCAGGGCACTACCTACCTTTTCTCGAATTCGTCGTATTTTCGAACGCTCATAGCTTCGGTCTGGATATTATTAGAGAGCCCAAATTCTCAGGATAAGAGGTAGTTAGCAGATTAATGCAACTGTCTAGCTTCTATATTTTATTAATACCTAAAATACGTCGATTTCGTCACCGACTTACTCATGATAATCAAAGCCTTGAGTCTTGGCAACCTACTTTACTTGAAATGTTTTTGGTGGGATTTTTCACTCGAATACAGATAAAAGCTAAAATATCAAATTAATTGAAAAATCAAATAAAAATTTATTTGATTACAAAATTTATTTATTTGGGAAATTTTTTGTAAATAACTATTTGTTATTTGGTGCTCCTTATTTGAATTTGAAATAATTATTTGTTAATCAATCGCGCGTTATTTGATAATCAAATAATTATTTGTTATTTGATCAATTATTTCTTATTCATTTATTAAATAATTGACCCTTGAGTATATATAAAATGAAACCACTTCAGATGAAGATAATCCTAATTGAATTTAACTTGCGAAAATCATACAAAAGCACTTGAGTCTTATTCTAAAAGAGTGGCAATGCAATAAACCTTTTATAATAGCTGGAGAAACCGAGAAATAATGGAAATTGCCAGTGAATGCATATTTTGGTAATAGAAAATAGGAATCCCTGTTCGCTTCCTTACTACAAGACGGAGACGGAGTTGGATCAATACGTTGAGCGGCAAGACCAACATGCCATGGGTCCCAGGTTCGAGACCAGATGACCCCGTGAGCTTTTATTAAGAAATTAAAAATAATCCACTCCGTCTCTGGGCTGTTGTCTAGCTCGCAGCAATTCAAAAAAAAAACAAGACTCAAGTTTCCTCACTTCCCTTACCCTAATTCCCGCCCGGCCAAAACCATGCTAACGCATCAAAGGGTTGTCCCCTAGGATTTGGCCACATCGTATAAAAAAAATCACTTCCTCACTTTCTTTGCTCTGCATACGCTTCATCTCGCACCGCACCGTCCTCATACATCCCCTCTGATTTTATTTTTGTTGCATTTTTCTTTTGTGAAAGTTAAAGTCTGGGGGCAGTTATTTTCAGAATAACTACAAAAAAGAATTTACTGGAAACGACGTAGATCAAAAGTTAAAAACAAAATAACAATGTGCGTACCATGAAAAATGCAAATTTATGAGTCACCCTTTAACTTCCAAACGGTAAATAAAACTTCAAGTATGGTTTTATCCAACGTGATTCTTCACCTTCTACCTATAGACCTATATATTAAATATATCGCATCCGGCAGTGCAGTCAGGTTCAGAGAATCTGGGTGCACATTTCGCTTGGGACCGTTAAGAGGAATATCTTCTCGCATTTTCTATCAACGGCAGACTCGACATATATAAGACTAACCTCCTGCGCCAACTCTAGGAAAATATGGCTGTTTATGACATAAAAAGAACAAGAGGCCTCCTAACTAGGACCCGAAGAGAGGTCGCGAGGTGTGCACGGGTCATTGGGCAATCGGGGACCATGCCGCAAGGCTAGGCATCCTTTTTAACGCATATTGTCGCAGCTGCAGGATTGAGGGCGCGAAAGAATTTTTTTTTCATTTCCTGTGCGAATACACTGGCTAGGGCAAGATATCAAGCATTCGGCAATCTATGCTTCAGCGAATTGGGAGAGATATCGAGAAGCAAAAATTGGAGAAGTCATCCACTTCCTGAATTCTACAGAATAGATCTGATAACCTTCTCTCACAGCATGCCTTCAGAATCGCGAGGACTTTCCCATGAAATATACTTGCGCTGCCAGGCAGTCTGTGAAACACCGAAATATGTAGCAATACTGTAGAAGTATGTAGAATGTGAACAGGCTTACTGTGACTAAAAATTCTTCCTGACTACAGTATTAGTTCCTCTTGAGGAGACGATATCTCTCTGCATAAGTTGTTTACATCTTTACTTAACACTGTGACTAATATCCGAATTTGATTTTATTATAATTTTATTAAAATTCCCCTAATTTGTGATTGTTTACTTATAATTTTTTTTTGGTTTGAGAAATTTTAGGTAATTTTTTCTTATTACAGTATACACAAACTGTATTGTCCACAATTCAAAATGCTGACGGAACTGTGTCACTAATCCAAGTTGATCCCAACAATCCAATTATAACTCTTCCCGATGGAACAACAGCTCAAGTTCAGGGAGTTGCAACGGTATATTATAACAATTATAAATTTATTTAAATTTCACAATATTTTCGAATTTTTTAAAGCTGCACACAACAGCGCAAGGAGAAACAGGTGCAACTATTCAGGGTTTAACAGATGCAAATGGACATACTGAAAATATGACTGTCGATTTAACAGAAGCAACTTTAGGTCAAGATGGGCAATTAATTATAACAGGAGAGGATGGTCAAGGTACGATTGAATTTTGTGTAAAACAAATGTTTCAACAATTTATGTAATTTGTTTTTTTTTCAGGTTATCCAGTATCAGTTAGCAGCATGATAACAGTACCAGTGTCAGCATCTATGTATCAGACAATGGTGGCAAATATTCAACAATTGCATCCAAATGGTGATGGAACAGTGTGCATTACGCCAATGCAGGTAGATTCAAATAACCAAAGTAGTTTTCAGTACATCCCTGTACAGGGAGGTGCAACAGGAAAAGTAATTCGTGCCATTTTTCAAAATCACCCGCTTCGCTATCAATTGAATTCTAGTCAAAATATGAGCCAAGCTAAATTATTTTTGAATAATAATTGTAGTAGTCAAAACAACAATTTGCGAGCTTCATCCCCTGTTAAGCCGAATAAAAAACGTAAACAAACCGTTCAGGGCAAGAGATTAGATGAACAGAGAGTAAAAACTAGTATTGAGGGAGCAGGGCAAAATCAGGAAAATTCCGAACCTGATTTAGTTGCGCTTAGACCTATAAAAGTTGAAGCAAATTCACCTGCAAAAGAATAAAGCTGTTTAGGATAGTGTAAATACGAATAGTTTAGTGTTGTACACCGATCTTTATTCCGCTGTACCCAAAAGTTGAGTACTAAGATCCTCAACCCCAGCCATGGTCAGTGAATTTTGTTCGGTTTTAATTTAAGATCGTAGTTAGGATAGTTATGTCAGTGAAATTTATCTAGTCATTTATACAATGAAGAAACGTTTCTTATCGTTTAAATTTGTAGTTTTTAGTATCTCTCGATTTATGAAACACTTCATAATGCTGTTACTTGGTTTTAGAAATATTAAATCGATCCGAAAATTGATCTCCAACAGCAGCATAAATGCAGTACGCTAAAGTATTAACCAAAATTAGTGTTATATAAAATTTATGAAAAGAATTAAAATGTTACGAATGTTTTGTCACTTAAAATGACGAGAAATTTTGAGACATCTTGCCGCGTAAAGTTCCTGAAGAATTTTTCAATTCAGCTACAGTAGCTGAATAAGTAAGGAAGTCTCAAAATTGAATTTAAGAGTTCCTTCTATAGTTAGAGTCAATAATTTTTCATGCGCACACCAAAGATAGCGAAAATTATACAAGATTTGAACTGAGTTCGAGAAATAACAAGGTTTTCACATTTAAATTGTTCAATTTGTTTTTTTTTTGTATATTTAGATTTGAACATATTTCAATTGTAAATTGAAGAGCGTGCAATGGAATTTAATTTCTTGATTAAGTTTAGTTTTTAAAATATATGGTTAATATTAACAGTTAATATGAGTTTGGAATTGTTGCGGATATTTTACTTTTTTCTTTATTTTTCTTAAGTTGTTTTATATATTTTTTTGTTATATTTTGCAACTTTCTATATTTTCTTGTGAGCAAAATGTTGGAGTACAAAATAATTTAAATACTTTTTTTATAGTCTCGATAATTCGGACTTATTAAATTTTGCAATACTGCGCTTATGAAAACGTCCTCCTTTACACGAAGTATAGGTTAAATAAAATAAAGACTCTTGAGATGGGCTTACACGGCTATGGTGGTATAAAAAATATACAAAAGTGCTGAATTACATTTTGCTTCTCTGAGTTGATGCTAATTTTTGTCTTGAAGCCTTTATTTGTTATGCTATAAATTTTGCATGACTGGCAAGATAAAAATAAAAATACGACATTGTTTAGAAGAAATTTATTGTAAAGAAAACGCTTCTTATATGTCAAAGCGAAGCATTGAAGCTAAGCTCTTGACGTTATATTTCTTAAACTACACCAAAAGTAAATATCGTAAATTTCATTTGTGTGTCAAGTTGATAGTATGGGTCCATTCATAAACGCAGGTTTGCGCATCATATGCATAATTCAGCTGAACAATGTGTATTGCTGAATTATGCAGCTGCAGTGCAAACCTGCGTTTATGAATAAGGCCTATATTTGTTTGCCCAAATTAGTATGTTAGAGCAGTAAAAATGCTCTAAACTGAGCTAGGTCACTTTAGAAGAACCTCATTGAACATTTGTCAGATCAGTTTTTATGCTGGAACAGAATTTGGAGCAGGCGCTTGGTGCGGAACCTGTCAAAAGTTAAAAACGTATTCATTTGGTACTGCCCCACCTTCGTCTGCTTTGACGGAGGCAAAAGTGTGGAAAAAAAATTTCAGAGGAATCTGGAATAAGTGTTCCTTTATTTCTGTTAAGTTGTACTGTTGCTTAACTGAGTTTAAGTTTTTTTAAACAGTTTTTGAATACTTAAGGATAACAACACTACTCTCTGACAAAATTTCAAAAGTGACAGTGCTACATATTCTTTTCGTATTAAACTACAGATCGGCGCCAGCTCCAAATTCTGTTTCCCACTTATGGCAGCTTTCAGGTGTCATTTATCACAATTTCTGTTTTTTTTTTTTAAATTCATTAAACAGACCTTATGCTTGCTAATAAAAAGTCAAAACGGGCACAATTTACAAATAATTGTAACTACAAGCCATTGAATATCGTCGGAACGGCACGCATACATACAAAGCAAGGTTTATTTTGGTTCGGAAAATGTTTTAATATTACCACTACACACACTACATTTCGTGTTCTACACAAAATCCGACACGAAAGACTCGTGCGGACTTCATCGCGCGGAAGCACAAGTGTGGGACGGCACTAAAATCATACGAATTGAAAGCAACAAGACAAAAAGGTCGTTTTAGACAATTCTTCAGTTTTGAGCGATTACCTCTCCTTAATCGACAGAAAAGAAGAATTGCCACGTATCCATGCAGGGCTGATTGAGCTGAGTACGTGGTTGCATAGGGTTGAAAAATCGAGTTGAGTACTAATTGAAATATAGTTGAAGTGGCACATGAAAGTAACCTTCAAATGAGTGCGATTTTGATTATTTTCTTATATACACTTGCGGTCAAAAAAACTGCACCCCACTTCAAACTTATCGAAATAAGAGTAGACTTTCGGAAGTCCATTTTGTCACAGTTTACTTATCCCGATTTTGCTCGACGACAATGTGCAGAGCTATCTTGGAAAATTAGCTACCGAATACGACAAGTCTTTTTCAATGGGTGGTATCAAAATGTTTCTTAATGACTTGTTCACCTGTGTGGTGCGATTTTTATGACCGCGAGTGTATTTCCGTAGGGGAGAGGTCCCCAGTGTGGACTGTAGAGCCTAAACGGTATTATATACCGTGGACATCTATACATCACCTGAAAGCTTATCTCATGAGCTAACTTCATATTCAAAACTTTTTTGATATTACCAACGGAAATAAAATTCAAGCTGATTTTAAAAATAAAAAATTCTTTGAAAGATCCATGGATCGCCCCCCCCCCATTTCTTGTTAAATTTTTAGGCAACTATAGTGAAACTTATTTATAACGTTGTTGAGCGGATAGGCGATAGTCTTCAAATATTTATGTACTCTGTGTATCATTTAATATTGAAAAATTTCCATCATAGCATCAAATAAAGAAAAGTTGCTTTCAGACGCAAAAATTCATAAATGTGTAGGGAATGTAGTTAGCATGTGTGTGTCCAAACGGTTAAAGGGGAATGGCCAACCGTTTTACAAAATTTTTACTCATGGCAGTCCAAGCGCATGAAATGTCAAAGTCACACGCCAGCTTCCAGCCAGGCGGCTGAGGATTTAGATGCAAGTTCCGGGGAACGACATGGAAGAATCACAGATCATGCGCACAAATCTGAAACATTTATTCGTTGCTATGAAATGTTTTCTTTTGCCACAACACTTTTTGGGCATGCGCTTAATTTATTGAAACGGTTTGGTTGTCTGGAGGCAACCAAATTTTCCGACAATCGCTACCCAGGCCTTCGGACACTGTACAATTTAGCTCTGCTATACGATTTTGAAGATTTTGTTCTTCAGTTGTAACACCATTGTCATCAAATGTAACATATTCGTTAAAACTTCCTTTCTGCCCGTTCGCTCTTTGCCAGTTTTCATCAAGTGCATTTGACACATCAGGGGTGGTTGTCTTCAAAAAAATACCATTTTTAAAACAATTCTTGACTGTTTAATCTGAGGCATCATCCCATGCAGTGCTTAAGTATTAACGAGCATCCAAAACTTTAAAAGGATTGCCTATACGTTTTAAATATCATTGTACTATACAGCGGCGATATTTTTGCTTTGTAAACTTGATAAAGCCTTATTTTAGAGGTTGCAGGCAACTTATCGAGTTCGATGGTCAAAATTTCACTTGAACATTTGTCCAGTTGTACATTTTTTGGGGGTGTGTAGCATAACGCCTCAAGGTGCAAGACAGTTATCCACAAAAAAGAGTATTCGCCGCTTCTGTTTGACTATATTGATATCCAATTCTTTTACATACAATAAATCGTTCTCCCGCCATCCCATCGTTTTGCTGTCTATTATAATCATAAGAAAATTTGTCAATAAACAATGTCACGACGCTGAGGAAAGCGATTGAGTCATCCAGTTGATCCGCAGAAGTCATGATAGCCACTTCATAAGCCTTACTTTCCAACACTTTCGTGTTCACGTGGATCTTGAGTGAGCGGGCTTGATGGTGAAACCACTGTAGTAATATCGTCTCCAATTCAGCAAACTTTCTGCTCAAATTTGTTGACATTTTCCTTTACCACTTGAATCATTTTTCCTGATTTCTTGTCGATTTTTGAGAATAGAACGGAAAGTTGAACCCTAGATTCCAAAAGTCTTTGCTAAATCCTTTTTTCATCATATTTTTGTAAAAGCACAATTTTTTCGGATTAAGTCACGCGGAGCTGTGTTTGACAGTCTCCGACATCCCGAAATAATAAGAATTCCGTTATATTATTTCCGGGGTCTGTTCCTGACACGTTCTAGATTAGAAAAATGCAAAATTATTGATTTTTTGAAACCAACAAGAAGATCTTGTTTTTCACAAGTTTGCAGGAAACATGTTTGTTTGCTTTTTTGGTTTTTCGCCAATTTTTCCTTCACCATTTGAGTAAATTTTACCCAACAAAGGGAGCGGGAGGAGCAGACCTTTTTTAGCTAGATGGTTTTTTTACGGAAGTTTTGTTTACGCACTTGCGTCTGTTTTATTTGTGTTGCGTTATAAAAATCTAAGCCCGGGGTAAATATTGTTTCTGTAGGCCATATGTTATAAATAAAATAATAAATAAAAATGAATAACAATTTACTGAAAAAGTTAATAGTTCTCCGTGTTTATTTAAATTTAAATTTATAAGCTGTAACTGGCCAAACATCAATCAGCTGTCAGCTATCAACCATAAAAGAAGAAGAATTCTGCCGAGATTTTGTGTACACTCATTAGCGTGTGTAAGATTTTGGTAAAAGGGGAAATTACTCGGCTGTCAAATTTCTTCAAGTCCAAAAGTCTTGGGTCTTGGGTAAAAACTTTCGAGTAGAAGACGGACCTCTGATGTACTTATAAAAATGGGAGTCTTCCCGACCATTCTACCTTATTCTCTACAGGCAAAACATTCTGTTTAATCCATTATTTAATTATGAAATAAAAAAGCAATATTTTTTTTTAATTAGTACAATAAAATACAAAAAATATCCGCACACTTCCAAGGCGTTACACTTTCAAAATTGTTCAGCAATTTTGATATAATATCCTTAGTACAATTTATAGTTAATGTTCGTGTTGTGATTTAATTAACTTAAACCAAATAAAAATAAAATTTTTGCCGAATTTTATTAAGTTATTATCGTCAATATTAAAATTAGTAAAATTATTTATTTTATCTCTCTCTCTCACTCGTTGTTATTATTTATTTAATTTTCATTTTTGCAATAAAAAATTGAATAGGAAATGTAGGATGGAAGTAAAGAGAAGTTTTCCCTTCTGGTAGAGAATCGAAGAAAAAGCGAACAAGGGTAAAGAGAAGTAAATTGTTGTAAAAAGAGGGGGGAAAGAAGAGTTCGTTTAATAATTTGTGTAAATGTGGTTGCACTTTAAGAGCTATAAAAGGAAGAAAGCGAATAACTCGAAAGTTGAAATCTTAATTTTTGATTGCAATTGTTTATCAATTTACTGATTTTCTGTTTGTTTCCTTGATTTTGTGATTGTTTGGTATTTTAGTTGTTGTTTTATGTTATTTTTATTTGAAAATGTAGTTAAACATTCTTAATATGAATAAATACAATACATTTGTAATATGGTTTTATTTATTTATTTATTTTATCACTTTAGTTAACAACTTCGAGTGCTCTCAAGGTTCATACAGAAAAGAGGAGAGAAATTTCCAGTTAATTAAAAAAAGCATTCATTTCAATTGATTCGCAGGAGCTTTGTGTAGTATCATTATTTTGCTGCAATGTAATTACTTGGAGCACTTTGCTAATGTGTATTTAATGTAGTGAAAGCAAATTCTGGAAAATGAGAAAGAACTTTATTGTTGTTGCTCCATTTAAAGAATGGAAAAGTTGCAGCTGTGAGAAAGTCTTGAGAAAAGTCTTCGAAAGTTATTTTTATTGATTTAATTTTTTTATTTCTTTATAATTTCAGGTTTTGTGTGCATTTTACTTAATTTGAAGTTTTCTTTAAGATTTTTTTCGTTATTTTTTGTAGGCGCTACAACTGTAGGTATTTCTTTTTTTTCGTTTCGCGATTAAATTCTATGAGTTGAGTTTTTTTTCGGGTTTTAAATAATTTAATCTTTTTCATGCTTCGTGCGCGGTGTTCAGGTGGAAAATGGAGACCATATGGAAACGATAACAGTTTCACCAGGAATGCATCAAATGATGATACAAGGACCACCAGGCTCAGAACATCAAGTACTTCAAGTTCTTAGCCTTAAGGATGCTACTGCACTCACAAAAGCTATGGAAGCAATTACAAATAGTGTCAAAAGTGAAGAGGCAATGATAGAACACTAAGATCAATAGAATAAGGTAAGTTATACGTAATTATTATACAAGATTTAGATTATATAGTTATACTAGGTAATTCAATTTACTTTTATAAAAGACTAGCTGACCCGACAAACGTCGTTCTGTCAAAAGCTATTGGACTGTGGCAGTCCCACAAACTTATCTTTTCTGGTCAAGTTCTGGTGATGGCGTCGCTTATAAAGTGTACATGTTGTGATGACATCTTTAGTTTTCAGTAATGGTCACTAGAACAGATAAGTTTGTGATACTATTCAGCCACACATGACACCTAGGCACAGTTTGAATGTGATAAAGAAAAATGTGGTTTTTACGTTTTCCGTGCAATTTTTCCAATTTTTCTCTTCATAAGAACCTTCCTCGGACTTCAACGTATATTTGAAAAAGAAATTTGCTCGAGTTTTGTGTTTAGCAACACATTTAGCCATTCATTTTTATTTATATAGATAGATTAAGTACACAAGATAAATCTAGATTATCAAAGATTCGAAGGGTGGCTGATATGTTAGCGACCTAAGGTAGTATAGTTGCTCCATTCTTGTTGTACTCCCCCAATTAATTGTCGTCTATTCTTCGGCATCGAAATGTCTAAATACACTCTCTTAAAGTCGAGCCCAAACGTGTTCGATTGGGTTAAGGTCAGGAGAGTTTCCACGCCAATCTTCCCAAACAGTTGAAAACATCGATTTTGCCAATGTCACACTCGCTTTTGCCGTATATGCTCTTGCTCCATCTTGCACAAATATAACCAAATTTTTATCTGGAAACTATCTCCTGTCGTCCAGGCATTCTGTGTAATAAGGTAAAATGCTATTGCGGTAATAGGATCCATCGACGGTTTTGTTTTGCTCAACAACATGACGGGTCGACTTTCCACTTGAGCTGACTCCTCCTGCAACTCTGTTCTCTGTACACCTATCCTTAAGGATCAGATTCCAGAGCATTGGGGATCAATCAATTTTGTTTGACGGCGTTGAAAAAATTCTATGGTTGTGCAGTTCAAATAATTTGACTAAAAAATCGATCAGCTTTGAGCGATGGATTGACGTGACCATAGGAGTTTAATACATTTTTTTGTCTACCCTAAGCTTTGAAAGGGTCTGTCGTGTAGAGTTCGTGAGGATGGCTCATCCAGGAGCATTAATTATATTAACGAAATGAGGTCTATTATTCGCGGTGAGCCTAAACAGTTGTGGAGATTTGTTAACTCTAAGCGTAGTACCGACGACTACCCTACTTTATTGAAGCTAGGTGATACAAAGAGTAGCAATCCCTTGACGATTGCGAACCTTTTTGGCAACTTTTTTAAGACCGCTTTTCTTTATGACAACTGTGGTATTAGCTCTAAGGATTTAAGTTACTTAACATTATTTCCTTCTGTACTGGAAATGAAAGATCTTATATTTGACGGCGAAACATATTAATAATTTGGCAGATAGTTTCTCATGCGTTCCTGATGGTATTCCTGTTTCCATTCTTAAGAACTATTTTTTTCCCTAGTTTCTGTTTCTGTGGTTTTCCAAAATCTTGAAAGTCATCTCTTATTATTCCTCTTTACAAAAAAGGTAAGAGGTGAAATATTTCCAACTACGGATCCATTGCTAACCTATGTTGCAATACTAACATTTTTGAGGCATTAGTTTGTTATGTCGTTGCAAACCTTTTCTTGAAAATTTCCAGCACGACTTTATGTAAGATCTACCACGACTAACCTTCGGGAATTTTCTAATTTCTATTCATCTGAAATTGAAACTGGTAAGCAAGTCGATTGTATCTTTACAGATTTCAGCAAGGCATTCGACAGAATAAACCACCAAATTTTAATACACAAGTTTACTGCCCTAGGGTTTCCATCCATGTTTCTAGACTGGGTTCGTTCTTACTTAGTAAACCGTAGTCAACGTGTGTTTTTCCATGGATCCCTTTCCAAGTTTATTTTCAAATCCTCTGGTATGCCTCAAGGAGGTCACCTGGGTCCGATGTCCTTTGTGTTTATTTATGGCAGTTTTCCCGTTCAGAATTTTGGAGTGACCGAAGTCAGTTCGTATGCAGGTCTGGATTGAGTTAAACCTAATGGAAGCTTAGCATGCGGTTTGCTTACCAAAGAGCTCTAACGGTTCAAGGCTTTAGAAGGTGTGGTTCTCAGGGCACCTGTTATCAGCAGTGTTGCCATCCTTTGAATCTTATCCATTGCTTTGTGATGGGTTGATATATTCAGTGCCGGCCACCAGACGATCACCCCATAAGTAAGTATAGGTCGTATGACACTTGTGTAGAGCCAATGCACAATTCGTGGCTCTATACTCCATATTTATTTATTGAGGTCAAATTTCGGCTTTTGCACTGGTTCAATAGTGCTTGGATCACTTGTTCTAACTCTTATGTTTTGCCTGTTTGGCATTGGGTGCAAAACAATTGGGGGATTCGTTCGTAAGAAGCACATTAGCTCTTGTAGACCTTCCAAGAGCACTATTATCACAGAATCCTATGCTTTGAAGCCTTCTGCAGAAGTTAAGTCTATCTCTGAAATTTTTTTCAGTAAGAAGCGACTTTACTGTTCTGACGTAGGCGTATTTTCCCCAATTCGTCGATTTAATGTACCGTTTAAATGGTGGTCGAGACGTTCTTTTCCGTCGTTGTTGCTAATTTTCAGATTGGCTAATCTTTTTGGTCGCTGTCCTTGCCTGACTTGTTTTCCATGACCTTCCTTATTTTTATTTTTGTTGTAGGCGAAAGGATTGTCGGTCTACCTGAGCGTCTGTTGTTATGCTGTACATCGCCTTTCTCATTTTTCAGCCATAATTGTACAGTCTTCCTGTCTACACGGAAGACGGAGTTGGATCAATGCGTTGACCCTCACGACCACCATGCCATGGGCCCCGGGTTCGAGACCAGATCTCCCCGTGGCTTTTGTTAAGAAATTAAAGTAATCCAGTCTGTCTCTGGGCTGTTGTCTAGCTCGCAGCAATGCAAAAACAAGACTCAAGCTTCTCCACTCCCCTTACCCTAATTCCCTTTCGGCGAAAACCAAAACCATGCCAGGGTTGTCCCCTAGGATTGGGCCACATCGTTTAAAAAAAAACCTAGTTTCCTTGATATTTCGGAAAGGAATTTTCCCATCTCGCTAAGAGTTTGAATTTGAATCCTCGTCTATATCTTCTTTGACGCCATTATGACGAAAAACAAAACATTTAATGGTTTGTCAGAAAAACTCCGTCTGAAATTTTGGAAGAAAAATCACTACTGACGATAAACACGGCAATAAAACAGGATCCTTGAGGGCGAGAGCGATAAAATTGCACATTTAGTTTCGCAAAAAGGTAATTAATTACCCCCGTAACTATGTCGCTTTGCACTGCTACATAGTATTGATCTGTATGCGATCGTAGCTACGCAAAACATGATCGTATCGACAGCTGATATTGATATTTAACTCCTGCTTAGAATTTTTGATAGAATTCGAGGGAAGAAATTTTGTCAATGGTAAATGCCTAAGGTGTGTTTTTCAATAGGTCTGCATCCGTACTTCTGCAGTTGCAGCTGGCTGTTGTTTACTTATTTATGTGGTGGAAATTAAACAATCACAGTTTTTCCTTATAGGCTACTTCACTTCCTTAATCCGACGCCTAACTTTTAAGAAATAAAACTCTATAAAAGGATTCACAAATTTCAAATTCACCCAATTGACGTTTGGGCAGTTGTCACTTTGACAGAAAGAAGATTTTCTAAGCATATTGCAGCTGGTCAAAGTTGCTGCAGAATTCTTAAATTTTCTGCAGCTGGGGAAGTTGTGACGTAGTCAAAATCTTCTTGGAGAAGTGAATACGGGAACACTTTTCTGCAGTATTCTGCAGTTTTCTGCGAAGCGCTTAAAATTTCTGCAGGTACGGGAACAGACCTAATAAGTGGTGAGAAACTTTTGGACCTCCCAGTATTTTGAAAACATTAAGGATCTTCATATTTATTGTGTTAATAAGATTCGTATTGTCATTGCTTACAAAAGTCTAAGTAAAATTTTATTTTATTCTTTTCAGGTTACAATGCATCCCCGTAAAGGAAACGTGCAAGAAGCGAAAGTAATAGTATTAAAAAACATAGAGCTACTTATTTATATTTTGTTTATTTATTTTATTTTATTTAAATATTTTTACAATTTTTGTTTGTTTATTAATTTTTTAAAATCTAGTCGAAATGTTTTTCATTGTATAAATTTTAAACTAAATGAAAGAGAAAAAAAATATTAAAAAGGAAAACAAAAAAAAAAGTTGCATTCGATCTGTAAATATGTATGTACCTGACATGATTTTTTTAAAAAATATGTATTTCATGTTTTATCACATAAGGCAATTAATTTATTTTTAATTTATGAAACTAATAGGTCAATTTTTTCTGCAGGACCATAAATTTGCTTAATACTATGCATTATTTTGAATTTCTGTAAAATCGTGTGTTAAAAAACTTCAAAATTGATTTATTTACGATTTACTAATTGTCTTTTAGAGTAATGAGTGTAAATGATAAAACAAGAAGTTGATATAGTAAATTACAGAGGAAATTATATAGTTCTTTTTTAAAGAGGTATTATTTGGGTTTGCTTATTAATGTAGGGTTTGAAGTGCACACTGAACAGAGTGAATTGCTGAATCGTGCAGGGGCAACCTGGGTTTATGAAAATGCTCAAATTAATTTTGTCAGTTGAACGCAAAATTAATATTATTTTATTGTACGAAATACTTATGTTAAACTTAACTGCTTAAGTTAACTTAACTAGTTTTCTTGATTTTTTTTTTAAACAATCTTTTTTTAACGGAGGTGAACTCCTGTGGCTCAGTTAAGCGATTAAAACACCTCATTCGCTCTTCGGACACTAGCCTGGAACCACTTTTCAAATTACTTCAAGCTAGTTCCTTTTATTTTGCCCCTTGTTCAACCATCCCGTCTACGGCAGTATGCTCCTCTTTCGGCGAAATACGTCTCCACATAACTGTTCCTGGCTTCTTTCTTCGCGATCATTTCCTGAACTATAGTGTCCGGAAAGATCGTCCCTCCTAGGTGAACTCTCAGTTGCTCAGTTGTTCGTCTTTGCTTCAGGAACACGTGTACCAACAAGATAACAATTCAGAATTCTTTTCGTGTTCATTTTCGAAGCTTCCGTTCCATTGCTTTGTGATAGGTTGATAGATTTAGTGCCGGCCACCAGACAATCACCCCATACGTAAGTATAGGTCGTATGATACTTGTGTAGAGCCAATGCACAATGAGTGGATCCATACCGCATCTTTTCCCTATTGCCTTCTTACACGAGTACAGCGCTACTGTAGCCTTCCGTACTGTTTCCTGGATGTTAGGCTTCCAGGTAAGTTTTCTATGTAGGACTAGAGCTAGATATTTAACTTGATAACACTGGTTCAGTCTAAGCCTGTCTAGTATAGGGCAATTCGTAGGAGGCGTTTTATGTCTCCAAGAGAAGAGTATTAACTCTTTTTTGTTCAGGTTTATGCCCAGACCACACCCATCACTCCATGATAATATCATTGTTGTAACACTTCAGCCAGTGTGTTTGAGTGCTTTCCTGAACATATCAGGGCAATATCATCCGTGTAGGCAATAACCTTGTGACCAGACAGCTTCAGGTCTATGAGTAACTCATCCAGAGTTATGTTTCGTAAGAGTGGCGAAAGGATTCCTCCCTGACGGGTTATTCTCGTGACCACTCTTCGGATATTAGATCCTCCCAAACTTGAGACGATGACCCTGCTCTTTAGCATGACGTCAATAAGTTTGATCGTCAAGTTAAAGTCACCTCAAGGATGCTATTATCGCCTCTGAGCTGATATTGTTAAAATCACCCTCAATATCGAGGAAGGCTGTAAGTGAGTATTCTTTCTCGTAGTAGCGAATGCTCTATGATTGTGGTAAGTTCGTGCAGGGCTGTCTCTACGGACTTACCTTTAGTGTAAGCATGTTGCGAGAGAAACAGCTTGGAAGGATTGATTGTCTTTTTAATATAGATATCTAAGAGTCTCTCCAGGGTTTTGATCAGGAAGGAGGAGAGACAAATGAGTCTAAAATCGTTGAGCTTATAGTGTGAGGTTCTTCCTCCTTTAGGAATAAAGACCAACTTCACCTTCGTCCATGAGGATGGAATATAGGTGATATTAAGGCAGGTCTCATAAATGGCCATTAACAACGGAATCAGTATCCCGGAAGCTAATTGTAGTTCAGCTGGCAATTTATAGGGCTTGAAACTTCGTATCGCTCATTTTAGTTTTCTCTTATCAAGGATCTTGTGGACCAGTTCGTGGCCGCTAGGAGTAACCAACAACTCATCAACACTGGTTGCTGAGTACCGCGGAAAATGCGTGTTTACTAGTAACCCCAGCGACTCAAGACTGGATGAAGTCCAACCACCATCACTTTTGGTCAACCGGCTTGTGATGATGGGCGTTGTAGAGAGGATTTTCCGCAAACGACTCGCTTCAGAGGTGCTTTCGATTTTATTACATAAGCTCTCCATTTAAACACACGAAGATTGTAAATGAGAAATTTTTTATCGTGACCACATTTCAGAACATTTGTAGGTTCAAGTCAAATAAATTCCAGAGGCTAAAAATATTGCGAAAAATATTACGAACAAGTAGAATTCCTCAACCTTTTCCTATTCTTTACTGTAGCAAGTTTCGGTTTGTTTACACTACCAATGATCAGCTGTTCGTGTGAGCTTCCGGGTTTGTATTTAGAGTAGGCTTTGATTTAAAAAAAATGGCATGCGAAACCTATCAGTCAAAATTTGTCACCTATGTTTTGTCCATATAACCAATTGGTTACACACTTCTTGTGGCCGGCCGGTCACATTGTCAGTGAATGTGTTAATTTAGAAAATAATTAAAGCAGTAAAGAAAAATTATATAATTTCCTCTGATTTGTGAGTGGAGTTATTAAATTCTTTAATTTAAAAATAAAACTATTGGCTTAGGGTAAAAAAAAGAAACTGAGAACTGTTTTAGTGCAATTTATTGACAGTTGATATGTAGAAGTTTTAATAGTATTATTAAGTCTTTTCCGTGGTGTATGTTTAATTTAACGAAAGGTTCCCTGCTCAGAGAGATCGTGATATGCGCAAAATATAAACAACGATTTTTTTTTTGTAATATGGCAGAGGAAAACATTTTACGTAAATTGCATAGCTTAAGATGATCTTTATCTAGTCAACAACAGATCTAGTCAAACGTTAAAGAGATTATAAATTTCGCTGTAAAAAAAAAACTATTTTTTCTTGCATTAATTAACTTATTGAGAAGCGTTAAACGCCATCCTTTTCCCCCACTCAAAATACTGTGTGCTTATATTTTACATTAGTAAAAAGCGAATTGGAAAAGTTTGTGAACAGTGAAATTAATTGCGAAAATATAAATGTATTAGGCTGTAAAAGTTATTAAGTAATTTAATTTGAAAAAACAAAATTAAAACACTTGTTTCAAACTATTTTCGAAATAGACAAAAATGAAGTATTTTTTACGAAAACTGTTTTTCAGTGCAAATACTCGAACCAAACCATATAAAGTTTTGTAAGTATTAAAACGATCCAAAATTTAAATATTAAGATCTTTCTTGTCATGTATATAAGCATATAAATTTATCGAAACACTGTAAAATACATAATACGTAATATCGCCAAAAGATTTTAGACCTATTCGCGGGAAATATTAAAAAATTTCTCTTGAACTTTTTGTAATCAGAACACTAACAGAAAATTCAAAAAGGTCACTAAAACGCATCATTCCTTTAAAAAAAAACTTTTAAAATTGTTGTAAAAATTCAGCTAACAAATTGTCGTGTAATTTAGTGAATAAATAAAAAAAAAGAAACAAAAAATGCTCATTCGTAGAGAAGACTAGGGTGTGGGAGAGAGAGAGAAAAAGGGAGAGAGAGGAAAAATGGTACATATTCACTCTTAAAAAAATTCATAAAACAATTTTTAATAAACAATTTTTTAATACTTAGAAAAATACTCATGAGATGCATTTGTTCATAAACTTGCAAGATTTCATTGTTTGTGGTTGGCTGGTTGTATAAAGTCGTTAGATAAAGATATTTAATGGAAGTTTTTTTTTTTGATTTTATTTAACTATTGTCGATGATGAGATTTTTTTATTTAACAATGCTGGATTGTGTATGTGTAAGTAGATATTATTTTTTCGAATTTATTATACATTCCATGGAAGAAGGATATTGACATGTGTACATCTTTTCTGTAGCTAAATTTTATGAGGTTCAGGTTAAAACAAAGCAAATAATAATGTATATCGTCTCTTTTAATAAACGTATGAAAAAATATCAATTTTGTTGTTTCTAATCGTTTTAATTTTATGAAATTAATTGGGCTAAACAATTTTTTTTATATCACAGACATCTTAAAGAAAACACGTCTTGTTTTCCCACAACCTTACACAACCGACAAAACCTGTAAACCACAGAATGCCGAACATTTAAGATATACAAGCACCGCCTGACCTCCTCGGCGCTACTATTACAAGGATATAACAATCCCAAAACTCGACAATAGCAGAGTGCCAAATCTGTCAACAGCAGCACTGAAAATCGAAGAATTCAGTGCAATGCCAGACCTGCAGGGTGTTTCACAGCGCGTAAAAATTACGGATCTGGTAGATCTAGGTGTGAAACGAAGAAAATTGTATGGAAGGAAGAGGGTCTATCCCCCCCCCCCCCTCCATTGTGGTTTGAAATTTCTTTACGATGAAAAAAAGAAACTAGTCTTAGATTTTAACGTACAGTAGGTGATCAATGAATTAGAAACACATGACAATTTTATAAATTTCGTAAGGAAGTGTTCCAATATGTGCCAATCGATTCCTCTTAAAAAACGCAATAACTTTGTTCCAAACACAGTAGGACGACAAGTAAGGTTTTGATAAAAAGTATGCATTATGAGCTTTTTAACAGTACCTCACATGTCTCGAACGGTTGGCAAATGTGGCAGCTGTGAACGTTAAAACTTTGGTTAAAATTTTCCTTTTTATCATCCTCCGTCCTTAGAAATTTCCTTAATAAGCATATGGTTTAAAAACAAAAAAACCCTTAAGATATCTTTCAAATAAAAAAAGAACCATCTCAATATTTTTAGTCCGTCAAAAGTTATTAACATTTCAGTGGAGTCACTAGAATACTCAATTGGAAAAAAATTTCTGCCTCTTACGAGATTTCTTGTGTTGATGTTAGCTCAGACGTTCGTTTAAGTATAAATGTAGAAGGTGTTCCAAGTGACCCCCATTTTGACGACCTCGCTTTTCGTCTTAAGGACCTGGGGCCTTATTACTGAATAAACCTGCCTGCACGAGGTTTAGAGAAGGACATCATGTCTGAGACGGAGCTTTCGTGCAGGCTACTAAATGCCTCTCTGGATGTGGAAAAGCTTTTAGCTTCTGAACTAGACGTTAGGAGTAACTGCGCTTCTGATGCTGCGGTTGCTACAGATTAATCTCCACCACTCCAAAGCAGCATATACTGCCCTTCTTCTCCATCTGACGAATGACGAAGAAGATATTGTTTTAGTCCAAGAGCCGTGGATTGTAGGAGGACTGGTTCACGGACTATCCACACCAGGTTACACGACCCTCTACAAGAGGAACGTGGGTAATCCTAGATCTTGTATAATTGCGAAGACGTTAAATGTTTTTCTTCTCTCCAACTATAGCGACGAGAACACGGTAGCTGTCAACCTGGAGATTGGATCAAGGTGCTACTGGTTGACCTCTTTCTATTTGGTACACGACTTCGTGAGGCCTCCGCCGTCCGACTCTGTGCAAAACCTTGTTGCTGAGGCTGAAGGATGCACGGCTTGGCTCATTCTGGGGTGCGACGCCAATGCACATCATACGGTGTGGGGTAGCTCCGACATCCACGAGCGAGGGGAGTCTTTTTATGATTTCTTTTTAAATATTAACTAGCTCTTATGTAATGTGGGGACAGAACCCACTTTTATCACAAGGAACAAGCAAGAGGTTTTAGACCTGACTCTGGCCTCGGATAATGTCAGATCCCTTATTAAGAATTGGAGGGTCTCCAATGAACACTCCTTCTCCGACCATAGGTACATCCAGTTTGATCTGAATGACCGTCCTTCGAAACCACCAGTCTTTAGAAATTACAGAAAGACTAATTGGAATATATACAGGGCCATTGTAGAGGCGTCACTGTCTTCTGATCCGCCTATTCCTCCAAATAACAAAGAGGAGCTGGACGGGCTAGTTGATAAACTTATCAAGGTCCTAAATGGAGCTATGGCTCAATCCTATTCCCTTAGGAGAGCCAAGGGCAAACAGAAACCTCCGTGGTGGAATGCACACCTGTGGTCTCTTAGGAAGGAGTGCAGAAGGACCTTTAACCTGGCGAAAGCCAATAGGGACACGTACTGGTGGGACTGCTACAAGGACGCAGGCGAAAGTCCTTCTTGGGTAACTATTTCTTTGATAGTCTCTGCGCTCTAGCGGCGATTGACGTTGCAGATCTCTGGCGCTTCATCGACAACTCCGAATGGTTCCAATGAGAAGGTGGTGGGAATTCTTCAATTCCCGTGCCATCACAATGGGCCTATTGAGGTCTAAGTGTGTCCTTTAAGGCAGCCACACGAACCTAACCTAACCTATTACTGAATACGATTCGGTTGCAATCAATCCTAAATATAGGAAATTTAGAGTTGAATTTAATTTTAGGTCATCTTCAGTGACGAATGTCACTTAGAGGCAGTTACTGAAGCAGCTAATTTTATTAGAAGACCTAATGAGCGTTTTAAGGAAGACTGTCGTGTAAGGACAGTAAAACACGCAAAGGCAACTATGATTTGAAGTTGCATCGCTGGAGGAGGTCCTGGTCCTCTTCTGCCTTATATGGAATCCCTGCCTGCCAGCGAATTTTGCTATATATTAATGCAAGATGGCGCTACGCCACACAGCGAAATCTATTAAAGGCATCTCCTCAAAATGCTCATGATCTTGCTTGGCCTGGCAATTCTCCTGATGTAAGCCCCTTTGAAAAGCATTGAACAAATATGGAAGAACGATGAGGACATTATTGAGTATTGAGAGCATGCCAAATAAAATTAAAGATTAAAACTAATGGGTGAAACAACAAAATACTAAAAAAATGTACTTTGTGTGTAATGTAAATATGACTTCATCTTCATTTACTTTCCCAAAGTTCCATAAAACTCCTAAGATTTCACGAAAGTTACAATTATTTCTAATTCAACACCAACACCTTCAACTGTGGCCTCGATTTGTAGAGCTGACTCCCTTTCCTCTCGACGAATCTTCTCCATGTGTCGTACAATTCGGCGTCTTCCGTGGATTCCATGGGGATTTCAATCTAGAATCTGCTGTGTTATGTTGTTTGTCTTTTCACTGCAGTCTCCAAATTGATGACTAAAATCATCTTATTGCGAATCAAGAATACAATCGAGCGCATCTTAGCGATGAACAGGCAGGCTTTCGTGAGGGTTTCTTCTGCGGTGATAACATCAACACCTTCCGAATTAACATCGAGTAATCCGGCGAATGGAGGTGTTCTAATGTTCGTCGATGTTGAAAGGCGACAATGTATGGGCAGCTTAACGTAGGAGAAGCATCACATAAAAAATTATCACCATCATAAAGGAGTTCTACTCAGGAGCCCAATGTCACGTCCTACACAAGGGAAAACTGTCGGAGCCCTTCCAAGTGCTAAATAGAGTGAGACAAGGATGCATACTGTTACCTTTGCTTTTCCTAAACATAATTAATGACGTATTGTGCAGGGCCCTAGATGATCACCCATCGCGATGGATAAGATGGAAACTCTTTAACCACCTTACGCATCTGGACTATGTTGACGATTTATGTCTCCTATCCAACAAAAAAAGTCATGTAGCCCAAATGTCCGAAGGTCTGAGCAGAGAAGTTCGCAGAGCAGGGCTTAGACAAAATGAAATTTATCTTGAAGAACAGCAAATAGAGAAAGTGGACAAATTTTGCTATATCAGAAGCATAATTACACAGACGGTGGAGCTTAAGTTGATGTATAGGTTTGCATCAATAAGGCTCGAGTTGTATTTAATACTCTTGCTGAGATATGGCGTAACAATAACATCCCTAGACGCACAGAACATTGGAACTTCGAGTAAAACATAAAATCTGCTCTGTTGTTCGGCTGTTTAACTTGGAAAGTGAAATGTGTTTCCGGCGCCTCTTTAACATCCATTGGCTGGAGATCATTACCAACGTAGGCCTACACAGTCTTACAGACAAACACGGGATAGACACCAGTATTCGCAGGCGAAAGTGGCAATGAATAGATCACACACTAAGAAAAGAGCCAAACAACATCATGGGCTAGTAAATAAATAAAAAAGGACCCAATAGTGGTCTGCTTTAAGGCTCCCAAGGGAGGTGGTTTTAGTGGGTAAAAATGCCACATGCTCAGAAAGAAAATTTCCGCCACTTTATGTCAAAAAAAAATTGTGCAACTTGTTGGCCTTCCATTCTCACCCGCGGTTGTCTACGGCGACCGGTGGTTCGGAATCCATCCTAATTCGTCGAATCATTTAAAATTCTTATCCCGCCCCATCTCTCACATAGGGTTTGGGGAACTAGAGAATAAAGGACAGAATTAATGGCAAGACTATGTATTTCAGGAATATTTTGAATAGTATTTCTTATGAGTCCTCTTTGTTAGCTCTTTGTCAACCACAAACTTAATATTTGTTTTCAAAGTTCATAAAACATTCACCTCTCTTGATGTAAACAATAGTTGAGACCGACCTAATAAAGGCTTTTAATTAATATTTGAAAATTTACATTTTGTAAAGATACTGAGCGGTGTCATCTGCCACTTCGAGATAGAGTTCACTCGTTTTCTTTTGAATGAACAAACTCATTGCCCTGTGGTAATTTAGAGTTAAAGCGACTTAATCAAATCCCTTTATTTCCTGTATTTACACTCCCTTAGATATAGCTACATAGGGCAAGGTTTTCCCATTGTAGAACGATCCCCCTTTACTAGAACGACTGCAAAAGTTAAAATCAATAAAACTTTTTCCAACATCATTAGTCTTTATTCGCGTGCCCTTTTAGGAGAAAACTCTGCTGCCATTGTTGGGAAGATTGAGTTTTGCATAGATATCAACAGCAAGTGAAAGGAATACGGGTTCCCACCAAGAATGAACTTGTATGCGCTTTTATGTTTGAATTTTTTTTTACTACTATTTTCAGCGCCCATAAAAATTCTAAACAGTGTAGTTGAGGTGAATGGAAATGTTGGTAGAGAATAAGATTTCTAAGCAGCACCCAGTTTGGTGTAAATATCTCTGATTTCAATTACGTTAGCTCAAGTCTCACTAATTTATTTTGTTCGTCATTAAATTATTGACTTTTATTTCAATTATCCTTTCAAGTACAATGAACCGCAATAATTAAGTAATTTGCTTTAAATTACGATTAATGTTTCCTCACAATATCCCACACCAATGTGACTGGACAATTTACTATCGTTTGTAAATTGCACGCGACGATACAGACGTATCAAGGGCACTTGGGCAGGCAACCGTATTTTTCTTGTTTAAAATTCAATTATTCCACTTCTTTTGGTAAATCGTATAATTTCTGCTTAAATTCGTGGAAAATGGGATCATTTTACGTACTAATGAGAGGTCGGTTACTACCTATGCGCCCCTTTTCACTATAAAGTAGGTCTAGGCCTGTATTATGACTTCCTTTCACCTAGAGTGGCTGATTAAAACGGTTGACATGGGTCCAGAAATATTTGGTTGTTGGGCACAATCCTATTCGTGCATGATATTTTCAGGTTTTAAGGAATTTAAGGAACAAAATAATTATTTAGAGCATTTTTAATTTCATTTTATTTCGTAACAACTTAATTTTTTACAATTTTCAACTATTTTTTTACTTTAATATCAGTACAGGTCAGTTCGCCAGAATATATATATTTTTTGCTATTAAGTATTTTTTTTTACATGGGGTTGCTAAAGGTTTTTGTTGCGTTTGGCAGCATTTTCAAAACACGAATTCAAATTCAAATTTAAATTAATTTATTTGTAACAACTACACTAGTAAGAAATAATCTTTTAATTAAGTGTAGGAAAGGAACAAAGAAACAAAAGAAAAAAAAAATACGTGCACTGTCTGAGACCTCAAATAACTCAGGCGACATGCTTTCCTTAAACTTTATGTAGTTTATTTCTGTTGCTGCTGCTCATATTTCAGATAGTGTGACGTTGTAATGCATATGTGAACCCTATACCAGCCATATACTCGCAGCGACCACACAACATGTGAATGTGAGCTATGAACAGAACAAAACAGAAAGCAAAGCACAGAGTACTCAGTTCGATCCGATGCCTGAAAAGTTGGAAGAAATTTCTAGTTGTATGGGTCAAATGCTTGCCGTGACTCTCTGCAGACATATTTGCCCAAAAGGCTCAAGTGAGCCAAATGGCCGAACCTTTTGTTTTTTTGAGTCCCTTATCCAAATGACTTGCACGACCTGAGTCAGCAAGTGACCGATTTTGCCCATCATTATCAAGGGCTCTTAGGGGCGAAGGAATTCTTAAACTAAGTCCCGACTGCGAGATAAAACAAGATTTAATGACGATCGCTATTCCTAGCATCAACATTAGTCAAATGTGGAACTACGGCACATAGTCAGACTTCCACAAGGGTTATCAAGGCACAACATTCGCCACTATACCATCAACTATATGCTCATTGCGGCAATCACTATACACGCTACACCAGTTGGCTTCAAATATTGGCATCAATCACGCATTAAACAGGCGGTTGACAGACCAATGCTCAAGCCAACAAAAAGATCTTAAAGAGACTCTCATCCTCGGAACTTCACATTTTGGCGGCCACTTCTGACTTCTTTTTAACCGCTCGTGAGTCTGAAGGTGGCGTTATCTTCACCAAAACCATCTGGTCCTTCGAGCCGGATGCTTACTTTATTGTTGACTGTCAGAAACGTTACACATGCTTTAGTTTACTTGGCTAATTTATAGCTTGTAGAAGAAATAGAACAAGGAATTTGAATTAAATGCCTTTAAGGTTGGAATAAAATGCATTCTATATTGGAAAATTTTTGAATATTGCCTTTAACGAGTCTTCTTTGAATAAAACAAGAATTTACGAGAGAGACGCGAAGACGTTGATTATGACTAGCACCCTAGCTACTCCAGTGCAACAACAACCGATGCTAATGCCAAAAAAGTGCCTAATCAGAATGCTGATGATGTTGACAAATTATTCGGCTCATGCTAAGCAATTTTTCCGGATGTTTTTGCCATTAGACGTGTGGTGGCAAAAATTAGTTCCGAAATTTTTGTATTTTCACCAAAAGCAGTGCCCAATGAAAATTTTTCAGGAATTACTTAACGAAGTCAACAACGTTCCAGAACTGTTCTTTTTGAAGAGCGAGGTTTTTAAAAAAAAGCACGTCAAGTTCGATCGAAAATAAGGGTGGGATTTACTGGCATAGCCATACCATGAATTTTTGCCACCAGGTCAGGTATCGCCAATATGGAGTAGCACCTGCAAGTTCTGCGCCATTTTCCATACCTGGTGTGATGACAATTACTATAATGCATCTGCTCACACTTCATTACGTATTCTTAAGATTTCGGCAAAAAATAACATCGTTATTATGCCTTAGACCAGGTATTCGCCGGACATGGGCAACTGCTATTTCTTCCTATTCCAGGAGATGAAAAAAAGAAGGAGAACATTTTGCCAACGTTAAGGAGATAAAGACGGAATCTCTAAAGGAGCTTTACGCCATGCCGAAAATTTCGTTCTAGAAGTGCTTGAAAGATTGAAAAAGCGCATTATATGATATTAATGGAGGCTACCGCGTCGTCGGTGGAATAAGTTACAGCATGTCGGCTTTTCACCCCGGTGATCTCAGGATCGGGGCGGCGACCCATGGCTGACAACAGATAAAAAGGCCATTTGGGGTTGCAGAAAAAATGTCAGTGGTTCGGAATCCACTTTAAATTGTAGGTCCACTTGCAATCGGTTGTTTCAAATCGGGTGATGTATTTCTCCGGCTAGAGAGATGTATATATGTATGCATGTATGTTAGTTGCAGCATTACTATTGAATGCCTGTGGTAATATACACTAAACTTATTGATTACAATCTGGAGAAAAATACAGATTACGATAAAATTAATTCCATCAAAACGGTGGAATGAGGCTCCCACACCAACATGCATAGGAAGAAAACGAGTAAAGAAACACAGCACATAACAGATAGTCACAGTAGCAGAGAGAATAGATAGTACTTAACTGCCTCCTTGCTAAGAGTTAAATCGAAATTAAGACATGCATTATGGATGGGTCAACATGCAATAAAAGCAGTCTTCGGAGGTTATGTTGGAGCTGCCGAGCAAATGGAGGCAGTCGGTGTAGGGCGGAAATCTAAGCGGATCGTCCCAAGGGAACCGCTACTGGGCCTGATGGTTTCTCGCCCCTGGTTTTAAAATGCTGCGCCTCTTCTTTGGCATAACCTCTGCGCAAACTTTTTCACCAGTCATATTCAACAGGAATGTTTGCAAGTGCATGGAAACTTGCTTATGTCCAGCCGATACTTAAAAAAGGAGAGGCATGCGACCCCTCTAACTACAGACCAATTACACTAACTTCGATCATATCCAAAGTTTTTGAATCGCTCATCAACTCTCAGTTGATGAAATATTTAGAAATTAACCGTCTTATCAACGATTGCCAGTACGGTTTCTGCACTAAATCATTATCTTCATAATTTTGGTGAGTCCGAAATCGTTGCTCTGGATATTTCAAAGGCTTTTGATAGAGACTGGCATGCTGACCTTTTAGCCAAACTTGAAACATTTGATTTGCACCCTACCCTCGTTAAATGGATAGAGAGTTTCTCATAAGACCGTTCAAACCGTGTAGTAATTGACGGAGTTACATCTGATTCCTACGAAATAAATGCCGGTGTATCTCAGGGCTCAGTTCTTTCACCAACCTTATTTCTTCTTTTTATTAATGGTCTTTTATCCCTTAATCTCAATCCTATTCATAGTTTCGCCGACGACAGCACTCTTGATTTTGCGTACTAATTTGATTCTGTAATGAATTGACGTGGAAATGCTACAGAAGTCAATCGAGAACGCATGTTTAGATCATTAACCAACGTCATTTCTATGGTACTCGCTTGGGGCAGAGCATATCGTGTTTCGTTTAATGCATCAAAAACTCAATGCCGTTTAATGTCCCTTAAAAAACGCCCAGTTCACCCCCAACAAATTTTAGTCGACGGAGTGAATATACCCAATTCGCTCTCTCTAAACATCTTGGGTATTCAGATATCCAGCAATCTTTGCTGTACTGTATATTTGTAATCGCCAAAAGTGCGATGAAATGAGATGTAAGAAATATTTCACCCCATCTGATTTAGCGCTGATCTACAAGTCTAATGTGTGACTAAACTTGAAACTTGGCCTAAACTTGAATATAATTCCCATTTTGGGGAAGCGGCCGGACACACCGCATATTCCGCGTAAGACAAAGTCCAGCGTAAGACTATTAAACTTAATCTCTAAGTGGTTTGGCTCTATAGAGTATCGACGGAATGTCGCTTGACTCTCACTCTTCTATCGCTATTTCCATGGCCATTGTTCTAACGAAATTGTTAGCTTGATCCCTTGTAGACAAATGACAACGCGCGATACAAGAGCTATAAGTCGCTCCCACCCATATACTCTCCAGGTCAAATTTGGACGTACCGTCAAATTTCGGGAATCTTTTCTAAGCCGAACAAGACGAATGTGGAACAGTTTACCATCTTCTGTTTTTCTCTCGTCATATGATCCCGAAACTTTCAAGCGGGGCGTACATCGACACCTCCTAACCCATTTCCCTCATCCTTAATTCCTTTCTGGCCAAGGCCGCGCTTTAGCATCATAGGGCATCCCTTGAGCTTTGGCAACATCTTATATAAAAAAAACTTAAGAATTTGTCAGGGAGATTTAAACCTCCGATTCTTGTGTGGAAAACCAGCATCTTCAGCATGTTGGTAAGACAAAATATACGGATTTGGACTCCACGGGACAGGATGAATTTTATTTCGAAGGTAAACGCCGAGTTAGACGATCGCGCAAAACACAAGATCTGTAGAGACTTAAGAGTTAGGGCGCCAGTGTAGAATTGGATTACGTGCGGAATCGGTGCAAATGAAGCTATATGCCCCGTAACAGTTTAAAGGAAGAAAAGGGTTTTGTCGTACATCCTCTGTCAGTTTGAAGCCTTCAGTCATAAAAAACTTAAACAAACTCTCGGAAACATGTTCACAACGCCGCAGAGAAGAATGCTTTGCCAGCCCCAAGAGAACTTTAGTAATTAAATGAGATCTTAAGTGCGATTAAATTCGCACTTGTCACAGAAGGTTCTTATGACAGAGGTGCCAGGCGGGCAGGTCATAGGGGGCCATACAACTTGATCACACTGGGTTTACAGTTAAATAATTATTTACTAAGTGTTCGAAATATGCTTGTGCTAGAAAAATTTGTTTTTAACCTCAAAGTTAATTTAATGTTGATGTGGTCCTTTGTAGGTGCTCGAATATAAACTTTGCAGGTATTATTAATAATTAAAATTTACAAAGTCGTCGTAGGTTTTCTTTGTTTTTTTTGGCACTTGAATTCCCAACAAGACCGTTGGCATCATAAAAATTTCCCGTTACAAATGCGATGCAAGTTAGTACATGTTTTTGATGAAATTAGAAAGTAAATCTACTTACATTCGATTGAAATAACACCTTTTAGTATTTCTTGGACACAAATTACGAACACTAATTAGTAAAAACGCACAAAAACTACTAAAAACCGAAAAAGTTACACCTACCGACCCGACACAAAGGAGAGTTTGCTGCAACTGACATTTTTGTTACTAAACGTCAAAGTACTGAAGATCAGGTGCAGGGGTGTACATAAGATTGGATTTGTTGTTACATTTGAAGAAATTGTTGCAAATAAGAAAAATAAGTGAAAAAAATACAAAATTAATTAATATTAAATTAAATTGTTGTTATATTTTACGTTTTAATACTGTAGCTTTTAAAACAAATGGTAATTTTTATACTTTTCGGTTTAAACTTTAATTTTTTTGGTAACTTTTACCCCCAAAATTTGTTTTGTTTTGAAAATGCTAGCCAAACCAGAAAATAAAGACTACAAAGTTTTAAAGCAGTCCTAAACGAAGTCAATGACTGTTCCTTGTTTTAAATTTTTGCTAAATACGCTAATATTAATCGCCACCAAAAGTTGAGTAACATATTCAAACCTGTATATCCATCAGCCGAAGAATTTTCAAGTTAACGAAAAAGTATTTAAAATTTTGATGGACGTATATATGTAGAATTTCCGACCATTTGCATCCTCCTTCTCCATAAACTTCATATGATTTGCAAGCCATCATCAATCAAAACAAATTTTTTCCATGAATAATATCAAGAAGAGTTTTTGTCATATCGACATTTCGAACGATAGGAACACAGAAATGTAAATTTATGGTCGGAATAATTAACACTTTAGTGATGGATATGTGGTGGAACAAGTAACCACCTGAAAAGGCTTTTGTAACAATTCAAATCGTTGATTCAGCTTTTCTTGTCATCATTTAGATAGCATTGAGCCGCTGAAATGCCATGACGGTTTTCAGAAACCACGAAGTTTTTTTTTTGAAAAAAGTCGTTCAATAATTTTTGCTTCATGACGATGAAGCATGCACTTGGACACATGTCATCTGCTGACTCCCATTGCTTTCATTATCTGTAATTTTCGCATCAGTCTTTTCAGATTTAGGCACTTCCGAAAGTCTGTTGCTTAGTATTGCTTCCTCCTCTACAGCTTCCTCGTCACTAGATAAATCTTTAGCTACCGTCTCATGTCGAACTAACTTTCGTTTGCCCGAGGATTTGACCTCATGTCGTATGATTTCAGTGGTATCTTCTATAGATTCAATTTTGTCCAGAGCACTTTCGTTGTTCCGGCGATCTGTTGTGGAAATTCCAGGCTCTGGCTGATTTGTCAATTTGGAATGATTTTTTGGAAGTCTCTTGCAAGGATCAATTAGGGTCAGCGTATTAATTCCTTCAGATGCGTCCAAATCTTTTAAATGGTCATGATTTTCTCCATTGCAACCAGATTTATTCGGTTGGTCAATATGAACTAACGCAAAAGGTAGCTTCAGTGAGAGTTCGCCACCCATGCCACTTAAGGTGAGTTTAACTTTTACATAGTATGAGACATAAATAGCAAAAACATTGCGATCGTCTGTTTGTTGAGTGCCCGCAGTTGGATATATTGTAGGTGTTCGTACTGCTGATGCAGCAATTGCTCCTGTAATTTCATCTGGTTCACTGCTTCGTTGCAGGGAGTCCTCAAGTGCAATCCAATTCTTGGTGGGGCCTGAAAAGAAAGCAAAAAATTACAACATTAATACAAGTGAAAGGATAAAGTATAATATAATTAATGGAAAGCAAAGAAACTACACTCCAAGCCCCAAACGCCAGGAGTTTATTGCATAACAGAGGTTAAGGTCGACTCTCAATATTCCCACCGAGAGGTTAAAAGGTTTCCAAGTCGTTACCAAGATATTCAAGCAACACGCAAAGTTGTCAAGGTCTAAGCAAAATTTATTGTTCGAGCCAAGAAACACGGGTACCTTTTTGCGCCATAAACGCTCCCAGCTGTCGACAACCCAGCACCAGAAATGAAAGAAGAAAAGGTGATTGGATACACTAATAGCACAAGATATAAGAGCACGAGTCCGTACTTCTTCTAACAAATTAATTTACAACCAAGATCGTACATAGTGCTTTGTTTTTTCCACCTAGAGCTCTCTATGGCAAACAAAGGTATTCTACATAGTTTTCCAAGGGACTTGTTGCATCTACTTCGTGTCGGCCGTCTTAGAAAGCATTCAAAAAGCTATGAGACTTTGCTCGAGGCAAAAATCATTAAAAACTAAGAAGTGTGGGATGTGAGCTTTAGGGTAATTGCAGACTTTATCATCAGATTTTCAGCTTCTGCAGTCAAGGTATTTTTAGGTAATAGGGTGCTAAAATCATCCTCTAAAGAATAGATGCTCTTATCATTCCATTGCTATCAGACACCCAACGTTCGATAATTGCCGAGCTCTTTGTGAGCACGTTAGGTTCATTGATTAATGGGCCCAATTCGTGTAGCCTAAAGGCACTCAACCATATTGTTCGACTTGTGAACAAAAAGGGGGATAAGGGGGGTAGTTATTATTCGTTACCACTTAAGTTGACGTTACACGAAATTTCCATTTCGTGCAACAGCCACATAAATACGTTAATCGAATCGAAAGGAAAATTTATGCAGTGGAATGTATTTTTGTAGTCTGAATTGGGGAAAGTAGGTGATTTGAGTAAGTGAATAATTTCCGAGACTTTTCTAGTCGGTCTTTAGGATATTGTTGAGAGAATATTTCATTGAAGGAGGCAAGAGTTCTCCATTATGATATTCCTGAAATGGGGAATTACGTCAAGTTGCTTAACTCTGTAATTATTCTTTAAGATTATCTGGCTTGCTAGTTTGTAAGAAAAAATGGAAGGAAATTTAATTAATTTTTCTTCTCTCTATAAAATAAAAGGTAAAGGTACTGACACACTACAGACTCTACTCTGCTTTTGTGTGGGTCTGTTAAATCTTGCAAAGTCAAGGGAATGAAAGCCTTTATAAAAAATGCAAATAAGAGTTTTCTCTGTGGTGACAGTGTTACCGAACCTCTGCTGAGAGTACTTAGTTTAGTTGAAGAATAGTGTCGCGAGTTTGAATTAAACTAAATTAAATCACGATAAAATCGTATTTGTTAGAGTTAGTTGAACCTAGTGAACCTAGTTTTCTAGACGTTAATGTAACTGGAACCTACATCTCTATTTCCCATAACCCCTTGTGGGGATTGGGGCGGAAGAAGAACTTCACCCGATTCGAGATAACGATTGCAAGTGGACCTACAATTCAAAGTGGATTCCGAACCGCTGACAACCATGGGTCGCCGCAGGGGGGGGGGGAGGGGGGTTCGAACCTGGGACCTCCGAGTTGGTAGGCCGACACATTATCACTTACTCCACCGACGACTACTGGAACCTATACTTAGATACTATAGCCAAGAAAGCGATAAAATCCTTTTTGGGCTTGTCGCAGACCTTGTGGCGCTACCTGGAATTTGAAGTCCAAGATTATCCACTGCAGTTACATAACGGTGATTAAAATCATGACTATCTACGGGGCGATGACATGGTTCCATACAGCAGATGGTCGGCCTAAGTACCACTAGAGCAATGCGCACCTCACCGACTGCAGCACTGGAGACCTTGCTCAACCTCTTACATTTGCACATTGAGGTGTAAGGTGTGACAATCAGTACTGATATCAGGTTGAAAGAGGCGACCAGGTTTTCAACATTCCAACCTCAGGGAGGATTTGTACACAAAAGATTCGGTGATGCGGGTGTAGGCGACGATATCTAGGCATCACTAGGTTGTTTTCTGGTGACAACATATTACGATAAAAAGGCCATTGGGAGCTGCAGAATAACAGTGGTGGTTGGGAATCCACTTTAAATTCCAGGTCCGCTTTCAATCGTTGTCTCGAATCGGGTGAAGTTCTTCTTCCGCCCCACAAGGGGTTACGAAAACTAGAAAAAAAGAAGAGATCGAAGGACAGCAGATTTAGCAGATGATAAGGCAGCCCCCACCCTCCCTTTGCCATTTATTATGTGCATTCTTGATTAATACTTTTATAATGTCTGGCGTGAGTTATATCCGAGTTGGGTAGAGTGGTGCAGAGTAGGGGGGCCGTTCAAGTATTACGTAACGCAGTTTTTGAAGATTTCTGACCCCCTCAACGTTACGTAACACTCAGATGATTATTTTTACCGAAAAATGTCAATTATATTGCGCAAAATACCGGAATAAGAAGCAATGTAAATTAAACGAAATTTTGGCCCACTTTGGCCCTAATGTGTGTGCCAGAAATTCGTAAGTTCATGGCTCTTAGAGTCCAAGCTATGGACTCGTGGAATATGGATAATTGTGGTTATTTGTCATATATATACTTCTGTGTACTCAGTGATGTAGTAGTGTGTAGTGTAGATATACCATATAAACTGAGCCGTGAGTAACGAGTTAAGAGTTAGGACTTTTAATTTTAACAAAAACTTAATGTTACGTAACGCGTTGCTTGACCCCCACCCCTCCCCCCTATATCGCACCGTAAGGTTTCACAAGACCCCCTTCCCCCTAACTGCGTTACGTAATACTTGAATAGCCCCTGGGGCTAGCTCGACAGGTTTACAATTTTCCGGAATATCACATGCCCTGGTATACAATAAGGCACTCAAGTATGTGGTTCAAAACTGAGCGACATTTCTGGGTATTTTTGCAGGCCGTATACAATACTATAAGATATTGAATAGCAGCTTGGCTATCTATAAAGATGCAGATGCTTAGCGACATTTCTCTATTCTCTAGACATGATAGCGCTACCAGAATAGTCATTACTTCAGATTGGAAAACAAAGCAGTGGTCTTGCAAACGAAAAATAAATTGTAAGTCCAGGTCTTCTGAAAAAATATCTCCACCCATTTTATCTTCTAACTAAAAGCCATCGGTGTATAGATGCACTGATACCTTCCGTTGGAACAACTCTTTCACCCATGCTTGCATCGTAGCAAGGATTTCCTAAGATTTGACAAACCGGACGTTAGATTGATCACCAGATCAGGAGACGATATAGTTCCAGGGGCTTGAGCCTCTGACTCCCCGTGCGTTTTTAAAATTAAAATTAAAAATCCATTCCGTCTCTGGGTTGTTGTTCAGCTCGCTGCAATACAAAGACAAAACATTCATGTTCCCTTATTCCCCTTACCCTACTTCACTTCCGGTCAAAGCCATGACAACGTATCATAGGGTTGTCGCCTGGGCCTTGGCTACAACATATAAAAAGGTTGATCAGAGAAACTGACCCCCTGATGTATTCTGTGCCTGGATAAAAATCCTCTTCAGAACTTCTGCGTATACTCGACCATCTTCAGACGGAGAATATTTATTATTGGGAAACCTTTGTTGGATTCCAGAGAATTGGAGAGCAGGTCGTTCCCATATCTCTTTAAAGGGACAAGCTTGATTTAAGGAGTAGAAAAGGTTAGCTAAATATACCTTACTGGCTTCGGCGGTTCAGCACCTCACTTCTATATAATAACCTAACCTAACATAATCGTCCTACGGGTTCTCTACTACACCTTGCAAGGTATTCTTTTGCTCTTTTCTATTTTTTGATAGATTGAGTGGTCGTGAAGTAACTGATAACGTATCTGCCTTGAATCCCGGAGGTCCTAGATTCGATCTTCAACGTCGGCGTTATATGGCTGTTTTCTGTTGACAACAGATTATGATTGAAAGGCCAATGGGGTTGGCAGAGTAATGTTGGTGGTTCCGAATCCACCTTAAATTGTAGGTCCACTGGCAATCGTTGTCTCGGGTGCAATTATTTGGTTACTCAATCTAAACGAAATATGTAAATAATTGCGAGTCTTCTACTAACGTGGATTGAACTTAAAAGAAAAGAAGAAAGACTTGAAAACTGATTACATCTCATTAGGACGTCACTCATTTTACACGTTCTGTTTCTGACACGTTTATTGCTGATCCATTGCTCCCACGAAGTGAAAAGTTGTGTTCATCGAGCACGCGAAAGACTGAATCCTGTCACATTCTCTGAATCAACAATGTTCTGCGATGTATGAAATGCCAGTCACCTTGTAAATTTAAGCTATTTTTACTTATCAAACTCGTCATCTTTGAAATGTGGACAGCTTTTCAAAACTTCTACAACCCACAGTTTGCTTTCTAATCCGTGGCACTTAAGGAACCTGATCGAACTTCTACAAGCTCAATAATTCTACCATAATTGTACCACAAACTATTATTGTTCCCTTGCCTCTTACTCCGCACGGATAAGTTAAGTTCATCTTGTGCTTGAAGCTATACAAAATTATATACTTCACATCGCGAGGAATGTTCTTGACATACACGACTTGCGACTTGTTCAATTGCAGCTCAATTATGTCATAAGTTACAATATCTGACAAGCTTTATTGACTGTGCACAATCCTTCGGGAGTATAGATACATATATGTATTTGTCAACCCCATTCAATTTAACTGATATGAATTTCGTTTAAATTTCAAACATAGTAGTAGTTTACTCAGCTTTTTGATTGCACAAGCATGCTGGCAAATATTTGTCTCCCGTACCTCCACCAAGCATGAAATGCTCTTTTATTGTTTGCAACCAAATTTAATATTTTAACCGAATAGGAAAATTGAAATGTTAATGGTAGAGGTAGCAGGATTTTAATGACATTGTTAATTAAATTGTTGTGTGCTTTAATAGTTCTGTTAAGAGTAGCAATAAGAGCAATAATTGAATAAACTTTAATAGTTTCTGGTTACTTGAGGACAATCATTTTACTTCTTAGTTTGGGGCACAATTTAGGCAATGTTTGATTAAACGTTAATTGGAAAACCAGCAATCACTTTTACAGGAGAGAACAATTTTTATATAACTCTTTAACTAAATGATGCATTAAATTTAGATGACTCACACCAGATATTCGCACCTAACTCCAGACTCACACCAGATACTCGCACCTAACTCCGCAATTCTCAAGTCGTTTGTTATCGAACAGGTCTTCCCGGTGGTATAGATTGGAAGACCCAGGCTTCACTTTTATCCACCCTTATGGTGGCTGGCTGGAATGTAGAAAGCCTGCATGTTGTCTAGTGGAGTGGATATTCGAATGGCTGTTTCCTAAATTCGCTTTAAGGAGTCCTGACTCTTCTATCTTACAGCACTGATAGACATATTTTTTAGATGTAATACTTACGACGGACAGTATTGATACCATGATTTTGCAATACAACGTGGTATACCATTTTTGCGTCACTTCAAAACCAAGTTAATACAATCTGAAACGACACGGTATTCTCGAAGCAGACCTGCGGTGTACCGAGCAACTCGGGTCCATCCTTAGATCTTATTATTTCTACCGAACCTATAGGCACTTAGGTGATGATGATGCTACCTGAGTCATCTCATCATCCTGCTCTTCATGCTCTTTTCTTCTTCGCTCCGGTTGATGGGTGATAATTGTTATAACTTTAAAAAGACTGACTTTAAAGCGTTGCCCGATTTGGATGATCCTTTTTTGTTCTTTAAAGGATGTTTCCATCTGATGAGTTGCTGCTACGAGGGGAGGTCCAAAAGTCCGCGGAATGAATGGGAAGGGGCGGGGTTAAAAATTCTCACCATACACCTCGCTAATTAGGGACTCAACATTAGTATATAAGCAAAATTTCAAGTCTACGATGTCATTCGTTTAAGAGTTATCGCTCTTCAAACAAGTCTTTTCGGGACAAAACCGCAACTATGGAAAAAATTGAACTTCGCGCCGTGATACAGTTCCTGACAAAGCAAGGAAAATCTGCTCAGACTATAATGAGTGAGATGGAAGTCGTTTATGGTGATTAGTGCCCTGATAAAACTATGATTTACAAGTGGAATAGTCTTTTTAAATATGTTCGAGAGTCGATTGAAGATGATCAACGCCCTGGACGGCCGATCGAGGCCACCTCATCAAAAATCATCGAAAAAGTCGAAAAATTAATATTAAAAGATGCTCGTCTGAAAAAGAAACAGTTAACTGCATAAGTTGGTGTATCAGATACCACCATTTTGAGAATTCGACACGATCATCTTGGCATGACTAAAGTCAGTCCAAGATGGATGCCCAGAATGCTCACGTCGCCGTAGAAGCAACAGCGAGTCGACGCGTCTAAGCATTTTTTGGAACTGTATAGCGGCGAACCTACCCCAATTTTAGAGTAGATGAAATCTACGTGGGGATGAAATCTGGGTCCATTACTTCGAACCTGAGTCCAAACAAGAGTCGATGCAATGGCATAAAAAGGGTACACCATCCCCTAAGATATTTAAGGTGTCAGAATCGGTTTTTGGGACTGTGAAGGAATTTTATTGGTAGACTATAAAGAAAAAGGTACCACAATTACTGGAGAGTACTATGCTTGGATATTAGAGAAGTTGAAGGTAGCCATCAAGGAAAAACGACGAAGTTTGTGCTGCTCTTGCAAGACAATGCGCCCGTTCACAAGAGCAGAGTTTTTGGACCTCCCCTTGTATTTGGTGATTTCAATTTGTCTGCTGCGGATTGGGTGAGCACGGACAACGAGGGATTACTACCATCATTGTCTTCTCCTCCTGGGTTTGCTGCATCGTTTCTGAGGCGATGTGATACTCCCCTGCTGCCTGCTCTTCATGCTGTTTACTTCTTCGATTCTGTTGCTGCAGCCTCTCAAGAATGTAAAAAATAAAGCTTGGAGTATGTTCTGCACCTCAAGGAGTGACTGTGATTATCTGACGAGACGTCATGAATCGCACAATGACTATGTAGCTATGATAAAACATACTCTGCGCAACTACCCTACACAGTTCTGGAGGTTTGTGAACTCTAAGTGTAATTCTGATGAATACCCCTCCACCTTATGCTACGGTGCTACGAGTGGTAACGACCCTTTGACTGTTGCTAATCTTGGTTGCTTTCTTGAATAACCCTTGCGATATTAGATTTAGTGATTTTACTTACATATATGACGAAGTTTACGAAGGATCTTATTTTTAGCGACGATATGGTTGCTAAACATATTTCGAAACTGACTGACAGTTTCTCGAGTACCCCTGATGGCATTCCCACTGCTATTGTGAAACGTTTGTTTCGTTTGTCTTTGTCTTCTCCTCTTTGTTTAACTTATCCATCTGTAGTCCATCTTGGAAACTTTATGGTATCATTCCGACGCATAAAAAGCGCAAAAAGAGTGATATCACTAACTACAGGCCCATCGCAAACCTTTCGTGTCTGACAAAGCTCTTTGAGACCCTGGTATGTGAGATTCTCTATTTTCACTGTAAGCCCTTCCTATCTTATTTCCCGCATGGATTTATAAAGGGAAAGTCAACTGCAACGAACTTCGGGTTTTGTTCATTTGCTATGCTCATGTTTGTCCGAGCGCTCTCAACGTATTTTGTTTCGTGGAATTATTTCGGATCCGGTCCACAATACTTCTGGGGTGCCACAGGGTAATCATCGTGGTCCTTTACTCTTCATTATCCCTAATTCCGTCACACTCCAGAATTCTGTGTTATGCCGCTGATGCCAAGTTATTTAGTATCCTTTTTATGAGGTCCATGTTAGACGCATTGAGTCCGTCCAACGAAGGTTTTTCAGGTTTGCTCTTCGTAGCCTTGCATGGAATAATGACTGTTTTTGCCTCTTCACGCTGACAGATTGATATCCTTGAACTCTCTGAAAACTGGACGAAATAACGCAGGAGCTGGTTTTGCGCTCGAATGTCTGCAGGGGGTTATAAACTTGTCCCGTCGCGCTCCATGCGAGTCATGACTTCCTCCATGTTTTGCTTCATCGAACTAACGATGGACTGAACAAGCCAGTTTTAGCTATGTCTCGTGTTTCAAATTCAGTTTTTGGTCATATGAAATTTCACTTGTCGAGGATGGGTCAGCTTAGTTAACATTTATCTCCTTTTAACTTTGTAGGTATGTAAGTTGCTTTATATAATGAACATTTGATGAATCCTAAATAAATAAATAAAATGTTGGACCTAGAGTGAGGGTGTTGTATGGAGCATGTTTTGAGATTCAAACTTCGCTTTTTGATGGTGGGGTTGGGGCGGGGAGTGTTGGCAAAAGCTAACTTCGCGTGAACCGATTTGAATGATTTTTTTTATTGTACAATAGTGGTAGGATAAAATAGGTTAGGGTGGCGGCTGCTAGTCGACTAACCAGCAAGCCTCACATAGACTTTGAGGTGGTCCATTGTGATACTACGTGTTTTGGGACCCTCAATAGAGTGAACTAGTAGCTTGATTTTATGATACTAAAAATGCGGTTAGAAGAGGCTAACCAGCAAGCCTCACATAGACTTTGAGGTGGTCCATTGTGATACTACGTATTTTGGGACCCTCTATTGAGCGAACTGTTACCTTGATTTTATGACACTAAAAGTGCGGTTAGAAGAGGTTAGAACCAGCAACAGTTTATGAACCTATCTAGTTCCTTTAGCTCTATTGTTGCAACATCTCCCAATTTGCGGAGAAGTACTTACCCAACATCTTATACCAACCCAGGACATTTACATAGCAAGTGCTGAACGCTCTTGACCTCCTCATCCATACCAGGATTCAGCTTCTTTGCAATATCAACCACAAGTGCATTCTTCCGTATTGAAAGAAATTTCGATGTCATAATGCTAAAGCTAAAGATATGCGTAACGACCGGTAGGAGACATGGAAGTAGGAGTTTGATGAATTTTAGAGAGATATTGTCAGACTCTATTAAATCAGATCTAATTGAGTTGGTACGTTCCAGTTGGGTTATATTTCGAAACGCGAAACTGTTGCCTGCCCCACCGATTACCTCAATGTCATCAACCATGAGGCTGGAGTTGGTTGAAGATATGAAGCTTTGGTTAAGACTATGCAGATCCACATCCGGACAATAATCACGTTACTTACCAATGCCGATTGCCCGCATATGTTTCCATAGCTGTTTAGGGCCAAAATCACCACTCAATTTTCTGGTATAATACCTCCTTTTTTGTTATTATTATTGAATTAACCCTTCTAACTCAGAAGGTGCACTTCACAGGCAGAAGCCAGGAATCAATTGACCTACCCACCAAAATACACAAAATATTAAGGTGGATGAGGCTCCCACACCACATGCATAAAATCGTTAGTAAAAAAAAGCCAAAATACACCCAAACACAACAATCAGGGATGCACAGGCAGCTTAAGCCAAGTCAATGCAAAACATACAAGGAATTTTACGCCTTAAAAAAAAAAAAGACAAGTGAGCACAACAGGATGGTTACAAGTTGTAAAGGCTCTTCTTTAATGTTAACTTGTCCACGTTAGTGCTGAAAACATCACCAACACCATTAGCAAACCTACACATGCGATTAACAGGCTCGAACATACCGTAACTAGTGCGCGAGAAAGCTATCTGAAAGCTCGAACGGTTTCGAAGGGAATAGGACAGTTCTCTAGGTGATATTTTGGAAGAAAGTTCCGCACTGACAATCTTTCCCTGCAGAAGCTGGTGTAGAAAAATTATATCGGCAACCCAGCGACGCTTCTCGAGAGTAGCAAGTTGTAGCAGTCCCAGCCGATCACCATATGGAGGTAGAATAAAAGGGTCACTCCAAGGCAAAGCACGAAGGGCCGATCTCACAAATCTACGCTGTACAGATTCAATACGTTTAGTATGAGATCCATAAAACGGAGACCAAACCGGACTAGCATACTCCAGCAGTGGTCTAACAAGGGATGTATAAAGATGGAGTCTTATGTGAGGGCTAGGAAATTCCCTGGACCAACGGAGGATAAAACCCAGCATATAGCTGGCCCTGGCAACGATATTATTAATGTGGGGGATGAAGTTAAGTTGCCTATCAAGATACACACCCAAATCCTTCCACCCGTTGAATACAAGTATCTTCAAACTTGTACTGAAAAGTACAGCAGTTGAGGGACCTCGAGAAGGTCATAACCTGACATTTACCGATGTTTAATTTAAGACTATTATTGACACACCAGCTATAAAATATGCGCAGGTCCGACTGCAAGATCTCGCAATGCGTAAAAGATTTGATTGGGAGAAAAATCTTGATATCGTCCGCATAAATAAGAATTTTACCTCTTTGAAGCAAATAAGTAATGTCATCAAAAGATAAGATGAACAACAGAGGCCCAAGATGACTACCCTGAGGAACGCCGGAAGGAGCCACAAAAGCATCAGAGAGCACGCCACGAAAACGCACTCTATAAGTCCTATTGTATAAATACGACTTAATCCATGCAATGAGTGGGGCCGGGAAATCCAACCTGGCCAATTTGAAAACGATAATAGAGTGAGACAGCTTATCAAAGGCTTTACTAAAGTCGGTAACCTTCCAGAAATCCATCCACACTGCCAGACACAAACTCTAACAAGTTGGAAACCGTTGACCTACCCTGAATGAATCCATGCTGCCTGCTAGAGATTAAACCCCTAAACCGAATAGACAATTAGGACTGGATCATCAGTTCGAAGAGTTTTGGAATGCAAGATAGTTTAGCAATAGGTCTATAGTTAACAATCTCTCTCCTATTCCCACTCTTAAAAATGGGATTAAAAATGAAGCCTTCCAGAATGTAGGGAAACGATCAACCAAGAAGGATCGCCGGAAGAGTAAAAGTAAAGGACATAATAACACCGAAGAACACTTCTTTAAGACAACAGCAGGAACCCCGTCAGGGCGATAAGAAAAGTCTTCCGGAAGATCCAAAATATGCTTGTATAAGCTCTCCTCCGTGATAGATGGACCCTCCCTAACCGCATCTCTTTCAATGTTTATAGGTTTTGTCTCGTTTTTTAATAAGATTTTCGACTGCATGAGAGAACAAGGATATTTAAGTGTGTCAAAGTAATTAACCTTGCAGTCAACTTCAAGTAGGGAATAGATGTGATCCCAGTCAAGATAAAAAGCTTCATTCAGTAATGCAGGCACGTTGGCTCTTTTATAGTCCCTAATCTGAAAAGAAGAGCCCGTCCGTTCCCGGGATTAACCCAATCCGTAGCCCAAAAACAACAAATTATGGTCCGATATTCCAGAAAGGGATAATTGGCTATGCCCAGTTACCAGGTCCTGTTTACCCACCGGAAAGAGGTGAAAAGGTGTTGTCCGACAATTATTTTTTGGTTTTTAATTTTAAGGCGATTTTTTATAAAAAGGCGACTTCGTGCTTAACATTTTTTAGGCTTTCGATTTCGTATACTGACTTAATTCATATGCATTGTTCCCCATGAAATCCCCCCCATCAAGCGTCAAAAAAGTCGTTTTGCTTAAGTATTAGTGACTTATAAAAAAAATAAATTACCTCTTTGCGGTTTTAATATGACTGTTGCATTCAAGCTGCCTCCAGGTCCTACAATCCTGTCATTTCCTGAAGGAGAATTCATATCAGAGTCGGCTACGACATTCTTGAATTTTCCATTATTGAACATGCACACGTCCACATGTTGTATAGCGCACACCTGTAGAAAAAAAAGGCATCTTTACTATTGTAATATAAGAGTCGTGCCAAAGTAATGGCACAAAGGATCAAAGTAATGGATATGTACGGGAGGAGGAAAATGGGGGGAGGAATCCAATCAAAACAAGTGCGATTTTATTTTATTCATCAAGAAACATTTAAAAGAGGCAATCGTTGTTGCTGCCATCTAACAGCGTTTTCTACTTCTTCAGGAACGCGACAGCCACTATGTACACAACCGGATGCGAGTAATCATATTAGCGATTTTTCTGGTTTCAGAACCTGAGTGTGTACACCTTTCAGTGGTTTACATCCGCACTCCCCCCGCACCCGTTTGGGACTTATTGGGCACGATAGCTGCTTTGATTCAATTTTCTACGTTGATAGACGTGAACCGCATTCAAATGTTTTTACTTAACCAGAGTGCCCTGAGAGTTTTCACAATAAACGTTGGTGGTTTCGGTGAAATATTGCTTGGAAGTGACGAATGGAGGACAGAATAATTTTTTCATCATCCTTCCCAAGGGATAGGTAGAGAAGATCTTGGGATGAAACAATGTTTTTATGGTGTTTTTGTCTTCTTCTTACCCGCATTCGTCGAACTGTTTTTCGACTGTCGTTCTTTATGTTGACCGTAACTAGCACGTCCTCGCCGTGAGTGTACCACGATTTATCCAAACTTGCACGTAGGCCGACTCGTCCTTCCTGGAGTAAAAATGGCTTGTCAACAGCTCCTTGCGGCCCTCCACAAGTTTCGTACTATAAAATAGCAAGAAAATTGCCAATTACCAAAATGGAAAATAAAAATTCAATTCGATTTTAAAAAACATATACCAAAATATAGGTAAGTATTAGGGACTTTGCGGCAGAAAAGGTATCTTCCGACCCTCACCGAACAAATTGGATCCCCAAGATAACCTTGTCTTGCTTCCGCCGCAGACTTCTTTGACTCGAATAATGTTTTCGAAACAAACTGAAAAATTGTGTTGACTTGGGCAGAAATGATTTTTTGTGTTGCTCGTTCTTTTTTCAGTAATTGGAATTGGAACCCTTTGAATAATTAAAGCGTATCGTCAATTTGTCTGCTAATGAGGTAATTTAAAGGCAATATTTCAACATAAATGGACCAAGGTAATATAATGATGAAAAAGGAGTTGTAAGGAAACAGAATTGAAAAGTGGGTAAGTATTGCAAAAATGAGTGGGAGCGAGCTCAAAGCTTTCTCGATTCTTTTGATAATCGAAACAAGAATTTATTTCACAAAAACATTTACTTTTGGGACTTTAATAAATGGATGTCCAGAAGAAGAGCACCATTTGCAAGCAAAGTTTTCTTTCAGTGCCTCTTGTGTTTAGGTTTGCAGTGGCACAGCCTACTCTTGATACAATCGTGTCGTCATTATTTCATTTATTTTTGTATCACCGATTAATCAATCCTTGCACACATATAAAACTGTACACTATCTTAACCAAAACTAAAGAGAAATGCTGATGTCATTGACGCATTCTAATCTCAATACTTCAAAAACACGAACACAAGAGATATTCTTTCCATTAAAACACAAGAAAATTGTAATGACAAAGTTTTCATCGTGACCACAATGTTCACAACATTTGTAGGTTCACGTCAAGTTAATTCCAAGTTGAGACTTTAAAAATACTGCGAGAAATACTACGAAAAAGTAGAACTCCCCAACCTTTTCCTATTCTTTACTGTACCAAATTACGCTTTGTTTACACCACCAATGGTCAGCTGTTCGTGTCAGCTTCCGGGCTTGTATCTAGAGTAGGCTGTGGCAGGAGTAATAAAATATGAAATAAGGGAGAATTTTCTACGAAAAACTCTCTTAATTTCTCACTGAGCACATAAGCCTATGTAAATGTGAAGGATTGCCGCAGTGTAACTTGCTTAATTTTGTAAAGTAAGCCTTGGTTCAGACTGTCTTGCAGTTCCCCATTGTAATTCATGACGTAATTGTTTCATTGCAGATTTTATAGTGTTGTCTAATTTTCATAGGTAAATTCAAGGTAATAAATTAAACGCAGAAAAATGCCTTGGTCTAAAGTTCGTTTCAGAAAGAAGGAAGGAAACCCATGCGCACGTCAAAACATTGGTTGCTGTAGGGTTTTCGAAAGAGTTAAATTCTTCTAAGATACGGCGATTCTCATCTTTACACTCCTAAGGGTTAGTTACAACTCAAAGTGCTAGAAACTGGGCGATGCATTTTAGCACGTAGCCAAGTAACTATTGAGGAAATCCACTTATCATCAAGGTTGTAATAGGTCATGCCGAGGGAATGTGCAGTGGTTTCATTCGCTGCAGAACCCAAGGGGTAATTAGGTCACGAATGGTGTTTCGTCAGAAGCAGCTCAATCTCCTGTTGTATTTGAGTTGAATAGGGTAGGTATGTGGGATCTCTAATCTCTGGTCCTGTATTTCTCCCCAAATCCTGAGAACACTTATGGGTAAATAAAAAAAAAAATCAAAATATTATAAATCCAGGCAGGAGGTGGAGGGGATGGTAGACCCACAACGGAAGCAGCTGCAAAACTGTAACAAGCACTTCTTCAGGTGCGGTGGTGGCAGAGATTGTCGACCCTAACGAGTTGACTATCTCCACAGAAAGATGCAGCCTTGCCAGAATCAGCTAAAGTTAATCCGGAAGAAGGTACTTGTCCTGGTTTTACGTTTGAGATTAAGCTCTCAAGCGTACTAGAAGACAGGAAAGGAGCAATCGACAAAAAGCCGACAAGAGTGATGCGAAAATTCAGGTAGTCAATAGCCGGGAGATTAAATAAATATCCCTCAACTGAGGCGTCACTTGAAGATGGGGGTCCGAAGAAATGGTTCCGAACTGTAGACTAAGGGACTGTAAAGCCAGGAACCTCAACGAATGGTCTATGCAAAGGATTAGATGACCGCGACAGTGCAAAAGTCAAACTTTCACCAGGAAGGGACGGCAGCCGGCACCAGCGGTAGAGCGACTTTTTTCCTGGCGGCGGCGACGAATGACTTGCGTCTGAGGGTCATGGACGCGAGTAGGAAAGGAGGGGGATAGAGTTGGTGATAAATATTGACTTCTAGGGAGACCCTGTTGAAGGCTGAAAGTAGACTCCCTTTCTGAAAACGCCGGGTATATAGATATAGGGGGAACTCGGTAAGATGTATTAACCGACAATTCAAGGTTTGGGTATGCGAAACCGCATTGACCGAGTAAGCGGATGAAATAACTTAAGAGGTCTTTACCAACTCTTTGGCGACACCTCTGATTAGGGTACTAAAGGTGATATCAATAGTTGCTTTTTTTATTAGGATGTGGCCAAAGGGTAACCCGGGAACCATGGCATGGTGGTCATGCCGCTCAACCAATTGATCCAACTATAGTACGTCTCCGTTGTTGTGGTTTTTCATAATACAGCAAGGTGACGACTCTGTGCTTTACAACTTCCCTTCTAGAACCGAATTTCAAAATGAAAAATTTTATTGTATTTACTTTTGATGACTCAAAAATTAAACCAAAATTACTTAACATCTATAAAACTTACAAAATATATCACATACCTCTTGGAACGATTTACTGTAGTTGTAAAAGGGATCACTAGGCCCTTTCTCCACTTCACTTTTACTTCGTCCAAATCTGTTGCTGAATCGAAAAGATTTTGGCGATAGTCGAATTTTGGGAAAGGAATCACCTCTTTCGGATTTCTTACATTTACTAGTGGTGGCCAAATTCGTGGTATTATCATTCGTAATTCCGGCGGATGTTGTTGTCAAAGTCGAACAGGATGTTGTTGTAGTCGTACAGGTTGTTACAATATTTGGTATTTGTGGTGGCAAAGCTGATGTCGCAACACCAAGATCATCGTGTGCCGGAGGTGATAATTGATTGTTCACTAAAGCCGCAAAATTTTCAGGACCGGAAGCGGAAAATACATCAGTGCGGTGAATTACCCGAATTCCCATTTTGACCGATGCTCTGCGGTGGAATTTTTCACCAGTTTTATCAGCTGGAAAGGAAAACATATTAATGTTCTTGCTGCAAACAATCGAAAAGGAATGAAAGGATGTGTAGGGTTAGAGGATAAAATTATTTATTAAAATAAGAGCAGCAGAGTATCCAAGGGATAATCAATTAACACCTACCTAACTTGCACGAAGCAAGTAAATACATTGTGTTTCTTGTTAAGACTTATCCAATTCGTCCTTGCTTATAGATTGAACCTAGAGCGGTTAAAACCCGCAGTCATTATATTAAAATTCAAATTAATGTCGCTGATTAATTAAATCCGATAAGAATTCTCCATGACTGCGAAAACTAGGTCAGGATAAAAAATTCAATAAGACTTCCTTGCTTTAAATAAGATTCTTCCGAACTTGCCCACACTTTGCCTTCAGGGATTCGGCTGTGAAATCCTTTTGTAGAAATTTCACCACCCTTGTCTGTGACATGACGAAGGCAGCGAAATGGATGATAGCCACTAAATCCTTGGCATCGGTATGACTTGATAATGAATTTGTCATCCATGAACAGGATGACACACCTTTCCACAGCCAAAATAGATCCTTTTCTTCGATGATTTCCTGATATTATCCTGTTTCGCTCGTGCATTATTTTACGAAAACCGAACAAGGCTGCTCCTTAGATATCTGGGGCATAACATAATTTTTAACCAGAAAAGTATTAACGACGTATAAGGTGCCTGTACTTAGTACCTTGTCATATTCTTGGTCCTTGCTGGAGGCGAAAGGGATCCATCCCCTTTACAAAATACGTGCCAAACTCGTTTTCAGAAATTGCTCCTAAAAGTTTGATGAACGATAGGGAGTGAACCGTGATGGCTCTGTTATAACAGCGGGACAAAAGCCCTAAACTTCTGAGAAAGAAAAGAGCAAATTTTGTGGATTTTATGACCAAATCCAGGAATATTAGAAAGCTCCAAGCCTGTTCTACTTACGAAAAGGGTTCCGCCACGACGTTTCGGTGAACAAGTAGGTGGCTTATAGCTGTTTTCGTTTATTATTTATCAAACAATCTGCGGTGATTGTTAGACCAAATTTTGTGGTATTGATTTTGTGAAGGTTTTGTTAATCTTTGTTCGTTCCAAAACGTTTAGGTTTAATGGGCTATTTGGTCGCCAGATGACGAAATAAATAGCAGTCACGCAGGTTGTGATATTACAGAGGACTTTAGGGAAGTGAGAATATTGATAAGGACATGCGTTGCCATATTGGATACATACACGCTAGAGCTGAATACAAATCAAATATTTTATTTCTATTTTAATGAATATTTAGGGACACCATTATCGGCAAGGATTTTACACGGGAAACGGGAAGAACACTTTCTGGAGAGCTTGCCGTAATGCAGGGGTGTCAGTGTCTGCGGGGACGGACAGATAACATAAACTATAAAAATATTTAAAACACAATTTTTGCCGACTATAATCTCACGTATTGAAATATATTTATTTTTACATATCAATCGATTAGTCATCGGTGGAGTAAGTGATAAGTCGACCTTCATCCCGGAGATCCTATTCTCGAACCCCACCGGCGGCGACCCATAGTAAGAAATACCAATAAATTACAACCAGAGCCTTCAATTGCCATCCAAACGAGCATTGTATATTCACTCAGTCTTTTACTAATCAAAAGTTTCCGAAAGTCACGAATGACGCATGACGTCACATTTTCCACTATATAAAATAAATTCTTTGATTCTTTAACTATGATGTGGTATAATTTGATTTTCGCTGTAGACGATACTTTTTGAGTTACAGGACCAAACTGAATCCCCCGAGTTCGTTATCACTGGGGTTTTAGTAATGCGACCAGTATGGAGAAGAATTTTACAGATGTATTCACGTTAAAAAAGTCGATATCGGAACCTGTTAGTACAAAGGCTGTTTCAATAACGTTAAAATCATTAGTCTAATGACCAATTGACCCTGCTTGGATTGCTGTAGCAACATAATCAGGACCTTGAAAAGCTTGCCGAAGGTTATCTCCCCCAAAATCTTAAGTAGAGCTACTACAGCTACTTTAAAAGCAAAATCTGAAGAGAGCTAATCCGCTTTTTAGCAAAACTGTCAAAGTAAATCAAGACCTGGCAACAAACTCACGGTCAATGGGTTAGGTAAGTGGAGTAGTGATCCCGTCGGGCACGAGGACCTCGGAGGAGGCTCGGCCTCAGGCTCAGACATCTGAGCCGCCACCACTAGGCGCAGCTAAGACAACCCCTAAGGAAATTTTAGGTCTAATTGAAGAACTAAAGTTTGATTGGGTGACTTAAATCTATTATAGTATCTCGTCACAAAGGTCACTTTCGTCGGAGTGACAGAAGGGAGTTGTAAGTCCTTAGAGCAATATTTAAAATAATAATAATAAAAATGGTAATCAGCTCGATTCAAGTCTCTCAGCAGATGCACTATACTCAATCCTGAAACACCCATACCTTTCTGGAGTATTGGACGGAAGGTGCCTTAGTAAAAAGACCCAAAAGGGGGGACTTATCCGTGTACGATAGCTGAAGAGGCATCTGTTTACTATTAACTGTGAGTAAAGTCCTTTCCCACATAATGCTACCTAGGATAAGGGAGGCAGTAGATTGAATGCTTAGAAGCCAAGAGACCGGGTTTAAAAAGGGTCGTTCCTATATAGACCACATTAAACGGTAAGGATTATTGTGAAACTACTAAATTACTTTGTGGATAATGAAAGGCGTTCGACTTGGTTAATAGGAGCTTTATATGGCAGGTATTTCGGCAACGTGACCTACTAGAACAAAAAATCGAACGAATAAAGACTATACAACAATTTGAGATGCAGGGACACCAGCGGGGGTCTTGGTTAAAACTAAACTGTTCAACTTCAACTCAAAATTCAGTGAAGGAAGTGGAACTGGATTGACCATTATTATTATTATTAAGAGTGAATGAAGGACTCAAACATCCTTTATTGAATTCGACCAAGATGATGTTTTGTGACTTGATCCTAGTTCAGGCTTAAGCCACCTAGTCAAGCTTTAGTTCCTTAATTAGACCTAAAATCTCTTAGCTATATCTCGTGGTGATGGGAAAGCTCCACTGAGATGTCTGAGCCTGATACGACCGAGGGCCTCACAGTGACAGAGGATGTGTTCCGCTCTCTCCTCCTCTTCCAAACAGAAGCGACAAGTGTCTTCTTCAGCTAGCCCCAACATTTTTAGGTGGTAGCCCAAGGGGCAGTTAGAAGTCCTGTTAGTCCAGTGTGAGTGCTTACGTTTGTCATCCCATGACCTGATACGCATTGCTAGTTGGCTTTTCGAATAGCCACAGAATGAGAGAATGTAGGGCCCCAGAGCCTTGAGTGCCACCTGACTATCGGAGATTATATATATTTTATTTATTATTAGTAATTTCACGTGCGCAGAGTTCGATGGCATGTATCTATGCTTGAAAGATGGTTGATGCAGAATCGAGCGATTTTTACAGCCTTATTCTTGTTCTGTCTTCCATCTTGGATCGATCCGTGTACCAAACCAGAGATCCCTTTTCAAAGATATGTCTATTGTTGAGCCAATAATCTCTGCTCTCAAGGATCAGCTTGAATGTTATTTCAAAGTTGTGCCTTTTCGGCATGGCATCTGAGATTGAGTTGATAACCGGATAATCCTTGAAGTTTTCATGGAAGCATTTTCCTGTGACCAGTCAGATTGCCTGCTGAGAAGAGATTTGTGCCAAGCAGCCTCATTGCGCTTGAGTCAGACTCCTGTTTTAGGTGTAAGTGTAAAGGGAGGAGGTCTAGTAGAGCCTCCATAGCTGCCGTTGTTCTGCTTTTGGCCACCACACGAGAACTGCATAGGTGACCACGGGTCTTATAATTGCTTCATATGCCCAAAGAGCCATTTTAGGCCTTAGACCCCAAGTTTTGCCAAAGAGTTTGGACCATATAGCAGTCTTAGCCTTTCCTGTGACCCTATTGAGTTGAGGATTCCATGTGAGTCTTTAATCTAGAAACACTACTAGATATTTGACTTCACTTGTAAATTCTATCCGTGTTCCGTCAAGAGTAGTAGCCTCTAACCTTAGTTTCCTTTGTCTTGTGAAAGTTACAATGGTGGTTTTGCTAGGGTTGACTTTGAGTCGTTCCCTAGTGCACCAGGATTGGACCATATTGAGAGCATTTTGCAGTCTAATTGATAAAGTTCGGTCATTCTTGCCCATGATGGTAATAACCAGGTCGTCTGCGTAGCCCCGGCATTCGTAGCCAGCATCAGTCAGTTTAGCCAAGAGATCATTGATAACAAGTGACCACATCTGAGGGGAAAGAACTCCCTCCTCAGGACCTCCTCTGGTGGCCCTTACTGTTACCGATTTGTCCCCCAGCCTCGCCGTGATGTTTCGGTTACTCAGCATCGCCTCAATCCATCGGACCGTCGAAAGATCAATACCTCTGTCAATGGCCGCTCCTTCAATAGATGAGAAGAACTTGTTGTCACAAGTACCTTCAATATCAAGAAATGGATTGACCATACCCTGAGACACGAAAATGAAAATGTAGCTAAGCAGGCCTTCGATTGGAACCCACCAAAAAACTTATCGAGTAGGTCTACCGTGAGCAACGTGGAGAAGAAAGTTCTTTGCGGAGTACGCAACAACAGGAAGATCCTGGACAGAATTGAAAACTTGAAAGTAGACTCCGCTGAAGGGCAAATGTTTCCGTCCTATGTCCACGAGTGATTATGGAGACTGGTAAAGTGAGGTAATGCAAAAATGTATGGGCTCAAATTAACTATCATATCTTCATTGGAAACTCCGATTTCGTCAATTTCCATCGGCTCATCGATAAATTTCTTGATTTAAGCAAGGTTGTCTTCTTTCTAATCAAAAGAGAAATACATTTCGTGTGCCACAAAGCAGTCACCTTGGCCCACCACTTTTTATAGCTTACGTAATTAAAAATTCACTTCGATAACTTTGAATTTGTTTTGTTGTTACCGATTTCACGTTTACCATTATATGTTTCAGGTCGACGTTGTTTGAATCAATCTTAACCTTGCAATTCTGTAAAATGTTTTTATGTCACTTTTAGAAACCTTAGTAAAGTTGTAGTTGCACATCTAAGCCCTAACTGTTTAGCTGATTAATTGATCGTTAATAGACTAACATTACACAAGAGGAACTTAGTCAATATCCAATCTGATTTCTGTCAAGCGAAGGCTCTCTAATTTGCATTCTATATCTGTAAGTCCTCTACGTTGATCTGTAGGAAGGCCTGCCACTCTGACAGGTCGTATCTAAAAATATGCTAATGTCCAGCAGGAATGTTCACAAATAGTGCCATAGTTATTTCAATTTCTTATATCTTTAATGCTTATCCTATTTATTTTACGTAGGACAACACTACTTATCCAATTTGACAATTTTGTGTCTGTGACGTTGTTTATTTGGGGCCACTAGGCAACCTCAATATTTCTACTAAAACTTCCCTTCAACAACAGCAACAACTTTCTTCACGTATCAAGACTTCTAAGTTCAAGGTCCTTGTAAAAGCTCATTCCAAATCCATAAAAGTCAAGTCTTGGAATTTATCACTTTCCATTTGGGTTGGCAATCGCTACAGCTCGTTAATACCTATCAAAGTGGGACCAGAATAAAAAGGGCAATGCTCGTCAGTTTATGGCATTTTAGGAATAATAAATACGGTAACGGGCTATCCCAGAATTTTATTTGCTAGTCCATCAAAGTAGGTTCTGGTCCGTATACAAGTCGAGGCCAAGAGAATGAAAGTTTTGCTCGTTGTTTGCAATAAAATTGTTGGGAGGATTTAATTGCGTCCTTGTTGTATAGTGCACTGGTCTACTTATCTAGCTTGGGGCCGATTTGAATAGATAGTGAGAAACGTCCAGTACATTTGTGGCTGAGACCGAAAATCAATAAACTACTGAATCGAAAAGACGTGAGCACTTCTGACCACTTAAAAAATTTCCGATACAATTTTATTGATCCTTGCAGGTCCATCAGGACGTCATGGCCACTGCTGGAAGAGCTTTTAGTCTACACGTTTGATTTGCATTAATTAAGGTATAGGATAAAAGTTTTTGCTCAGGACTGGAAGATAAACTTTTGTTCGTCCTCTCCTCATTGTTGTACAGTAAATTCTTGAACTTTTAGGACAGGAAGAATGGGGAAGGATTTGATTAAACAAATTCAGTCATAATTATTCGAGGTTATACGTTGTAAAACGAAGGATAAGAATTTAAAGGGAAAAGAAGGAGTAAGAAGGTGGTGGCATAAATTAATAAACGTATCACTCACCTATGAAGCATCTGACGTCGTAGCTGGTTCCAATTGGAGCTCCATAATAGCGTTTGGCTGGGACAAGTTGAACACTGGGTGGTGCCTGTGGTGTCAAGCTCAGGGTGAACGGATGAGCACCCTCTCCTAGACGTTTCATTAGGGCATCCTGTAATTATAGGATAATCCTTAGTGTCAATTTAATTAAATCTCTGTGGGATTTGCAAGAAATTGTCAACGAATTGCCATAAATCACTTATAAAACAGAGAAAACAGACAACGAGAAATGCTATGGTTTTGTATTTTATATTTGGTACTTTACTACAGGCAGACGTAGTAACTGGGGTGTGACAGTTTATGATCAATGGACGAGGATTTAAATTTTAATGAAATGCTTTTACTTGTTTGGTGAGTGTAAGTAATACCCGGGCGGGAGGACTAAATTGGAAACGAGCTGGAACATTGACTGACAAGTTGTTGGAATAATGTTGAACAGATTGTTGTTGTTTCGGTTGTTGAGATTAAACTTTGATACGTCATCTGTAAATATTCGAGATTTATTGGGTCTATTTGTACTATCTCGTTTTATTAGTTCGTCAATCTCCCGGGATTTTAGTTAAGCATTTAAGAGACTATTGGCAATAAGCTTTCGATGTGGAGCGCTATATAGATGGTGTCGTATTCAATCGATTGAAATAAAGTGGCATTTTCATGTAAGTGATACTTTCCCGTATCAACACTTTAATGTATTGCTTACTTACATCTGTCTCTCTCTCTCTAGTTCCGGCAATCCTATGTTTCGCATGGGGTGGGAGATGAACTTGACCTGATTCGAGGACAATGATTGCAAGCGGACCTACAACCGAACCACCGACCACATTCTGCCATCCTCAATAACCTTTTAACGCAATCTTTTGCCAGCAGAAAACAACAATGGGTGGTGAAGTTAGAACCAGGGACCTCCGGGATGGAAGGTCAACATGTTATAACTTTCTCCATCGACGACTACAATTATTTATTTGCAACAGAAATTATTTATTTGTTCTTAAAAGCAGAGTCGTAAAGTTGTTTAATTTGCTCCAGACGAAGTGAGTCGACCGAAGGTAGTTGATGCTGTTTAGGATTATTCGTTGAGAATGTAGTAGATGGTGGAATTGATGCGGCTGAGACCTTTCCGATTATGTCTAGAGCCAGGTTAAAAGCTCTCCAGAAATCCATGCCGAGCTAAAGATCTTGCATTAAACCGGGCATAACATACAACCGCAAGGTGTTGGAGTCTCTACGAAAGGTGATTGGAGCATCTGCGTTTTCCTGTTTGCTACCATAATTTTGGTTCGATATTTGCTCCACGAGACCTGAGCCTTGTCCAATCACTCCACTGTGTTTTTTTCCACCAACATACTGACTATCGTCCCGCTGTACAGTAATCCGAAGAGAGTTTAGCCTAGAACTAGCCGGATATCGTGAACCGCAGTCAAGAAAGTTGAGACCGCTTCCGGTTATCGCGAACTTTTTCCAGAAAGCTCTTAGGTGTAATGTGGAACGGTTCTGCTTGCTAAGGAAAGTCTCGTCATGCTGATTGTCTGCCTTCGGAAAAATCTGTTGCCTTATCTGCTGGTATTCCTTGAGCCGCTAATGGCTTCAAAGGACGAGTTGGTTGATTTCCGACTGGTCTTAGTTGTTGTTACAATATTTGCAATGTTTTCGCTTCGGCCTCTAACGCCTGAATATTTGTAGGTGGCAGTGGTATTGGTATTAGCAGTACTGGTAATGCAAGAAGGCTTAGTTGGCTGTGCATAATCTCACTCGGAGATAAGTTAATGTTCATGTCTATCAAATCGTTGAAATCTGCGCTTACTAGCAGCAAGTCGTTTTCAGAGGACAGGTCTAACCATATAGTTGAGTTTGGTGTAGTTGGCATGTTTGTTTGTTGATTGCTTTATTCCTGTTGGGATGTCGACGGTTGTTGCCGAGTTGGAAGCGGTGTTACAGGATTCGACTGCGGTTCTTCTTCTCTACAGGCCTCCTGTGGTAACGGGCTAGTCGAGGACTGCTGTTTTGCCCTGACAGACTACAAACAGGGCACCTCGGCTTCACGACTTCTTTTCATCAGTCTATGTAAAAAGTTCAGAGTGGTAACAATTCCAACATGATGTTCGATCTCGGCAAGCCGTTCGTCTTTAGATACAAATTCGGCAGATTCCACAGCATTCTCCTTGGATGGCTCCGGTAGATATTAATCGTCAACTTTCGGATCTGTTGTACATAGATGGCAGATGTGAACGTGTGTGCGCTCTGGTGGTCTGTACTTCAATAACTAATGCTTTCAGCTGTGCGACTGACATAGTGCGATGTAAACATATTTGTGACTGGATGGAAGCCAACAGGTTTGTGCGGACGTTTTTGATAAGCAATCTGACAGGAAAGCCAGCCTCACATGCTCCCATGGCAGAGGTGAGTTTTTACGTCGCAGGGTCCAGAACCAACTGTTTACTCTTCCTCCCAACAGCATGTCCAAGTGGTCGACAACTGGGCTGAAGTCCCCATCCAGACCAGTTAGCGTCAAATTCGTCAACGTGTAGCTTGGTGTTATCGTCGTCGTACAGCAGTTGCCATCTTCTTATCGAACTTGCTGACCGCTTTATACGGTAATAAAGTCTTTGATCCTGTTGATAGGCTTATGGGTTGGGACGAGCTGCTACGAAATATGGGATACCTTGTCCTCTCATGTTGCTAAGATTTAGTCTGTCTTGGAACTCGTTCGTCCAAAGTTCTGTTGGTTATCCATGACTTCGATGAGAAGGGCGACTGCACCTCCTATTTGCAGCCTAAGTGTTGCCAATCAAGACTGGGTTGAAGCCTACTTGACGGGCTGGAGATCCTCCGGTTGAATTTTGCTTGCGATGGTTGATTCAACTCTTAAGATTGGCTGTTTAATCAGCTTCTGGACTGCGGTTCTGGGACTTTCTGGCTCGGTTGATGGTGCTGTGGGTTGTATCGCTGCCCCCTCATATTATACCTTCCGGGAATAGCTCCAGTCGCAGTTTCCTGGTTTTTCAGCTCCTGCCTGCAAGTTTGGGGAGTTTTGGCTCGATTTGAGCACTTGTTGTAAAACTCGTGGTGCACAGCTAGTTATAGTGCAGTCGGTCAGAATTATGTCCTCCATGCAGATGATGCATGGAGGACAGGGCTCCAAAGGGAGTTCAAGCTACTTTCATTGTGCGGTTGTATAAAAATATATTGTAGCAAGTAACCTCAGAAGATATCAGACTTCGAAACAATTTTGCAGTTAAATCAAAACAAAATATTGCATGAGGGTCCCAGGTGGCCCATGGTATGGAGGAAGGCAACCTTTGTTAAATATATCAATCTACAAAGGCCAGACTAAGATAGATGTCATTACAAGCCAAGATGTGTTGGTATTCCCTTCGAGATCCCTATGCATTTTGGGAGATTACAAGTAGCAGTGAAAAAATGGGACATTGCAAAATTGCACACTGTAGCCGAGTTTTACCGCCCATTCGAATCTCTCAATTCTACTAGTCGAATTAAAACTGAAAATATGAATAATAATACGCTTGAGCAGAGAATACAAATACAGAGACCAAAGAAAAATGCTCAAATTGGTGGACCAAAGCGACTCCTTCTCGACTAATAGGGCCAACCAAGGATTACAAGCTAGGGACATCATCCGTCAGTGATATAGGGTACTTAGTATTAGATAGCACCATTTAGGAGAAATAAAAAAAATAATAAAAACCTACCAAGTGCGAGTTAGACTCGCACACCGAGGATTCCGTATCTTAGAAGGTTGCTGATTTCTAAAAAACTGTGGTATTTATTTTTTCTGTAATATTTACATAAACCTCTATCAACTCTCATGTAAAAATAATTAAGTTGGTATATTTGCGCCCAAAGCATGTACAGACGTTAATATTTTTAAAAGTATATACGCGCCCGTTACGAGCACGCACATCGAACGAATTCGTCTGGTAGTATTAAGCACGTTCCCGCTACAGGCCCAAAATTTGAAAAATACGCCCGCTACATGGGTATGCACGTTTCCGCTATAGGTATGAGCATCTGCGTTCTGGCTTTGACACATCTGAACTGGTGACTCACCACGTGGGTTATGCAAAATCTTACCCATATAGACGCGTGTTCACCGTGTGGGTCATCGGCCACCTGATATTAAAATTGTTTCCAACAGCCGATGACTCACAAGGTGAGTCATAAAAATGATAATGATAACAATTACCTAAAATTTTTTATTTTTATTCTTTTATATTTTCCAGTTTCAGTTATAATCTTTATTAACCCGAGTAAAAATAAGACTCAACTGAACAAGCGTTGCCGGCTACTGCGGAGATAGTTTTGTTATTCCAGACGTCGGTTTCGAATGAGTTAATCTAGGAAAATTATTTTATTCTTTAATTTTAATTTTTAGTCTAGAAAAATTGTGAGCGTGCCGTGCTTGGTTTGGACTATTTCCTGCGTCTTTTATTGATACGTGCCTGCAGCGGGCTGGCATTAGACAATACAAAGATTCGAGGACGTCAGGATGCGGTGCCAAACGTAATGATGACGAAACTGAAAATTGTGCGGAAAAATAAAAAAATAAATAATATAAAGTATATATAGCCTATTCGGGAAACCAACCCTGGTACCGAGCGGGCTGAAGGACTGCCAATTGCGGGAGCTGTTGAACTTCTTCGGAGGGACGGGCTTACTATAAGGAGTTGAGAGGGTTAGCACAATAGGCCCTAGTGGCCGCGGCGCTTGAGAACCTCGCACCTCCAAATTTAATCAATCAAAATCAATCAATATATTGACGGGAAAATTATTATATTTGATTACTTAATTTTGTGGATGTCTCAAAGCGATAAAAGAACCTAACGTTATGACATACAATATATGTACCCAAAGGAATTTTACAAAATATATTTCAGGAGATAAAGGGTCCAATAACTGTCGATTAGGATAATAAATAAGAACGCAAAACAATTGAAAAGCAAATATGATAAAATGACAACCCTGGACATCTCAAGGTCTTCTTTAGTATTAGTTTAACATTTCCGGCAGCCCAGACAATCGTAGGAAACCTCCTTTGATTAAAAACTTTCCAATCGATAAAGGAAAACAAACATTTGCTTATTTTTCCAAGAAAGTTTTATGTACGAAGTCCCGAGTTCAACTTGAGGATACATCAAGGTTTGTCTAGGGAAAAGACAAACAAATGCGTTGTGATTTGTTGCGTAGAAAATATGAAAAATAAATCAATTGTATCCTCGTAGGAAATTCAATAAATTGTACCTGTACCCCCTCCAGTTTATCTAATATCCTGTGCAAAACTCGCAATAGGAAATCCATTTGAAAATTGATTTTGTGGTAAAATTAAATAAAATACTTGGAAACGGCACCAAATCTTACCTGTAGTGGGGTTAAAGATTCCTTTGGTGGATCTTCTGCGCGAGGCCATACTTGATGTAGTGACATAATAGCTTCGTTACAAAATCTCAATCCCATGACTTCTTCATCTTCCCGACCATACCTGAAAAAAAGATAGAAATGTTCATTCGAGCACTTGGTGAGAAAATAAAGTCCATTGGCACCTGTTTGGTAGCTCAACTCTATACGCCTATCAATTGAATTTTATTTGGTTTACTGAACTAACCTGAATGTGAGCGTCAGTTGTGCATAAAGTCGATATCCCTGGATTACTTTAGGGTCAACGAATAGAACACCTTTAAGTATAGCTGGAGCTGTTCCGCACGAAATCAGTTCACGCGTAGGCATGTACAATGTTAAGACAGAATTTGCTGATGCTTTCTTATAAACTCGTTGGGTTCCGATTTGATCATCTTTTAAAAGATGCCTGAAAGGATACAGAAAAAAAAACGATTTGTTAGAGAGTACGTTCTTGAGATTTGCTGAGACTACTATCTTTTGAGAAAGAGGTTTTTTTTTGAATTGATATCAAAAATAATATAATACAACAAAAATTCTCTATTAAAAACATCGCCGTCTTGGCTTGTATAGGTTTTCTTTCCCTGCACACATTAATTAAATAAAGGAAATTAAAGATTTAAGTAGTAATAGATATTATACAGGTCACTCTACCTACTGCGGGCGCTGGAAACGTGCCGGTGCACTACACCAATTCCACCTAAGATGAATAGCGAAATAGTGGAGTGAATAAGTCAGTAGAACATGCTAATTATGCTAATTTTTGCTGCGGGTACAAAACCTACTTCCCCGCCCCCTTTTTTTTAGAGTGAGGAACACGACAGTTTTCACCCCCCGCAAACCCCACCACCCCCGCAAAGTGGATAAAAACCTCCTCTTTTATTGTTTTTTGTGGTACTACTCGTATTTGGAGGGGAATGAATTCTATTTTCAGACGGACTCAATAATAAGGGAAGGGTTAAGATAGGGGGAGGGCTGCAACAACCCTCCTAAGGGATGGAAATATAAAAATAAATTTTTCATCACTTTCAATCGGAATATCGGGCAGGAGACTTAGACTTAGGTTCATCATTGATCGATTTTTGAAGGGTTATGATAGGGGGAGGGCTGTAACAACACTCCCACGAAAGGAAAAATCAATTTGGATTTGTTTTCAACGTCAATTAAACAGGAAACGATTACATCGATCCAGGAAACGATCGCGGGGATCCATGAGCGCCTGCCCCATCGCATCTATGGTAGCTTTTTTTTTCTGTTACATCAATATTTAAAACATGAGGCTGCCTCGAGCGTAATATTCCTGCACAGCAGCAATCTTCGCAAAGCAGGCATTCTGACTGATCAGAGGAAAATCATGGAAAAATTCAAAGAGAAACTACTTGTGAGAATCATATACAGTAGACTGCTCCCGATCGTAAAAGAAGCAGAAGGTCTTTCGAAATATAAATATGGATTTCGAGAGGGTCGTTCCACCATTGACGCAATTAAAGCCATTGATAACTTGACTGAAAACGCAAAAGAGGGAAAGAAGGTGAAAAGGAGATATTAAGAAGTACTGCGCTGCGATCACTTTTGATGTAAAAAACGATTTCAATTTTGCCAAATGGGAGTATATAATGACATCCCTGCAAAGGCTGAATGTTCCAATGCATAGTCGGAGGCTTATTAAAGACCACTTTACTGATCGAAGGCTGTATTATGGCACAGAAGAAGGTTCATAGGAATACCATATAACTGCCGGAGTGCTGCAGAGATCGGTGCTGGGCCCACTCCTGTGAAATATAATGTTCCACGATGTTCTAAGAGTCACGCTCTCATTGAGAGCGATAGGGAGGGGGGGGGGGGCGAGTTATTGCCAATCATCTGGATGACAACGTGGAGATGGCACCAAACATTAAAAGATTGTTGGAAATCCGTGGCCTGGAGCTGGTAGAGCATAAGTCGGAAGTTGTGCTAATTAGTATTCAAAAAAAGACAAGTCCTAAGAGTAAAACTAGCAGATCATGAAATGATATCGAAAGAGGCCATCAAATACCTCGGAGTTACGATAGGTTAAATTTTAAATAACACCTAGAATATACAGGTGAATGTGTAGATAATGCAATAGCGGCAATAGGTCGCATATGATGCCAATCATCGGACACTTTAGACAACGTAGGAGACTGCTTCTAGCTAGAGTGGCCACCTCAATACTATTCTACGCTGCACCAATCTGGGCAAAAGCTATGAAGGTGAAGTGCTACAAGGAAACACTAACAAAGTTGTACCGACGTAGTGCTTTAAGAGTCGCCAGCGCCTTTACGACGGCGTCGGATGAGGCAGTAGCAGAAATACCACCGGTCGACAGCTTGGCTGACGAAATGCAGCGATTGTATCGAGGCAGACCGGCTGATCCATCAGATCACAAAGAAGAAGGAGAGACGCAGGGTAGAAAGAGCTCAAGAGCTAAGGGACAATTTTCTCAAAGAAAGGTGGACGAATAGGTTAATTACAAGGATCGAGTCTTGAATAAGGTGGCGCTATCCTCAATGCCCAGACACTTATGAAGACCCTGAGTATGTATTATTTCACTGCCAAAGTTTGTAAGGATGAGGATGCTTCATTCACACGAAATCTGAAATGCATCCAGAGTGAGCTTAGAAGGGCGAAATAACCAGCAATTCTGTCCTTTTCATTTAAATCTATGCAGTTACCATGAGGAATATCTCCTGAGACTTACTGGGCACCGAAGCTCCAGACTCCTTTCGTGGTAAAGAATCCTGATCTTTTTACTGCTTAATTTTACCAGCAATCAGCTCCCGATAAATCACTTATAAGATTAAGGTTGTTAGCATATTGTAGCACTCTTGCAGTGCTGCGGTATACAAAGAAATGGCGGCTTCCTCCCCAACGCTTTTAAAAGGAAATTTAAGTTCAACATTTTGTGGAAATTAAGCCAACAAAAATTATTTTCACCTCAATTATGAGAAACTTATTAAAATTCCAAGCTCGTTAGGAAAATGAAATTAGAGAAAGTTCAGCCCTAATTACTTAAGTTAGAGCCGCTCTGGAATTCTTTTGTCCAAAGATTTCACGATGCTTTCAATATTAAATGAAATAAGTTTGAATTGGCTTCCGTCTTACTTCTCGGCGAAATATTATTAAGTACAATTCACCAACTTCGTCCTTAATCCGCGTTATGGACGTAGTTATCGCGAAACGGCATAATAAAGAATTAACTCCTGAAGGGGAATTATTAAGGTCCTCTTTAGATTATTTCTTGGTCATACAATTTTACGTTCGACCATGAAAACTTAACATTCATCTAGGACTCGTTAAAAGTTCTTGTAACCAGGTGGTAATAAGTCTGCGCTTGGTACGTTCAAAGAGTCCTTTCAAGCTCTATTCTATCCTGAAAACAAATTTTTAAGAGGTTCAAAACTGTCGCATAATTTCAGAAGAGTCCTTGACTCTATCTGATCCCGTCATTGTCAGAAATAATTCTATTGAGCGCGGCGCGACAGTCACATTAACTGGCATTTTTTTCAACATGATTTTATCCCTACTGTCGCTATAATTCTGTTCATGATTGCGAATCCCAATGGCAGATCCTTTTCCGCTTTTTTAAGATTTCGAGTATGTGAAGGTGCCTAATCGCGCTCCGGTGGAATTTTTTGTTTATCCTGACACACTAAGGCATGCCGTTACAGGAGACCTTTATGGCTATTAAGGGCTGTTTTTATTCACTTTACATCGATTGGAAGAGTCTATAGAGTGCGAAATATATTACAAGAGCTTCCTGCTTTTATTTACATGATGCCATTAAAGTATGGCGACTGTAAATAAATGGGACATCCTTTTATTAGGACGGATCCATTTACTTAAGTAGCAAGCAGTCAAGAGTGTTGTTCTACGAGAGTTGCTTTAATTTTTCTTCAATTATTTGTTTCCCGGAAGAGTTAATGGGTTCGTTAAGGTATGGAAGCGAATGTTAATGAAGTACGAAGGTTTGCTAGATGGCTACTTGGGTAGACAAGAAGTACGTTGAAAAGGGTTAATGAGATCTACGAACTGAAAAATGTACAGAAAGCAGGTCAGTGGATGTTAAAAGCGAAACAGTTTCACTCAGAATAATGTCAGTTTAACAAATTTGAGTTTCTTCAGAAGGTTTTCCCAAGGGGCTTCTGTAAACACCTTTTCTTTTGCAAACCCTAAAATTAAGGTCAGTTCTCGTCTAGTTGAAACATTTTATTGTCAATTTGCTTTTATTGTTTATTAATTAATTTAAAAGTCGATTCATCAAACGTTAAATAGACACAACTTTAGTAATGGACTTTTTTGACACCATTCTGGATTCTACGGGACTTAGTTTTCTTTAGTATGGAGGAATGGGGTACTAAAGTACCATTAAGGCCTAAGGAACTTGGTCTCTTTGAAGAGATACAAAATAGGAATAGGTACCACAGTTCGCAGTACAACTGGTCTCCACCTCTCTCGGATCCAATATGAACTACCCAAATATAGATATTCCTGCATATGATAAGAAGAGGAGTTTCGTCCTCTTCCAGATACAGACTACAGTTCGAGTCAATTTATCTGCCGATTGTTGACAGTGAACGTGGAGCAAACTTGTGATCAGTGTCACGTACGACCTTCCAGTTGTTGGAGCTGGCATCAATATTTCCACGAGAATTCATTACAAAATAAGCAAAGGAGTTATTGAAATTAAGGATTTTGTCGTGGCAAAACTATAAATAGTATCGAAAGTAAGAGATAAAAGGTCATTAATAAAAAGAATAAATGAAGTTGGTGAAAGAATTGAACCCTGAGGAACACCGGAATATATTTCGAAGGGATCAGTTTTAACTTCGTCCGTTAGGACATGAGTTAAATGGCCTGACTAAAAACTTGCTATCCACTTTTATGAATGAGAATGCTTGAAGTTTGGCTAGAAGGACAGCATGTCAGGCTCTATCAAATATCAAAAGAGACGATTTTGGACCTAAGTTATAAAGACTTAAAGGCTGTCATTAAGTTTCTGGTCACGTAACAAGTGCAAGCGCAAACCGATCACGCTTTCTAAGAACAACGATGGGGCGCAATACCAGGAGGTTGTAATGAAAAGGCTGAAAACACTTGAACCTGGAATATAATACCTGAAGAAATTCAGCTGAATGTATTGAAAGAGGCTGTGGAGGAGGCCTATCGAAGGTTTTGCACACCAAACGTAATAGAGAAGCGGAATTCGGCCTCGTGGAGAAGGGAAGTGGAATATCTTAACAAGCAGAAAAGGAAGACACATAACAATGCTATGATAGGTACTGATCCGGAGGAGATTGTGGAGAGGCTTCTGTTTAGGTACTAGAAACATTTATGAAGTCTTTCGATATTTCGGTCTCGAATGATACAATCTCCGGTGTTGGACTGGCCTGTTATGGTACAGGTAAAGTGACGGATACTTGAGATTAAACAAACGAAGCTTTATTGAATATTCACTTTTCCGAAGGCTTCAAGACTGGCAGGCCTTGGCCCCTACAGAAACAGGGGGTAAACAGGTTGGAACAAGGTAGAGCAGAAAGAATTGTGACATTGGACGAAGTAAGACATGAAATCGAGTCGTATGACAAATGCAAGACAGCAAGAGGCGTTGAGTAGATATGTATACTGGATTGAAAGTAGATTGGCAATATCGTAAAACTTAGAGATCTTAATATTCGGGGTGGAGTCAAGATCGCGAGAAAGAGCTAGCAGGAGTTGTCTGGACTCTCTGATTATGAAAACAAATAGAAACTAATATAGTTCAAAACGCCTCTGGTCTTAGAAGAGTTCTGAAACTTATTGGGCATGCCCTGAAAAACAGAACTAGCTTGGATAAGGGGACACTTAGGGATTGAAAACAACAAGAACACGGATAGTCCCGCTAAGCGAAGGATTTAGTTGCACTTTCAAGTTCCGGAATCATATGTTGCCTTAAAAAGAGATAAAGTTATATGCCTGATAAATAAATGGAAAATAGAGGAACACTTTAGACAGCAAGATGAAGTGGACTCGTGCAGACACGCAGTTGGGAGCGTTATACTGTCCTGCCAGCAGTAGCATTCTGAATTTGGATTGGAAAACTCCAAGGTGGTTGACGGCGCTCTTGATTTGAAACTGGGTACAATTTTTTTTTTGTACGATGTGGCCAAAAAGGAGACAACCCTTTGATGCGTTAGCATGGCTTTGGCTGGAAAGAAATTAGGGTAAGGGGAGTGAGGAAACTTGAATGTCTTGTTTTTGCATCGCTACAAGTTAGACAACAGCCCAAAAACGGAGTCGATTTTTTAATTCAATTCAAACATGAGACCTGGTCTCCAGCGAGTTCACCATGGTTCAAATTGTTGCCCTGACCCGGAAAATCGTAGTGTGGGAAGAAAACTGGATTAGTTTGGGTATCTCTCGCTCAAATGACAAGGTCTGGAGACGAAAAGGGACACGTATAAAATGGTCTGATTCGGCTAATCTCTTAAGAGGTGTTTTCAATAAGTAAAAATCTCACAGTACCAGAGGCAGTCGGATCTCCTAGTGTCTTTGGAAAATTTTCACCTCTCGCGCAAAAAAAGGCTTATCATCGGTGGACTAACTGGGTCACATGTTATATTACCAGTCAACTACGGGCAGAGTACAGTAAGAGGAGAACTAGTGTATTTCTTATTGGTAGAAGAACGAGCGTCAGGTATCTAAGTAGGGTTTATAAGGTCTCACGAAAGCATAGCCAACCATGCCAGAAGGCTAGCGACAAGAATATGTAGGCTATTGAGTGGTTGCTTCTTCGCGGGGCTTACAGAGATGTAGAGGATACAGGTCAAAGGCGTGCTGAGAAAACAGTATGGGTATTAGAGTAGGGTAAATAAGAAGGTTGGACTGCCATGAATCTATGGGGCACAATGGACGCATCTAGAGTTCTTAGTAAAGCGGCCTGAAGATAAACTTCTAACCTAACCTAATCCACGATTTGCAACGATTCGCGCGCCTGTATAGAAACGTCTTAATTCCTCTGATTGGCACCATTCATACACTTGGAAAGCTGTTTCTTTGCTTAAAGATTAGACAATGGTATAAATTGCCTAAGCGAGCCATGACTGAAACTGAAACCTGCAGAAAATACGGAGAATTTGTAGAATATTTAAAAACTTTAAACAACTGATGGTAAAACAAGAAATATTCCTTTGAATCTCCAGAGAAGATAACATTAAAATGTTTTGATGTTTTCATAGCTGTTTATGGACGTTGTTTATTGAGCTGCTTTAATATGTACAACTCAAGATTTTCAGTCTAGCTGTAACATGTGCAGAATAATTCCACAAGTAATCCTCTTGTACTTCTATTGCATCATAAGAAAAATTTCTCTACATGAGTGCCCCTGGTTAGATCCCTAAAGGACCCTTTTTATACGTTAACACCATTTCCAATGACATCATAATTTTCCATTGCAGAGACTTCACCCAAGAAATCAAGATTTCCAGATGTTTCTCTCTTCCTGGCTACCCACAAACCATATTATGACCACACTAAAGCCACAGGATATCCCCTGGTACCATTTAAACCATCGAGAGCAAGTGTTGCAACAAAAAAACTCCTTTCTCACTACGGAATAGGCTTTATTCACGAAATTTCCCGATAAAGTGAATCTTATTGGAACGGCAACAAAGGAAAAATCTAAGCAAGGACGAGAGAATTTTAATTTGGTGGAACTCATTAATCTGATGACTTACGCCACATACACAGTAGATATGTTCCCCATTTTCCGAAACACTATTTATGTCCTGTAAAGTAATGTCACGTAGGTGGATTAGAGCCACTATTCGTTTTCTGGAGTAATTTACTTGCCCCATAAAAGGAAAGCTATAAAATGACACAAGTCCACAAATCGCAGCATAATTAACTTAAAGCCCCCGCAAATGTTATAACAAATGGGCCTTTGCAAGAGCAGCAGGTGTGTGATTATTTTCGGTTTTATTGCTAGAGGGATTGGCAGGATTAAATGCTAAGGTAGGGACACATTACGAGTTACTTTTAAATTAAGATTTTCTGCTTGTGACTTTAACGTTTTTTTTTAAAGTTTTGGAAATTGGTAGAGAAATTGCTCAGTGAGTAAAACTAACTTTGTAACACTTTCACAAGGACAATAGGCACTTTGGGTTTGTGGAAAGTCAAAACAACTGTCACTCTTTTACGTAAATGTAATTGAGTTCCTCTGCACAGCTGTTTCTACTTCCGATTTCAACACTATTTGCCTGACTACATATCTGCCGCCGATTTGGACTGCCATTAAATTCAGGGTATTTTCGCGGATAACACCTCTCTTAAAAAATCTGGTAGCTAGTGGAGAGTTCTATTTTGGTAGTATAATTACCGCAGTGATTGACAACGCAAATTGAATACAACGCTGATTGGTTCTTAGAGATTGGTCCTTTCTGCGCTTTCGATTAACGCTAACAGATTGCAGCTTTTAATAGTTGCCTACATTCGCTTATTTCATGACTCCTGCCGCCTTGTCTGCCATAACCTAGAATTGTGACATCGTAAATCATATTGCGACCCTTAAATCCCCCCTCTTCCTTTTTTAATTATAATCCCAAAGCTAAGGGGTGCCCTATGATGGTAATGCACAGCCTTGGCGGGATGGTAATTAAGGGTAAGGGAAAGGCTTGTAATTATCTTTTCAGCTGAAATCCTAAAAATGGGGGGGGGGGTTGCTGGGAGATCTAGGGTTGTGTAAGGTTTACGATGAGTGAAAAGATCCCTTTACAAAATCAAATTTATAAATCTATTCTACGTTCTTACGCTCATATCTATTTTTATCACATATTTATCAATTCCACGGGCCTTAACTGATAAGAGAAACAGACGAGAGAAGCGGTATGGTATCGTGAGCGGTTAGTTTGAATATCTTTGCCTAATACGGCAGCTATCCATATGCTTCTTTTTTTTCTTAGATTCGGTGTGTGTATGCATATCTGTAAACTAGAAGTGGATATTATAGGGTTGTGACCATATTGGGGACAAACGATAGATAAGCGGGCAAACACCAGTAGACCACCAGGCTCTAGTAACCCCTTTGGGGCATGGGGCGGGAGAAGAACTTCACCCGATTCGAGACAATGATTGCAAGTCGACCTACAATTATTTGAAGTGGATGCCGAACTACTGGCATTTTCTCTGCAACCCCTATGGCTTTTCTTTTTATCGTGACCTGTTGTCAACATGGGTAGCTGCCGGTGTGATTCAAACCTGGGACCTTCGGGTTGTCAGTCTGACTCGGTATGGCTTACTCCACCGACGACGTTGTCTTACAGGCTAACACCACAGAAAGCCTATGGGACGGGATGCGGATGATCAACAGGCTAACACTTCAGAAGTTTGAGAGACGGAAGTAGACTGACTGACAATCTATGAAACAGGTTGCGGATGCCCAACAGTTTTGTCTGCTTGGGAGCTAAGTACTTTGACAATCTGGACCATTTAGCTAAGATAGTACTGGTGGATCTAAATAGATTTTTACATAGATCTGGGTGGTTATAAGTTCTGTCCATGCTGTCCTTTTTAGGGGCATCCAGGCTGTACCTATAAGGCCTGCGAGTGGACTTCGGCAGCAAACAGTCCAACAAAACAACCAACCACCAACTATATTGTACTGTTTTCATTTTGTTACTATTTGTGGCTGTATTGTAAACTGCACTTTGTTTTAGACAGTTCATTGACAAAATTTGAATTTGCATAAAACAATACAACAATGAGCCTCTTAGACTAATGCTATCTTCCTCTTCGAAGTACACGTATATTTTTGAATATCTTTGCTCTTGGCCAATATGGGCTGAGATACCATCTACACCAGATAGTGTTCACTCTGTCTGGAAGATGATGAAAGCACTATGCACATAATGTATTTTTGTCCTGCCTTGGCATGGCTGATAAGGAGGATCTTCAATTGGGAATTTCTAAACCCGGCTGATGTTAGATCCTCCACTGTTAAAAGCCTCATTGCATATTTAAGGGTGGCTGAGCGTCTTTTGCAGTAGTAGGGGTTATGGCACAAAAGACCTCCTGTGTCGCAATGCCCACCATATAGGTAATCCAATTAAGAATTACAGTACTAATCTCCAATGCCAACATCTAAAATTAAAGCAAGTTACCAGGTAATAAATCAACTGAATATTATTGAAAACGGAACTACTCCAAACTGCAAATTCAGCTTGGTGTGGTGAGGATTAGGTTACACATTATATGTTCTTGACAACTTTCCAAATATTTCCACGAAGGAAACTAAATTTTATAGTGTTCATTTTGCCATAGGTAATGTTCATAAAAAAAATCTCTTTGAATATTTAGTGAATTTCAAAAATTTCCCTGACCCAGTATATTCCAAAGGTTTGGCCAAAACATATCCAACTAACACAAAAGTGGGGATATTGTTCGTGCAATTAAATCTAAAATTTTAAGTTATTGCAAAATATAGGAGTGAATTAGTTCGTAATTGAGATTATAAATTTACCCATAGGCTCCACCGTTAATGGAACGGTTCATATCTCTACCCCACCAAAAACCACATTACAGTACTCTATGAACATCAATTAAATTTTAATTTAAAACATATCCTAATACACGTGTCCACCCGTAAGGGTGAAATTTTACGCATGGCAAGGATTAGCCACAACATTTAGTGGTTTTATATTTCTTCTAAAGTAATTAAGCACATACTAGTAGCACACCCAATAAGTAAAATTACGTTACCTCAGCCGTACAAGCACAGATGGTATTCAATTAAGTGTAGAGTTTCCCTTCTCTACAGAACGAAAATATTGATATTGATGGAATTACAGACGCTACGACGAAAATAAATACCTCTTAAAGGGCATTAAACTTTTCTTACCAACAAAAATAAACTCCTAAATATAAATTTTTGAGACGTAAAGCATTGCGTTATTAAATCATTAAGGAACGCTTCAATCTTTGCATATCCTTCGCCCTCCCGCATCTAATCTTGCTGGAAAAAGTTTTCAATCCTGAATACATCTGTTACACAAATTTTCAAACATACAAAAATACTGACGTCTCTCTGAACACACCCCTAATCTTATTGACATTCCCCTTTCTCTACCTTATTGCAGTTGAATCGCACCTGTTACCGTGACGCGAGGTGTAACAGCTTCCGAAAGTAAAGAGATTTTTCATAATTTCTCTATCAAATTGAAAATGCCTGGAACAAAAAAGCGAGGTAACGGAGGGTTAACAATTTCACCAATATTTTTTTCTGCTTCAAGTGTTAAACGCCCGCCGGCAAAGAAAGGTTCATTCAAATTCTGGTAAGTGGTTCAAGTGGTTTCGAAGAAACTTTTAGACAAAATTGGACGCCCACCACCTGACATCCGAAAAATCCCCCACAAATTGCGAGAAGCTTTTACTAAAAAAAAAACGACAACTGCGGGACATTCCTTCAATCTCCGAAATATAAAAGAATTTTTCCACTTTTCTTTGCCGTTTGTTGACATTTTGCATCCTGCTCCTTTAGGGTTTGAAAAGTGTCCGATTGCGGGTTAGTTGATATTTTATCTCCCTTGAAATCCTCCATTTGCTTAACTGCATTTTGCGGCAGTCAATTTGAGATAAATTAATAAAGGATGAGGATTGAAGACGTTTCGCAAATTCAGGGCTCTTAACGAATTACACGCATCGTTTAAGCTACTTTGTAGCCAAGGGATGTGGCATGTACCATCTGACGGAGGAATAATGAACTAAGCCAGACATGCTACAGGAAGACAGATGTTCCTTGTTGTTTTTTTTTTGTTCTTCAAAACTTCTACGACTCCCTTGTTCATCCAATTCATTGTGGTGTTCGGATACATAAATCTTGCGGTAAATTTAAAATATTAACTTCTCAGCAGTATTGATGGAGGAAATGGTTTTTTCAAAGCGCCGTTTTTGAGCTGCAACGTATTTCTTGAAAAAAAAAAGGGAAAATGTCTTGCGGGTGGGTATACCGCCAAAATATCAGATAAAACTGGAAATGTCGGAGTGAATGTTCCGTATCTAAATTCATGCTGTGGGCCCTATAAATAATGCAATGAAAAGATGGGTATAATCGATTCGCTTAAAAGATTTTTCTCGTGGGTTAAATAAGTCTTCGGAGGATTATTTTTGCAATAAATAATAATTTTAAAGAGATTAAATCGTGGTTAGTGATGATTTGATTTATCAAAATAATTTGAGCTTTCGATATGATATTCAAGTGTAGAAAGTATTGTAAAGCGCGCCATCTTGTATTGTCGAATGGAAGCTGCTTTTATCTAAGAGTACTTAAAACTTTCCAATTTTTTTAAATATAGGAATGAGAAACAAACCGACTTAGTTACAAAGGCATGAATTTAAGCTGAGTTACAGTTATGGCAGGTAAAATATAATAATAAGTCATTACAAAAAATACATCTGCAAACTTACAAGAAAGAGTTAAGCTGCCTTCACACAAAAGCAACATTCCTACAACGTAGTGCATGTCTCCAACGCTAAAAGTTGTTCCAACATTGGGTTGTTAATCCGTCGTAGCCGGTCCCAAGCTGATAAATAAGGAAGAATATATGCGCTGTACAACAGCACTCTCGGTGACTTCCTCAAGGACCAGTCTTTCCTCTGTGATAAGATAGCCTTGACTTCTAATCAGCTTATCACAAAACGTCTCGGATTCTTCGGACTACTGGCTATAAATATCGGACTATGGAACGTGATAACTGTGTGGGACGACTGTGGATACGATAATATCACGGAGGTGGACCGAGAAATGGTCCAGTATAAAATAAACATTTTGCCATATGGGTTCTTACTTACATAAATAGTTTATTATTACGGCATGAGGTTAAACTCTGTTCATCACGGTACCTATGTGTCGTACCGGAGGAAGGCGGGTGAGAACACTCTAAAAATCTACCAACTGAATCTACATTATAGCAAGGCAGCATCTGATCCGATGTGCCGCTATTTTGTGAAAAAGAAGCTAGGAATGATTCTGATACAAAAACCTTGAATCTTTAGTGAGATGATCAGGGCAACGCCATACTATTTCACAAATCGGTAGGCAGAATTAGAGTATGCATTTTAGTCAGACATGTAATACTGCGAGCACTCTGTACTGACGACCTTACAGTCCTACGCATAATCGGGGGAGGGAACTTTCGTCATAGCGTCTGCATACCGGAGACGGAGTTGGATCAATTCGTTGAGCGACACGACCACTATGCCATGGGCCCAGTGTTCGAGACCAACTCTCCCCGAGAGCTTTTATTAAGAAATTAAAATAATCCACTCCGTCTCTGGGCTGCTGTCTAGCTCGCAGCAATGCAAAAAAGAAGACATTCAAGTTTTCTCACTTCCCTTACCCTAAATTCTCTTCCGGCCAAAACCATGCTAACGCATCATAGGGTTGTCCCCTAGGCTTTGGCCACATTGTATAAAAAAACTAAATCTACATCAAAAAGAATCTAGTTATAATTCAGATACAAGAAACTTGTATCTTCAGTGAGATGATCAGTGGTCTTCCAGAAGGCAAGGCCATGCAGTTTCACAAATCTACTGGTAGAATTGGAGTATGAATTTTAGTCAGACACGGAAAACAGGCGGTTTTACTGTCAGTACTCTATACTGACGACCTTGCAGTCGTACGCATAATCAGGGGAAGGAACTTTCATGATAGGGAAGGAACTTTCATGAAAGGTTACGATACTAACGCCTACGACGATAACCGCAGAGAAGAGCACTTACTCGAATTTGCAATGACCAATAACTTGGGAACGGAATTGTCGATAGCAGACGAAAGGAAGTTATCGATGTGACCCTCTGTCATACAAAGCTTCTGGATAGAGTGCCTAATTGGAGACTGGCAGATGATGGGATTATAAAACCATAACATGTGATATTCGATATGGGTACCTCGTAGAACGAAACCAAAGGTTGATTAGGATTCCTAAAAACACGAACAGATTCAAATACCAAAAAGTGTTGAAGAATAAGCTTTCATCTGAAGTAGCGAGAGTACCTAGAACTACGCCTCAAGTGAAATAAGAGCTGCAAGCCCTACAGTAGACTGTGGTAGAAGCATATCGTAGAGCATGTACTTCAATCTTGGTGGAAGAAAGGGAACCGGCGCCCTGCTTGGAAGGGGAACTGGACTCACTTTAAGAAAGCAGTTAGGAAGATCTTTAACCAAGTCATAAGAGGTGTTGACCCGGAGGCTTTGGAATAACTACAAGGCTTTCAAGAGATCAATGAAAAAGATTCTACGTCGGAAGAAAATGGGATTTCTGCTAGAATATTAGGAGTATTTCTGATGATTGTCGACATTAAAAAATGATCTCCGATGATCCGAGCTCTAGACTCGGACTCGTTTGTTACAGAACGAGAAAGATGTCGGGGATACCGGGTGAGACGAATGAGATACTGCTGAGAAGGCTCAAGTCTGAGATGCTATGGATACTGAGCTTAGAGGGAGTAAAGCGATCAATCGAGTCGTTTGCTCACTTAAAATCAGCGGGACCAGATGGCATATTCACGGACTTTCTACAATGGGGCTGGGAATTCCTTATATCTAGACAGGTGTATATCACCTGCCTAATACGAAAGTTGTCTTTCTGCCAAAACCTGGAAAAAGCGCTACACTATGGCGAAGTCCTTCACACCGATAAGACTGACACCCTTTCTACCGAAAATAATAAATAGGATTATTGTTTATCACATTGTAGGTGAAACGCTCAATTTGTAGCACGTTTATCATTCTGGTAGGTCTACAAAAACTTTTTTCTACTCGCTATAATGGACATTGAAGGGACCTTCGGCAAAGTTTAGTTTCGAAATACTGCACTAGCTTCAAGTAGAGTTGATCCACTCATAACGAGATGGATTGATTATGTCAAAACAAAGGGTAGTGTATATTCAGAGAAATGACCTAAAAACGTCGGCAAGGGTTATCCACTGTTGTGTAACAGCGGATTTCATAAGCAGTAGCCTACGAGTGGTAGAACAGTGGTGTGTAGAACAGAACAGAAAAGAGGACAGATCTAGACTTTAGCCTACTGACAATGTAGTACCTGGGTATATTCCTCGATTCGAAACTGACTTGGAATTGACATTTTAAGGAAAAGATTCAAACAGTTTACAGTGCGCTACACTAGTGTGGTAGAGTATGTGGAAAAATGTGGGGCATCTGACCAAACTCAGCATACTGGATCTGCAGTAAGACGGTGAGGCATATCATTTCAACAATAATGCCGAAAGACTTGCATGGCGAGTGTCACTGGAGCTTTTCGCATCATTAACATCACGAAACGCTTATCTCCGAAGGATCACTACCCGAGGACGTGCAAGCTGACGTCGCCATCTATAGATCTAGAATTGATGATAAAGCTGGCACAGCTGTCTATTCAGAGAAACTGAACTTATATCGTCATCTAGATATACATCAGCCAAGCGGTTGGCATTGATACATGCACTGGATTCCCTGGTAAAAGGCCGTCTAATGGGGAAGAAAATCCTCATAGCACTTGAAAATCAGGCGGTCATAAAGTGTATGTCACGGAAGGAGATCAAGACTTCTCTCGCATTGGAATGCGGTCTTAAACTCAACTCACACAACTCGTATGGGTCTTAAGGACACACATAAATCATTGGAAACGGAAAGGCAAATGATCTTGGAAAGCAGTGCTCGTCCTCAATTTTCCATGACACAAAGCCCTTTACTGCCTTGGGAAGAGGAGTGGTGACGAGTCTGATCAATGCATGGCCTAAGAAGAAACATTGCAGACAGTGGAGGTAGTTTAGTAGCGCATATGATATGATAGGCTATGGTATCTTGTATGTGTAAATGTATGGAAGTGTGCGCGGAACCTAATGACAGTGCCGGAACGGTCAAATATCTCCAATATTTTTAAAAAAGCCAAAACCATTCCTTTAAGTACTAAAAAAACGATTTCTGTACCCTTGGGGTATTGATTAATGTGTGTGTGTGTCCAGGTCCAGAAAATAAGCCTATCGTTATTAACATACTGTTCCAAAGAGATGTCCCCCGTCCAAGTTCTGAGAGTAAAGTGAACTCTGACTGCACTATACTGTGTTTTAAATAAGCCGTAGGTCACGGCACGGCCACAGTGGTGCAGCGAGCAGTTTCTCATCAATAATTGAAGTAGGAGTTCCCATTTAAGATACCGCAGTTGGGAAGAATAAGGGGGGGGGGGGCTGTTAGCTTTGGTATCATTGGATAGGTTTTGAAAAAATATTGAACACGTATTTGTTATTGTTTTGATGATGCAAGGCGTATTTATCGAGATACACGCGTTGAACGTCTTGGTACTCCATTTTAGTTTCTTTTTTATTTCAACGTCATCTGTAAAAAATGATATCAATCGCAGGTCAAATCAATGTAAACATTTCGTGGGAATCCGAATCTGCAATAAAAAATGGGAGCTCCTATTTCAGATTTCAAAATTACCCCCGCTCCAGCTGCATGGTTGGGGGGGGGGGGGGGGTATTTTCTTGTTTTGGATCCGATGTGTATTTCTGGAGATATTTAGACTTTTCGGGTCTCTTTTGAATCTTCACACTATCTTAAAGCACATAAGTCAAAAATTTGTTATTTTATTTTCGTCGCACGATTAGTAAGCGCCAGGACTTTATTGTTTTCCAATATCCTTGATAATGGTTACTAATTTTCATACGCTCGTTTAATAGCTATCGTTGGTAGCTCCTATTAAGCCTTTATTGCTCAATCAAATCAATACATGCAATCATAACGTCAATTCAATGTAGTAACCCCTTTTTATCCCTTATCTTGTCAACAAAACCCTAACATTGGTTAGGCAATTTCAAGGAAGATTGTTTCGAGCATTTAATCAAGAATTTTTTTCCAAATGAATAAACAGAAAAGACCTCAGGCTGAGCTCTCCCAAAAAGGCGTAAAATATATATTTATTTCAGGGTGTTAGGTAGGGCTTATGGTCTCTCGAAAACGCAGCCTCCAAAGGGATTCCTGATTTCGGGGGGTGGATGAGCATATTTGCTCTCGTAAAAGCGAACGCCACAACAACCGAATATTTCCATTTGAAGGCGTAAGCAATTGTGAAAGTACCATTGAACGCCTTTTCGAAATCGATAAATTCTAAAGTCGCTACTAAAATTTTAATGATGTCTTGTGTAGACGTACAAGTCGGTGTGTCCTTGTTTTATGGTCCCGTACATACAGACAGATTTCCAAGAGAGTCGTAAAATCATTTATTAAGGGCGAAATTATTAGGTGTTTGATACTTAATTTTAGTACACTGGAGAGTCCTTGTCCTCAGCAGAGCTTCGAGGTGTTCGTTTACTGCAGGGCCCAGCCTAATCACTTTTATTCCCAAAAATCACGATATTACGTCCAAACTTTATTTGGCATGAGCAGGTACGATATAAAACGCCAAGGGATTTAATTGTTGGAGCACACGTGACCCAGTAATCTGAAATTGAGCCTTGTTCGTGACATATTGCTCCACAACGTATGCCAAATCCAATCGATTGCCAAAATAAAACCACATTTGGGGATGAGGACCAACACGACTAAGGTTTAATGGAACAATATTTTCGGAGGATTGATGGAGGCAGATCTTGCAAAATAATAGAAAATTTCTTGGTTAAAGGTCTGATGTTGAGAGAATCGGTTTTAGCTTAAGGCAATACAGGCTTTTTCCTTTTTTTGTCGACAAATTGCGTAACACTCCTTCGACGGTAACGAATTCTTTTGTTTCCTTGAAATCAAGTTTGAAAAGAAAAGTAATCAAGGGGAACCGAGTTGAGAAAAATTTTCTGTAAAATTTCTAACTTTTGGCAAATTGTTACGTCGCTCCGGGGAGGGACACTCGGTTTTGTGCTTTGACAAACTTTACGGAAATTTACGTCAAGTTGGGACGACACTCTGAACGCGAAGAGTCATTGAATTACGTGCCTCGGGAAATTTTTCTTTGTCAAACAGTTAAAGGAGTTAAATATGTTCTCGTCCTGTTCGGTGCAAATATAATGAAAAAAAGTTTGGAATCGATGTCGATTTGGGATCACTTTATGTACCTGTAGACAAAAGGTGTAGGAAAGTTTCATTCGTTGAAATTATATTGAAAAAAAAATAGGTGAAGTTCTATTCGGTTGCCAGGGTCCTTCGTCATAGTTTGTGTGGTCCTTTACCATGAGATAAAAGAGATTTTTTGTGTGATTCTCAAAGATATTTCTACTTTAGTTGAGCTCTTTTCTGTGATATACTATAGTGCAGCAGGTATGTCATTATGACAGCCAAAGTCGTATCCCCATGTTAACCGTGGCGCAGCAATCTGCCGAGGATTTCTGATGGAATATGACGCACTGAACAAAAATTAGTAAATACATTTTTCGATATTTCGCTTACTTTTCGAGATATTCAATATTAAAATTTCGATACTTCACATGGTGCCGTAAATTATAATTAGCTGCTTCATGTGGTCCTGATGGAGCCCCTTCATCGTTCATGAAAAGGTTCCGCTCTTCGGTCGCCCCTGTTCTCTGTTTTCTGTTCGACCTTTCTCTGTACTGCGGCCGGTTCCCTGGGCGCTGGAAGGATTCTGTTATAACTCCCCTTCACAAGAAAGGTGACAATTTCGATATCTCCAATTAAAGATCCATCGCCAACTTGTGTTGTAGAGGTATTCGAGTCCCTAATCAGTGACGTGCTTGCTTCATTTTCATTGCAGACCTTGCATTGGTTCTTTCCAGCATGGCTTCATCAAGGGTAAATTCACTACCATCAACCTACTTGAATTCGTTCATCACTGCCTGCCTCCGATAGAGTTCGGTTTTCATGTCGATTGCATACTCACCGATTACACCGATTCGACAGAATTTACCACGGGATCCTCATTCACAAGCTTCATTTGCTTGGGTTTCCACCACTTCTCGTTGATTGGCTTTCCAGCTACCTATCCTGTCACACTCAACGTGTCTTGTTCCACGGTGCCCTATCCAATGAAATCTCTGTTTCTTTCGGGGTGCCTCAGGGCAGTATTCTCGTCCCACTCCTCTTTATCATTTTTATTAATAACGTCTCGTGGCTTCTGACTAGCTCCAGAATCTTCAGCGATGCCAATGATCCCAACATTTTCCGCGTCTTCTTTTGCGATGATGACTGTGCTTTGTTGAAATCCGAAATTCACATTTTCCATGATTGGTGCTCCAGTAACCGTTTCCCCCCTTTACGCTAACAAATGCACCGTAATGACTTTTACCCACAGGAGGAATTCAATTCTCTCGGACTACTCTTTGGATGGATGTATGTTGAGTAGGCTGGACCGGGTCAGAGACCTGGCGGTGGTTCTTAATTCTCGTCTATCGTTCGAGAACCAAATTGATTTCGTGGTAGGTATGGCTAATTCTATGCTTGGCTTTGCGTTAAGGTAGTCCAGGGAGCTTGACGATCCCTACTTAACTAAGCTCCTCTTCTGCACTTTCGTTAGACCCATTCTGAAATAAGCGTGTCCGGTGTGGGATCCCTATTTTACCGTCCACATTAACCGAATGGGGGCTGTTCAGCGCAGATTTCTTAGGTTCGAATTCCGCGGGCTTCCTTGGCGTGATCCTTTCTTCCTTCCATGCTTTAGTCCGAATTTTGGACTCTGTATATTTTATTGTAGTAGTCAGTTTTGGCGAATCTATAAATAAATAAATAAATAATTTCACAAAAACGTTAATGTGTTGAAAGGTGATGTACAGATTCCCAAATAAAATTTCTTCCCATCATCAAATTGGGGTTTCATCTGGATTGTACATAAGCGCAAGCAAAAATATCGCAGTAAGTTCGATACGTCATTCGCTGAGTTTTAATGAACAGCGAAATTGCTTTTTGCTGCAAATAGCCGTGTTCGGAGCCCCCTTTGCATTTTGTTAATTAAAATTCTAAAAAAAAGGTAAATTCAACACACGCTGAAAGTAGTTTCATGTTCCTGGAATTACCCATGTAATCCCCGGGAGCTAGACTTAATTGCCCATGCATTGGAAGAGGATTTTCGAGTTGGTGTTTGATGTTTGCGAAAAACATTTTGTGATTTCTGCATTAGCGGCTTGCTCGAATACGATACTGTCTTTGTTCCTACTTTATATCGTCATCAGTTACTTCCTATAATCTCTTCCAGGAAAATAAGTTTTCATGTTGCAAGGATTTGTGTTTTCATTCGAAATCGGAAATGATTTTATTTTCAATTCGTTTGATGTTTTGGAAAAAGGCAGACAAGCTATCCCTGGGAGAAAAAAGCAGAATTAAAACGTTGGAAAGAGCATCTGTTGGAGGAAGCCTCCACGGTTATGAATAATGCAATCGAAGGGTTTTTGTTGCACACATTTCAGCTTGTCTGGTATCGCAGTAACAATGAGCTCATATAGAATACTTTGGAAGGAAAATATATACTCGAAAAGTAGAGCTTCCCTGAGGGTATAGCACTCAAAAGAAATAAATATTTACGAAAAATTCTGAGAAAATTTATTCAATATGTAAATTCGTTGATTGTTCTCAGTAAGAGAGAGGTTGTAAGGATCCTTAAGCTGTACCATTGCGGTTGTTTTAATAATTCAGATGAGATTTCATATAAAGCATCTTAAAGTACCGAGGAGGAGTCTTTCATTTGTGAACGAGTTTTAAGTATTTCGGGGTAATACCTATAAGGTAAACAAAAAAAAGGTAAAACCATGAAGCAAGATAATATTTCGTTAAATTTTGTTGTAACTGAAAACAATATAAGACAACGCCAAAAAAAAAAATAAAGGTGCTGTAAAATAAAATATAATCCGTACAGAATTTGTAAGTTCTGTAAACACTTTTCGCTTTTATCAGCTGTTCTAATTTTTAAGTACCGAAACCAAACTGTTTGTTATTAGGTAGTTAATTAATAAGGAGCGCTCAACTGTTTAAGATCACTGTTTTAATTAACGCTCCGGAGTTTACAATAGCACGATCTTCTCTGTAATATTTCTTGGGGTATTGCTCCCCAAATAAATTTTAACTTGATAATAATAGTGCTAGTGGCATCTTCGCCAAGGGGAAGGGCTTTTATACTCTATTAATAAGCACAGTCCAGTGAGTTCGTTCCTTTTTAACCGACTTCCCAAAAAAAAGAAGTTCCAAGTTCGACGTGTATTTTTTTAATAGTGCTAGTGGCATCTTCGCCAAGGGGAAGGGCTTTTATACTCTATTAATAAGCACAGTCCAGTGAGTTCGTTCCTTTTTAACCGACTTCCCAAAAAAAAAGAAGTTCGACGTGTATTTTTTTTTATTTTGTTTTATGTTTGACCGGCCATAACTTCGTAACGCGTCGACCGATTTTGATGATTCTTTTTTTGTTGGATAGAGTATGTTCACCGATTGGGACCATGTCAAAAAAATTGTTGGTAGGCTGGGGGTGGGGGGTGGTGGTGGATGGTTCTTTTTTTTATTTTTATTTTTCCACGCAACAATAAAGGTAGTACACTCGTGCTTCAATAATTGCGCTTAACTGGTCTCCACTGCTAGGCGGTTGGATGCCTAACACTGCTGCTGGCTTTGTTTTCACAAAGGCGGCTTTGTTTCGCATTTGGGGATCACCTTCGTCAGTCCTCGTGTCGGTGTACATTTTTGTTTTGTTTTGGGCAAGTTAAGGCCGGGACTATGCAACAATGGCTTGAAAAATAAATATTTTTCGGTTTACTGCCAGTTGACCGCGGAAAATCCGGCTGGTTTTGCACTAAGCGAAACCAAGGTTGTTTCCGATTCTTATATTAATGAGCACTTAGTTCTGCTCTTCTCTCCCCAGAGGGAAATCGTGTTTTATATTAGAAATTATGTGCCCCTTTCCTATCTCCCTCAAATCTCTTCTACTAATCTAGAATTTAATTATATCTGGATTAGATTTAAAATCATTTGGAATATCATTCATTTCTGTTTTTTATACCGCAGTCCGAATATGTCTGACACTGATACTGTGTATTCCTTTGATAAGTTGTCTTCTGATATTGATAAGATCCCGAGTGAAAATAATTGAGTTGGTATATTCGTATAACATCTTTAAAAGTATATACGAACCCGTTGTGAACAAATACGCCCGCCTCACGGGTATGCACGCTCCCGCTTCAGGCACAAAAATCTAAAAATACGCCCGCCATTGATACAGGCTTCTATTACCGGAATTGAACGTGACAATGGCTTCCTCTTCTTTTTTAAAGGATCAGTTCGGTGTCCGTCTGTCTGTCTATCAAAATCTATAGGGTACTTTCCGTTGACCTAAAATCATAAAATTTGGCAAGGCGCAAGGTCTCACAGCTGATTTTAAAACTTAACTTTCTTCTTTATGCAGGTTTTCAAGGAGGAACCCAAAAATGTGTTTTTTGAAGAAAAAGAAATGTTCCGGATGAAATTCCTTTGGGGACCCTTTCATCCCAGATTAGGTATACCAGTAAGTATGCCCTTTTATGCACTCTAATAAGAAATGTAGAGAACTCCAGAGGTGGTATTATACAAGAGACTAATCCCTTTTAATACGAAATAATCTATTAAGGATTTTTTTTACAATTTAAGCCCAGAATTTTCAGGTAGACCTTGCCTTACAGTTCTTTCATTTTTATCCACGTGAAAGCTGTAAGCTTACAGTTTGGGTCACTCTTTGAATTTGAGTGTAAGAGATTGCAAAAATAGCATTAAAATGGTTTAACATTTTTCATGTTTCTATGAGATTTACCTCTGTGTAGCTTCACAGGAGTAGACGTTATAGATGTCCTTATTCATTCCTTGTAAAATGCTAAATTTCTCGTGTTTTCTTTGAGTGAAATGCACATAATAACCACAAACGGTAGTGAAATTTAAATAAATTAAGTTTGAATCTATTCAAAATAAAATTTGTGTTAGTCCTCCAGGAGTGGGCAGCTTTGTGTGCACCATGTCCAAGAATGTCCTTTGAATTTTCACTTCAAGGATAGGTTTTCCAGTACGCGGGAGAGTAATTCATGTTAAATTTAAAAGTCTTAAGCTGTACTCGTTTGAAGTAAAATTTAATAATTGAATTTAGTCCTGACAGAATAGTATTCTTTAAGAAGTCGCCGTAGAATTTATGACAACTCAAAAACAGACAAGAAAAATTTTAAATATCGAATTGGTTCATGGGTCCGGAAATTACAAAAAAAAGGGAATCATCCACTCCCACATAGTTTTCGATGATGCTGTGCTGTCATTAGTTATTTGAATTTACCAAGTAAATTCGGGAATTGTGTTGACAGGTAGAAACGAACTACGAATAACCGAAATAGCAGCCTCGTCGCTGCGATTAATTTGGTATCTCGAGTTTTTGGGGAGTGGGAAAGGATGCCGTAGTGGGTAGGTACATCATTCGGATGAGTATTGCTTGTTTCAGAAACTGAAACCCTCGCTTATTTAAATTATGTCTGTACCCTGGCAACATTGAATTGGTTTTGCATTAATTTCCATTGATGAAGGTATTTGTTTGCTGCAAAACCATTTGAGGCTGGATACCCACATTTATATAGAAAATTTCCAGGTTTTTCCTTTAATTCAAAATACGTATACATTCAAAGGTAAAACCAAATAGAGTATTGAAAAGTCAATTAAATTGAATTTGGGGTATCTTCTACATATTTGTTAGAAAACCCCAGAGAAGCGAATGAAATGTGATTTTACTGTACGTGTTTTATTTGTCGGCGTTCCTGTTTGAATTATGTAAAAGGATTACAGGAATTACGTTGACAAAATCAGGGGAATATGTAAATGAAGGAGTAATAAAATTGTCAACTCACGAAACCTCAATTGAGTAAACCCTAAATCCTGGGAATATTTATTTCTCAATTTCTCGGAACAAGTAAATAAAAGTAAAATTGCAAAAGGAACGATATCAAAAAGACAAACATCGAGATTTTTTCAAAACTTTGGTTATTTTCTACATTGAAGTGGATGACTTAGAAAGTCATTCTTCAATCAATGTCAATGTGATATTGAAGATGTTAAGTTTCATAAATAGTATTCGCTAAAATTACATTTCCTAGAAAAATAAATCTAAAATTTCCATTTAAATTCCACACAATTTTCAGACGTGCTCGTTACCTGACACTCTCAGATAAGTAACATAAAATTCGGTGACAATGTACACCTGCACGAGTTTTAATTTAAAAATACACGGAATTTTTAATTTTCTCTGGTTGTAAAAGTCTACTTGTCACATTTTTTGATGTTATTGTGTTGGTACACTTCTCTCTGACTACATCCCCTATTCATTCATTTTTGTATCACAGATTGACCAATCCTTGCACACATATAAAACTGCACACTGTCTTTACCAAAACTAAAAAGAAATGCTGATGTCATTGACGCATTTTAACCTCAATACTTCAACAAAACGAACACAATTGAAAGTCTTCCCATTGAAACACATGGAAATTGTAATTGAGAAATTTTTTTATCGTGACCACATGTTCCAAACATTTGTAGGTTCACGTCAAGTAAATTCTAAGTTGAGATGTTAAAATTACTGCGAGAAATACTACGAGAAAGTACAATTAACCAAACTTTTCCTTATGTCTGCTGTATCAAGTTTTCATTGGTTTACACCACCAATGCTCAGCTGTTCGTATCAACTTCCGGGCTTGTATTAGAGTAGGCTCACAACGTATTGTAGATTCATGGGAATCTGGCCTTACGTAAACTCCTGCTATATATATATAATAATCCTGCTTCACGAAGGAATCTTAGGTTTAAGATTTATGCCCTGCAGCTCCACAAGCCCTAAGTAGAAATAACGACCCAGTAGCCTGCCTCTTCTTGCCACAAGCGAAGGGCACTCGCTGAGCACATGTCGAACTGATCCAATTTTCGCTCTACAGATCAGGCAGGAGTCATTTGCCCCTCGACTGAGTCCTCTGGTATGGTCTAATATTCCGTTAAAACACCTACTACATTGTTGGTGTCGGTTTTGCTTCCATTAAGGAGTACTTTAGTTCTTTTGCTGTACTCAGGCCACAGTTGTCTGGCAATGCAACATGTGTCCCGGTTCGTCCACCGCTGATTAGCTTTTTTGTAGGCATCAACGAAAATGTCTATCTTAACAGTGCTGATCGGAATTTTCAAACAGGTACTCGTGTCCGAGTTATCCCCTTTAGCAACCTTTTTCGTCAATTTATCCGCTGTCTCATTGCCTAGGATATTGCTGTGACATCTGGAAATCATGTCTAGGCTGCTTTTACACAACTACACTGGCTCGAGTTTACCATCTCAGCACTCAGCACTTTAATGTCTGCCATATATATAGATGTCCATATGCAGATGTCCGTATTGAATTTTATACACGTAGATACTAGCAGATTCACTTGGTGAATCGCAGCTATTTCCGCCTGAATGACACTGCATTTGTCTGACACTCCATATGATACTTATGCTCCTGTACCTGCACCCGTTTTAGATCCATCTGTATATATGGAGATCTCTGATGCATCCTGCGCTTCATTCCTGTCTCATTCCCCTCTAGCAGGCAGCCTAGTATTAAATCTTGTTCCAGGTAGCCGGTAGTTAGTATATGTATATTCTGTTGTCCATGCAGTCTAACTTCCAAAGGATCCTAGAACGCTCGTTTATCATCTCCTGCAAGCAACCCACAGCCTTTAGTCTGACTGCGCTGGTCGCTACGATACTTCTACAGTCCAGTGACATCGGTCAAGCATGACCTCCAACTCGCTATGGGCTTAGCGCACAAGCAACATGTTATACCCTGTCTGGGAACTCTTAATACTTTCGATAGCGTTTCCAAGCTACATTTATCTTATCCACCGCTGTCCAGTAGACTAGTTCGCCGTAGCAAAGAATCGGCCTGACTATTGCCGTACACAATGACTGGCTTTTAAACCCTATTTGACCCCAAAGATTCTCTTACACGCATAGAAGGCCACACTTGCTTTCGCTATGCACTTTTCTATATTCCTTTTCCTTTTCGATCTCCCCGTGAGTTTTTAAAATAAAATTAAAAACTCTACTTCGTCTAAGGGCAGTTGTCTAGCTCACATCAATATGCAAATTATCGCTCAGTCCGTTGTCCCGTGGCCCATTTTTCCAGCTTTCCGAGCGCATATTCGAGCCTCTCCCTGATGATTGTCAAGAATCTGCCAGATACCAATATTGCCAGGTCATCCGCATATGCAGAAATTGTCAAACCTTCCTTTTCTAGAAAATCCAGAATTTCGTCTGTAACCAGTGATCGCCCCCCCCCCCCCCTACACAAGCACGATCTAAGGAAAGTAAGTACTCAGGGTGTATTACTTAAATTCCAGACTTTCAATCACCAACACCATTGTATACAGCGCCATCGCAACCGACTTTTTTTTTAAATGTAATAGCCCTGCCTTACCTCTGTTATGCACATCCAGGACTTCTCTAGCAGAAACTAATTGGTTTGTAATCCTCTGCTGCCACATCACATCCCCTATATTAACTCATTAATAGTGGAGAGGAACAATCCGATCACCATATTGTCCGCATACGCAACTACTTTCAGTCGTTCTATCTTCAGATACAGTATGAGTATGTTCATAACTATTAACCAGGGGTGGTTCCCTACATACAAATCTGGTAAAATGACTGTTTCCGAGGTCCACTTGAACGTTTCTAGTCCATGTCGGTGAGAGATTCGTGAATGGATTCAATGTGAATATTGTTGAAAGCTCCTTCAATATCTAGAAAGGCTGAGATAGTATATTGCTAATTATGGATTACTTCCTCAATAGTTTGTACTACTTCATGTGGAGCCAGCTAAGCTTTCAGCTAAGCGTGTTGTGATTTGGATAAGGCGGATCCGTCAAGGATCTTCCGTAAGAGAATATCTAGGACTTCAGGGTCATAAGCATAAACGAGGGTTGTTCAATTGGTATGAAGTCCTTCTCGGACTCTTGCCACCTTTCGGTAACTTTCGGGACAAAAGCCACCTGAACCCGCCTTCATGACTGGGGACATGAATGTAGCTCTATAAAATCATTATTAGCCATTGAGTTACTAAATCATGCAACTTCTCACTTCTTGTAAAGATGTGAGAAATATTTTACTTGATGTGACTTGGCACTGATCTACAATTCTCAGGATCGCCTTAGAACGGACGTATTGTTTGGATTTAATTCTTTTACGATGATTCCTAAATTCACTTTTTAGGATGATACCCTTGCTCACAGGCCCATGTTCACTCTATCCCAAAGGTTCCTTTGACTCACACAGCCAGGTCTTGGATTTCTGTTTCTCACACCTTACACTTACCCGTATTCCAAAGCCACTGAATTCACTCCGATGTCACCCGCCTTGCCAAGATGGGAGTCTATACTATAGCACAGCATTGGCATGAAAGGATGGTTAGAGCCCAATGCTCTCGACAAAGTTCAAAGATAGTCTACTGAAATTATTGGACATTCCAAGATCTCTAAGAGCATAATTGATTCTACAGTCTAGAGCATCGATGGGCGACTGGTTGTCTCTCACTCTTCTACCACTATTTCTACGACCACTGCTATATCCCAAGTGAGGCTTTCTTAAACAGTTTACCATCTTATGGTCTTATTAGCATCAAATGTTCATGCGAAGCGTATAAAGCCACCTTCTTCGCTTTCTCTAGTTCCCGCACCGCTTTCTGAGGCATGGGGCAGGAGAAGAACTTTACCCAAGTCTAGAGGACGATTGCAAATGCACCTTCAATTTATGGTGGATACGACATTACTCTGCAAATTTTTATCGCAATCGGTTGTCAGCAGAAAACAGCCATGGGTCGTCGACGGTGGGGTTCGAACTCGGGATCTCCGGAATGGAAGGCCTATACGTTATCAGTTACTCCACCGATGATAACTTCTTCACTTAACCCTTTAATACATTTTCCTTACTCCTGATACCTCTCCCTATAGCAAAGTAGGACATCACCTGAGTAATAGATTTTCATACGTAGAAGAAACAATACCTGCTTTAGTGGCACAAGAAATTAAAGGTTTAAAATAAAATTAAGTGACTGATCCCTGTTGGGAAAAAGAATTATTTAAGGGCTCGTGGAATCATGTCATGCAGCTTCTTCTTTATCCCAGTGACCTTGATAATAAGATGCTTCTTTTACCCTCTTGTTCCAATCCAAAAAAGCCCAAAAGAATATTTTAAGAAAAATCCTCTCGTCATATCGCTAGTTTGGCTTTATATAATAAAATCGGATAACGAAATATTTTCCTATATACAGAAAGCACATTATTTGCAGCATTACTTTCACATAAAATTCAATAGCGTGTAGCTTCGTAACACTTTTGTTCTGCTGAACTTGAAACTTTATCCACTCAAATCCGCTTGATGGGTCCCAAGTATAGTATATTTTAGCATTTCCCTTTCGTAAAAGTTTGGGAGGCATGTGCGACATGTAACACACCCCAGTGGCTTTTCCGAACTTTTGGAAAAGTAAGATTTGACATAAATTCTGGGAAGCTAAGAAAAATTGGATTTATCACCTGTAACATTTCCCCCCGTGACAAAATACTTTTGTGGCTTTCGCCCAAGGTCATACGCACCAGGTGAACTTTCGTCACGTGTCGGTTGGCATGATTTGTAAATACTGCAGTAGCCTACTCTATTGATGAAGTGGCATATATTCCATAATCTTGTTATCTCCTTAACGCTAAATCAAATTGAGGAGAAAATTGTTTTCTGATGGACGAAGACTATAACCACGACATTGTCCCTAATGGAATTGGTTGTGGCTTTTACTTTGGTTGCGAGGCGAAACAAAAAGTTTTCGTTTCCCTTATTTGGTTATGTGAAACCTAAGGAGAACGTAATTTTGGCACTCTAAACGATTATCAGTGTGACGGAAAAATTCCGGTCAATTATCCTGAGTGCTACTGATCAGTTACGTGAGCATCTGTAGAACCTCATCCCACAGAGCCTTGAATATGTGATCGGGGGCTTGGATGCTGACTAAAAATTTTCCTAACTGAGTCAGTACAGGTAAAATGATATATTAAATATAAATTGCTTAAGACAGGACCGGGTTAAGGATTCGAATTTAGGCAATTTCTCAAGAGAGTGATTAATCAACATATCATCACATGCATGGAAGTAAAAATGACCGGATTAAATAAAATCATTTATTTTCCTGATTAATTGTTGAGCTTCATCAAAAATGTTTGTGGTGGTGGGTTTGGGTGTGTGTGTATGGGGGGACGATATTCAAAAAAATAGTTTTTTTTTCAAAAATCTCATAAATTCTATTTTTGGGTCATCAATCCACGTTCGTACACCAAATTTCATATTAAGTGGTAGAGGATGGAAGGGCTGTAACACACAAATAGGCAGACTGACAAAAAAAGACCGAAATTATAGCGGTTAGTTTCTACGGCACCCTACAGACGGTATTAATATTTACAATGAGCAGAATTTTATGAAAGCTACTATACACTGCAGATGCAGGTGGTTCAGATAAATCTCCATCACAGTAAGCTTACATCGGAGAGCTTACTTATCCTTATAAAGGAGGATAACATTGATATTGTTTTACTCCAATAAGCTTGGGTCAAAAACCGCGCCATACTCGGATTAAAGCACGTACACCCTCTTTTACACAAAGAGTGCAGATAAGCCGAGGACTTGTATCCCAGTCAAGGAATACATTAACTTATTAGCAACATAGCGCTAACATGGCAAGTTTCGGTGTATATAGTGCATGACGACTGCATCCTAGCTGCACCTGCTGAGGTCCACACGCTGATGTATGCAGCTTTTAGAAAGAGGCAGCTCGCAGCAATGCAAAAACAAGATATTAAAGTTACCCCACTCCAATTACCCGAATTTCGTTCCGGTCAAAGCCGTGCTAACGCATCAAAGGGTTGTTCCCTAGACTTTGGCCACATAAAAAAAAACTACGATACTGTCAGAGCTGTAGATGATATGTAGGTTCAAGGTGGTGGCTTATGCAGATGACCTGGCCTTATTGGTCTCAAGAAAATTCCTACGCACATCACGAAACTAAACGAAAGAGCTCTGAATAAAGATGTCATACTCTTGGAGTGTTGCCCAAACTGGAGCAAGATCATAGAGGAGGAGCGTGAAAAAGGTGTTAGTAGCCTTCCATGACTGCATAAAAATGTTTAGTAAAAAATGGGTCTTACCTAAGCCTTCTTATTGTACACTGAATGTCCATTTCCATTTCCAATTTTTACTTATGGAATAGAAGTCTGGTCGACTGCTATAGAGCAACAAGATTAAGAAGATATTCTAAATTCAAAGAGCTGCCTGTTTGGGCATCTCCGGATGAATTAGCACAACGTTAACTGCCGCTTTGGAGACCACGATTTAACGTTCACTGTAAAAGTATAGCTGCACGCAGCGCCAAAAGACTTAAAGAAGAAAAGAAGTCTAAGTAGTATGCTAACGATCTATACTGAAAGCTGTCTGCAGGGGAGCACCGACTACACTACACATATACTGAGCTTTAGCAAAATCTTCTCTATTAGAATCCCAGGCAGAGAAAAATGGTATTGAAGAATCGTGGTGTCACAATGGTGGAAATAGCGATCTTTACTGATAGATCGACAGTGGTGGGAGCTGGGTTGTACTCAATCTGCCGAAACATACTTTTTTTTTATACGATGTGGCCCAAGCCTGGGGGACAACCCTTCGATGCGTTAGCATGGTTTTGGACGGAAGGGAACTATGGTAAGGGAAGTAAGGAAACTTGAGTCTTGTTTTTGCATTGCTGCGAGCTAGACAGCAGCCCAAAGACGGAGTGGATTATTTTAATAAAGCTCACGGTAAGACCTGCTCTCGAACCCGGGACCCATAGCATGGTGGTCGTGCCGCTCAACGAATTGATCCAACTCCGTCTCCTACTTACTTAGTCAGTATCGGTTGACGGACTACTGCAGTGTGTTTCAAGCAGAGATTTCGGTGATAAAAAAAACGGTAAGGCTATTACTAGCACAAATCTACCTAATGGGTTAGTCAAGCGGCAATAAAGGCGCGGACTCAAACGTAATAATTTCACAGCTGGTACGCAGGTGTGAGGAGAATGTGTGACGTCTCGTTGCTCCTGCTCAGCTTCAGAATCCTGTGTTATGCTGACGATGTAAAAATCTTCCACGCGGTCTCCTGTGACGACGACTGTGCTCTGTTGAGCTTCGATATGCGCATTTTTTATAATTGATGCTCCAAGTATCGTCTTGGTCAAGGACCTAGGGGTTATGTTTAACTCAATTCTCTCCATCGAGGACCACGTGGACTTCCTGGTTGGCAGAGCCAATCCCACGCTTGGTTTTATAAAAAAGTGGCCTAGGAAGTTTCACGATCCCTGCTTGACGAGGCTTATTTTCTGCACTTTCGTCACATCTATCTTGGAGTACGCTAGTCCTGCTTGGGAATCTTACTTGGTCGCCCACATTAACCGAATTGAATCAGTCCATCTTAGATTCCTTATTTGCTCTTCGCGGTCTACCGTGGCGTGACCCCACCTACCTTCCTCCTTATTCTGCTAGATTAAGTCTGATTTCCCTCGACACTTTTGCAAAGAGACACAAGGTCTCTAAAATTGGTTTTTTGAATGATTTGTTGCAGGGGTCGATAAAGTCTGGCGAACTACTCAACGACCTTGACGAATCATGACTTTCTCCAAGTGCCTCACCACCCAATCTTGTATGAAATGCACAAGTCTCTATGTTTCGACTATTTAATGAGTTTGCTGCTCACATCAAGTTCGGACGTTCCAGGCAGCAGCTGAAGGCCCAACATCAGCTACAGCTATACAAGAGAATGAGGCGGCTGATACGCTAGCAAAGGAAGGTTCTCAATGTCGTACTAATATGTGTGCTAAAAGTAATGCAAGTGCTGAACGGATTGAGATAAGGATGCATACTATCACGTTTGGTATTATTCTTTGTCATTAATATCGAATTGGACATAGCCTTAAATAATCTTTCATCACGAGATGGAAACATTTTAAACACCTATGTCCTCTATCCAATTGACAATTGACTTTTTGAGTTGTTGAGTTGAGTCTTGAGAAAGGAGGTAAGCGCAATGATATTATCTCGGAAGAATAGTGACAGTAGATGACGGGGCTGAAGCTGATGTAACAATATCTACATCCGGATCTTTGAATAGAAAGTAAAAGCCATCTATTCTACATGGAAAGTTACCTGTCAGAACACATTTAAGCTACAAGCCTTTATTCCCCGGTGTCTCCGCCGGAAGTCATTACCAAGGAAGATCTGGATAGACTATTAAGCGAAGATAGATATTGGTGTTCAAAGACGAAAGTGGCAATGGATGGACAACATACTAAGAGAAGAGCTAAACAACAATGCTCTAGACTAGAAATCGCACGGGGCCCAGGGAAGTCGCTAGATTGGACTATCTCGCAATAAATGGAATGATCTGTCGAGAAAAAATGTATGGATTTGAAGGAGTTAACGCAGAACCGGACTAGGTGGAAGGACATTGCAGTAGAAGCCCTATGTGCCACAAGGGGTTAAAGAAACCTAAGACAAAGAATTTTAAAAAGGTACATTTTCTAAGCATGATGAACAATGTCAAATAATCATTTCTACTTCACCGCACTCAAGTTTCCAAAGCGCCCCATTAACGTTTACCCCACGTTTTCCGAATGTAAGTACTCCAAATGAACTGACATTTATTTGCTAAAATTCATCATAAATAACAGCAAAGTTTATGTACGGGGGGCTTTATTTAACATCGTTAATAATCACAACTTAAGCCACCACCGTTTGTTCTCAAGACAACATGACGCTTTTCATATCATTCTTACGAAATTCGTCAAGTTCCATTGTCTTCATTTATCTTAAGATGTTTCGGACGTTCAGGCAGTTATGCTAGAGGTCACAGGGGCTAAGAAGTTGAAGTGAGCATTGCCAGTAGGTTTAATTTTCATTGTAGGAGAATTAAGGAGTACTTTATTGTCCAATTCCTAAGAAGATCGGAGGGCTAACAAAGTTCATTATGGAGCCTTGCATATTGCACAAGCAGGGCACGTTCTAGACAAACTTTAAGAACAAGTGGAAGAAAATTGTTGGTAGTGCGACTGTTGAACGGGAAAGTTTCAATATAAACACCGAAAAGAGGAGCTCGTCCTTAATTTAGAACAATTTATTACTTACCTGAATCAAACCACAAGCTCTTATCTTGCCAAAAACTTTGGCTTTACTGCATGACTAGTTTTCGTTGCGACAGGTTGCAAAATTCCAGCTGCGATAATTTGCAGTATACAACCAAAACCAGACCCAACCAACGAGCTCTTACCGTTTTATGTAGATTTTCGCAACTCTTGCTCGTAATACCTAAACCCATCTATTTCGGGATTTTACTAAATGAACTAACTAACGCCTTCACCCTATTAGTTTTTAAAAGAGCACTGACCCCTTTATGAGCTCCACTTCTTCTTGCATTCTAAGTGAACCTTAATGAAACAGGTGTTATCCTATGAATAGGTGATAATTTGATTTCTTAATGGACAATTATAGCAACGTCAAAACGGACATAGGCTTTAATTATGTTTATAGGTGTATAGGTATGTCTAAAGGCGGTAGGAAACGTGTTTCAACAAAAAATATTTATTAATTCGCGGATTAATAAGTTCCACACTAAAACGAAGTATCTGATTGAATAATTAATGAAAAAAGTGTTTAATGACTGAAATGAGGATGACGTCAACAATGGACAGAAATACAATTGACTTATTACAATTACAATTTTTCTATTGGGGACAGCACGTGCGTTGGAGACAAATTAATAGAACTAATGAGAAGGAGTTCATTTCAATGTACGTCAAGAAATCATCGATTTATTTATTATCATAAAACTTTAATTGAAAGTAGTTTCACACTAAATTAAGGCTGCTCAATAGACTTGAAGTCATTTGCAGTTGAAACAGTATACTATAATAGGTCTTCCACCTAGAGAGGAAACGTCTAATTTAGTGCAAGCAAGAGGAACGGTTGCTTACGAACAGATTCTCTAGAAAAAAAGAAATCAATCAAAACGACAATTAAATAAGCGATACATTGAAGTTATAGGATCATTCATTCCATAGTTGGTGCGATGATGAGGGATATGTAAAAAGTTCGGAGCTCTCACGGAACGAGACGGAACCGACAAGCTCAAAGCAGCCAACAATTCGGGGGAATAAATCACACCTCGCAGGCAGTCAAAAGCAAAAATGATTCCAAATCTGTTACGTCTAGCCTCCAGAGGCTCCAAAGAAAGAAGCAAAAGACGATCTACATATGGAGGCAAACGAAGAGAAACAGCTCAAGGAAGGCCACGTAGGGCGAATCTCGCAAATCTACGCTGGACAGCCTCAATACGATCGATATGAGCGACATAGAAAGGAGACCAAACCGGTGAAGTGTATTCCAAAATTGGTCGGACAAAAACGCAATGAAGCAGCTTCGTTATGTATGGGTTATCAAACTCCTTTTGACCCTCTTGTGTCGAAGCCTAGGGACGCATTAGTCTTACTGATAACAGCGTCAAAATGATCCTCAAAAGAAAATTTCGGATTGATGACAACAACTGGTTTTGTCAAGTCTGTTCCGTGGGCTACCACCAATAGTGAAATTTTAAAGCAAGGGATTTCTTTTACGAGAGAATAACATAACAGTGCATTTGTCAATATTCAAAGGAAGAAAATTAATAGAGCACCAGTAGAGCAAGGTCATTATCATTTGACACTACACGGAATATTTTGGCATTGTCAGCATAACAGAGAATTTTCGAATGACATAGAATCAAAGATACTTCGTTGATGTATGTGATGAAAAGCAAAGGTCCTAAATGACTGCCCTGAGGCAACCCAGAAGAGTTGTTGACCTGTTCAGAGAGTGCACCACGAAATAAAACCCGTTGTGTGCGATCAGACAAATAAAAACATAACCACTGGACGAAGACTGGAGGAAAGCCCAAAACTGTAAACTTGTAAATAAGAATCTTGTGATTACATCTATCAAAGGCCTTGCTGAAATCAGTAAAAAAGCAATCCACCTGCTTTCCAGCTTCAATTACAGGTATACAGAAGTTGGAGAACTTCAACAGGTTGGTAGTGGTGAACTTACCCTTCATGAAGTCATGCTGGAAAGAGCCCAAGAACGGTTTGCAATGGAAGTAAAGTATGTCACAAAGCCTTAAATACTTACCAATACAACATAAACTGGCAATTGGTCGATAATTGGAGATGTCACGTTTGCTGCCCTTTTTATGAAGAGGGGTAATCAAAGACAATTTCCAAGATTTGGGAAACACACCAGTACAAATAGACAAATCAAATAAGTGACAGAGAATAGGAGCAAGGGACACGTTACAATTTTTCAAGAAATACGCTGGAATGCTATCAGGACCACATGCGAAACTATTAGCCAAAAACAGTTATATATTTCAAGACGGTAGCCTCGTCAAATACTAAGTCTTTGGAATGAAGGTAAGTCGGCGGTAGCCTCGTAAAATGGGTAAAATCCTTAAAAGGTAGTATCACAGTTGGAATCCAAAAACTCAGTCTTAAAGAAATTACCAAAGAAGTTGGCAATTGTAAGTGGATCATTGCTTTCACGATCATCAAAGCACGTTGAAGAGGGGTATACCCATCACAGTTGCGCCGGGAGTTCAGAAATTTCCAAAATTGCTTAGGCTCAGCGCGTAGGGTTTGCCTAGTTCTATCTAAAAAGTCAGTATAAGAAGCCTCAAGAGAAGACCGAAACTGATCGCACAGAGTGGAGTAAACGAAGTAGTCAGAATCACTCCTTGAGGAGCAAAACCTTTTCCTTTTAAGTTTTCGACGGGTTTTTCCGACTGTTTTTCCGAAAATTCAAGTTTGAAAATCCATTTTTTTCAAAACTATTAGCAGTAAAAAAAATACACAGTCTTTTGCAGCATTGTGTGTAGCTGAGATATTAAAAACATCTCCAACACTAACACTTTAGAAGATACACATTAAAATGTAAGACTGGAGGTGGGAGATAGACCGCTCCCCTCCCATAAATTTTGTTGTTTCTCTCCTAGATCTACCAGAATATTCATTTTTGCACACGCGTTGTGAAACACCCTGTATTTTGGTTGAGAAAGAAGTAGAGAATCCCAATTTGAAGGAACCCGTGCCAAGTACTTGATAGCATGTAGGTGGGTTAATATAACTCGTTTCTCCAATGCACTGGCAAGGACGGCTGTTGAAGTGGCTTACCTTGGTATGTTGGCTATGCCAAGGTGAATGTTTCCTTCGGATCATACTTAACTACAACTATTAATATCTAAAGTGTCGGCACTTGCCAAGCAGAGATCCTGTCCGCTGCTATGAAATATGGTCTGGAATGATCTACTTCTAACGATTTTGCTTTGCTAACAGCTGATTCCGCAATACTAGTGATTCGGAGAAACATTGCAAGACTCGGACAGCAAGACAGCTTTTATTACAACAACGGAGGTAATCTTTGAAGAGCACATACGGAACTACGACAGAGTTTATAAGAATTAGAAGTAAATAAAATTGAAACGAAATCATTACTACGAGGGTTCTTATGGAAGTTTATACCTCCATGAAGTTCGCACATGGTAGGTACCTGGGTAAGTATTAAAATCAGCATTATCGGTAGTACTAAGATTGCCATTATCGACAAAAGAAACATTCAGAACACTTCTAACCGAGGAAGAGTGTATTGTCAATATCAGATTTATGTTTCAGGTAATCCAGATGATCAGGGAAGTCTTACTCCTAATCACTATCTAATTGGACGACAAAACAACAACTATGGACCAGGAGTATTTTCGAGTTGTTAGGATGCTTAGAAAGCAATGGAGGATATCCCAATTTCTTGCAATTATCTTCTGGAAAATAAAATGTGTATAAGACTATTCCTAGAAAATGTTACGCCAAATTCCTTGATACTTTGGTGTATTAGGCAAGCCATGTTTTATTACAGCTGTTATCCAATATGTTAATGAAGTTGCCCAATGGTGTAAAGCACACCCTTTGGGAATGTAATATATCATTAGCGAGGAAGAAAAGAACTGTAGAGCAGTAAAACCAACGCCCGACATTAGAATAAAGAGATCGAAAAGGGATTTAGTAAAAAAAACCCATGGATGAGAGAGTGCCTTGAAAAGTTTTTAAGTCTAAGATCAGTTCGATTCTGAACGAGGAAAATAAAGGTTGTGAGCGGAAGAAAAACGAGTTTTTGAAATTTTTCTAAGACCGGTGTACCTCAAGGAATAGTTCTGTCACCAGTGTTATTTTTTTTTTAATTGACTTGCTATCTCTCACTGAAAATATTTCGATTCTGAGGAAACTCCCGCGGAAATTCTACTGAAATCAACCGAAAACGAATGTTAATTCAGATAAATTAGAAAGTAGAGAAAGCTCAGGGACCAATGTTAAAAGAAATAATATTCTGAAATGTACTAATTATGGAATGTCATGAAAACATTAAATTCTGGAAAGTTTTGTGAAAAACGAATATATAAAGTTCTCAAAGTTTTACCTTGTTGAACACGAGGTAGATAAGTCCCCGTACAACTGTACCTGCACTAGTTATTAACACCACTTTTCGGAAACTTTATGACTTTCAGTATTTTTACAGAACGCAATAAATTCAAGAATGTTTTACTAACTTTTGCAAAGTTTAAGATTAACAGTTAAATGTAAAAATTAGTTTGATAAAGTTTTACACGTGCTGCGTACGACTCCTCGACTCCTCATATATGTATGTATGGCTTTGAGGGATCGAAATTAAGTGCTTCTCTATATTAAATGTCTTTAGGGGACACGTCCTTCCGTTTTTGAAATGGAAATAACGAAAATATTGTAGCCAAGTTAAAGTTTAAGGGAATGACGAAGGAACGACATCTCTTGCCTAAGATTCCCACTCTAATGTACTTCTAGAAGTGATTCTAAAATCATCGAATTAAATTAAGTTTGACTTTATTATGAGTTTTGTAATCAAAAAGCATAAAATATTGCGATAAAATTGCAGCCTATAAAGGGAAACATTATAAAAATGAGGCGTGGGCTGACTTTAATTTTAATATTCCTTTTCGAGGACCTTCTGAAGGACGTAGATCTACTTTAGTGCAAAATTAAACAATGAAAATAATAAAAGTGAAACAAAGGAGTTGTAAGTTGATGCCAAAATTATTTTCAAATGGAAAATTGTGCTTTAATACGATAATCAGGGTAATATTGGGTCCACACGATACATACTTTTGTTCGTACAGATATCTCTACAGACTATGAAGTCCGAGTTAAAAAAAGGTTCACGCAGACATGTCGACGGAATGTCTGTGCGGTCTTTTCATGACTAGACTTTTTTCAGACATTTTTTATTACGGATTTTTATTACGCAGACATACATGCTTACTTCCGACTTTCATAGTGGGACCACACGACACAGACTTCCATAAACTTCTATAGAATTTTGTCTGTGCAACAAAACAGTACAGTCGGAGGTATGCATGAAAGTCGGAAGTAAGCATGTATTTTTGCGTATTTTTTGGAGTAATGGTGGGTCCACACGATACATACTTTTGTTCGTACAGATATCTGTGCGAACAAAAGTATGTATCGTGTGGACCCACTTTCATGCATAACTCTGACTTTTCTAACGCACCGACATTTGTCTGTACTGCTTTGTTGCACAGACAAAATTCTATAGAAGTTTATAGAAGTCTGTGTCAAGTCTGTGTCGTGTGGACCCACCTTTAAGGTATCCATGAAAAAAAAAATAAAAAACAGAAAAATAAGTTGGACTTATTTTGAATTTATTACAATGCTTGTCAGAATTCTTAGGACATCTTCTGAAAACAAAATTTTTCTGTAAGGAAGGCAAGGCAAGCTTTAAGTTTATTTCTGAATCTTTGGTATCTAAAAACATGTCCCTACTTTTTAATGGCGTTACTAACTTTAGTACGAATTTCGAGATATGCTTAGTCTAGATAGCTAACTCCCTTTGATCTCTTCGCTCAACACGCGTACTAAATCCAAGCAAGGAATTGCACTTAAACTACTTGATCTAGTACCTAAATACGAAATATTCTATTCCCTGAGCCATTCCTAAGCATACGCCCATACTTGCCTCGAGCAGAGGACTGCCCTTGACACACTGTTGGGTTAGCTACTGGTCTAAGAAGACAGGAATTCGTCTTGTTGTCGGTGTATTTAGCCTGGCTTTTGAAGACAATTGTGAAAGCTAGACGTGTATGTATAATTCAGAATACCAAACATTCGTCCTTATAAAAATTAAGATTGGAAATAAATCTTCAACAACTTTTTAAACACAGATGTCCTCCCAGTCCACCTGACACTTCCGGGTAGAGAATTCCAAAGACGAGAGATTACAGTCAAATAAGAACGCCATCTAACCAAATATTGCATCCCAGGAATGAGAAGGGTACAATGACGCGAAGAGTGCAGCAAATGCAGGTGTTCATACAAGATATAAAAAGCTTATGTTAAAACAGCAGTGACCTTATGTCAACATATGTCTTAAGTGGATACCCAGAACAGTGTTCCTGTAAGGTGATACATGTTCATATGCCGAAGGTTGTAAATATATCGAACGCAATCATTGCAAACCACTGTCATTTCACTCAGGTACTCAGCGTCGAGTTCGGAATACACTGATCTGCAATAAGTAAGATGCCGTACCAGCAAGTTTCTTACCAGTTTCAGCTTCAAACCTTTCCCAGAAAGCCAGAGCTATCTTAGACCTCCATAAACCTTTTGGAGAGTATACTTAACATGGTCACAACAATCTATTTTAGCCTTAATATATACCCCCAAAATTTTGATTCTATCTTCATAGGGCAGATGTGCGCTATTCAAATAGACTCTTGGAGATAAATCCAAGTTTTTTCTATACCAATACAAACTCGATGATTTAAGAGAATTCAATATAAGCAGGCTGTTAGATAGCCACATGGAAATGTTTTTTAGGTCAAGCAACTCATAGTTAAGTTGTTACAGTCCTCCATTAAGCTGATTCGTTTACACAGATATATTTTGATATATATAAGTGAATACTCAGATCTTCGATTATGTCTGGGAGATCATTAAAGAATAGGCAAAAAAAGAAGAGGCCCTAGGATTGAACCCTGAGGAACTCCACTGACAGCGACCAAATTAGATGTAGTAGCGTGTACTTGGTATATGAAATAAGCAATAAGATAATAAGATTTGACCATAATTTTTTAGATGGAAGAGATGGATCAAGTATTTTTTGTCGAAATTAAATTTATCAGGTGAGGAGTAAACGTTGATCTGAACCAACTTCTCTTCCGAGCATTTTACTTCGACTGCAATGAATTTAATTGGGCGAACTTGTGACCTTCCTACAATTCTGATAACAAAAGAATCTCTTACATACACCGCAACGGCCCCGCCACATTGGCCTTCGCGATCATGACTCCCGGAATTGCTACAGACATGGACTATACCCGTACTCTCGATTTCCGTAAAGAATAAATTTCGAAGAAAAATATAGGTCGTGTTAGAAATGGAAAATTTCGTATTTAAAGCAGCCTATCGCGAAGCAGTGGAAATTTCTAAGAGATTACCTAAAAGTTGGAAAAAGAGCTTCTTGCAACGTAGCAACGTATAAGAGACGCCGACGGATTTTTATTATTTTTAGAACTATTGACCGCAAACATAGACAATTGCCTTTATCTATTGATATACCAAACAACACCCTTAGTACGTTGAATGCTAGATATGTAACAGACCGTTGAATGTGGACACAATTAAAATTAGGCTTAGAGCAAAATTACAGGTCCCTAGAATAGAATAGTATTATCAACAGAACTGCTCAACTGTATATCGCTTCGCTCTGGCTAATATTGGTGACCCACTATTCTTGGCAAAACCGTATTCGTGTATATCAGGTGAAGAGGACCAATTATAAAGGATTGCATTGAATACAGATAACGACGTAAGTTTTCAGACTTCAAAATAATGTATATTTCTGCTTGGAAAACTTTGCACTCATTTGTAAGTTTATATATCTCTTCTATTAGTAGCGCTGCCGAAAAAATTCCAGCTGCGGTTCCTTCCTGTTTTTGATTCGTCTGTGAAAGCGGATGTTCCCCTAATAATCCTATCGGGGCGCTTCGTCTTATCTGCTAGGAATGATAGCAGAAAAGGGTTTCACGTAATCATACTGTAGTTTTACATGATCTGTTGGGAGCCCACTTTGATTTTTTTTTTATACGATGTGGCCAAATCCTAGGGGACAACCCTTTGATGCGTTAGCATGGTTTGGCCGGAAGGGAACAACAAGCCAGAGACGGAGTGGATTATTTTTAATTTCTTAATAAAAGCTCACGGGGTCCTCTGGTCTCGAACCCGGGACCCATGGCATGTAGGTCTTGCCGCTTAACGTATTTATCCAACTCCGTCTTGAAGAGGTCCAGTATGATTGCATGTTAAAAGTTCTGTGGTAATCATTGGCTGTTCTCTCTGAGTTTGAGAGCTGCTAAGGGTGCCTTTTTTTATGTGCAGTTCCATGGGTTGTAGGTGTAGTATCGCTTCTATATCAGCTGTTGGTGTGGATTATATTGCATTGGTTATTACAAAGTAAGGTAGCCTTTGCACTTTTCTTCGTTCCTGCCGACCATCTGTGGTGTATTCCTGTTGGTCATCGGTCCCCTTAGACTTTCTGTGGTGTATTTCTGTCAGTCTATACCGCTCTTACCGACCTTCTGTGAGGTATTCTTGTTGGTCATGCGTCCCCTTCGACTTTCTGTGGTGCATTCCTGTCCATTTCTGTCAGTCTATCCCGTTCCTGCCGACCTTCTGTGATGTATATCTGTTAGTCTATCCCGCTTTTACCGACGTTCTATGAGGTATTCCTGTTGATTATGCGTCCCCTTAGACTTTCTGTGGTGCGTTTATTGTCGGATCGACTTGAACTAAAGCCATGAAGTCATGTCAAGCTCTCAACTAGGTAAGCTGTCGCCGCGGATTGAACTGTCAGTTCAATTTCAAGTCAAGTCTTCAATCAGACATGTAACCGTCGTAAATCCTTCAAACCTCCTGTTTGACTTTACCATCTCCTTCCCCTCCTACTTGTAGCCTTGGAAGTTGTGGGGAACTGAGTTGTCTTAGTTGGGTACATTTCTCACTCGCCTCCATCTCGTTGGCTTTCCTTTTAGTCACTGGCCGTGGTAATGGGGAGGGGGGGCACAAGGTCTGTCTTCGCGACTCATTTCCCATAGTCCCCCGTTTCCTTGGTTTCTTCTTTTCTTTTGTTGTAGCTGTTAAAGATTATCGTAGCATTTTTTTACAACCTTTTTCTGTTTTTTTATCAGTCTCATCTCTCTGTCAGTCACTGCATCTTTGCCCTTCGGAGTCATTTTTTTAAGAGTTTTTGTATCGAGATTTAGTTACTTGCTTGGAGGATTTTTTTTTTGGTTTCACTTTTCGACACACATTGTTGTTGTTTTTTTTGGAGGTAGTCGATGAGTAAAATTTCTTTTGTGTGCCAAAAGATGGTGGCAATCAGTCTCAAGCTGACTTTTTGTCTTTCAGGGACTCTCTGGATCCTGTCAGATTCTCCGTAGACTTCAGATATTTCTTTTGGTGTTTCCTCTTTTTAACGAAAAACTGGTGGTCTAAATTCGTCAGATGTAGCAAAGACTTAGAATAGAGATATTTGCGATTCAAATTGCTAAAAATGTTATGAAGATAATGACGTCAAGCTTTTCTTTTACATATACTAATGAGATAATGCTGAACTCATAACCTATCAGACGAGCATTTAGTGCAACAGCATGTACCTTAGGCTCAGAATTTCTCTGCCGACTTTTGTATTTTGCAATATACCCACAATTTCGCCTGTGTTATGTCCAAACAACCTTAAGTCACTGAATTCATCTATTTCCACAGTTGACAAATCTTTCTACATATACACCACATTAATCACTTATTGATTTCCCTATGTATTTTTCTCTACTATCCTCGAAGGACTCTTGTTCGACAAATATATCAATCTAAGAATGTTCACTAAGAAAAGAACTTGACATTTTATTTTCCCTTAATTTGTCAACATGAAGGTGTCACTTGATAAGAAAACAAAACAAACGTTCCATTTCCCCATCAATCTCCTCGCCGCTTCATTGATTCTCTATAAAAATAATGTCTCTATTTACTTTTTCCTCTTTAAAAAGAACAAATTTCCTCTATGTCCTGTACAATTCACAAAAAAAAAGAAAGATATTGACACCAAATCAACAATAGCTCCACATTATCAAAGAGGCACCTAAAAGTCGGTAGAAGCACAACAAAAAGTCTTCCGGGCGAAAGGGGGGAGACAATGTCTGTTGTTTGATTTTATATGGAAGGAAATTCAATGAAGTATTGAAACCCTGCGCCAGTATTAACATTGCTCTTTGTCTACATACTTCAGTAGAGTACTCTATCATCGTCGACGTCTAGGATAAGATGTATTTATAACTCGAAAGGGGGGGGGGGGAGGGGTTCCATGTACGAGTACGTGATAGAATTTGTTTTCATTTAAATCTCGCCTGACGAACTTCGAACAACGACGGGATTAAGAACGTGCTCTGGTGATCAACATTTGATTTACTGCTAAAAAGTTAGTCAATTTACTGAGATTCCTGGGAATATGTTGCTCCTGCACTGAGTCCTGAATCATCCCTGACGAGGCTTGTTTACACTTCAAATGAGATTGAGTTATTTTTCTCCGGCAGGTGAAGTTCTAATGTGGACTCTATTTACTCGAAGAAAAGTGGTGGAGTGAATGTATTATACTATATCACTCCTAATCACGTGGATTCACCAGTGCAATGCACTATACCGGAAATAATGGCATATACAAAGGGAAGTTAATCATAGTGAGGGTGATTTATTAGTGTCATAGCTTTAAGCCATCAAGTCCCAAGTCTGCTATCCATTAGCAGTTAGTTTACGTATAATTCTCTAGAGCTATCCTTCAACCCATATATGTACATCCGACTTCCAAATAAGCAACTATGAAATCCTGAAGACCTCATTCTACGAGTGAGAACTTACTGAGGTAAACTTTACTTAACAAACATAATCAAGAGGACTGTCCATATGGTTAAAACTGGACTGTTAAGAAGTTCAACAGTCCCAACATTTGGCCACAATGCATACATACTCGCTTGACATATATTGATTGCACTCATATCTTTTGTGGAGGGGGTAATTCACAAAGTACCTATGTACATACATATAATAAAACTCGCTCCGTATGACAGTGATATGAACCCAACTCAACTTTTCGATAATATTTCCGTCATGGCTCCTGGCAATGTGTCTTCAGAAATCAATCAATTGCAGTCGGTATTGGTACATCGGTTTTTGAATAAACTTGACAGTCGACAGGTTAAAGGGCAATATGAAATCGTATTGAAGACTGCACACAAATCTGAACGTAGTAATGTAATGTAGTCTAACATGATGTCCTTGCAGCCAGGAAAATCGACCAAATAATATTTGCTTATAAGTAAGGGATTAAGTGCTGGTTTGTCGTCGTAAGGTGCAAAGTTTCGAATCCATCTTAACATGCATGTTCACTTGCTGTTAAATCAAATAAAGATGATTTGCGACGCAAGGATTACAAGAATCCGAAAAGACAGAGAGAGTGGGAGAGATATTTACTCATGGCGGCAGACAAGTAAACTTTGGGAAGGAACTAATTTTAGGATGTGTCCTTGGCGACAGAATTCAAATTTAACATTTCACTGGATTTCAAAGTAAATAGAAAAGTTTTCTCTATCCATGGCTTCACAAATATGGATTTTCGGTAGAGAAATTCTTTTGGATCCCAGAGCAAAGTGTTCAAAAAGTAATAAAATTTGCATGAAGAAATTTGTTTCTGATAAGACTTGAACTCCTCTAGAGGCAGATAAGAGCAAAAGCATATTTTTCTTTGTACTGAAACTGTGTACTACGTAATAATATCAAAACATAAACGTTCCCAAGGGGGTACTAGTTTGTATTGTTGGGAAAACTTTTTGAAAATATTTTATTATGTCCGAAGGCACTTAACTCCTATCGACAATTTTTACGAAGCATTAAAATTGCGAGAGCAGATACCAGAAAACTACTTAAAAGCGAGTTCCCAGACGAAACCGCTGAGAATAAGATTTCATCTATTATTTATTCATCTAATGCGATTCAATATCCTCTTCTTTCTTATTCTGCGGCATAGGGCGTCTAATACACCGATCCTCCAACTAAATTGATTTTGTATTAATACCTAGAACTTCTCGCTAAGAATTTAACGTTAAGATATCCTCGAAGGAATCGATTCACTGATAATGGAGGAACTCATCAGTAGGTGGGAATAAAATTGCCTTTGATCTTATATTACGTTGAAATCTCCATCCGTATATATTTGTTGCCCTATCCAATGAAATCTCTGTTTCTTCCGGGGTGCCTCAGGGCAATATTCTCGGCCCACTCCTGTTTATCCTTTTTATTAATGACGTCTCGTTGCTTCTGACTAGCTCCAGAATCTTTTCCTATGCAGATGATGCCAAAATTTTCTGCGTCGCCTCTTGTGAAGATGATTATGCTTTGTTGAAATCCCACATTCATATTTTCTTGACTGGTGCTCCAGTAACTGCCTCCCTCTTAACGCTTGCAAAAGTACCGTAAAGACTTTTACCCGCAGGAGGAATTCTATTGGACTACTCTTTGGATGGATGGATGTTGAGTAGGCCTGACCGGGTCAGAGACCTGGGGGTGGTTCTTTAATTCTCGTCTATCCTTCGAGGACCACATTGACTTCGTGTTAGGTAGGATTAATTTCATCCTTGGCTTTGCGTAAAGGTGGTCCATGGAACTTGACGATCTCTACTTAACTAGGCTCCTCTTCTGCACATTCGTTAACCTATTCTGGAATACGCGTGTCGGTTGTGGGATCCCTGTTTTAACGTCCACATTAACCGGATCGAGGCTGTTCAGCGCAGATTCCTTATGTTCGCTCTCCGTGGCTAGGATCTCTCTCGACCCCTTTGAAAAGAGACACATGATTTATAAGATTGTTTTTTTTTTGTTTGATTTACGGCAGGGGCCATGTGTATATTCATCCCGGCCCGGTCCTTGAGGAGCACCGACTACTTACATATTCCATAACATCGAACGCTTTACGGAATAAACGAGCCTATTACTTCTATGTGTCGCCTTTTCAACGATTGCACTGCTTGCATCGAACTCGTTTGTTCCATGCGACAGCTGAAGAGCCAACTGAGGCTACATATTTGAATTGGCTTAGCTTTAGTCCGAATTTTATACTCTGTATTGTATTGTATCTTATTGTAGTAGCCAGTTTTGGCGAACCAGTTCCTTAAAAAAAATCTGTACTAGTGTACTATTTTTAACGTAAAATAGGCGCCTTGTTTTGTAATTTTTGTAAAGCATTTTAGCGAATTTTTGAATCTTAGTTTTATGGGGTTCGACAAGTGGATATGGCAGGTTCGCTACAGTCACTGGTTTACGAAAGTTACGAACGAAAAACAATTGAATAGTGAAAAAAACTTTTATTTCACAGAATTGGTGTGATGGTGATAGAAGTTGTACAAGTATTTGTACACAGGAAAAAAGAAAGCACATGTGTCCTTAAAAAGATGTACCTATTATTGTATACTTTTATCCTAGAAACATTTGTAAAACTGTATTCCTATCATAGTAATGCTTTGCTTGACACGGAATCTTACTTACCATTTAAATAATAAAATGGTTTTACTCCCACTCTTTATTTTTAACCATCCATCATATGGTTTATCCTACTGTAACAATTTCCGAACAAAGTCTTTTCCTCGATATATAATTTGATTTCAAGCTGTTGCCAATTTACCCCCAAACGTCCTTTGATTAAGTCCATCTTATCCTTCTGTCTGAAAATGAATCTTTCCTTTCACAGAATCTTCCTTTCAAAGTCCACACAATTTTTTAGTATAATGCTACTCTGTAAGAATATCAATGATATTGTAAAGAACATTATTATTGCTCCATCAAGGGGAGGAAACATATTTTTGATATAAATTCCTTTCAGAATGTAACCACCGGCGTCATTAAGCTATGGATTATAATTTCTAAATATAGACAAAGGAAGGAATACTATCTGTAGAACTGTAGAAGACGTTTCTCTAACATAATTAATAATAAGAAGGAAAATACTTCCAATTCGGTAATTAAACAAAGATGTAAAAGCCCACGGTAAATTCATTCAGTAAAAGTTAAGGCTCTTTACGAATTCGTTATCTGGAAAGTAAAATAAAAGTTATGAATACAAAAGTTGAAAGAAAAAAATTAAGAAATTATTTGCACAGCTTTTCGAAGTTCTTTGGACTCTAGATAGATTAGAAAATTTTGTTTTTGCTACAAAAACGGTTCACAATGGTGGTTGTACTCAAAATTTGTAAGTCTTACAATTCTGTAAAGCCAAATATATTTTATGACTATTCAATATTGACAGTAACCTGCTAATCTATAAAAGCTACAAACCGTCATCAATGAATGTTGCTGAATGTGTCCTGAGTAGCAGGTCGTAATCGGTAAAGAACCCCACAGTTTTATACAAAGGATAGATCACATATTAAAAGCAGTGCTTAACAATATCGTTTAGGCTCTTAGCCGCAAACCCACACTAGGCACCGAAATATAGAGAGACTGTCAGGGAGATAAAAGCAGAGAAGAAAAGACGAAATAGTGAGAATTTAGTTTTGGCTGCCTTTTCTAGGCCAGTATTATAGTAGTCCAACATGCTGAATACATAGAAAGTTGTAATGTAAGGAACGAATTGAGACTGACAGGATGAGCACAACGACTAAAAGTGGGCATACAGTTTAAGGTGGATTCCAAACCATCAGCATTATTCTGCAACCCCCAATGGTCTTTCATCGTCATGTGTCGCTGCCGTTGGGGTTCGAACCTAAGAATGTAATGATGAAAGGCCTATGTGTTATCCCATACTCCACCGACGACTTATCAGGACTAGATGATAAACAACCTAGTGAATGAGAAGAACGTTAAGACACCAGAGATTGGATCCACCAAGAGTCTGCTGGGACTATATGTATAGATTAATAGACGTTTAAATCTTTTGCTGGAAAAACTTAAGGATGCAATCACAAAAAAGGTCTGCAGGACCAGTAGCAGGAAGTCTCAGAGTATTTTAGTCCGAAGAAGTATAACAGGTTGAAGACATGGAAAGTTTGCAATAGATCAAATTGATTAACAGGCTGAAGCCATAGAAAATTTCGGATCGGAGAAGCGTGGTAGGCTGAGGCTACAACCGGGGCCTGTTCACAAACGTAGGTTTGCGCATCAGCTGCACAATTCAGCTTAACAGAGTGAATTGCTGAATTATGCAGCTGCAGTGCAAACCTGCGCTCATGGAAGAGAGGAAAGAAATTTACAGACTTAAACCAGAGATAAGAAATTTCTTCAGGTCTAACCAACACAAAAGCCTGAAGGAACAGAATAAACGAATAGGCTTAAACCTGAGAAGACCTATCAATAAAGTAGAAAGAAATTGACAGACAGAAGCTGTACAGAAGAGCAATAGATCAAAAGGTTTTGGGCTAAAAGACAGGTTGTCAAAAATGGAATAGACCAACTGAGTCAGGCCACAGTACGTTTGTCAGCAGAAAGGAAAGAAACTAAGAGACAAAAGATATAGAAAGCTTCGTGTTGAAAAGACTATGTAAGCAGAACAAAAAACACGAAAAGGCTAAAAACACAGAGAAAACTCTAACAAGATAAGATCAAAAGAGGAATGGAGCAATTTAATAGACTAATATACAAAAAACACAAATGATTTTTGAGGGACACTAGCTCACAGCGGACTAAAGCCTAAGCAAAAACTAGAAAGCTAAAGCCAACCTATTCGGTGAAAAAAAAGTAACGCGTTACTGGGTGGATTCCATTAATAAACATTTTGCTCTGAAGCTCCCGTCCACAACTGCAAAGCATTATGCAATAACAAAGTAGTATGTATGCCATTTAAGTCGTCGATGGAGTAAGTGATAACGTATTGGCCTAGCAACCCAGAGGTTCCAGGTTCGAATCCCATCGGCGGCGACCCATGGTTGTTTTCTGCTGACAAGAGATCACATAAAAAATAAAAATAAATGCCATGGAGGTTGCAGAAAAAATGTCAATGGTTCGGAATCTACTTTAAATTGTAGATTCACTTGCAATCGTTGTCTCGAATTGGGTGAAGTTCTTCCCCCGTCCCATGCCCCTCAAAGGGTTACGGGAACTAGAGAGAGAGAGAGAGAGAGAGATATGTAAGCAATTACTTTGTACCAAGCGAATTTTGATATTTAAGATAAGGCAGATTTGCGTTGCAGCTTCATGATTCAGTTACCCAATCGCTTCAGCTGTTGCGTATACCTACGCTTATGAACAGCACTTTACTGTCAGCTGTGTTCGACGTAGCGTCATTGGCAGAGCAAGAGGATTGGTATGATATCAGTAGATCTGCATGCAAAAAACTGTCATAAAATTTCATTTGGAAAATATATCTTTGTTCTGGAGGTGGAAGAGTGGATAAGCTAACGATTATATATTTTGTTGCTTGCATATAAATTGATTCAAAGCAACTGCGCTTCACAATTTTGGACTGGACACCCAAGCAGTAACATCGTCGACATACTTGCCTAGGACAGATATCGTAATCGTATCGTTGTCTGATCCTTGAGAGAAGAGATTATTGGCTTAACAACAGATATATCTTTGAAAATTGATCTCTGGTTTGGTGCACGGATGGATCCAAGATGGAAGGCATCGGGGTCTATGGAACCAGAATAAGGCTGTACAAGTCGCTTGGTTCTGTACCTACCATCTTTCAAGCAGAGATACACGCCATCGAACCCTGCGCACGTGAAATTACAGAAAAAGGTATACTCGGTGCCAAAATATACATGTCTGACAGTCAGGCTGCACTGAAGGCTCTGGAGTCCTACACCTTTGAGTCTAGAATTGTCTGCGATTGTCTCAATGCTCTCGAAGGACTAGCTCAGGGGAACAGCATCACGCTGTTCTGGGTGCCAGGGCACGAGAGCATTGTAGCAATGAGAAGGCGGATCACATGGCTAAACAAGTTTATCGGAGCCATTCTGGGGCTACTCGAAATGCCGACTGGCAATGCACATCAGGTCATGGGAGGACAAACGCTGATGGACAAATACTCCAGGGTTAAGACAAGCAAAGAGGTTAATAACATACTCAAAACAGAAAACGGAAGCGCTGTTCTCACTCAAAAGAAACAGATTTAAGGTTCATAAAAGGACATCTAACTGGTCACTGCCCCTTGGGATACCACATAAAAAAAATGGGACTAGCATAAGAAGATACTTGTCGTTTCTGTTTGGAAGGAGGCCCTCGGCCGTATCAGGTTCAGACATTTTGGTGGGGCTTTCCCATCACCACTAGGAATAGCTAAGGCAGCCCCCCAGGCTTAAGTCTGAAATAGGATCATCATCACAAAAGATCATTCTGGTCGAAGTGACTTAAGGGTGATTAAGTTCTTAGATCCATTCCTAATAATAATAATACAACAATCGGAGAGCACTTCTTTTCACCCCTCACCTCTCTTCCTCCTCTCCAATATAGTTTTTTTTCAAACAAAAGAAGGTGTGGTTATCGTTTTTTATACGATGTGGCCAAATCCTAGGGGACAACCCTTTGATGCGTTGATGCGTTAGCATGGTTTTGGCCGGGAGGGAATTAGTGTAAGTGAGGAAACTTGAGTCTTGGTTTTGCATTGCTGCGAGCTAGACAACAGCCCAGAGACGGAGTGGATTATTTTAATTTCTTAATATAAGCTCACGGAGTCATCTGGTCTCGAACCCGGGACCCATGGCATGTTGGTCTTGCCGATCAACGTATTGATCGAACTCCGTCTCCATTATTTGATATTTATTAGTTTACCCATCTTTCGGTCGAAGTTAGTGTTGCAAATATGAAGTTGTCAATTTATCCTCGAAACATCGTCTAACATAAATCGGGCTCCAAGCTAAAATCGTAATTGGCTTCTACGCTAAGTTATCCTCACACGTCAAGAATAAAAATAAATTCTAAAGTGCTCTACTAATTCACTTATTCCTAGAATTCCCTTCGTTATATTTTTCTTGCATGCACAAGAGAGAGGAAAATCCTTTTCCGCTAAAAAGCAATTTCAAATGATATAATAAGCTTTTTATAAGACCAAAGCATTTCAACTCGAGGAACTCCAACGACAGTATCATAGTCAGAAGAAAGAGACATACCTTTGTAAACCAAGACCTGTGCGAAGCTATTTTATTGCACTTTTTTCCAATTTCCTGTGCTCCGATTCTCTGGGAACTCTATGACTTTCCGGGAATTCATAACCATTATTTTTATATTAAATGCAATCCTATTAGTGGCTCCAATTCTGTATGCACTTTCGAGAAATAACTTCAATTTATTTTCGCAGCTATACTTAATATACCTGACTGTGTATATACGACAATGCACTCTTGCCAAGAATCAAGGATACGATAGTCAATTCCTCAAGGAATATAAGTACGTACCTTCCCGCAAAAGTAATTTCCAGTTATATCTTACGAAAGTTGATGGCCTTTTGTCCCATAAAGTCTCTCACATAGACCGTAGGTAAATAGCAGCTACCTTTGTGTGGATAATATCAAATTTACTTGATACGTTGGATATTGTTTGGTTGGAAGGAAGATGATCCCATTATGAATGTAAGACATACTGTGTGCTTTACTACGTTAAAATAATACGGCGGAGGGTATGAGAGATTAATGGAGAGTAGTTTCACTGCTGTTATAGGCTTCTAGAGAAAATTTTAAATGGAACTAGCAAAGGGTATCAGATAATATTTACAAGATTTCATACTGTTAAGTTTTGTGGTTAACTTGAAACCCAAAGAACCCTTTTCGCGGGTAGTTTTGGGAAGGGTACAACTAATACAATGGAGCTCCTTTCAAAAGAGAGGGTAGTATACCTTACTACTGCCTGGTAGGTATGTAAAACAATTGCGGCAGACGCCCGTAAGCACCATGATGTGCTAGAACTCGAATTTCTGGACGTTCTCTACGTTAAGCTTACCTTTATAATAATCTTGTAACAAACGACCATTTTGCCTATGCATACTTTTCTATATACGTAAACTGGGTATTTTCTAGTCTTTATTATATTACTGTTGACAGACAAAACCATCCTCTAGCTATATTCTATTGTATTGTAAAAGACGGAACACATAAGATGAAATTAAGGATTCTGTACTTCTAAATTAATCTTTGTCCATTAAAAACGAAAATGTTGTGAATTCTTCTAAAACTTGACTAGATTTGTAGCACCAGTCTTTTTAGCTTCTGTTAATAGACCCTGGAACCGACAAAGTTTCCTCTTTAAAAGATTTTATGAATCCTTGAGGTAATCGTCTAAATTCACGCACACTTACTCCCCGGATTGCGGGGAAGAAAGTAATAATGTGGTGACCCAAAGAGCTTTCCTGGATCGCTTCAACACGGTTACTATGAACTTATTAGAAGCAGGACCAAACAAAAACATTCGTCCTCTAAAATTAGCCTTGATCGAAGGCTTGTCAAATATTTTAGGCTGTCTTTATACGAACATACAATAAAAATCGGACCCTAAGCACACACCCATTATTTTTGCCTTACAAATAAGCATGCGTTTACGTCGACGTGGTATATAATCCACGAGAAAGACACTGAAAAGCAGTGGTACCAAATGGCTACCCTGCGGCACTCCTGTGGTGTTATCAATTAAGTCAAAGAGAGCATTTATGATTGATTCAAAAACAATAGAAATACAGGCCAAGGTTGTAATTGGTTTTGGAATTGTGGAGAAAGGACGAATATAATTTGGTCACAGAAAACACCGTGTGCGCGCACTTTCTTAATTTTTCATAAACTATTTTTGCTGCAGTGTTCGTTAAAATATTCATTTAAAGTTCTAACTAAAAGCTATATTCAGGAAATTTTTCAGATATTTGGCATTGATAGTTAAGGAAGTAGAGTACTTTAGGTCACCTATCTAAATACACTTCACTCAATGGGGTAAGTGAAAAAAATTTTAATTTTACTTTTCGCTGTACGACAGGGAGGTAAATATTTTCCAAAAACCGCATAATTTATGTTTTTGGGTCATCAATCTACGTCCATATACCTAATTGCATTTTAAAAGTTATATAAATTAGAAGATTACAGGGCTGTTACATACAGGGAAACGGACAAACCAAAACTATAATGGTTTCCAGTTGCTATGAAACCCTAAAAATGTGAAAGGGCGAAGCAATGCTTTACGAGCTATAGTACAAAATACGTAGGACGATTAGAGAGTGAAAGACACACATGGATTAATGACGCGACATTGTCAAAAATTCAAGAATAATTGGTAAGAACACGGTAAGAATTGGTCTTTCTCAACGTAACTGAAAGATTGAAAGGTGCTGATATCCCTATATTATTTTCTCCGAGGCTTACGAAGAAGTGCCTCGATACACTTCAACAACTGTACACCCATAACAGGATCTCGCTCTCTTGGATAACTGAACTGATACTGATGAACTAGTCAGGAATGTTTCACCATTTTGGTGCAAAGTTCTCGATCCCTTTTACAGCCTCAGATAGTCTCAGGCGAAAGGTGTGATTAAAGATGGGGTAGGAGTCAACAGCTACTATACTGAAGAAATTTCCCCGCGATTCTTTAGGCAAATGCACTTGTTAGACCCTATGATTACAATGATACCACCTACTTAAGTAAGTCAGATCTCAGGTTGCTATCTATCTGGCTACTATGGCCAAAGGTGTCACGTACACCGAATAGCTTGGTCTAGTGTGACGGAGTGTCGGCATTGTCGAGTAAGTGAAATAAGGAGCCCATACAGGGCTAGCGTACACCAGGATCGGTTTAACATAAAAACCTGATTAAGTAAGGGTAGTCAAGTTCCCGAGACCATCGGTTCACGAACTCCTGCCAACGATTGACTCTATATAATACTCAAGGGATATTGGTGATGCTAGAATAATGCCCAAATCCTGGTACCTCTCGGGTCTACTGAAAATAACCCCATATATAGAGTGGTCAAAGACAAACGGACGTTTTTTTACAGACGAAGCTCATAACAGTGCACTTGCCAGCGATCAGTGAAAGATGGTTGCTAGAACACTAGTGCTGAGACGTAGCCAGATCAGTGTTTAAAAAATCACAATCAGTAACTCGTAAAACGGTACGAAATATCTGAACGTCATCAGTACAACACAGAATTGTGGAGTTGGAAGAAGTAGCTTTGATATGTAGAATAAAAAGGTGGGGACAAGAATGCTGCCCTATGGCACCCCATAAGAGACAAAGATATCAGTAGAATAAACTCCCTTTAACAGAATATGTTGTGTGCGATGAGTGAAATAAGAGGACAACTAATCAAAGAAACGGGAAGGGAACCCGAGCTGTGAAAGCTGATCATATCGATGGTCTTACTAAAATCACTGAATAGGCAGTCTACTTGTTTACCCGATTCAACGGCCAGCAAGGAGTAATTGAGGAATTCAAGGAAGTTGTTGAAAATCTTCGAAACATGACACAAGGTTGTCATGAGCCTGTAAATAGATATATAACAATTATCGCTTTTTTTTGTAAAGGGTGATTATCACAAAATGCTTTCAGAGACGTGGAAAGCATCAAACAAACACAAATAGATTAAGTAAGTAACAAAGAACGTAAGCAAGAGACGATTTGCGCCTTTTCAACAAGGAAGCAGGAGTACCATCACGACCGCACGAGAAGCGATCTCACTGTACAATTATGTGTAAGATTTTAGCTAGGAGGAAAACTGATGGCAGAAAATGGAGTAGGCACAGTAATCGACATCACTCACTAAGGCACAGATCCTCTTCCATGTCTTGCACTTTCAGTTCTTTAGATGTCGCGAATGGCCATTCGGCCACGGTTGAGGGAAAACAGAAAACTTAGAAAAGCAGACTGGCCAGCCCATCGACCAAAGAGGAGCGCTCCTAATCAATAGCAGGAAGGTTGAAGTCACCCAAAACAACATCATCAGAAGGCAGCAGGATATCAGTCGAACTGTCAATAGCCATAGCCAGCAGGTCGTATACTCCAGATGGTGAGCCGGGAAGAACCTAAATCTTTCTTTCAGGAAACTTAAAAAGACACCTAAGAGCTTCAACTTAACAGAGCCGGCAACATTCATTTATTTATTTATTTAGAACAGATGCACCAAAGCTGGCTACTACAAAAATTACATATCATTGAAACTAAGATGGCTCTTTAGTTGCCTCCTAGAACAACCTAGCTCCTACATCGAGCTAGGTTGTTCTAGAAGGCAACTAAAGAGCCATCTTAGCGTAATTATTATAAAGGCGTGAAATAGAAGCGATAGGCTAGTGCATAGCGTAAAGCGTGCGCTGATAGGGAACATGGACAAAGTTGAAGTTCCTCAAGAACCCGGGCGGAAATGGAAATATCTACATCGTTCAGCAATACGCAGGAGTTGATCGTCCCCTGCAATTAATCATACGAAAAAGTGATCTCTTTACAAGGGAATCGAGAGAAATCAGACCGAGCCTAGCAAGATGGGATGGAAGGAAGAAAGAATCGCACTAAAGAAGGCCGCGAAGAGCGAACCTAAGGAATTACAGAAAGAGGGATATTAACGGTAACGACACTTCCCTACAAAACGGAGCACACGAATCAAAATGACGATCACGACGAAAATTTTTAAATTCATGACGTATACGGCTCTGGTAGGTACTAATTTATACATATGAAGCTTTCCTGGATGCAACCAATGGAGGCTTCTAAAACTGTGTCGAGACGATTCGAATTATGTAGGAAATGGTACTACTCATGTACGGTGCACGGTTTCTTCGCTACAGGTATTCATGGCAAAGAATAGATCGATCAACTCCTGGATCTTTTAAACCGACTTCCCAAAAACAAAGATGTTCTAGGTTAGGTTAAAGTGGCTGCCTAAGAAGGCACACTTAGGCCTAAGAGGCCCTTTGTGCTACCACGTTGAGGCTTGAATTTAACAAACCCCGTAGAATTACCTAAGGAATAAGAGGGTTAACATGTTGCCCCCTGTGCACCGAACCAGTTTCTTGTATCCAGTGGGACCAGTTCACGGGAAGTCAAAATAATTTTGACTTTGTTGTGAAGGGTGTTCAATCGGGTGATAAATCGAGTCAGGTCTCTGATATCCGTGCAGCCTAGCTCGGTTAACTCTTCAAAGAAGGGGGAGCCCAAAAACCGGTTCCTGCGGGTGGCTAGGGCCGGACAGTTACCGAGGAGGTGAAGTATGGCTTCCTCTTCTTCTTCGTCGTGGCAACTCCTACAGAAGTCGTTTGAAGGCAAGCCCAGCCTATCGACGTGTCTACCTATGAGACAGTGACCCGTGATTACGGCTACTGTACTGCTAATTATTTTGCGTCTGAGTAGGATGAGCCCTCTTGACCGCTTAGGGTCAAGCTTTGGCCACATCTGTCGGGTAATCAGGCAGGTGTATTCCTCTTTCCAGTTAGCGTTAGCAATCTTGAGAGCCTCCTGTGAGAGTTCCAGTTTGCATATAGTTAGCGGTTTACCCGGCTGGTGGTTAATGTCCGAATCAGGACGTGTGGTACCGATTCTCGCTAGTTCGTCGGCCCTGCAAATGCCCGGAATATTACTATGTCCAGGCACCCAGATGAGCCGTACTTTCAGATGCTCAGCTATGTCATTTAGTGTTGAGCGACATGTTATAACCGTTTTGGAGGTTGTGTATACTCCCGACAGGGATTTAATAGCTGCCTGACTATCTGTGAAAATACATACGCTGTCTGTAGGTAGCGTTAGTTGATTCAGGCGGTCCGCAGCTACCTTTATAGCCATGATTTCTGATGTTCTAAGTTCGACGTGTATTTTTTTTTGTTTTTGTATTTTTATGTCTGACCGGGCAAAACTTCGGAACGCGTTGACCGATTTTGATGATTCTTTTTGTGTTGGGCAGAGTATATTCACCGATTCGTACCATGTAAAAAAATTTTTTGGTGAGGTGGGGGTGGAGGGAGGGGTAAACCTAAATTTGTAACGCGTGGACCGATTTTGATGGTTATTTTGCTGTTGTATAGAGTCTGACCTCCCATTGCTAATAGAAGAATAATTTGGTCCTATGGTGGGGGAGGGGGGTAGTCTAACTTCGTAACGCGTGGACCGATTTCGATGATTCTTTTTCTGTTGGGTAGAGTATGTTCCTTGATTGATACCACGAGAAAAAAAAGTATTTGTGGGATAGAGGTGGGGGTAGGTAGGTAACTTTTTAACGCGTGGACCGCTTTGGATGGTTCTTTTTTCGTTGTATAGAGTAGAAGACACTAAAACGTGAAAAATAAAATACTTTTAAGAAAAAAAGTTGAACCGCCTTCACAAAAAGCGCTAAAAAGCACAAAATAATTTTTATTTTTATATCTATTACGACATTTTGAAGTCGGTGCAAATTAAATTTTTTTAAAAGCTATTTCATTACAGTATAATATCCGTGGTGTTTTGAATTCTACCGCGGCAACAACTATTAGGTTTATACTGATAATAGATTATGGTAGACTGTCGATTGGGATTGCAGGGAGTATCGGTGGTTTAAAATACACTTGAAATTGCAGGTCCGCTCGCAATTTTGTCATCGATTATTGCAAAAATCTTTTCTTAATCCCCTTATGGGGTTACGAAACTATTAGGTTGATGTAGTAGTATTCGAAGGGTCCATTGTGATATTATAAATCTATAGAGAAAGGTGTTTTCAGAATATTATTGCCTGTAGGTTTTTTTTCTAATAAATATGTATTTCTTCCTTGCTCCACTGCACTACTACACTTTCGGCAAATTTTTCAACAAGTCGACAAAAACCTGCAGAACATAAAGAACATTTTTGTTTGATTTCGAAGAATATCGTTTTACAAGTAATAACGTAATTAACTTAATTAAATCGTAAAATCAAATAAATTAACAAGTACCTGAAATTCTTATTTATTCAGAATAAAAAAAATTTCTATAAAAACACACAAATTGATTTCATTTAAGACAATTTCATCTAATTAAGTGCTACACTCAAAACAACAACTCTAAACACCAGTGAGGGGGGGGGGGGGGGGGACATATAATAAAAACAACACAAAAGGAGGCCACTAACATTTACATAAATCAAGTTAACAAATTTGGGGTAAATCAGAGGGGAATAGAAAGGATAGATCACACCGAAATACATAGAGAAGAAGATGAAGAGGAATAGATTGTAATCAAGTCTTTTGGCACAGTCTTGTAAGTACCATTAAGGACTTAATTTGAAAATATCCTTATTACAAATTTATGTCACACGAAACACACTTCGGAATGGACTAGTTTTCGTGTATGGTATCATTCCACAATTTAATAAAACCCAAAATAACATTGTTAAAATCTATCTTGATGACATATACGATAGGGATAGGCCTTATAATCAGTGCTTTGATCCCTGTGAACAACACCTGTACGAACACAAATACGTCTACCTGACTCTACTCATCTGGCCAGTTTCGAGAACGATTGTTAGTATTTCGAGGTCTTCAATGCTGACGCCACTGCTTTTATATATTTTGAAATCATCGCTAAATGTCGAACTGCCCCGTTCACGTGCCTTTCGGCCGACAGCGTCCACAATATGTAAAAATACGCCCCTGAAAATATTGAAAAGTTATTGAAAAAATTCCGAAAAAACCATTTAATCTATGCACACATACACATATAACTAAATGTGAAGTTCCTATAGAGCTCAGAATTTAAAATTTGGTCGATACCTTTATATCGATCTTCTACGGGAAAGTATTAAGTATTCAATATGTGTTGAGAACGGTGGGTCAGGTTCGAGAACTTTTATGCTTTTCTAATTTTACGTCAGGAAAATTCCATATAGTCGTCGAATGTGCTCCGAAATTTACCACAAAATTATTAACAGATTGAGTTACGTTAATTCAGCTATGCTATTTCGTGCTAATAATATCCGTGCCCATAGCTACAAAATGTCTGTGCTATTAATAAGAACCCAGTGTTAGAACAGGCTGGCCTCCCATTTCAATATTATGAGAAAGCACAACACACAGATGCAAGATAGCACTCCCAAGCACCCATTAATCATGGCTTGCTTTCCCCATTAGGTGACAACAGGTTGCATATCTCAAGTGGATCAGGACTTGTTAACATAAAAGATATGTTGGACGACGTTAATTAACCGGGAATAGGGTTGTTTTCCTTTCTCGATTACATACCCTCTGCCAATGGAAATTTTGGAGGTAGTGCTTGAAAGGACAACAAAAGTAATTTCAAATTATTAGGAAGCAGCGTCGGGAAATTTTAATTTGAGCAAACAAGGACCAATCTTAGCAGCGAACTGTACTCGTAATTAAATTAGAAAGCGGACACTGAAGAAGTTCAATTGTTTTGTTGACTGTATACTCATCCTCCGGTGTTTTTTTGCACCACCCATAAAATATTTCATATACGTTTTAGCTCCCCATTTCGACCTTTTGTGTATACCATCCCCACCGGGAGATACTATCAGAGCAAATTTTCGACAGAGAAAATTTTGTTCCAAAGAGTAGGTGCCCAGAAAAGCTGGTTTTAGTCAGCACTGCCTTGTCATGACGAAGTTCACTGAAATTGTGGAAAACTCCAATGTGTGATGTATTTGAAAAGTTATAATGAGCTTAAAGGGGAGATTTCATCTACCGAAAATAACCTCATTTTTTGCCGAGTTGTATATCGTACAATTGGTTAGGATGCATATACCATGTGCAGACCTTGGAGCTTCCGTATTAAGCTACGCTGTTTCGAACAACCTTCATAATCTCATTATTCTTGCTTGAAGCACCGAGAAAAGAATTTATTTCTAAAGCAATAGGTTTCAAACTTTTCTTTCAGAATTATTTAAGATGTGAAATTCTACAGGAACTTTGCTTTTGAAAATCAATTCTTAAACAAAAATATTCTTACCATCTGCCAAACTCGCACACTTTGGACAAAATGGATTCCCATGGATGGCCACCTAACAGGAAGAAGCACAGAAAAGCTGAACTTGCTGGACCATAATTCATTTCTAGTTCAAATAAAATAATTATTCCTCCGCCCCACTTTTTCAAAACTTGTTTACACTGCAGAGTTAACATTTTCGAAAAACAACAAAATCTTCTTACGTTATTTGGTTGGGGAAAATTTATTCATTTTGAAAAATGAATGTTTTTCGTAGAAGATGTAGTAACAGATTTGGGAAAAGTTCAAAAGTTGTATGAATAATTTTCAAAAATCTTAAAAGAGCATAGACTAAGATGGGACTCATAAATTTTTTAGCTACGTAAGTTTTTGCCGCTTTGTAAGGCAAATTAAAAACGGTCTCCTAGATAATGTCGCATATCAATAACGAGTATTTGAATTTATAACACAATCTGCATTAATGCGGTATCTATAGAAGCTAGGAACGAGAGAAATTTGCTTCCTGAATATAATTTTTAAAACGGACAATCACCAAACAAATACCATATTAATCACTTGTCGTACGTCACGCATCTAAAGCCCTACAATTAATAAGCATTTTAAATAGTTTTATCGTTTTTGTGGAATTAAGCGTTTGGACGTATGAGCTCTTATACTTATATGTATAAGAGTTGTTGATACCGTCACTCTAATGGGCCATCGAACAAATTCCTTCCAACACCCTTGATAACATCAAAGTTAATCTACTTTTATTGGAAGTATTTTCAAGGGAACACTGGGAGATAATAGTCGTATTTTTAATTATTTATTTAAGGGAGGGTTACCCATATGGTCGGCAGTACGACCAATGAGCGATTTTTCAGAATAGTACTACTTCAAAAGAGGCTCTGTAATCCTGAGGTAGACAAGGAGGTCCGCCTTCTAAGTCATACTAAGTCACACTAAAAGCACAGGCATTGTGGTTCTAACGTCTTTCAGACACAGCTGATAATCCGCCATACTAAACAGTCCTATTCGGTCTAGATGATACCCTAGTCCATAGTGGCCAAATAGGTAACCTGAAAGCAACCACTTTAATTAAACATGTACCTCTTCTTAGTATAGCTCTTGCCGATGACCAGCTGAGGCTGCAATAGGGAACAATAACAATAGGGGAACCTGACAATAAGAGGATGAACCCTTCCTAGGTAGTTTAACACCGAACTCGTATCCAACAATAGCATGACCCTGTTGTGAGTGGCTAGTTGTTGAAGGGTTTCGAAACACTTAAGCCTCGAGAAAAAATGCTACGAAGATAGAGCCTTGCGGGTATCATTACAACTTAAAAACAATTTTTCTCGCATTCGTACAGCCATTTAAAACAAAATTCATTAAACTAACTAAATTTGCACGATCCTTGTTTGGGGCAGTGCACATCGAGTTATGTTTAACGCATCCAAAATTCAGTGCGGTTTAATGTTCCTTAAAGAACACCCAGTCAACCTAGTGAATTTCTTAAGAACACAAATAGCCAGAAGTACCGGGATGTGTTATGGAAAAGACTGGGGGCATGGACGCCTGAGATACCAAAAATACACTCCACGTAGACAGGCAGTTGTATACTCGACAAAAGGCTGTCGAAGCGGCGTATCGCAAAGCCTGCACTCCAACTGAGTTGTTAGAACAGGACCCAACTTCTTGGTGGTACAGGAAGCTGGAATTATTGGAGAGGGAGAGTATGAAGGTTTTAAACCGCGCCATGATATGAAAGTCTGGGACAGATATAAAGACTTTAAGAAGGAGTTGAAGAAAGAAGAGAGTTGAGGAAGAAGAGAGAGTCGTGGAGGGACTTCGGTCTGGAGTACGGGAATAGAGAGACTTCAGAATATCGTTTCATATGACTTGAAAAAACTTTCTGTCTCGAGCTCTTTTAAGGATCTGGGTATGTTCTAGATCCACGACATGTAGGGGACACAATTCTAAGAGCACACAGGGCTTTACATCAATGTGGGAGAAGGTGAGAAATCTCAACAAGAGCCGCATGCTAGATTTACACTATGGTGAGACCCATTATAGCCCCGGTGCTCTGGTGGGCAAGGGCTTCAAAGACCACCGCAAAACGTAAATTGAATAGAGTTGATAAGCTTTCTTGTGTTGGACTTACAGGTGCCTATCGAACCACGCCAACATCGGCCTTGAAGATGTTGCTAGGTTCACTGCCATTGGACTTATGTATATGTAAAGCAGTCTGAAGTGTCAGCAGCTTCAACGAATAGACCGATGTGCATACTGATACATGGTCTGGTCCTGACCACGAGTATAGGAAAATCCTGGATCTTGTTAAAAATAAGATACCGGAATTGGAAAGGCCTGTCTATACCGTCGATGAAGTAAGGGTAATTGAGAGCGTGGTTTCGTATGCCTCGGAGATGCGGGTTGTGGTTTTTGCACTGGATTACCTACTGGTAGCACTCGACAATCAAGCGGTGATCAGGTACATGGAGAGAACAGAGTTCAATATAGCTCTACCCTGGAGTGTGTCGGCAAACTCAACACGTGTGCCTTATTGAATATGGTACCACTAGCTTGGGTGAGAGGACATATAGGAACCAAAGGAAACGACAAGTAAATGAGGTGGCTAAACTGGGAGCTGCCTTGAGTTTCCTAGGTCCGTTACGGACTCGTGCAGACATGATAAGATGGCGATTACATATGTTCTAGTAGTACTGAGCAGAGGAAGGTCTTAGACATGGATCGAAGGGCTTTGAGGTGGTTGACGGCTCTAGTAATAGGACATGCAAATTTCGGGTATCATCTAAAGAAGAACATCCTTGAGGATGAATCATGTAGGCTGTGTCTGAAAGAGCAAGAGACCGCGGTTGCCACAGTGTGCCAGTGCCCTGCCTTAGCTAGCAAAAGGAGGTGGTTTTCTGGGACAACGCTGGATGGGTTCCGGAAGGATAGGAGAAAGCACTTGCTTACTTTGACCCGGGGAACCGAGATGAGGGAAGAAAACTTGACTAGTCCAGGCACCCTCGCTGAGATTACAAGGGTAGGGACGAAAGGGGACCCGAATAAAGGCGTCTTGTTCGATTAATTCCTAGAGAGGGGTTTTTCTATCTCTCTCTCTGGTTTCCGTAACCCCATTTGGGAGCGTAGGACAGGCGAAAATCTTCCCCCGAATCGAGACAACGCAAGTGGACCTACAATTTGAAGTAATCCACTTTACTTTAAATTGTAACCAAAAACATTGTGCATTGTAAACCCAATGGAATTTTTATCGTACCCTGCCAGTGAGATTCGAAAATGGGAATTTCAGGTTGAAAGGCAGATACGTTATCACTTACTCAACCGACGACTTTAGGTGAGATGTGTTTTTAGTGAGTAAAAATATTACACTACCAGAGTCATTCGAATCTCTCAGTGTCCTTGGAAGACTTTCTTCTCTTAGGCCAAAAAAACAAAACAAAGTTGGTGACTTCGCAATCTCTGAAAGTATTAACTCTCTGGAATGTCGGTTGCCTCTTACTCTTCTATCGTTAGTTCCACGGCTAACAGAATTACTAGTCTAATTTCTTGTAGACAGATCACAACGTACGATATAAGAGCTTCAACTCACTCCCACCCCAGCTCGGATTTAGACGGACCGCCAAATTTTGAGAATCTTTTCTAAGAAGACGGAGTTAGATGAATTGTTTGACCGGCACGGCCACCATGCCATGGTTCCCAGGTTCGAGACCTGGTCTCCCTATGAATCCACTCCGTCTGTGAGCTGTAGTAATGGACTCGTGTAATGGAAAAACGAGACATTCAAGTTTCCTCACTTCCCTTACCTACCCAAATTCCATTCCGGCCAACGCCATGCTAAGGCATCAAAGGGTTGTCCCCTAGGTTTTCGCCACATCGTAAAAAAGCAGAACAATATGAATGTGGAACAGTTCTTCTTCGGCTTTTTTTTCTCGTCTTACTAGTCCGAAACTTTTAAACGAAGCACCTACCCTTCACTCAACCTCTTAATTCATTTTGCTCACCCTTATTAATTCCTTCCCTGCCAAGACTGTGCTTAAGCATTATAGGGCATCCACTGAGCCTTGGCAATATTATATAAAAGCTTGATTTTCATAATCACACCAAATAAGGAATTATTTTCCCCAAGATCCGGTTTTGTTATGACATAGGATGACACGATGGATGGTAACGTACGATTACTTTTTCTTAGCAGTACCTTAATGACGACTTGTATAATCGGGCTTGGGTTCATTAATCTTTATAAAGTCTTCACGCAATTGGATTGCTCTTACATCGCATTTACGTTTATTTTGTTCGAAAATTTTAAGCGTATAAAGTGAAAACTCTTTTTGCTACATTAATCCACAAATTTGTTTTGTCATCAATGAAGTAATTTTTATACACCAACAACCTTTTGCGCTTCCTTTATATTTATTTTACCCAGAAAAATTGGTGAATGATTGAAATTTTAATTTAAATTCATCGAGATTAGTTCCCCTTTTGAAATTGCGTATCTCAGGGATGATATCTGTTTTTGTGCGGATCAATGAGAGTTGTTGTAACACGACTCGGGATAAATTTGGTTGTATTAGATTACATATAATATTCGTGAGTAAAGCAAATCAATTCAATTTTCAATGAAACACAATTTCCTGCTTTTGATTTCCTTTACAACTTCAATTCATTTCAAATCCAAATGTGCTTACGAGAGTGTTCCTTCCAAACGTCAGGTTTTGAGCAATTTTTTGGAAAATAATCCGATAATAAGCTTATAATATTCATTGAAAGTTGCATGTAACACGCTAATATTAGCTTAATGCCTTAAAACGAAATCACCTCACCACTCAAAATAAAAAAAGTAGGTCATAGTCGAACCAGCAGGGAGCTCAAATCCCGAAAATTGGAAATTGGTGTAATCCCAGCAAGCGTTTTCTAAATGTTGATGTAGACTTTTCCTTTATTGAGGCTCAAATTTCACTCAGAAGTTATTCGAATGCGTTATACAACACTTGTTGCTACATAAATCTCGGGGTTCCATCCGAAAATAAATCAGAAAATTCAATTATCGGGACTGCAAAAACACAAGCCTTACGATCAAACCGCCCCTAAATAAATGTTAGGAAATGCTTTCAATCCCAATTCTCATTCCGAAAACAATAATCAGATGATATACAACATACCCTAGTTGTAAGCTCCTAAGAGTTTAGGTATACTTCTGGTAGAGTGTAATCCTGGTAGCCCCAGTACATTTCGGCTGAATAATCTAATAACCGACAGGCCCTTTCACTCCGACACCGCTTGCGGTTTGGTAATTTGATTCGAAGAGGGGATGAGTGAATGGAAAAAGGAAATGGCACTGATGTGGAATTATTACCTACTCACCGTTCAACAGGTGATCATGAGTAATAAAGTGTGGACAGACAAGCCAGACCGCATTAACTACATCCTGTAATTGGTGGTACAACGCAATCCTATATTCCTCGAATTGAAGCTTAAGTTTAGGCGTAAAATCCTCCACTAATCGCTTGCTTAAAGAAAGCTTCCGATTCTCAAGAAATTTACTCTTCCTTGTCAGCGCTGGTAATAGGTACGGTTGTCTTAGGCTGCCTTAATACACTTCAAGACTGGAGTAAGTGATGCCAGTCAAAGTCAACGCTACCAAATCTAATCCTGTGTTTTCCCATCTTCTGTATACATCCTACTGAAGACAATTAGGTAATTTTAATGAACAACTCCCCAAGGATCGAATTAGACTGACAGAGAGATAATTAACTTATGGGGATTGCAAACTAAAGACTGACAGACAATTATTGCTTTTCCCAAGCTGTTTTACGAGCAGAAAAATAACAAGAAGAGTCAGTCCCCTTTACCTTTGGGGTGAAAAGATAAAAGTTTTCGCAAAAAATATATGCAAATGTGCTCAATATTGCGAAAATTATTATATTCGATCGTAGTTATCTCCAGGACTTGACAGCAAGGAAAAATTTTCGGGATAAATTGGCGCAGTTTATCTTTTTTTGGTACAAAATTATCGCTGGGGGGGAGGAAAACGACTTCTCCGTTTTGATTTATTTCGGAGCTTTCGCATTTTTCAAAGTATAATTGAATAAGGTGAGAGATTAGATGCTGTTGGAGGAGCGAGGAGAATTTTTTCTTATCTTTTGTTTAATGAGTTTTCAAACTGAAATCAGATAAAAGAAGAACTTTTATGCCAACAATTTAATCAGAATTAATTCTAATTCTAGGCTCCACGAAATATTTTTAAGATTAGTTACGCATAATGACTTAATTTGCCCACAAGGCTTCGAACTCAAATTATATTTAAAATTCTTCTTTAAGGCAATTAATTAAATATGCTATCACAATACACATTTGATCATCTACAATGTATGTAAGTGACGGAAAAAGAATTGGTATTTATTCTATTTTTAAAATTCGCTAAGAAAAAGGATAAGGAGTAAAACTGAACCTTGAGGAATGTCATAACCGTGAATGTTTTAACAGGAAATTTTGAAGATAAGGCAGTGATGATGTTCGCGTCTAGAAATTTAGAAACAATTTAAATTTAGCCAAAAAAGCAATTTAGCAGCTTTCAAGCTTTTAAGTAAGGGGATGAAGAAGTCCTATCTCAAGATCGATCCATATTCCAACGAGTGGGAGGGCCGCCTACCCCTGCTTAAAGCATAGGACGACTTTTAGAAGTTTATTTAATGCTGTAAAGAGAGGAATGTCCTGGAATACTATAAACGCGCCCTAACCTCCAACAATCAGGAGTTACAGAAGTTAATATGTGAAAAAGGCCGAGGTGTAGGGACTTTTGTAAGAGCGTAAAGGGTTAAACCCTTATGATACAACGTCCGAAGGCTTGGGCTCGCTCAGAAAGCTAGGCGGATCGTTTACACGTACATGAGAAGAGACGCTCGAAGTATTGCTGCAGACACTACTTCGGCAGAGGCGGGATTGCCTCGATGACCCACAACTGGCCACGTTGACTATATGACCAATCAAGAATACCTTTGAATCTGCTAAATTCCCGGATAGGATACCTATGAATCTGTTAAATCCCCGGGTAAAGCTGCAATCTACCTTGTAATCTTGCAAAAAAGCCACGGCTCCGCTCTGCAAGCTCTTCAGGTGGTTGTTTACCATCTGCGTTGAGATATGTCAAATTAGTCTCTATTCCTAAACAAGGAATCTATGGGAAATCGTTTTTCGATGAATAGACACAATGCACAGATCACGCAAACTCACAGTAATACTTCGAGGAACATCAATTCGAGCTACCACCGTCAGAGGTGCGGTGTCTTGTTATTGACGAACTCCTGGTACGGCTCACTCCTTCGCTCAAAGCTATGCGGATGACGAAGTGATCGTGAAAGTCGGAAATGCCGGTAACAGCGTAACTGAGCCTCTGCAAGCAGCACTATCCACAATTGCAGAATGGTGTCGAGAGGTTGACCTCCAAATCAACTCCAGGAAAACTGTCCTCATTCCTTCTACCAGAAAGATGATTTTTAAAGGGTATAATACTAGACTCCAAACTTTACTGAAACCTATACCTACACCGAAAAAAGCCTCTTGTGCTTGACGCAGAGCTTGCGGTGCTACCTAGGTTTTGAAGCCCAGGACTAGGTACTGGCTTTACACAACGGTGATAATTAAACCTATAATTACCTATGGAACGATCACATGGTATCATAAAGCTTAGCTAAATTTAGTCAGAACTAAATTGAATAGTTTTCACAACGGGTGGCCTGCGTAAATATCACTGAGGCAACGCGCACATCACCGACACCTCTTACCTCCTCACATTGAGGTCAGAGTATGGCTATCAATACTGGCTATAGGTTAGATTCGAAATTTTTACATCATCCGCCAGGGAGGATTAGTCTACTGCACATACAGTTTAAAACCCGATACGGGGGCTAGGGGGCGTGTATTTGTGGTGAGTCTCCTAAATTCAACGAGTCATTGCACCTAAGTATACTTTCAATTGTTTTCCAGGCAAGAAGTGTGTGCCATACTGGCACGTAGGTACGAGAACCTAAAGAGGGTATATTTAAACAGGAACATACTTATCTTCTTCGGCAGTCAAAGTAATCGGTTTCTTCATAATGAATTGGGAAGAACAAATCAAGTCAACTTTATTGAGTACGGCGGCGCGTCGTGGTTTCTTTAGCAACGGCGGGTATACTGGTCAGACAGGGGGCCATGTTATTCTGCCTCGCAGCGTGAATCGTCTTTTGTCGACAGTATCGTGTCCCCTAGATTGTCCCAGACCTGTGGAGTCGCTGCCGACCACGGTAGATTCCTTGACCTTGTCGACCTTGTCTCCTTAGTCTGGTCATCATCCTGCTCTTCATGCTGTGCTATATTTGAATCTTGCTGTTTTTCAAGTTTAAATTACTCACTTAACGAGGTTCACACCGACAACCCTTCAGCCTAAGGATTTATTCTTCGACGAGGCTACTGTGTTGCAGAAGATCCTCCGACTAATAATTTCTCGACTCATTTGGGACCTCTACTCTTACCACCACTCGCTATTTAATTCCGATCTGGACATTTTCCACTAAATACGACAAGTGCACTACTATTTAATTTTCACGTAAGAGGAACCCATTGGATTTTAACTAAACTTACCATAGACGGACGCCTTCTTGATAGACTCAAGGAAACCAAAGGTCGAATATTGAAACATTTCCACTGTTACGTATCTAATGGTTTTTTTTATAACTCCGAGTAAAAATAACTGATTTGGTATATGCACGCCCAAAGCAAGTATAGCCGTTAATATTTTTAAAAGTATATATGCGTCCGTTGCGAGCACGCACAGCGAACAATACGCTCGCCACACGGGTATGCATGCTCCTGGTACAGGCACAAAAATCTAAAAATTAGCCCGTTATAAATGCACGCTTCTATTACTTCGTTCTGGCTTTAACATATTCGAGACTGGTGATTCACGGTGGGGGTTATGTAAAATATTACCTGTAGACGCGTGTTCATCGTGTGAGTTGTCGGCGACCTGATATTAAAATAGTTCCCAACATCCGGTGGCAATTATGATGATAACAATTACCTGAAATTTTTTATTTTTATTGACGGGCTCGAATGAGTTAATCTACGAAAATAATTTTATGGTTTTCATTTTAAATTTTCGTCTAAGAAATGTATGAGCGTGCCGTGCTTGGTTTGGACTACTTCGTGCGTACTTTATTGGTACGTGCCAGCAGCACGTCTAGGAATGGCCGAGTCCTATTGTAATCGGGTACTAAAACTTCTCGAAAGCTCTACAGAGTGGTGACAACTGACTGCATCCAATATTTTCACATGTAACACGTGGAATTGAGACTTTTCTACAGAAGAACTTTAGGCCGGAGAATTTGTAGCAAGCACAGGTAGCCCAGTGTTAAAGCAATGGGATATCATGCGTATGATGTTCAATTAAATTATCAAGGGCGCCAGTTGCTTTTTTTTCCAATTGTCATATAAAAACTTGTTTACACACCGGAGGTTGAACATAGAACTTCCATTTGCAATTCTACCTTTTTATCCCTATTTCATGGGGCTTTAAGGTATATTTACTTTTCAAACTCTACCAAAAACAGAAAGGACTTTGCAATATCAATTTCAACACCAAATAATCTCGAAACTCAAAGCTAAAATTTAAACAGTTCAAACCCTTTGAACCCGTACCCTTTGCGTTTAGGGCTTTCAATCAAAACATATTTCTGCATAGAGAGATAGAAAACGAAAGAATTTAAATCCCCAAAAATGAAATATTTGGCCAGCAAAATCCTCAAATCCTGATTTAACGATATTTGTATCCCCTGTGAAAGACGTATCCCAAAAGAAAGTAGGAATGACAAAAAGTGAAAGTGAATTACAAAAATGGTGTGGTCTCGTTTAAGAACTTATTCAAAACTCTCGATAAATTAAAAAAAAAACAATGGCAAGCTTTCTAAGTTAATCCGCATTAGCAGGAAAACTCGAAACTTTCCAGTACCTACCATCGGACAGATATACAGACTGAAAAAAGTTCATTTGTCTTCTTAGGTGCGGTAGATTAGGAGAAAAAGAGAATTTCATTGTTGTAACAAGGAAACCGTGATAGAGAAAAGCCAACCACAGAAAATGTGTGGATTGCATTCTGATTAAATTGTAATTATACAGCGCCAACTCCTCAGTTCATTTTAATTCCATTAGGTCCAACCCTGAGAGAAATCTTATATTCTTTTAAAGCTTAAAACAGACCAGGAAATTGTTAATGCTCTACCCTTAGCAAACCAGCAGTTTGTTGTGCGGCAATCTATCGATTATGCTGCCTGAAAAACGAGCAGTGGTTGATTAATTACAGCGAAAATTGGATTATCCTGACTTTTACGAGAGTGACTTGGATTAGTTAGTCTTACCGATACTCAAACGGAACGGACGTTTTTGAGAAGATAAATGAATCTTGACCTGACCGTGATGACGATGACCTATATTGGAACGGTGAGCTACTATTGCGTGGGAAACTTGATGCACTGATGGCATGTATTGGGTCATCCTGTCTAAATAGTGCTGCTGAGATAGAACTACGGAGGTAGTATAATGTCCGAGTAATTAAAGTAAAGTTTTAAAAGTAATTTTTGTTTTACAAAATAACTTAAAAAGTCTTCAAAACACCATATTCGTCATATTATGATTTATTACTTCTTCATAGCCAATAAAGGCGGTGAGGTGTAAGGAAAACCTTAAAATTTAGGATCCCAGTATCAATGGTGGTTTCAAAACTGTAGATTTCCAAATGAACCTCATCATGGAAGATATGCAGAGCTCGACGATAATGTCTCGCAAAGCGTGACTGTAAATTTGAGCAATAGATAGGTTTCTCACACAACATTTGTGAGCTAAAATCCTGACACAAAGTGAATTGTCCTTTTTCCTACATCCAGTCATCGTTGGAAAATTCCCGGCATGTTTTTTTTTATTTTAGAACAGAAAGTGCTATTTCAACACGACAACGCCCCGCTATATACGGCGAGGATAAAGCTGTAAAAACTAGAAGATTTCACCTAATTTTGCACTAAAAACAAATAATTCATTCTTTAGACGCGGAACGGAAATGCCTAGCAAAGATAGCTTCAGAGATCAATAGAAAGATAGGAAAGAACTACTCTAAATATGGTTACCGTAATTTGCCGGTCGTCAGTGGAGTAAGTGATAATGTGTCGGCCTACCAATCCGGAGGTCCGGAGGTCGAATCCCGCTGACGGTGACCCATGGTTGTTTTCTGCTGACAACAGATTACGATAAAAGAGGCCATGGGAGTTACAGAGTAAATGTGAGTGGTTCGGAATCCACTTTAAATTGTATTTCCACTTGCAATCGTTGTCTCGAATCGGGTGAAGTTCTTCTCCCGCCCCAAGCCCCACGAGGTGTTACGGGAACTAGAGAGAGAGCGCAAGACCTATTAGTGAAAAAGAAGCTTTAAAAAGACAATTACCTTGGGGTATAGCCACAGAAGCGGAAGACAATTTCTAAAAAAAAAAGACCAGGCACTTAGTGAACAGCTCTTTGTACTTTTGAAAGAAAATATGGCCGATCATGTATCAGCTCAGCTCAGCTCGGATCAGAACACGTAATGCCAACTTTTTCCGGCATTTTTACTGCCAATAAAAGCGAAGGAATCCAAAATGGGTAAGTTTTGCACACTCGGGATGCAAATTTGCAATGAAGGAACAGCAACAAATCACAAGTTTGCAAAATAACATCTTCCTCAAACACCTCGAAATAGAATGAACTTTCTTTAACATCTATATGAGCCAGGTAAGCTCCTTGCATGATGGAATAAACATGGAGACGACATAAGAACATTGCCAGCATAATTCAGATGCATACGAAGGTTAAACAGTTTTTAATTCGGGAAACGTCGATATTAGGGCACAGAATATTCTCTCTTAAACCATAATTAAGAATAGCAAAGGTAACAATAGGTATCCTTGTAATATTCCGTTAAGCGCAACTAACAATTTCCACCTAAAAGTAAGGTTGTCAGCAGCTCGATAGCGATATCTAAAAAATTCTTTAAAACTTTAAAAAAAACAAGAACAAGGTCTCCTTATCCTAAGCCATGCGAACGCATGTTAGGGTTGTCCCCTGTACTTTGGCTACATAATAAGTACAAAGGAAGTCAAGTGTGAACGTTATTTATGCTTCGAGGATTCCGTACTTAAGAGTTTTATGAACTGCAAACATCCTCACGAAATCGGTTGGATCTTTAAGATCGGGAAAAGTAGGCGTCGAAAACTATATTTGCACAGAAAACTGCAAGATCTTAATTGATATGGGTAAGATGTCAGTGCATTGGATACGAAAAAAGTAGTCAACGGTTAGACTCTTTAATTTTAAAAGTAATCTTGAACTTTCAAGATGGCTCGAAATTGAATTGTAAAAATGGAGACGAGTAAAACGAAAATCAAGGCATCCCAATACTATGCAGCTGAGGTTAGTGGACTCTAAGAAAACAGTGATTCTCTTGTGTACTTGGGTCAGTCTGTTGAGACGAGAAAAACAAGGAAAACTGTGAAAACTTTTTCTAATCATTGATAACATTGTTCTAAATTAATTTACTGAGAATGAGAGTTTTCTTTGTTCACAGAAATTTTCTTTGGTGGCTGCAAAATTTCCAAATTGCTGCTAAGCTAAGGAAAAAAGAATTCTGAATACGTTTACGGCGTATCCTGATCATCAATTGGCCGGAGGACATTGCCACCAAAGATCTACGTAAGCTCACAGACCAAAACGAGATATACATCAGTATTCCAAGTAAAGAGTGGCAATGGATAGGCCCGCTTTGAAAAGGATCGAACAACATCGCTCAACAGCTTCTAGATTGGAACCCGCGCGGGACCCAAGAAAGACGCCGAATTGAATGAACACGTGGATAAAATCTATTGAGAAAGGAGATACCCAAAGACGCAAGCCATGGAAGAGTTGAAGACGTTATCGCGAAATCGGACCGCTGCAGTAGAAACCTATGCCCCACAAGGAAACAGAAAGATAAACGTTCATTTGTCATCGAATCTGATTAAGTTCGTATGTGCCTCAAGCTCCTAGAAATTACGCGAACTAGAGATAACATAATTTTTTTTTTATACGATTTGGCTAAATCCTAGGGGACAACCCTTTGATGCGTTAGCATGGTTTTGGCGAAGGGAATTAGGGTAGGGGAAGTGAGGAAACTTGAAAGTCTTGTTTTTACATTGCTGCGAGCTAGACAACAGCCCACAGATGGAGTGGATTATTTTTATTTCTTAATAAAAGCTCACGGGAAACCTGGTCTCGAACCCGGGATCCAACTCCGCCTCCCTTTAGAGGCTTTTGTCGGATTTTCTCAGCACCTATAAATAATGGATCTGTTCTTTGGATTTTCAATTCTAATCAGTGTGCATAAATCTGTGATACACAGAGCAAGGAATTAAGAGAGATTGGTCATATCACTGGATTAAAATAAATGCTATTTGAAAAGCCATTCGTCTGCTGGAACAGAATCCATTTTCAAATTTAATCAAATGTATAAAACTGTTGTATAATCTCATACCGGATCGAGCATATAATTTATTTCAAAGAAATTGAATTCAATAATGCCATATCCACCCACAATGGGAACCATTTTAACCATAATTTATGGAAACATTAAAAGGTCCCTGAATAGGCGAGACCGTTCCTTAAAAGTAATTTTTTTTAATAATAATGTTTAGCCCCACCAGATTAATTTTTCTCCAATTATCATAATTATTTCGTTTTTTTCGCGGGTAAGTAATATTCAGCCTCTGAAAGCATTCACGAATTGAGTGACTTTACAAATTCAAGCAGGGAAGTTTTGATTAATGAACCAAAGTTCCATTGTAATACGATTCCTTTGAGGCTTGAATACAAATTGGAGGTGGAGGTGGAGGTGGAGATGGAACATTCATTAGACACTCGGTAATGTAAAAGGGATTTAATTACTCGCGACCATTTTAGCAAGATTGTACCATGGTTTAATTTGGGTGTAAGAGCACTACAAAAGTGGTCGTTCTGTTATGGCTTTGTATTATAGTAGGGATATAATTATGCTTAAAGTTAAGTTTAAGTTTTAAATATAAAATTTTATTGAGACAAAATAACTGATCTCAAAGCGATGGTAAGACTCGAAGATACCAAAATGTTGATACCATAACAAGCGGCAATGTCAGGTGGCACGATATCAAAAACAAACTGGAAAGTTGTCTGCCGCGTTAGGGTTTATCACAAATGTTGAATCGACTGGCTTATCTGAAAGTGTTGCCCCTGAATTATGGTTGACAGACTAGATTCACACCTCGTGTAGAACTTTACATAATTATTCTCAAGTATGGCAGACTTTACAAGATGAACTCGGTTTACATCTGCCACTGCATTATAAATATTAAAATATTAAAAATCATATTCCTTGAAAGGGTCCGCTGCATACTTCGAAAATCCTATGCCTTGAATTGGTTCTCCTGATGAGTACTTTCTGCCAAATGGGGTTAGTGGTAGTAATTTATTTTAATAGTACATTATATGCAGGTTATTTATTTAGGATTCATCAAATGCTGATTACACGAAAGGAACTTACAATCAAGCCTTAAGCTGAATACAAAGGAAAATAAATTTTGACTAGGCTGACCCATCAGATGGCGTTTTATTAAGCCCTTTGACAAGTAAAATTCCATATGATCATAAACAGAGTTGAAGATACGGGACATAGCTGTAAGTGGCTCATTCAATAGATAGTTAGTCCGGTTATAGAGGAAGTCGTGACTGCTCAAAAAGCGTGACGGTACGGATATATTAAAACATTTTAGCAATTGAGGAGAGTCAGAAGCCCCCTGCAAACAATCGAGCGTAAAAACAGCTCTGGCGTTACTTCGTATAGTCTCTAGGTAGTTCACTGATAACAAACTAAGTCTGTCAGCGTAAGGAGGTAAAAGACGATCATTTTTCCATGGAATGTTACGCAGAACAAACCTTAAAAAGCTTCGCTGGACGGTCTCAAAGCGCTTAACATAGACCCTGTAAGAAGAAGACCACACTGGGCTAGCATATTCAAGAATTGACCTAACAAATGTACAATATAGAATTCTAGTGATATAGGGATCATTAAAATCCTTAGATCACCTCTTTATGAATCCCAAGGCAGCATTAGCCTTACAAACAACAGCATCATTATGATCGTCAAAAGAGAATTGAGCATTAAGCAAGACTACCAAGTCTTTGGATTTGTCAAGTTAGAGAATCAAACAGCCGAGGTTTTTTTACGGGAAAAGCATATGACAGTGCATTTGAACACGTTTAAAGGGAGGCAGTTGATGGAACTCCAGTTGCAGAAAGCATCCAAGTCCGAGTTCAGGAGATGGCAGTCAAGATCATTCAAAATTGAACGAAATAGCTTAGCATCATCATCATAATACAAAATTCTCGAGTGTGATGGAATTAGAGATACATCATTGATGTAGATATTGAATAATAAAGGACCCAGGTGACTATCCTGAGGTACCCCAGAATTGATGCGGATAGGATCCGAAGGAATTCCGCGAAACAAAACACGCTGAGAGCGCTCAGACAAATACGAGCGTAGCCATTGAACAAAACCCGAAGAAACCAAGAATCGACAACTTGTGAAGGAGAATTATAATATGATTACTTCGATCAAAAGCTTTACTGAAGTTGGTGAAAATGCAATGAACTTGTTTAGCTTGTTCGATATAAGAAATTTGAGGATTCCAATAAGTTAGTTGTTGTTGATTTACTCTTTATAAAGCAATGCTGAAAAGAAGATAGAAAGGGTTTGCAGTGAAAATAGAGAACCTCGCATACCAGGCTCTCAAAGAGCTTAACCAGGCAAGGAAGGTAAGCGATGGGCCTCTAATTAGAAATATCAGATTAAGTGGACTTTTTATGCATTGGAATGATAATAGAAAGTTTCCAAGACTTTGGAAAAACGCCACTACGGATGGATAAGTTAAATAAGGAGGAGAGGACAGAGACAAACGACATACCGCATTTATTTACGATAGCACTAGAATGCCATCAGGAGCACTCGAGAAACTGTCAGTTAGTTTTGAAATATGTTACATAGCACATTACCGATCTTGATACTGCATTAAATTAAATTATCTTAGATTATAGAGATATTTCATTTCTTGCGAATATACATTCCCAAGCACAGCCAATGCCTGTCTTCGCAGTTAGCAATCTTTCTTCCAAATGATCTTTCATAGATAGTTTTAAAGTTAACTTTATACCCAAATACTTATACGATTGCACCACTTCGACCTCGTTATCATTATAGTGCTACTTTTCACCTCGAGCTCTCGGACAACCGCCTTTCCAGAATATCATAATTTTTGTCCTTTCTAGATTTATTATGAGGCTCCATTTCCGACAGTATGATTCCGGCTTATTAATCATACTTTGCAGCACAATAGGTTTTATTTGCCAGCAGCACGACATCACCAGAATCCTTACATTTTCATTGTTTAGTGTTATTCCTCCCTCCACTTCCTCATGCATGTTATTAATAAACAGGCTGAAAAGTAAAGGGCTAAGAGGTCACCCTTGTGTGACTCCCATTTTTGTACAGAACATCTCAGATAAATTGGCTCCGTCCCAAGCATTAGCTCTAATAATAAATACATAGGTACATATACGAAAGAAAGACTAACTACTACGCACGGAACTAGATACATGAGTTATGATTCTTCTTGCATTCAGGATGATTTGAATACCTTCAAGGTTTGGTGTGCCTCAAATGGCCTGCAGCTTAACCTGGATAAATGTGAAGTTATGTAATTCTGGTGGAACACCAATCAGCTCGTCTTTGATTATACCTTTGCTGAAACTACTATCCGTCGTGTTGAGTCCGTTACTGACCTTGGTGGGAAGCTAGACAAAAAAAACTCGATTTCACTGTGCACATAAACTATATCGTGTCTCGGAGTAATTCAGTTTTGGGTTTTGTTAAACGGTGGTCAAGGGAGTTTTCTGATCGACTGACCCTTATTCAATTATTTTTCTCCTTGGTTAGACCAATTTTCGAGTATGCATCTCAGGTTTGGTCACCTTGCTATGCGTTTCATTCTAGACGCATCGAGTTGGTGCAGCGGAACTTTGTTAGATTCGCACTAAGGGACCTCCCGTGGAATGATCCATTAAGGCTTCCTCCATGTGAGGATCGCCTCCGATTGCTTAATATGCACTCGTTGGAGGAACGACATAGAATTGCTGACCTAGTATTTATTCACCAGCTTTTGAACTCGAATATAGATTCTCGCACTCTCGCAGGTTTGGTTACTGATAGGCATACCCCGTATTGCCTTTACTACAAGTTGTTCATTCTCGGTCTAACTATGGTATGCATGAGCCTATTAATCGCATGTGTAGAGCCGTGAATGTGTCCTATTTTTGACCTGGCTCTTACCAAGGATTTGCTTAAACGTTCTCTGTTATCTGTGCACCGCTGACTGTAGTGTTTGGACGTGTTTCACTATTTTCTTTACTAATAATCTTCTTTGCATGTTGGTGTGGGAGCCTCATTCACCTCAATATATGTTATATGGTCTGGTGAATAGGTCAATTGATTCCAGGCTTCTGCCTATGAAGTGCGCCTTCTGAGTTAGAATGGTTAATTCAATTAATATTTCAATCAAGGCATTGCGTCATATCTCGGTTAACTCTCTATAACTGGATAAAGAAGCGCACTACGATTTAAAAGTTTTTCTATTTTGGAAAAATAAGCCTTTAGGTTCCCCCCTTAATTGAAATCACGAAACCTTTATAATTCTGTTAAATTAATATTGGCTCTCCCAGAAAGAACGTCGTGATAACGTGTCAGCCTACAACTCCGCAGGTCCCAGGTTCGAATCCCATGGACGGCGACCAATGGTTGTTTTCTGCTGCCAACAGATTACGGCAAAAAGTTTGACAGCAGTTCGGAATCCACTAAAATTGTAGGTCCATTTGCAATCGTTATCTCAATTTGGTTGAAGTTCTTCTCTCGCTTCATACATGCCCCACAACTACTAGAGAGAACTAAAAATCCCTGGTTTTTTACTAATGCATTTTTGGATGGTGTGCTTTATTTTCATAATTTTTTAATGCAAAAACAAATACTCTCGTCGAGCTAAATCGAATGAAACCAAAAAACTACTTTTCAATTACCGGTATGAAATAGCAGGTAATTACATGGAAGACCATTCATGTTTTTACGAGTTTCCTGGTACTAAAATCGATTTTAAACTTACTGAAAATTAAAATACGCTACAAAAAAGAGTTACAGCCGGACTACATCAACTCTATTCATCTCTTGAAAACGAAATTATTTGTATCCATAAAATATATAGTTATGGTAACCAACTGAAAATATATGTCCAATTTGTTCAAATTTCATAAATACTGAACGTGATTGTGCCTTCATAAATATTGGATTCGCACCGGATATATCCTGGCAACTGTTAAAGCAGAGGTAACAAACAGCACTTGCTCACACCTTGGGGAAAATTGAATTTAATGCATCAGCCCTAGGCAATAGGTACCATATTGCATATTGGCATGTATGGATGCGAATCGTATGCCTCCCCACCTTACGAAAGTTCTATTTGAAGCAGGTACATCCATTCACTGCGAATGTTGTTTGTCTTGTTAGAAAAATACTATTTTTTTACGCCAATAGACATTCCTGACACATGCTCCTTCTTCTGAATATTTCATAATCAATAAGGACTACTAAGCGCTTTATGGCAGGATGTCTAAGGAATGTCGTGCAGATAAAAATAATTCCAAGACGTTTCAAAATTTTTAGTTGAGAAAATAATTTCCGAGTACTCTTTGATCATATTATACTTGCATTTACATTTATAAAAGGATAAGGACTGCTCCAGTTGAAATGAATTTTTAAAGGCTTATTAAGTCTTCTTTTGCTTTAAGGATTTTGTTATGTGCACTCGTGCATAGAAGCGCTTTTAACAAGCTTGTTACGCGACCAGAAATTGATAAGGCTCCTTTGATGGGAATGACTATTATGGATGATTTCAAGATGAACCGAAACTATGAGTTTATTATAGATATTCGACTAGAATGTATAAAAATATATTAGAATCGAAGAAAGTAAAACAAAAAGGACGAATTGAACCCGCGTAAAATTCATATCAACCAAAAAAAATTTAATCCGCAAAACACAAGTTGATTTTTTTATTTTATTAACTTCAATTTTATTTTATTTAAAGTGGATTCCGAACCACTGTCTGCAACCGCCATGGCCTTTTTATCGTGACATCGTGATCGAGTGGTAAAAAGTCGGAATCTAGCTGGACGAAAATTAATAACTTCGTAATACGTGGACCAATTTTGATGATTCTTTTTTTCTGTTGGGTAAAGTATGTTCTCCGATTGGTAGCATATCAAAAATTTTGTTGGTGAAGTGGGGGTAGAACCTAACTTCGCAATGCGTGGACCGATTTTGATGGTTCTTTCTTTATTGTGTATACTATGATTCCCCATTGTTAATAATGGAAAAAAATTATCCAAAGGTGGGCTGGGGATTGATAGAATATATTTCCCCATTGGTTTTATTCTAAGAGGATTATGGTTTTTTTTTGTTTATAAATTTTTTTTTTAGCGGGAGATCTGAAAACCTTCCAAAAGGCACCGGAAAGCCTTCCTATTTTCGTTGTTTTAAATTTTATCAATTCACCACTTTCAGACTGTAACAAAAGTTTAATTGGTCTACAAAATCTAGTGCTCGATGGTGTTTTGTTTTGCCATAATATAGATTTTTACCGCCTGCTTCTACGTAAAACATCTGCAATGCTACTATTGAAATCACAAACATCGATAGTCTTCTTGTTTCTTGCTGGGACTGGTTTTATCACTGAAGCGTTGCTTATGCTCATTCATACCAGAGGTTCCGTCACATCCCTATTTGAAAATAATTGTAACATCATTAAGTTTGTCTTTTGATTGCGACAACACTTCTTCCTGGTCGACCAATGATTGCAAGGATACCTCTGCAGAAATTTCCATAATTTTAATTTCATCTAGATAGCACTCTTTTTTTACTTCGAGGATAACAGAGTACGAGGGAAAGGCTTTAAAGCCACGAACATTCCGATGCTGTACCGCTTCATATGCCGATTTTGTCATTCTTCCATCTATATACGTAGGTAGCGCTTCTTTCTTAGTAATCTTTGCTTTTTTAGGGTTCCGTACGTCCGAACGAAGAAACTGATCCTTATAGGATCACCCGTTTTGTCTGTCCATCTGTCACAGGCAATTTGCTATGCTGGTCACTTTATGGGGGGGGGGGGGAGGGGGGATAATTAGAAAATGTAAAAAAAGTTTTGCAAACTGTACCAATGACATACCAAATAAAAGGGCTTGTTGTGAGGGTCTCAAATATTTTTTTTTATAATTTTAAAGTTTTTAAAGAAAATAGATGAAAATTGACCACTCCATCCCCCCCCTTATCATCGAATTTTAAAAATAATACAGAAAATAGTTCTTTACTTATAGATTACAGGAAAACCTATAAGAAATCTATAAAATAACATGGTAAATCGACTTAACTAAGCCAGGCATCCATAACTTCTCGTACCTGGACGCTCCGTCAAGTGGCAAATCGGTCAGGGACGCCGGACGCCTAGCGAGCGCATGTATTATTGCGTTGCGCGCTACGCTACGAGTGTGGTGGGGATGTTGAGTCTATGTCAGGTTAGCCGGCTAGCAATTTCCCTCTACAATCCGGTACCATACATACTTTTTTTAGTTACCACAAACAAATTTGGGTTAGATTTAAAAAAATATGGTAGATAACATATTGATCGTACGGAACCCTCTCCACGCGAGTTCAACTCGGGTTTTTTTTAGCTTGGGCAGTGTAGACCTTTTTTTCATACGTCCTGCTCATGTAGAAGTTCCGCTTGTTGCCATTTATACTATGGAAGTAGCATCACGTCGTCCTTGTGACCTCAAACTTCTTCGTGCAGCACATATAAACTCGCCAGTACTATGTGATTCCAGTAATGATTGTACTCGCCGTTTCTTTGTTTTTTTCACTTCCTTCCTTAAATACCTTCCTAGGACGACCCAATTAAATATTGACATGGTATCATAGGTAAACATATTGCATACAACCAAACAAAATCATCTAAATCGGTTTACGGGTTACGAAGTTAGGTTCCGCCCTTTCCCCCAACCTGCACCCGATCCTCGAAATTTTTGACTTTGCACCCATCTATCTCTCTCTCTAGTTCCCGCGACCCCTTGTGGGATATGGGGCGAGAAAAGAACTTCACCCAATTTGAAACAACGATTCCAAGTGTACGTACAATTTAAAGTGGTCTTTTTATCGTAATCTGTTGTCAGCGGAAAATACCCTGAGTCACCGCCGGTGGGATTCGAATTTGGGAGCGTTGGTTAGAAGGCCGACAGGTTATTCCTTACCCCACCAACGACATTAACATAACATACTCTATACAGTAAAAAGCGATTAATTCAAAACGGTTCAAGTGTTATAAAATTAAATCCGGTCATTAATTTAAAAAAATACGGGTCGAACCTTAGAACATAAAGTTTAACAGGAATGACAATAAGTTAGGAAAACGTCGGCATCTCTCTTTCTGTAGTAGTGACGGTTTTTTATGTGTTTTAGCCCATGACAATTGAGATTTTTTGGGGAGGGGTTAAGTGGTCTTTTAAACAATTAAAAATTTTATTAATTGAAAATGGTTAAATATCTTAATAATAGTTTTAAACTGCTTCACTTCATTATTATGTACAATTAAATTACATTTAAGAAAGATCTTCGCAAAGATTTAGTTTAATCACGAAAATATTACATTAATCATCTGGCCCCATTTGCTGTTTTCCCACGAGCCGCCACTGCTTTTAATGGCTTTTATGGTATTATATAGACGATTAACAAATTGGAATATTGGTGTCGGTGTTGAGGATGTATGGATTGGTTAACAATGGACATTTAAAGTTGGTGGCATGGTTGAAGTCAAGTCAAAAATTGTTGCTTAGTGCTTAGCATTTGTAGCAACGTTAAGAATTTGTTAGGAAAAGGATATGTCGAAATTATGTTGTCTACAGGTTTCGGTTAGCAAGTTTTTCAAATGTTAGCGGCCTACACAATTACACTTCTATTTCAACTGAAAAGATAGTTTACAATTTTTAGAGCTCCCTAGAACTCCGCTGTAGCCGGTCCCAAGCCCGGTTGAGAAAGGAGGAGGGAAACCCAAGCGCCAGCCAGAACACTTCGGCTTAGAAAGTATCTACGGGCTATACAAAAACACTCTCGGTGAAACATAGCACGCCTTAAGGAGCACCCCTCCTTCTGGGATAGGATAGGTAGGCTTGTAATGAGCTTATCTGAAAAACTATGCATACACACGAAACATCTTGACGCCCTATGCCCCCACAAGGAGTTAAATTAACCAAAGAGAGAGATCGCTTCCTTACAAGTACTGGGAGCACATCAATTGTAGGATTAGGGTTTGCAACAACAAATACTCCTGGTACTCCAATAATCTTTGCCGTATTTTCATGTTAAGTTAAATAGGTAAACTCTACTTTAACACAACATAACTTTAACATAACACAAGATATAGGTAGATGTAGTACAAGTCTATGAGTTAGGATATTGCACATCTACAAGAAAATAGCTTAAGCGTGCCAGACCTAGGCAATAACGCGGTGTCATTGAAGAGGTTACATAATTAAAACGACGAAAATATCTGAATTTTAACAAGAAACTAAATGAATGCCGCAGGGAATTACTCTGCCGTTGATAGGAACAAAGTAGTCAAAATAAGGTAGATAACAAGCACTTTTAAGGCGCTTTTATTGCTGCACACTTTGTTAATCCAAATAAGTGTGCTATATAATAGTCGCTCAGTTATACATACATAGATCAAGAGTTCAATAGCTTTGGCGACCCGAACAATTTTACGATGCTGTAAACTGCCGGTTCTTATTACCAAAGAAAAGGAGTAAAATCGCAAACAAGGATTGAATGAAACTTTCTGACAAATTTTGTATATTCAGAGCGCCTTAAAGATTGTCCTCTACCGTTTGTAACCAATTTTTAAGTATTTTTCGAAATGCCAGAAACTTTTATTTTAAGTTGTGATAGAAATGTAAATGCTAATGTTTATTGTTAGACATATTAAGGAAAAGGATGACGAATGGGCAAATAAATATGAAAAGCTCTTGAGAATTCTCCTCGAAAACCCTTTCCCGAGGAGCTCGAATGTAGTTCGGGATATCCTGTAAAATGTATTGTAGCTGATGAAGTTTGCTGACTTATTAAATCTATAATCCGCTGTAAGAAAACAACGTGGGCAGTAAAATCCTTTGAACCTCTAAAATTCCCGGGCATGGATGGAATACGGCCTATCATGCTAAATAAGGCACTAAAAGACATTGATCTATCTTTATCCCGAAAGCAGGGAAAATGTAACAACGTAACACTGTTGGAAGGACTACTAGATGTTTACATAAGAGAGGTAGGGCAGTGCCAGTATATTACAAATAGTCAGCATGCCTAAACTAGAGGCAATACCGCTGAGATGGTACTGCATGCAGTGGTGTCAGTTAGGTGCTTTCCTGTACACTGAAAAAGCCTTCAATAAGATAAAAGAAGAGAAGCCTTCAATAAGATAACAACGGAAGAAATTTATAATCGACTGAGGAAGCTTGGATTTAAAAAGGGTCTATATGACTGGGTAAATTCAATGTTGAGACACAGAACAGAACAGTCAGCTCCAGCATAGGCAATCTAGTAATTCGAATGCCCCTTTGTTGGAGTACATCACAGGGAGGGGTGTTATCATCACTACTGTGGCTAGCAGAGATGACCGAAATTCTAGACACCTTAGAGACGGGTTCCAGAGCAGTTGGCTATGCGGATGAGCTAGTTCTACTGGCATCAACCAAACTTCTATCCAAAATAAGTAAAAGGCGCGAGTATGCGCTTTGTAAGCTTGATGAACTTGGACTTGGCATTAATCCTTTAAAGAGGAAGCTGATCTTCTTCACCAAGAAGACGAAAATAACTAGGGAGAAAACCCAGTGAACCCAAGTATCTAGGCTTGATTTTAGCTCGACTGGTGAAGTAATATAATAGAACGCCTCAAGAAAGCCAGTGTGGCTTTCAGAACGTTTGAGTTGTTAGCAAAACAAGAACGAGATATTAAATTTCCCTTATTCTCCTAATAAATTCCCTTCCGGCAAAAGCCATACTAACGCATCATAGAGTTATCCCTTGGGCTTTGGCTACATTATAAAAAAATCTGGAGTTGATGTATAAGATTCAGAGGGTGGCAGGTACAAGTATAAAGAGACTTCTATTGTACGACGTCAACGTCGACACTAAAGATTATGCTTGGTATGTTGCCACTAAATCTATACTGCCAAAGCTCAGCAGCAACGAGCGCAGGCTGACGGCTGCTTGAAGGTGGAAGGATATTACTAAGAACGCCCGATGCGTTGACTTCAAGGGTACCCCAGGTCACGGCCTAAACTTTGGGAAAGGCTTCAATTGATAACTGCCTACAAATGGTAGAAGTGGTAGGAAGAACAGAAACATCTCCATATGTATACGGATGGATCAAAAATGAACACATGGACAGGAGCGGGATTAGCAAATGCCAGTGGCAGGAATCATACAGACTGCCGGACAAACGCAGTGATTTTAGGCACAAATAGCAGTGATGTACCAGGCAGTATTGCTGCTGTCTATACTAGAAGATACAGGTAATTACATCTGCTTATACACTAACAGTCAGGCTAGCATTAAGGTGCTGGACGTCATGGTGGTACAATTAAAGGTAGTACAATTATGCAAAGATAATTTAAAGGTAACATTTGACTGTAATGACGTGACTTTACGCTGGATCCTGGGACACAGTAGTATTCTGGAAAATGAAAGAGTGGATGAGTAGCAATGGACTACGTGGATAAATTCTGCCATCCGGGAAGCATAGTTACAGCAAGCGGCGGAGCTGAAGCTAATGTACAGGCTCGCATCAATATGGCTCGAGGTGGATTTAATGCCCTTGCTGAGATATGGCGCAATAACAACATCTCCAGACGTAAAAAACTCCGGATCTTGGAATCGAATGTAAAATTTGTTCTGCTGTCCGGCTATTCAAATTTGCAAGTGACTTGTCAAATAACATCTAAGTTAGAACCCCTTATCAACCGGTGTCTCCAGCGCAACCTTATTATCCATTGGCGGCAGGTCATTACCAACCAAGACCTACACGGTCAAACAGACTCAGACGGGGTAGACATAAGTGTTCAAGGGGAAAGTAGTAATATAATTATAGGCCATGCATAAAGAAAAGAGCCAAGCAACATCGCTCAAGAAGCTCTAGATTGGAATTGAACAATCGCGCAACACAGGTGAAGTAAGACAGCCAGATCAACAAATCATGGCAACAATTAAAGGCGTTGACGCAGAACCGGACCAAGTGTAGAGTCTGTGTAGTAGATGATGCCCTATGACCTACAAGGGGTTAAAGGAACCAGAAGAGAGAGAGAATAAACTACGTGAGTACTCCAATTGAAAAAATACGTCCATAAAGATGCATACAGGAAAGCTGATCTACGGTAGCAAAACATTAATAGATGTGACCTGTATATAATAAGAAGGAAACGAGGATACTCCTCAGTGGAAACAAGAGTGATACCAAAAGTTTAGTGGGGGTTTTAACGGGCTATTGGGCCTTGCTGCTAACGACTTTTGTCGTACCCTCAAGGATCCGGCGGAAATCGAATCAGTTCACTCATCTGGCAGTAAGAAGAAAAAGGGCTTCTTGTTAGTTTTGTTTTTGCGGAGCTCTGTAAACTCAGTAAAGTAGAGCTCAGATGTATTCTGAGGTTCCTAAAGAAGTCAGGATGCGTTGGAATGGCTTCGGTAAACGGAGGAGACGGAGTTGGATCAATTGGTTGATCACCACGGCATGGATGCCGGTTCAAGTTGCGGTTTCTCTGTAAGTTTTAAATTGGTCGAGCTCGCAGCAATGCAAAAATTCAATTTATTCCCCTTACCCTAATTCCCTCTTGGCCAAAGCCATGCTAACTAATATCATGGGGTTGTCCCCTGGCTTTGACTAACTAAATTATTTTTAAAAAAAGGTTTGAAAAATGATCGCTGACGGAAAAGAGGTACTAAAGACTTAGTTAGACAGCGGTTAAAGTGCTGCTGACGAAAGGTAATTTTGCAGCACTTATAACTTAACCTAACCTAACTAAGATTTAAATTTCTGAAAGAAATTTGTGTGCTTGTGTAGGGAGCACAAATATTGCCTTTTCTTCTACTTGAAAAATCGTAAGGATATTTCGGCATAAAGTTCACAATAAAAATATATTAATTGACAAGACTTTTAACTTCAGCGCCCCCCCCCCCCCTCCCCTTCCATTGGTCTAATCGTACATCCACCATATCCTTACTCTTTTCTTTCTTTCCACCATATTCTTATTATTTCTTTCGTTGCTAAACCATTAAAAGAAATCATCGACTTTATTGTACAGAAAAATTCTATGCAAGGACTCAATGGAGTCCGTTTTTTGAACTTTTTATGTGTTTTCCTTATGAATTCCCGTAAGGGTTGATGTACCCATATTCAGATATTATAATTGCTTGAATAAACACAAAGTTTTACTATCACTAAATTATACAAATTTCCCTCATTTCGCCGCACAACCATACTCACATGTGTTTCTAAGTGTTCTTTTCAAAAGTCATTAGTTTACTCACTTTACCATGGTTCTTTTGTTTCTCTACTTCTGCTGAATGCTCCCCTGTACCCTATACAGATTTTGAATTATTAATTTTTCACCTACAATATGAAGAGCATTCAGAGAGTTCCCATTGCATGATTGTACTTAAGTACATTCATATATATGATATGCTTACATACTCGTACATAACAAAAGTTATAACAATCCTTCGATGTGAGCGGAAAGAGTCAGCCAAAGTGGTTTTCTATTATATAGAAAGCGATGCACTCATTATTTCGGGCAATATTATGAATTCACTTAGGACTTGCTCTTCAGCAAACCCGACTCTAAATGCTAATGCAAAATCGATGCAATACCCGTATATGAGATTCAGTACGGTAGATACAGGCGATGTCGCAACACATAGTGCTCAAAACAATAAAAAAAATTTGTTTCCCATATCTCGAAATAGAATAAGCTTTTCTACGTTATGAGCCACCATTCCGGATAAATGCATGCATTTCTAATGACCTTTTTATCATAAAGTTTGCCCCCAGTTTGAGGATTGCTCTTCACTATGCTAGAGAGCTGTTGATCAACAATATTGTACATTTCCATTTGTATTGCAAACCAGGAGTTCTAGATTTGATTTAAGTCTCATAAATAAACATACGTTTTTGTATTCAGCAATCTAGATCGGAAAGCGGAAATTCCCATTTTTCACCAAGTGCGGGAGGACATCTAGAGTAGATGTAATCCTTAAAGAGGACACCATGTGAGGAAATAACAAACAATACAAATGTCAAGAAAAGTGAACAGTCATACACCTTAGCTTCCTATTTCCTATCCTATGGAAGAAAGAAGAACGAAAGCTTATCATTCCAATACACCCATAAGAACGTTTTAATTTGACAGGTTATTCGAATCCTTGAGACTTTGTAACAGAACCTTCTGATTGCATACTTATTATGTTTGTCCGTTAAAAAGTTATGATAAGCACTTAATTACCGAATTTATTTGATTTCGACGTCTATAATACCCAGGCGTTCTAATCAGGGCTTTCAAAGCATGAATTGGTTCGTGAGAACCTTCAAATTGTAGGCGAGCAAATGAGTGAATGATTCTGTTTTGTTGGCATTAATTATTTCGGAGGAAGTGAAAAGGAAAAGCGGAAAGCGTCGAGCTTATTATTTCTGAAGACTTAATTAGGCCAAAAGGTTTTTGTTTCGCCTATCATAAAAGGAGATAATGTGATTATCGTACGAACAGATAATATTATATCTATAACGTGACAAGGGTTATAAAAGCATAATAAACTGGTAGCGGTGACTATATTGGGCGTTGTAGACAGATTAACTTGATTTAGGGGAGACTTAAAGACGACGATGAATGTGGTTGTGGAGAACATTGCTTTAGAATTTACGGAGTTACGCTTCTTGCAAAAAATAGCTGAAAACATTATGAAGACTACTAATGTTGTATATGGTATTGGTAGAAAGATTCAGTAACACAATCACTTAATCATGCGGTCTCTCGTTACAGTCAGCTAGTATAGTTACAATCAGTATAGATTAAATGCAGTCAATGATGAAGAGAAGTCATTAAGGTCAAAGCAGTATTGTCAATAAAGAACATATAGTCACAGTCCAGTCTCGTATATAGTATAGCAAGCCTCAGTTGGCTCTTCAGCTGCCGCCTGGAACACCCAAGATTAATGTAGACGGCGCAATCGTTGGAAAGGCGGGACATGGAAGTAACCCGTTCGAGCATTCCATAAAGTGTTCGATCGTGTGGAATATGGAAAAATTCAGTGCAGTAAATCATACAACAAGACAAATCTTGCGTCTCTGTTCACGGGTGTCGAGAGAGATCAGATCAAGTCTAGCAGAATAGTATGGAAGGACGAAATGGTCGCTCCAGGGAAGGACGCTGTTAAGTTCATAATTCTTTAATGTACTGATTTCCTAAGTTCAATCTATAAACTCCTATTACTTGTTATTTACATTTGTTTTGTATACATTTTTTGCGCAAAGAAAGGTTGTATTTGTGAGTAAATAACATATAACGTTTTGTTCATCTTCAGCAATTGAGTCCAGTTGTAAAGTTAGTTGCAGGCAATCAGTCACAGAGTGCAGTTGAAATAAAGTTATCGCTAAGTCCCAAAAAGTTTGGTTTTTAATTTCATTTCCTCATCGTTTGGTTTATTTTATTTGGATAATTCTCAAAAAGGCTTGAGAACTACACATTGGCGCCCGAGCAGGGACTTATTAAACGATATCAATTGCATTGGTAATAATAGCTAACGTGACTTCAACTCAAATCATTTTGTTTGCTGTGGTTATCATCTGGATTCAGTGCAATCTGTTACTTTGGATTTATTACAAGGAAATCACATATTTTGAATTAAAGTGACTGCAACTCATATCGATTTTGGATTCTTTGGATTTTTTAGCAGCGAGTAATTAATCAATTGCTGTGCAACTCTGCGGTTCTGAAGTAACCCGTTACTCTGGATTTCTTCGAAGCTTAATATTCTAAGTGTATAATAATTCAAAGGGATTTATTTCGTGAGTAAACATTCAATATTTTAGTTGTGAATTTATTACTTTGGCATGAACTTTCTATTTATAAATTAATATAAAATACTACTGCATTTGGTGCAATAAAGACAGTGCTTGAATTACTGTTTCTCAAATACTTCTCCGTTATTGAGCGACGGTAAATTATACTCATATAAGAACTTTCGCAAATCAATTAAATCTCGGCTATTTAGAAATATTTCGGCTATTTTACTTAAGTTTATAACTTGTCAAAATGTTGGAAGATAAAGATTTAAATGTTGATAATTCCGTAAATGAAGGTCAAACGAATAATAAAAGAAAAATTAGTGACTTACGCATACAGCGAGGTACAGTAACTATGCAACAAACGAAAATGAGAAATTATGTTGAAACACCTGATAGAAATATGCCATATTCGGAATTGGAAACGCGATTATCATTATTAGAAGGTTACTTAGTGAGATTTAATGCTATTCAGGCTCAATTAGAGTGTGAAGATCCAGAGGAGGTCAAAAGTGACAAAAGGGATTCATATGAGGAAATCTATATTTCAATAAAAAATAAGCTTCTTTCGCTAATGGACCAAAAACGTCCCAGAAATTCTGTATCTCTTTTGGAGGCGCCTAGTTTTTCGCATCAAGTAAAACCTAATGTTAATTTGCCAAAACTGCACATAAAGAAATTTTCTGGTAATTTCGTTGATTGGCCTGATTTTTATGCTGCCTTCACCACTCTTGTTGAGGATAATGAGCAACTTTCCAAGGTGGAAAAGTTAGTATATTTGCGTGGTTCGTTAGAGGAAGGTCCTCTTCAAATAATTAGCAACATAGGCTTAGACAACAAAGGCTTCGATATTGCCTTCAATCTGCTAAAGTCGCGATATGAAAATAAAAGATTAATTTTTCAAAGCCATATAAAATCTTTGTTCGAACTTAAACCAGTAGATAAGTGTTCCATCATACAATTAAGAACATTTGCCGACACTGTCAAATCACACTTGAGGGCATTGAGTGTCATCGCTCAACCGAGTCAGATATCTGATGGATTACTTCTTCAGCTTCTTAGGGACAAGCTTGATTCAGTTACCAACTTAAAATGGGAGGAAGAAGCATCTCTTAACAGCATACCCTCATGGGAAGAATTTTCAGACTTCCTAGATAAAAGATGTCAAATGTTGGAAAATACAGAATATGGTCAACGTACTCAACGCATTGTAAAGATCCAAGAAGTAAATACGAGAATTAATAAATTTAAAACCCAACCACGGAGGTCTTCATTCACTGCTAGTAAAATTGATCTTACATGCAAATTTTGCAAAACAGTCGAACACGATATCGCAAAGTGCCAACAGTTTCTACAGTTGTCCGCCCTTGATAGATACACAGAAGCCAAACGAATGAACTTATGCATAAATTGTTTAAAGATTGGTCACACAGTAAAGAATTGTCGGTCAGGTCGCTGTCATTATTGCAATTTCAAACACCACACTCTGCTTCATAGAGATTTAACACAGAATCCTTCCAGTGCATATGGTTCTCCTTCATCTGATAACTCTAATCCTTCAACTTCAAATGCAATTGCTATGACGTCGCTAGTAAATGAATCGGATGCAGTCAAGCATTCTAATCTGGAGGCTCAAGGCGTTTTATTGGCTACCGCAGTGGTTGGTGTAAAAAATATTGCAGGTGAGTTTTGTCACTACAGAGCATTGCTTGATTCGGGATCTGCGCTTCATTTTGTCTCTGAACGCTTGGTTCAACAACTTCATCTCAAGAAATCAAAGGCATTTGTAGATATAACTGGTATAGGCTCTACCATCACCACTGCAAAATATAAAACCCATGTCGTAATCAATTCTCGGTGTAATAACTATCAAACTTCCTTTGATGCATTAGTAATTCCTAAAATAACAAGCAATCAGCCATGTCATCCCATTGAGCGTAAGAACTGGAGCATTCCGGATAACATAACTTTGGCAGATCCCAAATTCCACATTCCACAATCAGTTGATCTACTAATTGGTGCTAGTCTCTTCTTTGAATTATTGGCCGTGGGACAGATACGTCTAGGCGCAGAATTTCCTATTCTTCAAAAAACTTTATTGGGCTGGATCGTATCTGGAGGAAAAAATGCATTCACAGGCTGCTCAATGATTGCTGGTAATAGAACCGATGACCTTGAAGAAGACTTGGAGCAATTAGTGCATAAATTTTGGGAAATTGAGAACTGCTCATCACAATCTAAGTCCTTAATAGCAAATGATGATTGTGTGAAACATTTCCAAGAGCATGTAAAGCGAGATAGTTCTGGAAGATTTCATGTTCGATTACCCTTTAGCAAAAATCCCAAACTCCTAGGAAAGTCGTTATACATAGCCAAAAGAAGATTTTTAAATTTGGAGCGCAAGTTTGTTAAGGATTCCGACCTAAAATTGCAATACACCCAGTTCATAATGGATTATTTACAATTAGGACATATGGAGAAAGTCTCCGTTGATTTGCTTCCAGAAAATCATTATTTTTTACCTCATCACTGTGTCCTGAAACCTGCAAGCAGTAGTACCAAATTGAGGGTGGTGTTCGATGCCTCATGCAAGACCACGTCAGGATACTCACTCAACGACGTTCTAATGGTTGGCCCAGTAGTTCAGAATGACTTGTTCAGTATACTTCTTCGATTTCGGTCTTATAAATATGCTCTAACTGCAGATATCTCAAAAATGTATCGGCAAGTGCGAATGCAGCCTTCGGATTGTAATTGGCAATGCATTCTATGGCGTGCTTCACCAAGTGAGCCTCTTGAAATCTTTCGATTAGTTACCGTCACTTATGGTACCGCACCCGCATCGTTTCTCGCCACTCAGTGTCTTAATCATCTTGCGCAAGAAGAACAATCAAAATATCCGCAAGGGGCAAAAATTCTTCAGCGAGACTTTTACGTTGATGACATGTTAACAGGTGCTGACAGCGTTACGGAAATTAAACAAATTAAATCAGAAATAATTCAGCTACTTAATTCTGGAGGTTTCACACTAAGTAAGTGGTGCTCTAATAGTATGGAGGTATTAACATCGATTGATAGTAGAAGCTTGGAGAAATATTTAAATTTATCTGGAGACAATGTAATCAAAACGCTGGGAATGATTTGGCAGCCGCAAGCAGACCTATTTCGCTTCGATTATCAAGACTTCAATCAAGCTTCTTCTAAAATAACAAAAAGAACAGTTCTATCAGCGATTGGTCGTTTGTTCGATCCCCTCGGTTTGGTTAATCCAATAATTGTAAAGGCGAAAATCTTTCTACAGAAAACGTGGAGCTTAAAACTGCATTGGGACGAATCGTTACCACAAGATTTATACTCTGAATGGATTTCATTTCATGAACAACTTCATCTTTTAAAAGGTATAAGGATTCCTCGATATGTTTTTTCTTCTCCGGCCCAAATAGAAATACACTGCTTCGCTGATTCCAGTATGGTGGCATATGGGACATGCATTTACATTCGCTGTATAAAAGACAGTGGTATATCTTGCAACCTGCTTACTGCAAAATCCAGAGTGGCTCCTCTGAAAACAATTTCAATTCCACGATTAGAATTATGTGCTGCGCTTCTTGCTGCTGAGCTTACATCGTCAGTCCACAAGCTCTTTGCTCCACTTATAAGAAAGGTGTACTGCTGGTCTGATTCCTCTATCGTTCTTTCCTGGCTGTCATCATCCCCTGCAAAATGGAATGTATTTGTCGCAAATCGAGTATGTAAGATTCAGGAGCTAACGCAGGGCTATGAGTGGCGACACGTTTCCTCAGAAAACAACCCAGCAGATATCATTAGTAGAGGCGCGATGCCAGCTGATTTTATTGAATCCAACCTATGGTTTAGTGGACCTAGCTATCTCCGTGCACCCGATAACTTATGGCCTACAACTCGAATCGAGATAGTTGAGAATCCTCCAGAGAGAAGAAAAGTAATAACTTCATTAGCAGCTTCACCATCCGACGACCTAGTTGAATCTTCAAAATTCATCAATTCTTACTTGAAGCTGGTTAATACTTTCGCTTACATCTATCGATTCTACAGAAATGCAAAGTGTTGTTCGATAAATGCTACTGAGCGCACGCGCGGTCCGCTCACGGTTCAAGAGTTTGAGTTCGCGCTTAAGGTCGTTCTTCGTCTCGTTCAAAGAAAACATTTATTTGAAGACTATTGCCGATTATCCTCAAAACGGCCTTTAAAACAAAACAGTGTTATAAAGAACTTAGATCCATTTATAGACTCTGACGGGCTTATTCGTGTTGGCGGTCGTTTACGAAATTCGGAACTCGAGTACGAATCGAAGCATCAAATCGTACTCCCCAAAACGAGGTTTACTAATGCACTTGTTATGCACTATCATTTCAGGTACCTCCATGCGGGTTGTCAGACTTTATTAGCCAACCTACGTAATAGATTTTGGCCAATTGGTGGAAAAGGAGTAGTAAAACAAGCTATTCGATCTTGCATTCGTTGTTTTCGACTACGTCCAATGGTAATGGAACAGATCATGGGACAACTACCACGATCAAGAGTGCATCCGAGTCCTGTCTTCTATCATACTGGCGTAGACTTTTGTGGGCCATTTTATATCAAAAACCGGATTCGTAATCGTCCATCCTATAAGACATACATCTGCCTATTTCTTTGTCTGTCAGTCAAAGCAGTCCATTTAGAGGTAGCGGAAGGATTAACAACCGAAGCTTTCTTGTCTGTGTTGAGAAAATTCATCGCTCGTCGTCCACATGTCTCAGTTATTTATTCTGACAATGCCACAAATTTTGTAGGTGGATGCCGTCAGTTAAAGGAATTGAGGGACATGTTTCACACACAACAGCATTCTGAGCCCATTCTAGAAATGTGCAAGAAAGATGGTATTCACTGGAAGTTCATCCCCCCACGCTCTCCTCACTTTGGCGGCATGTGGGAAGCAACTATAAAGCAAGCAAAATATCATTTAAAAAGAGTGTTGGGATTGGAGGCTTATTCATTTGACGAGCTTCAGAGAGTTTCATGCCAAGTAGAGGCCGTTCTAAATTCCCGTCCTCTCGTTCCGCTTTCTAGCGACGTCCGAGACATGCAAGTACTTACACCTGCTCATTTTTTGGTTGGAGGTCCTATGACGTGCATTCCTGAAGCTTCTTATGTAGATCTTAAGGCTCGATATCTTTCCAGATGGCAACATGTACAGGCGAAATTACAGACATTTTGGTCCCGCTGGCAAAAGGAATACCTTCAAAATCTTCAAGTGCGCAATAAATGGAAGACGGTTAGTCCCGCTATTAAGGTTGGAGCTATGGTCCTTTTGAAAGACGAAAACGCTCCTCCACTCAAATGGCCCTTAGGACGTGTCGAAGGCATCCACAAAGGGAAGGATGGCCATATTCGTGTAGTCATCATTCGAACTATAGCTGGTCCCGTCAAAAGAGCAATCACCAAGGTTTGTCCCCTACCACTACTGGATGAAATTGATTCAACGTTGAAAGCTGATGCTTTCAAGGAGGCCGGCATATGTTAAGTTCATAATTCTTTAATGTACTGATTTCCTAAGTTCAATCTATAAACTCCTATTACTTGTTATTTACATTTGTTTTGTATACATTTTTTGCGCAAAGAAAGGTTGTATTTGTGAGTAAATAACATATAACGTTTTGTTCATCTTCAGCAATTGAGTCCAGTTGTAAAGTTAGTTGCAGGCAATCAGTCACAGAGTGCAGTTGAAATAAAGTTATCGCTAAGTCCCAAAAAGTTTGGTTTTTAATTTCATTTCCTCATCGTTTGGTTTATTTTATTTGGATAATTCTCAAAAAGGCTTGAGAACTACACAAGCGAACCTAAGGAATCTGCGCTGAACAACATCGATCCGGTTGATGTGGACGGCAAAATAGGGATCCCATACCGGACAAGCATATTCCAGAAGAGAAAGTGCAGAAGAGGAGCCTGGTTAAGTAGGGATCGTCAAGCTCCTTGGACCATCTTTTCACAAAGCCAACCATGGAATTGGCCCGACCCATAACAAAATCTACGTGGTCCTCGAAAGATAGATGGGAGTTGAGAACTACCTCCAGGTCCCTGACCCGATCAAGCCTCCCCAGCGTACTTCCATTCAAAGAGCGGTCAGAGAGAATGGGACTCTTTTTGCGGGTAAACGTCATTACAATGCACCTGTCATCATTAAGGGAGAGACGGTTACCAGAACACCAATCATGAAAAATTTGAATGTCGGAGTTTAATAAAGCAGTTAGTCAGGAGCAACGAAACATCATTAATAAATATAATAAAAAGGAGAGGACCGAGAATACTGCCCGGAGGCACGCCGGAAGGAACAGAGATTACGTTGGATAAGGCACCGCGGAATAAGATACGTTGAGTGCGCCCGGACAGATAGGAGGACAGCTAGTCAATAAGAAGAAGCGGAAACCCAAGTATATGAAGCTTGTAAATGAGAATCCTGTGTATATTCTGTCAAAAGCCTTGCTAAAGTCAGTGAATATGCAGTCAACTTGTAAGCCAACCTCAATCGGAGGTAGCAGTGATGCACACACTCGAGTAGGTTGGTGGTAACGGATTTACCCTTAATGAAGCCATGCTGAAAAATGCCAATGAAGGGTCGGCAATGAAAACGCAGCGCGTCTCTGATTAGGCCCTCAAATGCTTTCGTAGCCTAGCAAAGGTTGGCATGGGTCTATAATTAGAGATATCTGTTTTATTACTTTTCTTATGAAGGGGAATTATAACAGAACCCTTCCAGAGCCTAGGGAAACGGCCGCAGCACATAAAATAAGTTGAACAGAAAACAAAGAACAGGGCCAACCGACGAGCAACAGTTTTTTAAAAACGTAGAAGGGACACAATCAGGACCACAGGAAAATCCATCAGACTATTTCGACAAGTATTCAGTGACAGTAACAATATCACAAACTATGTCCTTGGGCTAAAGAGAAGTAGGTAAAAGCCTAGTAAAGTGGGAAAAATCGGTAGAAATTGTATCACAGTCATAATCACAGAAAGAAGTCGACGAAGAAATTGCTCTCGATCACCAAACCTAAGAGAGGAGGAGTAACGGTCGCTGTGTCGTTTAGAATTTATAAATCTCCAGAATTGTCTAGGGTTGGAAAGCATAGTGGCTATGGAGTTGAATAAAAAGCTATTGTAGAACGTCTGCAAATCGCGAGAGAACTGAAGGTACAGGTCGTAGAAAGTCTGCTGGTCTGCGTCGCACCTAGATGAGCAGCACTTTTTCTACGCCTTGCTTTTCAAGTTTTTCAGGCGTCTAAGGGAGCCGTCCAACCAGGGTTGAGACGAGCGAGCAGAGCGGGCAGAGGAGACAGGAAGACATTGAGTAAAACATGTGTAAAGAACGTCGTAGAAAGAGCAAATGACCAGGTCAATGTGGGGATCTGGTATATCTAGGTGAGAAAAAAAAATTTGGGGGGGGGGGGGGGGAGAGGCAGGTAGAAACCAAGGTAATTTAGTTTTTAGGAATTAGAATCCGACTAGGATATATAGTAGATCGGACCGGCTCAAGACAATTGATAGCTGTAGTCCAGTGGACGACCAGACTACTACCGACTGAGCGGAAACAGGAGCCAACTACTCGTAGGAGAGGTAAAGTTTCGTTTTAGGTGAGCTTGGCAACGCGGGCTATATAGGTGGACCAAGCACCGCATCGCAGTAAGTCTTGGATCAGCGATCGGATGGACCACAGTGACCAGCAAGGGAGCTGTCCAAAGGTGGTAAGCATACCAGCAATTATAGTAAGGTTTGCATAGGTTGGTGTTGAGTGAGATTTATATCTTTATCTAGCTATTTAACGCTAACGTTGCTAAAAGCCTAATTTCAACTTTAAAATTTGGACCAGTTACAGACGATAAAAATAATCTCGAGGAAAATCAGTTAGAACTTATATAAAAAAGTTGCTCGAAAGCATATCAATAGTAGATTGCAAAGCTGAAGTCAATGTACAGGCTCGAGTTGCATTTGAAATACGACGCTGAAGTATGGCGCAATAACATCTGAAGAAGCACCAAACTCCGGATCCACGAATAAAAGTTTAGTGTCAAATACATTTATTGCTAGAAGCTTTTGTCAACCAGTACTTCGCAGCATCCCAGGTATCTATTCATCGGAGGTTATTATCTACAAAGCCCTCTGGGTTTGATGACAAAAGTGGATTGAAGGGAAAGACGCCCAGTTAGGTATTTCGTTGGATAGCAGAATTTAACTCACAGCAATTAAACACCATCAGCACTGGTAATCTTATTAATAACAGAAACGCCAGGTCAAATCGCAAGCTTCGTGAATATTCCACAAACTTAGGAGTACCATAGGGATCCGTCGCGGGCCGTTATAATTAGAATCAGGAATGTTCGATAGTATTTAGATGTCAATTTGCTCAGTGCATAAATGACATTATTTTTTTCAAGGGTTCTTCTCGTGTAAAGTTGGATATCCCAATTAAAGGATTCAAGGAACGACGTCTCTCTTCATTAGGCTTGAATCGTTTAATTAAGCTATCTGATCTAACTCGAGAACAACAATACTACACTAATGTGAGAATAAAATAATATCCTTGAAAAGAATATCTAAGAAAAGCCGCTGTCTCAGCATGTGAATATCAAAGACAGATACCAGAAAAGTAAAAAATAGCTAAACAGGATATATGTCACGTCTAAGACGACAGCAGTTACTTCTATAAGACGACAGCAGTTGTGTTAAAGCAATTGTTTTGCGTTTGTAAAGCAATTATTAATCAAAACCTGCGACATTGTAGAAATTCGAATCTTGTGCAGAGAGATATAATCCGAAATGCCGCCAAAGGAGATACCTTGGCTTAGCACCCTGCGACTTTGCGGTTATAAATGAACCGCATGAAGTGAAGTGACAGAAAACCTTCGTGTTTATAGACGCGACATGCAATGTTTTGCGAATATTGAAGAAGTTACCTTGCGAATCAAATAGCACACACGTAAACTTATAAGTGACAAAAATATCACCAAAATAACCCAAATTAATTTCATTGTTCCAGCTGACATGTTGATCCTAGGGGCGTCATGAAAGGACTAAAGTAAATATTTTGAAAAGGGGAAACTTTCTAGTGAAATTGGATATGACGGTTTGCTTATTGTTTTCAACTTTTCAATTTCCAGAAAGCCAGGAAGGCTGTTACATAATCTATCCATTAAAAACTCACTTAGCTATTCATCAAGTATCCTTAAATGTGAAACTTCAGCATTAAAATTTAAATCCTACAGGAGATAACACCGCAGATTATATCTCGTAGCTAATTTGAAAGTCTATTACACAAACACAAAAGGAAGTGCTATAAAATAATCCCAAAACAATAATGTCCTTTTCATGTAGTAGCTTTGGTACATAATAGCTTTACATGCACACTAATGCATTAAGCTGGAATGCAAATTATAACCTCAGACGAATAAAACCACCAAAAACATCCTTTTGGGACTTAAAGTGTTTGATGCAAGCAAACATTGTAGAGGACTAGTTTTTCCTATTGTAAGCTAACACCAAAGAAGCTATTGAAAAGGATGCTCACCTATCATGATCCTTCTCCTTGTCCTTATCCTTATCTTGTTCCTTATCCTTGTCTTTTTCCCTGTTTTCGGTCATTGTGTGGCGAAAACAGAAAATGTTGGTGTGTTTCAATCAATCGGTGATATGGTAAACTGATGCCTGTTAAAATCCGATTAAGGCAAATCTCTGAAGGAGTTAAAGGACATACTTTCAAACCCTTCAGTGAAAAAGTGTTTAAGCTCAAACAAGCTCGTAATCAAATTTCAATTAAAATTCCAGTCTCCTTCAAAAATTCCAAATGAGTTTCAAGTTGATTTCGCTTCACTTCACAAAATAAGTGGCTCAACAGACAACCACACACTGCAACTAATTTTTTACCACAGAAAACAACTGCAAGGTAAACACCTAGCCACCTGTGAACGCTTCGTTTCACCACACATCTCAACTATAGCACTTCAAACTCTAAGCCCTTAGGATATCTTCTGCCGGGAAAAGGCCGTCTGTAAATAAATAGGTAATGAGAATGCCCGCGGGAGCACACGGAAACTGTTGAAAAAATATATTTCGGATTGGCGCGCGAATATCAAGGCTAGACCGGGTCGCATGGACGTCTAGTTACTACTAAATCTGAACAATCTGCAGCAGGCAAGGAAATATCTGCTACTGAATCCCCGAATTCAGGTCCGAAGCACATGAAAAGCTTACTGTGAAAAGAAGGTAAAAATGCTGGGCTTTGTCTTCGCGCCTTTTTGACTATCTCCTGTAAGCTTTCTTGGAGCTTTTAAGGTATAACTAGCTTTTAAGAGATAGCAATGGAAAAGGAAAATGTTCATACCCTAGGTGCAAGGTGCATTTAACATGGGTGAATGGACGACAATTCCCTGAAAGTTGTCCCGCCAACTATAGCACGTTTTTTTAAAAAGATTCTCCTCCTTTGTACGCAGGTGTACAATGCAGTGAACCTTTAGTGGACGCAAAAGAGAAGTCCTTATGGGTGTTTTAAGATAGACGAGAAGGAAGAATTCTATCTACTACAGTAGCTTATGCAATTCATTTCGTAAGGTAAAGTGGTAGGAATTGTTACCTGTTGCTTGAAGACATTCCAAGAATCCTTTGAATATAACTACAAGCAAATTATATGATAAATTTTCTACAGGTACAACCCCTTAAAATTCCATTGTTACATTTTCTGGGGAAGACTTTTCTATGGTTTTTTTTTTATACGATGTAGCCAAATCCTAGGGGACAACCCTTTGATGCGTTAGCATGGTTTTGGCCGGGAGGGAATTAGGGTAAGGGAAGTGAGGAAACTTGAGTCTTGTTTTTTTGCATTGCTGCGAGCTAGACAACAGCCCAGAGACGGAGTGGATTATTTTAATTTCTTAATAAAAGCTCACGGTCTTGCCGCTCAACGTATTGATCCAACTCCGTCTCCAAAGATTAAAAGATATCTTTCGATGTAATTCGCGGTTTATCTCAGAGAGTAGCACCACTTGATTGCTATCAACAAGGTACCAAGATAGATAAGATTGCGTTTTTGGCGCTAAATAAGCAGAGTGTTTGTTCCTTTTCAGGAACTCTAGAACTAGGTGAAAGGATTCAAAACATTTCTTATAAAATTGTTTTTTTTTTCACATTTTGCATGCCAACTTTACAAACAAGAAGACTTTCGAAGTTTTAGTACGGATGATACTGAAAGTGACCACGTCGAAGTAACATTGTTCGCCTTAAAATCGTCACTGGCAGAAACGTTCAGAATAACGTCATGAATCATAGACGATTTAATACCAATCTCTTGAGGAACAGTACAGTGCAGTAGCAGAAACAAACGTAAGGAAACTGAGGACAGCATTGCTTCTGTAGGAAGAGTTTGGCAGCAGTTGGACAATACTTTAAAAAAAATTTATATTAAACGACGTCGTGTACAGAATCAACCAATTATATGAACTCTGAAGAAAACCTTACGAAGCAAGAAGGGGAAATCGTGGTGAGATTCTTTCGGATTTAGAAAATGGTGTCGAATCATCCGATGTCCAGTCTTTAACTCGTCCGTGATGGTACAGGTAGAATGACGGTGACCTCGGATCAAACAAACGAGGTCCTACTGGATATCTGGGAAGCTTCAAAGCTGACTTAATCTGAAGAAGAAAGGCTAGCCATTGGATGGAGTAAGACTTGTAATTGAGTCGTTTGACCAATACAAAACAGCACGACCAGATGGTTTGCCCTATTACAATGGGGCGATTAAGTCCTAGTACCGAGGCTTAGAGGAATTTACATAGCACATTTGATAATATCCCTCATATTCGGTCTTATGGAGAAACATTACTTTCTTGCCGAAGCCATAGGAAAAGGATTAGACCGAGGAAAATTTCTATATTGAAGTGGCACGATCACCAGGCCACAGATGCAGGTTCAGACTTCTGCCTGCCTCTGTGTATTTCTTGCATTTGCAATTGCAAAAAATAAAAATCTAATTCATCTCTGGACAGTCTAGCTCGCAGCAATGCAAAATAAAATTTCCCTCTTCCCTCTAATTCCCGTAACCCCTAATGATTGCAAGTAGACGTACAATTTAAAGTGGATGCAGAACCACTGACATTTTCTCTGCAACCTCAATGGCCTCTTTATGTTGTCAGCAGAAAATAACCTTGAGTAACCGCTGTTGGGATTCGAACATGGGACCTCCGGATCGGTAGACCGACACGTTATCGACGACTAACCCTTGCATGTAATGCATCAAAGGGTTGTCCCCTGGGCTTTGACTACATCATAAAAAAAGGCTTTTAGACCAGTGAGCCTGAAATCCTTCTAATTGAAAACGACGGAAAGGATCATGGTTTGCCACGTCGAGAATACAACACTGAAGAAATACATATTAAGAACCATCTACAGAAACAGAGGGAGCCCACATCGCGTAGCGAAAGAAGAGTTATCTATTAGAGGAATCGCAATGTCTGCTATAATACACTTCGGTAAACTGGAAACTGCCCTTAGAAGGGTATATGGTTATCTGCTGGTAAGGCACATACTTATTCCAGCTTTTCTTGATGGTTTTGCTTAGTGTCACGATAAATGCAACGAGTTAATTACATTCAGGGAACTCTTCTAGCCAAAAATCAAACGCGAGCAGATTTTCATGAGGCCAAAAGTACAAGTTTTCCTTCCGGAAAATTTGCTCACCCACGCTCCGGTTTGCGAGAAGGATTGCCTGAACGCACGTTAACTTTCCGCCAAACCTATACGTTGATGGCGAGCCTTAACAAGCTGCAAGGTTAGACGGCTGATTGAGAAATATGCAATAGAGGAATACTGGATACAGTGGGACGATGTAGACAGACCAAAATTGCGTGCTTCCGGAAGGAGTAGCTTTGGATCGAAAGTGGTTGTTAGCACTTTTGGCAGACCTTGGGAAAAGGAAGTGGGTCTCGTTAAGGATACCATCAGTAAACTATGAAGAGAAGATGAGGTGACGGATTAAATACAACAACAAACACATGCTTGCAATAACCAAGGGTGAGGATAGAGAACTCTAGAAATTTAGCCAATCCTCGGTAAATTTCCTGGGTAAGGAACGAAAAGGCACCCAATAGAGAACTACTTCGGCGATCCAAGGGGACCTGTTTAGTGCTAAAAAATCCTACATCAAGAAGGGTACGCCCCCGTCAGTGAAGATTTCCACTTCCAAAGGTCTAAAAACAATTATTTTATAAACGATGTAAGAAAAGGCGGCACAACAATCCAATCCTGGAAATAGTGTATCATTCTGCAGGTTAACATGGAAGGTATCGTAGTTTAAATGTAGAAAAAGATATAGCAGGTTAACAGTAAGCGACAGCTGAAATTGCATCTTTTATTGGCTAGGAAAAGACATTGATCCCGTATGTACTTACTTCTCATCAGTTGTCTTCGCATTGACCGACGGATCTGGTAAGTTAATTCCCCATACCCTAAAGCGAGGGCAGTGAAATATTACATGTTCCACCTGTTCTTTCTGGTTAGGCCAGAGAGGACGGAGAGAAGAACTATTATGCCCAAATCTGAGCAGGAAGGCCCCATGATCTGATAAAAATTGCGAGAGGGGAGAATTTAGATGTTCATGTTTTCGGTTCGTCCAACTGTCGATATCCGGAATAATTTTATGTGTCACTCTCTCTTTTATTTGTTTTTTATTTTTTTTATACGATGTGGCCAAATCCTAGGGGACAACCCTTTGATGCGTTAGCATGGTTTTGGCCGGAAGGGACTTAGGGTAAAGGAAGTGAGGAAACTTGAGTCTTGTTTTTGCATTGCTGCGAGCTAGACAACAGCCCAGAGACGGAGTGGATTATTTTAATTTCTTAATAAAAGCTCACGGGGTCATCTGGTCTCGAACCCGGGACCCATGACATGTTGGTTTGCCGCTCAACGTATTGATCCAACTCCGTCTCCTCCGTTTATGCCAGTATTTCATCGATTTTGCCATCTGTCGATTGATTTTAGTTGTTCTTACTTCTTAATCGTCCTTTGCTGTTGTTGACTCGAAGCACATCTAATGTACACATGTAGCATTTGATCTGCGAGAATGTCAGATATAACATATGCTACTGCATCAGACACTGTCCTGAAGCCACTGATGGTCCTGAGGGCACCTGTGAACTGCTGTTCACTTCCAACTTGATTCCTTTTCCGCCCAGACGGGAAGAAGCGTACAGTAGAACTGACTCCACAACTTTAGCTTTCTCCTTGCTGGTTTAGGTCCACAGATGTTTGGAAGCATCCTTTCTGCTCATGTAATACGGATTATATTTGAAGTTTAGCCGATTATCCAGCATAACACCCAAATATTTTGTAGACTCCTTAGACCTGACTGTCAACAGTTATGTTCAAATATGCGACTGTTTTGCGGCTATTAATTAAAACGTTTTTTATTCCACTGATTCCAATCAAGTCGATTCGAGCCACTTCTCTACTATCAAAATTGTTTCGTTAGTCACTGTTTCAATTTGGTGGACGTGTTTCGTCAATGTGACCAATGCGGTATCATCTTCGAAACCTATTATTGTTGACTGTTCAGGTAAAGGTAGCCTAAGTATTTCGTCGTACATAATATTCCACAAAAGGAGGCCTAAGAGTGACCCCTGTGGCATGTATGCAGAAAAGTCGTTATATCCGTTACGTTCATCACTTTCATAACGTAATTTTCTGTTGGTGAAGTATCGTAAGATTATATTTTTTGAAATATTCATTCTCGTTAGCGCATTCAGTACCCACTTTGCCGAGTTAAAAGCATTCTTAATTAATGGCGTAACCGCCCATCGCCATCTCTAGCCTTCTATGGCTTTTTCTGCTATGTCTACTGGCATTTTGACAGCATCTCTCGTCGTGAGTGCTTTTCTGAACCCAAATTGGCATTGCACTCTTCTCCTCGGTCTTCGGAAGCAGTCGGTTATACACGGCTTTTTCTAGTATTTTCCTCATAGTATCAAGCAAGCAAGTTGTGCGGTAGAATAATAGATCGTCAGGTAATTTGCTTCCTTTTGGGATTAGCACTAGTTGCTGTATTTTACAGTGGTCCGGGAAGCTTAAATTGCATCTGCCAACTATTGAACGTAGGCGAAGTCCCTTCTTATACTAAAAATTTAAAAATAACTCTACGAAACCCAACCATTTCCATGTTCCCAACACGCTCTTAACCAAATTTTTTATTATAATTTTGCAGCCTCTTGCTTAGAAACAGCGAAAATGAGAGGATTTGCTACAAAAGATAACAGCATCCAAATACAGATAAAATTAAATTTTCACGTACAACCTCTTCTGTTCGCGTTCGATGACTTCCTCCAACTAAAAATAGCTGCTTTTGACATTGATTCAGATCAGCTCAAACAAATCCTTTCTACGAATTAATATTTATGGACTACGCCGAATGGCGTCTACCTATACCGGAGCTACTCACATAAAAAGTATTGTCTTTGAAATGCTAGAGCTTAATATTATTTAGGTCCCCTAAATTGGACATTGTTCAGAACTAAACCCACGTTCTATTTCTGAATTGAACATCCCAGACAGATATTGGTCGCTCAACATAAAAAACTTTCCATCTATGGTGGGAGGATTAAGTGAAAAATGGTTGTAGGTGGTTGGGATTATACTTACTTGAATCCACAGCAGTCTGGTTTGTAGAATAGAATTCATTTAGGGTACACTAAAGTAAGGAGTTTAGATGCATTGACATTGATAGGAATTAGGTATTCCTTGTGAATCCGCAGACAAATTACGGTTAACAATAATTCTGTTAGAGAAACTTTCTAGTTTGAACACTAATTCTAGAGCAAAGAGGCAGAGTTAGTCTTTCAGTTCGAGGAGCGTTTATTTTGTCAAAATAACTTTTACTATTTACTAGCAGAAAAGTCCTAAATTTCAGCAGCTAGCATTGCCCAGAGTTGAGAATCTCATTACACGGCGAACTGCTGGAGCTTTGTTATAAAGTTACCCTAGCAAAAACCTGCAATTGAAATTGTAAAACTAAACATTTGCAGGACTTATTCTTGCATTTGAGACACACTATAGCATACAAAAAGCGATTGCAGAACTCTAAAATTGTCATGAGTAGAAAATCCCTAAAAAACACGACTGAGCAAATCGATTCGTTTTCCATTCACTGGGCTTGAGTGAATCTTGAGAGTATAACCAGTCGCTTTAAATGGAGGCAGCTTGCATAGGACATCCGTCACTTAAGTCTTTAGTTAATTCCCGAACGGCGCAACTTCGACAGCAGATAGACGACAACGTCTTAAGTCGATTTGATGAATTACCTCCTTCAATTGTTGATTAACGACAATATAATTTGATCAAGCGATTCCATTCGAAGGACTTGAGCTCAGTGCACTGAAGTGTAATAATATTTGACTGATTTATTTTAGGTGTGGTGCGTCCGTGAATTGGATGGATGTCAAAAATTATGAGTACCCCCACCCCCCGCCCTCAACCCCTCTGGAGACTAAAAAAATCTTCTAATTGAATTATCGCTTTTGCGTCCTTTCTTCTGGGTACATCAGACGTGAGTTATATTCATCAAATTTTGTTTTACTTTTAGGTTTGCCGAAAGGTTTACTTACGCTATCGATACACCTACACGCTTTGTGACATGTCGATCGATTTATGCAGGATAGGTCAAGTTAGTTTTAGTTGGTTTAAGGGGTAGGGGGTCAAATTTTCGTGCAACAAATCAGTCAGTATGCCGACAAAATCTAATAAAAATCTACGAGCGTGTTGGGTACGCATATAATAGCGTTCCGGCATTTCGTACGTATATTAAATTAGCGAAACAAGCTTGGCGTATGGAAACCCGAATAAGCTCACAATTTGCCATTATTTTGTCGTTAATTAGTTCTGAAAAAAATTATTATGTCGTTCTTATTTTTAAAATACCCCCCCCCCTAACTTTATACAAGATTAGAATTTGTCGTTTTACTTTTTTGTCGTTAGTGTACGGTTGAAATAGATTTTCGAGACGACTTTTTTTTAAATATATATATATGATGTTGTCAAAGCTCAGGGGATGCCCTATTATGCTAAAGCACCGCCTTGGCAGGAAAGAAATTAAGGATGAGGGAAATAGATCAGGAGGTTGAGTGAAGGAGGTGTCGATGTGTCGTTTAAAAGTTTCGGGCTCATAAGACGAGAGAAAAACAGAAGATGGTAAACTATTCCACAATCGTGTTGTTCTGCTGAGAAAAGATTTCCGAAATTTTACGGTCCAGCCAAATTTGACCTGGAGAGTATATCGGTGGGAGCAACTTGTAGTTCTTGTATCGCGCGTTGTCATGTATCTACAAGGAATCAGGCTAGCAATTTCGTTAGAACAATGGCCATGGAAATAGCGATAGAAGAGTGAGAGACAACCGACATTCCGTCGATGCTCTAGAGAGTAAAGGCCCTCAGAGATTGAGGAATGGCCAATAAGTTTAATAGCCTTACGCTGGACTAACGCGGACTATATATATAGGAATTATATTCAAGTCTAGGCCTGATGTGTGATTTGTAGATCAGCGCTAAGTCAGATGGGGTGAAATACTATAGTTATAAGACAATTTTGATTTAAACAATGGCACTGCAGGCAGACGTTTTTAAGCTTACATTCTTTACTTGCGACTACAACTGAATAGCGAATTGAATAAATTACGTCACAATTAAATAAAGTAGACTAAACAGCAAATTCTGAGATTTTTTTTTCAAAAACCGAAAGACATCGGCTTTATACGGCGTTTACTCCCCGCTTTCGAGGATGCTGATTACAAACAAAAAATAGTTTCAGATGATATTCTCCTTCCTTCTGGTTGTTTACAGGTAAAAGGATCGAAAATTTATACAAGCGAAATGATAAAATGGTGAACAGGCCAGCAACTTTAGGACGTTTAGACTCAGAAGATAGATGAAACCACGTTTACACACACAGGGAGGATAAAATCGACCCCCAAGGGTAGAAACGGTCATATACTTGCCATAATTCTTCTTTCTTTGTTATATGCACAGGTTTGGACATCACTGCTCTAGAGCGAAGACCGAGGTGTTGCGTACGCTTCAGTGGTAGTTCTTGCAGAACTTTTAGTTTCACGTTCTCCTGTTTTTTAAAGTATTCCTCTATCTATCATTCTCTACTTATGAGCGCTCATTCTCATTAGTCAACAAGAAGAATCAAATCATTGTCTTCATAATTTTGGTGAGTCCGAAATCGTCGCTCTTGATATTTCAAAGGCTTTTGATAGAGTCTGGCATGCTGCCCTTTTAGCCAAACTTCAAACATTTGGTCTGCACCCTACCCTCGTTAAATGGATAGAGAGTTTTTTGTCAGGCCGTTCAATTCGTGTAGTAATTGACGGAGTTACATCTGATTCCTACGAAATAAATGCCGGTGTACCTCAGGGTTCAGTTCCTTTACCAACCTTATTTCTTCTTTTTATTAATGGTCTTTTATGCCTTACTCTCAATCCTATTCATAGTTTAGCCGACGACAGCACCCTTGATTTCGCGTACTCATTTGATACTGTAAGGAATTCACGTGGAAATGCTACAGAAGTCAATCGGGAACGCATGTTTAGATCATTAAACAACGACATTCCTATGGTCCTTGCTTGGGGCAGAGCAAATCTTGTTACGTTTAATGCATCCAAAACTCAATGCTGTTTAATGTCCCTTAAAAAACGCCCAGTTCACCCCCCCCCCATTTCAGTCGACGAAGTGAATATACCCAATTAGCCTTCACTAAACATCTTGGGTATTGAGATATCCAGCAATCTTAGCTGGACAGATCATATATTTGCAATCGCTAAAAGTGCGATGAAATGTTTGGCTTTTCTACAGAGATGTAAGAAATATTTCACCCCACCTGACTTCGCGCTGATCTACAGGTCCCACACTAGGCCTAGACTTGAATATAATTCCCATATTTGGGCAGGGGCCGGACACACCGTACTGTCCGCGTTAGACAAAGTCCAGCGTAAAACTATTAAACTTATTGTCGATCCCTCAATCTCTGAGGGCCTTCACTCTCTGGAGCATCGACGGAATGTCGGTTATCTCTCACTCTTTTATCGTTATTTCCATGGCCATTGTTCTAACGAAATTGCTAGCCTGATTCCTTGTAGACACATGGCAACGCGTGATAAAAGATCTACAAATCGCTCCCACCTCTATACTCTCCAGGTCAAATTTGGACGTGCCGTCAAATTTCGGGAATCTTTTCTAAGCAGAACAACACGAATGTGGAACAGTTTACCATCTTCTGTTTTTCCCTCGGCTTATGAGCCTGAAACTTTCAAACGGGGCGTACATCGACACCTCCTTCACCCAACCTCTTAACCCATTTCCCCCATCCTTAATTCCTTTCCTGCCAAAGCAGTGCTTAAGCATCATAGGGCATCCCCTGAGCTTTGGCATCATCATATATAAAAAAAAATCAAACTGATGCAAATGTTGAGAAATGACTCTTCGGGATCCGTCACGGGACAAAACTGAGATCCGGTTCACTTGACTCACTTTTGAGAGCCGGATCTTTGAGCTGGTTCAGATCTGAGTTACCCATCTCTATTTCATGCACACACATTAGGGCCAAAGTGGGATGAAATTGCGTTTAATTTACATTGCCAGATATCTTCAAAACCTGCATTACGTAATACTTAACGAAGTTAGACTACCCCTCCCCCCACCCTAGGCCAAATTTTTGTCTCCTATCAGAAATGGGGGATCATACTCCGTACAACAAAAAACATACTCTACCCAACAAAAAAAAGAATCATCAAAATCGCGACAACGCGTTGCGAAGTTATGCCCCGTCAGACATAAAAAAAAAACAAAAAAAATAAACGTCGAACTTAGAATCTCTGTTTTTGGGAATTCGGTTAAAACTTACTATTGTTGGCCAACAAATTAAGGGGTTTAGTCAAGGTTTTCTAAGGCTGGTCAAACCTGGGCAAAAGTCTGATTGTTCAATTTCACTCTAATAATGACTGCTGGGCGGGTGTAAAGTTAGCCCTGTCGGAGGATTTGCATGTCATTGAACAGATGGATTATTAAAAAAAATTATTCAAAAAAAAATTTTTTTATAACTAACTTTTTTCAAACGGGGGTCAACAATTTTAGGGGTGGGTCTACGTGGTCAAACGATGGTCAATCGATGTAGCTCCCAATTTTCGAATTTCATAACATTTTAAAAAAGTGTGAAGTTAGCCGCAATTTTTACTTTTTCAATATCTCGTTTTCAAAAATTGGGTTAACAAAACTAATTTGTGGGTCAACATGGTCATTTCCTGGTCAAACGAATTCGATTCGGTGGCTAACTTCACAGATTTCATCACTTCTTCGAATTTTGTGATTTTGCTAAGAATCGAAGTTGAAATAATTCTTTTCCCTTAAATTTCTCAGAAATAAACTTCGAGCGATTACTCCCTTTATGCCATGCCAGCATGGGATCTTCATAAGAAATAATTTGAATTTATGCATGAAAAAATTCTCTAACTTCAGTGAAAATTCCTTGGCATTTCCCTGACTACTTTGACTTTCCTGGTTTTCCAGAGAGTGGCCACCCTGTATAAGTAGTGTTTTTATTTGACGTGGTTAGTTTGTAAAATATTATTAAAGTGTAAATATATTTTACTTACTACTTACCCCTAATTTCATTTCCTGGACCACTTGCATACCAAGCCGATTAACCACTAAAACACTAAACACAATTTGTTGATTCCTTCTACGATTTCCACTTTCCTGGCGGATGTAGAACCACACAAACGCACTGAAACTTAATCAACTTATTAAAATATTTGTATAACTCCACTAAATTACACATTATTTCTCTAATCAATTGAAATGCTAAATACTTTCCACGCAAATTCAATCTTTTCCCGATTAAATTACAAAAAACGTCCACGCACAGTATCACAACCAAGACCAGACGGCAGTTAACAAATTTATCAAATTTCTCCTAAATAACTCATTCTACAACCATATCCCTTCGTATATTTTCGCAACTTATATAGATTACTCATTATTTCACTAAATAATTGAATCTTTTAATGTAATTCATGCAAATTTTAATGTTTTTCCGAATATTTCACTACAAACGTCCGTCCCGATTAGAATTTATACTTTAAAAGCTCGTTTGACAGAAATAGCGGGACTTTTGCATGGACTAAGCGCCTTATTGTAAATATTTCAATAACAAATGTAGGCAAACTTGTTAAAAACGGTCATATTGTACACAAACGAGACTACTGCCACCTACTGGTATAATATGTAAATAAATAAATTTCATTAAAATTGCAAAAATTATCTCAAATATGTAGCAAAATTAAGGAAATAATATATTTTGTTACATTTTAAATAAATTACACTTTTTTATTGATTATATTTGAGTAAACAATAATTTTTTTCATATTCTCCAAATTAATAATTTTCAAATGTAGATGGCGACTAAAAAACTTAATAAAAAGCTTAAAAAGCTTTTATTTGACGTTGACAATTGACATTACCCAAGTAAAACAGCTCATCCTCCGATAAATCTGAGGAAAATAAACAAGAAAATCCAGGAAAATTATGGATTCGAATGCCGACGACTTATTAAGTTTTAAAGAATTTCCTCCGGTTCATGGTGTTCAAGGTGCAACTCCTCCTACAGCCCAAATAAGCATTAACTCTCCACAGAAAACGTCCAGTGTCGGTGACGGCGGAAAAGATCCTCTTCAAGACTTGATAAACGACATGTCAGCAAGTGTACGAAATCTCGGCGAGCAAGATTCATCGAATCAACGTTCACCAGAATCAGATGGTAGTCCTGATGCGCGACCAACATATTCCTTTTGGAGCATTGAATATTACCAGCAATTTTTCAACGTTGACACTTTAATGGTTGTGGACCGAATCGCAAGTGCCATGATTCCGCGGAGAGCTCCGCCGAATTATTTAAAATCTCATATTGGATTAAATCCAGATCTATATGGACCGTTTTGGATAGTCGTTACATTGGTAAGAATGCATTAATTCAGATTTACTAAATCCTGTTAAGGTTTTTTCTATTGCAATTAGTGGCAACGTTGCTAATTACCTTCAATATGCCAGAGAAGACTTACAGTGGAAATACAATTTTCATTTGGTGTCCTATGCAGCAACAGCCATCTGTTTTTATGCTTGCTTTATTCCAGCGACTTTATGGGCAGTCATGAAATGGAGTATACAGCCTACTGACGATGACTTGGAAGCTGAATCGGTTTGTACCACAGTCGCAAAATCATTTATTTTACAATTTCAAAAAAATTTATATTTCAGAGTATTTACACTCCTGGGCTGTTGAGTCTGATGTGTATTTATGGCTATTCCCTTGCTATTTACATTCCAGTATCAATTCTCTGGGTGATACAGGTACAGTTATGATTTTATTTATGAAATAATAACGTAAATTTTTTGAATTTTTAGATATCCTTCCTCCAATGGCTTTTGGTTATAACTGCAGCACTGCTCTCTGGTTCAGTACTAATTTTTGTACTGACTCCAGCTTTGAGAAATTCCAAATATTCCTTGTTTATGATTGTTGGAATATTGGGGGCTCATTTTTTACTTGCTGCTGGATTTATGTTATATTTCTTTCACGTTCCTGGCACTACAGCAGAAGCGAAAGTGACGGTGGTAGCTGAGGGAATCAAAAATGCTCTTGCTACTAACTCGACCAAGACTGGGTAATGTGCCAGTTGCCTCTAGTCTAGTTAGTTTTGGATATCTGTTGTATTATTAATAAATATTAGTTAAAACTTTTTAGGTAATTACCTTATTTGCAAAGACAAGGATCCTTCCTATAACCAACCCTTTCCTGTTTAGGTTATCAATTGAAAGAAAAGGTTTTGAATCAAGACACAAGAGCTTAAGGCAATTCATTTTGTTTCCATGTTTTGCTATTACTAAAAATTAGTGAATATGTTTTGAGACAACTTATCGTTAACTTTAACCAAAACCACAGTAGTTTTTCTTTAATTGTGTCATCATAAAGAGTTGCTACACATTTCTTGTTCCTTTTAGCGGTAGTAAATAGCCTCCAACCCACTTTAACACATCGAACCCTTCTTTGTTAGACTTGTTCATCACTACAAACAATGTTACAATATTATATTACAAAAATTCTATAATATATAATTCTCGCCTGTCTCAGGGTTATGTATTGTCTTTCAAGTTGACGACTTCCCCGGCTCTTTTCGAGATTATTTCTCCTCCGGACTTCTGGCCTAAGAATTCCATCGCGCACGACGGATCAATAACGAATGGTCCAAAAAACTAAGTAGGTTTTCCCTATACTATTAGAATGTAAGGGGACTAAGAACTAAAACAAACCATATATTTCAGGAATCCCTTGCCTGCTGCTACGATGTTATCATGTTGACTGAGACTTGGCTTCATCATGGTTTTAGTGATGCAGATATTCTTCATGAATCCTATCAGATTTTTCGTAGTAACAGACATTATGGTGTGCTGGTTGCTTGCAGATAAACTTTAACTGCAGCTTAGTGTATGTTCCTGCCTTCTCTAGTTCACTCACTATTGAACTCTTGATTCTTAAGCTGTCGCTACCTAAGCTCAATACATTTTTGCTCTGTTGCTATATTCCCCCTAACCTGGCAAACTTCGTTGACAATGAAGGGCGCAGTCTTTACGATATTCTGACCATTAATTTAGACTTCATCCATAATATGACGAACCCTAAAGATGAAATTCTTCTTTTTGATGACTTTAATTTACCCAATGTTCTATGGATACCTAACTGTGATGACGATGACTTCCTTCCCTCGTGTTATCCCACATCTATTCTTGTGCTTTCTTCTGATTCGACTAACACTATAGTTGAATTAGTTTCTGATCAGTTATCCGCTATTGATAGTTTTCATCCGCTCATCTTTCTCTCGTTCTGTTACGATGGTACTCGTATTGCGGATCCCATTTTCGAACACCATGCTTTTGACTATAAGAAATCGAACTTCTCTGAGATAACGTCTTTCTCCTTATTTTTCGGCATTGCTGGACAATAATGATATTGACTCCTTTGTTCCATTAAAACGCATTAGGTCTACGTGCTCCGCTCTCCTGTGGTACAATGTCGTACTCCGCAGTCGTAGGAACAGAAAGAACAAGAACTTGTGTTGTAATAGCGAAAAGCGTATTCTGACTTTTTGACCTATTATAAAAGCTTTAAGGCACTATCCTACTCGCTCTATAAGGATGATCAGTCATACCGGCTAAAACCCCCATCCCCCCTCCAGGAGGACCATCACGGAACCGGCTAGGAGACATTACCTCGCGGTGGAGTCCTATAGAACAGCATCCTACGAGGCCCGCGAGCCAACCGGACTCCCTAACGGCAACCCCCGCTCTCTCACTCCCCCCAACAAACTAGCAGGCAGCCCCGTTGTTGTCTCCCTACTTTTGGCGAAGAACTCTTCTCACAAAAGTGGCAATCCTTCGCCAGTGGTCCTCCCCCTGGAGCATGACCCCAACTATATTATCCGGGGTTATGCTGCCCGTCTCCACTTCTAGCTCCGCCTTCTCCGCTGTCCAGCGGATACATTCAAAGAATTTGTGGAGAGTTGAGTCCAATGAGGAGCCGTAGTATACACAATACGGTCTCGTTACCTTCCCTATGCGGTGGAGAAATGCCCGGAAAAGCCCCCGCCAGCATTTGGGTGAGGTAGTAATCGCCACGGAGAATCCCGTCTATCCTCCGTCTCGTGAGGGTACGGTCCCTCATCATCCGTTATAGATACCGAGGGACCCTGAAGTCGCGCTCTAATGCCTTGAGTGCATCCCCCCCACACCTTACCGAGTTGAAGGCGTTGCGCACATCCAAGGTGACCACGAATTCACAGCTCCGAACAATTTCTTCAGAGTAATGCGGCTATTAACATGTTTTACCATCGAACACCACATATAACAAGGGATATCCCTACATGATACCCCGACGAAACGGAATAGGAGACAATATATGCCCCTGATGCTTTATGGGAAAAACTTAATCTCTATACAGACCACTGATGATCTCAATCCAGCTAAACGGAAGCCCAAACACATTAAGAACATGGTCATTGGCGAGCTAGTTTGTACATGGTAGGCGAAGAGATTTCTACCTCACAAAAAGCGGTATGACTTCGAGTTGTCTGGAAAAAGTATTCGATCGGAGACTCGTCCTCTCTCCAAGCTATGCTTATAGTTTTGTGCTTTCAGTCGTTCCTTAAGTCTCTCGTATTGTGAGAGCAACTCTGGTTGCTCGTGCAGGAGCGCGCCAATTCCGGTGCCTTCAGTCGTCAAACTCGAGACATGATATCTCGTCCGATTGAATCTCGTCTCAATAAATGAGCGAAGCTGAAGCTTTACAACATCCCACCAATGGCTAAGCTTTGAAAAAATATTCTTATTATCACCCCATTGGTGCCAAAAAACTGAATTAATTCTTCGATGAAGTGCTCCGAATTCAACAAGTTATTGTTGAAGTAAGCAGTTCGCTTTTCGAACAAAGTGCTAGTCGCAACAACAAGATAGGTAGTCCTCGTGACTCCCTGATTGACAGGACCTCTTCCAAGCCGAACCCCCCCCCCCCCCCTAGGTTCCACAGATGTCTTAAGATGCCGTCAAGCCAGTGACGAAACAAAGGAGAAGACCCCGACTTAGAACGATTCTAGCAGTGACCCAGGAAACCGAGGTTAGTGGCGACAGTGGGATAACTGGATACTCATTTGCCCCCACTAAGGGAGACTGGGAGGGGACGAAAAGGGACCCGGTTATGCGGTCTGTTTCGGCTAATCCCCAGAGAGGTGTTTTTAGTGAGTAAGAATCTCATACTACCGGAGGGAACGGGCTGTCTGGTGTCTTTTGGAAGATTTTCACCTCTCCCGCACAAAACAAAAATGGCTTTGTCCGGAAGGGAATAAGGGTAGGCCCAAAACGCAGTGGAATTTTTAATTTTATTTAATAACTCAGAAGGAGACCGAGGCTCAGAGCCTCGAACCATGGCGTATTGATTGTGCCATTCCATCGATGCAACTCCGTCTCCATTCAAAATATGGAGTAGTTTAAGGTAATAGCTCGCAAACGAACTATGTGGTTAGTGGGGAGAGACCTTCTATGCATTACAAGACGGAAAAGGAAGCAGGCAAAGAAACGAAACTTTAATGACTGACTGGAAATTATCTCAAATTAATAACGAAAATGATTCCTTTCCTGAATTTTTCTAAGGAATCCTTGGAACATTTGCACTCTACCAATTTACGAAAACATTTCGTTGTCTGTTCTCCTCCACCGCGTCCATGTTGCAAGAGTTTCCTAATGAAGCTATTTTTTACTACTTTGTGATTTTATCTCCTTCCCAAAAAGCCGGTCTTTCTATTAAATTTGCATATTCCACCCTCAGCTGATACCTTTGAATTCCCCCTCGAGAGAAAGCTGTGCAAAGAAAACCAGAATTTTGCGCCCTTTCTACTGCAGTTGATTGCTTTCCTCATAATGCCCGAAGGCGAACAGAATTTATTTAAATAGGACGCTGACGAGCCATGTTAGTACTCAGCTGATTTAAAAAACAGGGTTGGGTGACAGGATAGAGTTGGTCAGGATTCGTTACGTAACAGGATTCGGATCCAGCATCAACGCATGCATGAGTTTCAAAGAAACAGGAATATTCTGGATAACTCAGGAGGGTGAGGGAAGTGAAAGTACGGTGAAAGGAAGGAAGTGAGCGCACAGGTCCCACCTAGTGACAATCGGCTGTTAAGCAAGACACGTGCCGCAAAATTGGCTAAAACTGGGTGACTTGTATTTTTTTTTTAATTTCAATTGAGTTGTGCCTGGGGATTTTGTATTCAAAGATCTGGAAATACAGTCACCTACCCACGACAAGAAGGGATTTAATTGAGAGGACAAGGGATGCAGTCTGAGCTGCTTTTAATGATGTCCACTACATTAAGAGATTGGATTCGAGTGGGAATTTAAGGATCTGATAACAAGGACGAGAAGATTTTTTGAAATTTTTCGCGTTTTATCAAATTTTGCATGGTGGACCCCTTTATAGAAAGTGAGAGACAAATCTCGTGTTTGTCAGGTCGATTTTTGGGCGCTTGGGCATTTCCGTTTGTTGCGCTTTTTTCTGTTTTCTTTTCTTTTCCAAGTCAAATCACAAAATAAGTGTGGTAAAGTAGCGGCCCATAAACTGCTTTTATAGCGTACAAATACGAGCATACAAATCTCCAAGGTAACAGGCCCACACTAAAAAGGATACACATTCCCAGGCGATTTGCACTTTAATGCGTTTCAATTGCGCATGTCATTTTCTGGATGAATTTTATCTGCCTTTCCAGTGCAATCTGTTTACGAGAATGAATTGGCGAGGAGTGGAAAAGTCCCAGATGCTCCTCGCACAGGGTGTTCAAGTACCAGATATGTCTTTTGTTGGATATGGGTCACAAAATTGTTATTATAAAATATTTTTCTTTTATTTATTTTTTACATAAAAGTTTATGGAAGATTTCAAAATCATCACGAGCCCACTTCTGGTATTAATTTTAAATGAGCACCCAATTTACTGTCTTCCTTTCTTGTCCCTTTAACCATTACAATAGTTTGCTACTAGAGGGACTCATTTGTCAATTAATTGATAACTTTCCGCCCCAAAGGTTAGGTTAAGTTAAATTGGCAGCCTCCCAAGAGGACAGGTATACTTCCGCCACGATGGTCCATTGTGATACCACATGATCCAGTCCCTTTAAGTTAGAACCTCAAATTAATTAGAGCTCCTAGTAAAGCGAACTATGTCCCAGGTGTTTATGAATCCCAGTTAGACTAGGCCCTTTCAGAAGGGGGAGCTTAAATATGGGCTCCTGCAATTTGCTAGAGCCGGACAGTTACAGAGGAGATGTGGTATAATTTTCCCTTCTTTCTCATTCTGGCAACTTCTACAAAAGATGTTTGAAGCCTCTCCTAGCGTGTTTACCTATGAAGTAATGATCCGTAAAGAGAGCCACGACATCGCTAATGATATTTCGCTTAAGCGAGATAAGCTATTTCGCCCGTTTTAAGTCGAAGGTCGGCCAGATCTGCCAGGTGATTAGGCAGGTATAGTCCCTTTGCCATTTCTCATTAGCATTCTGGATTAATGTTTTAATTAATGTCCGGCTTGCATATGGATAGCGGCTTGCCTAGCCGGTGAGTTACATCCAAATCTGCTAGAGCGGTGGAGAGTCTCACTACCTCGTCAGTTTTAGAGTTTACCGGAATATCACTATGCCGAGGTACCCATGTAGGTTAAGGCGCTCAGCAATGCCAGTTCAAAGCTAAGCGATATTTCTGCTCAGTTTCGAAATCGTAAGAGATTCAATACAAGGAGAGAAAGCTTCTGGAAAATTCTGGTAAATATTCGTTTTGAAACTGTCTGCTGCCGTAATTTTTCCAAACAGCACTGTCAAATTTCCTGAAGGATAAACGAAGAGTACTGGAAAAATAACGGTCACGAGTCACGTAAATTTTGCGGTGCTGTTACGTAAAAATTTCCTATGAACACATGAAAAATTACTGGAAGGATGGTAAATTTTATAGTGCGGCTCCCCGAAACCTTCCTCCCATTCCTTCCTGATAGGAATGGAGGTCTGGAGGTATGGAGTGGTCCATAGTCGGTACGTGTCCATGTTTGGACTAAACTGAGTCTAATAATGGTTGAGGATATGGGTTGCTTATAGAAGTGTAGACAGTGTTAAGAGCTTTGGAGTCACCTAAGGTCAGTAGTGCTACCATTCTCTGAACTTTCTCTAGTGCCTTGTGATGGGTCATTTTTACCAATGGAGTGCACAACTTGTGATTTGTGAGTACACGGCCGCCGTTGTTTTGAGTACTCTTTCGTGAATGTTGGATTCCCAGCTTGGCTTCCTATCCAAAACGAGGCCGAGATATTTTACTTGGTCACTTAGTTTTAATCTGACCTCATATAGTATTGGAGTGTTGATTGGAGGGACTTTATAGTTCTGTGAGAAGGCAGCTCTGTTTTCCCGGGTTTAAAATCAGTGCACACTTGGTACCACAGGAGAATAGTTTTTGGCTTACTGTATCATCTCAGCTAGATATTAGCTAGGATATTAGAGCGCTTACCCAAGGATAACAAGGAAACGTCATTAGGATAGGCGACAACTTTAAGTTCGGAGTATTATACAATAGATTTAGAAGTCGTTAAGTACTAGATACTATCAAAGCGGTCAGTCATGTTCACGGCTAGGGTTTTCCCTCTTTGTTGTGTCTTTAATGATATTAGTGTAATCTTGCACGCCTCCGCAGGTTTCCTAGCTCCTCAAAAACGACAGAGCTCTTAGTCGCCCTATTTGTCTTGGCAACGTTAAATTTCTCATCTAGAAAACGCGCCTTTTTACACTTCATCCTCTCACTAGTAGAACTTCATTGAAGCTTTTTGTAGCGCGACATTTTTAAGGCGTAAGAAACGTGGCAGGAGTCTGAAGTCAGTAAATTCCATACGATCATGATGGACCCTGGGAGGTACATATCCTCCCTTCCTCAGGATATATACCTTTGGTACCGTTTCATTTCTTCTAAGTGTTAGAAGATTTTTTAGGTGCTGCTTTGAGTCCGAATTTGGCTTCCTGACTACTGACAGGATATATGAGGAACTTATTCTGCTCACCCCATCATTAATCATCCTTGCCTTGCATCAATCATCCTTGCCAGAGCTGACTTTCCGTCTCACTGAACAGACCTATCAGGTTTAAGTGATACCTTATCTCACAGTGGCCAGATAGGTAGCTTGAAATCAACTTGAGGTCCGTCTTACTTAATGCGGTGGTATCATTGTAAGCGTAGGGTCTAACAAGTGCCTTAGCCTCAATAAGGCCGTGGGCTCCAATAGGGCTCGGGACATTTGCAGTGAGAGGATGAACCCTTCCTACCTAGTTCATTAGTAATCTCGTTACTCCCGATTATCGAGTAACCTGGTATTCAAGAGAGCGTCGCCATTTTATTAGTGGCCAACTATTAAAGATTTTCGAGGCACTCCTTCAGGTGCAGGTTTCTATGGCATGGATTTCGACTTGAAAGCCTACTTAGTGCAATCGAGACCGCAGTATTGGGTCTAAGGAGAGGATCGGCACCGTATTCCATGATAAAAATGTGCTGTCGAGTGAGTCCAGTTATCACCTTAATGGCAGCAGTTAGACAGGTTCTCATAGCTCCTGTTATGGAGTGGTAAGCTTTGGGAATTGCCGACTGTTGTTGAACTTTAGACGATAAGACCACGAAGGCGGAGGAAGAAATTGCTTTGGCAATTTTATTGTATAGCCAGAAAATTATCTGCGAGGTGAGACACTGAGTCTTTCCGAAAGGTCTATGACACGCTCATAGGTCTGGTACAGCATTTTTAAGGTTGAAGTCTAGGTGAAGTTCCAATTAAGTCGTCTATCGAGCGTGATGTCCATATATTTGACCTCACTGGAGTACTCAATGACCATTCCTTGGATCGAAATTGTACCAAGGTCTCGTTAGATCAGTAACCCTGAGATAATAACTGCAAGGTCATCCGCGCAACCGATGGGACGATAAAAGCTCACCCAGCTTGGTTAGGAGGCCATCTACAAATAGTGAAAAGAGGAACAGTGACAGATCACGCCTTAGCTGGCCTGATGCACACAGAGGTGTTACCGAGGTCCCTTTAATATAAGGTCCACCCACTTTTCAGTATGTGAATCCAGACCTCTCCGTACGCAAGCTCTAGATATATATCCACTAAGTATTAGTCTTGCTCTTCATTTTTTCATCGGTATAGCAAGGGATAACGTATTGGCCTTCAATCATGAGAATCGTAGGTTCAAACCCCATCGGTGGCAAACCATGGTTATGTTCTGCTAATAACATTTTAAGCTCAAAAGGACCAACTTAAATTGTAGGTTTACTTGCAATCGTTGATATCGAATTGGGTGGCTTCTTGATAACGCCTCAAAGCTTTGTCACGATTCACCTATTTAGGTACGTTCCGAGCCTTTTTTACGTTTGACTTATTCACTGCCATTTTCGTTTTCAAACTTGGATATCACGTCCTGGCAAGTAAATCATTCGCATCTCCTTCATGTAAATTCTGACTGTAAGGCTCTTATTTATCTCAAATTCTTATTATCTAATCTAAGGAGATTTGAGTTTAAAAAAGGGACCAGGGTCAGCCAGAATTAGTTACTTTCCGCTCCTCGAGACTTTTTAATTAAATTCTCTAAGAAGACAAGTGCATCTTACTGTCTGTCTAAAGCCAATGCAAACCGGAATTCACAAAAAAAATCATCTCAACGTGTCACCCTGTAAGAATTGTCTAAAACATTGAACTTCTAAAGTTTGAAAAGCCAAAAAAAATTTGGGCATCACGCCTCATCCTCCGATAAAAGTTTGCGTTTCGCACAAAGAACGCCACGGAAAATAATCGATAAGGCACCCAGCTTGGGTGGTACAAACGCACACAAAACCGCTATAACTTCGTCCTTTGCAGATTGATGCAAGGCAACCCTTTTTGGCAAGAGCTTTCGACAATGTCCCTTTTCCTCCCACGATTCTTGCAAGAAGACTTCTATCGTTCGTTGTGCTCATCGGTTTGGAAAATGATAGGAATTCGTTCCAATGGGCCAGGAATCTATGGGTTGTATTCATCGCATGTTTATTGGTATTTGTGTATGTCCTGGCAGCAGGAGGTTCATCCACCACGAACACGAACGTTTTCGTTCAGTACGAGTAAAGCGGTCTTCAAGTCTAGAAACGCGATCTAGAGCGCGTTTTGTTATTCTACTCATAATTTGTTTGCGTCGCTGTATAATTTCCCTTTTTTGATTAGAACACGATTTTCGGTTAGTTTTTCTCTTACGGTTACCATCATCCATCATTAGTCGCGCGTTCAGGCCAGCATCCGTTTATGATAGATTGCCCGATCCAAGGAAGCGACACCAAAAAAAAGGAGCACAGTCTAAGCCACTGGTGCCAACTTAACTTGACTGGGACAGCGCTGGACGCAAGCAAGCTACGTTCGTGCTCGGTAGAAAGTTTCAGCTTAGTTCCAACGTTCTTCGAAGGGATTGCTGTAACCGTGACCGGTTGGGGAATTTTTACGTTTCCTTAATTGTTTTTCGTTTTCCCGATTTTTCGCGGTAGTTTTTTTATCGTTTAACAAGACGAAGAAAATCAGATCGGGCAGTGCTACGTAAACCATTACAATCTACACAGAACCGACACGAAACAAAATTGAAATCTATCGCCAGCAACGAAGTGTGATACCACCCAAAAAAAAAAAAAAAACAGGAGGTGCGGAAAGGAGCAGAAGCAAGAAATCGTCCCATCGATTGCATTTAAGTACCGAGAGACCAGGCTAAAATCCTTCGGGAAAGATCTCAACCGGAATTCTGAATATCCTTAAAGACGTGTGACCGGAAACGTAATCGTGCAAGAAAAATAAAGGTAGGAGTCCCTCTTTCAGGTTGTTGATGAGCACCAATTTGCGGTTTTATCCATGAAAAGTTCAAAGTTCATGCCGGGTTCAAAGCTTTCTCAGGTCCCGGAAACTGTTTCCAGGCCGTATTGCTCGCAGAATTGTTCCACGCATGCATGTGCCCTTGCAATGGTATTTGTTTGCGGCATGCATTTGTAGTTGTGGGCTTGGAAACTTCCGATGGCAGGCCCAAGCGTGGGAGGGCAAATTACATTATTCCCATCTAAAGAGGAGACATGTGGATTCCAGGGACCTTTAAAGGAATGGGATTCGAACCGATTAATATCTACCCGGCATTTAATGAGATTGGAACGTAGAATTATGGGGGGGGGGAATCTTATTTATCAAATTTTCTGCATAGAAATAGAACTTTGTGCACAGTGTTGGTATGACACGGCAGGATGCTGTTTTTTAGTCTTTCATGGGATGCTAAAGCTTTACGCAGATGCAAATGTTTTTTTTTACTGCGGTGGGTGTGAAAAGGACTTTCGGGAGCGGATCCTGAAGTTCCAGAAATTTTCTGTGCATTCTGAGCATTTTAAGTAAAGACCACACCGAGTAGTAGTATCGACCTAATTTGGGATTTAATTTATTTGGTTGAAATTTTTTTATTATAGAAAAAAGTTTATAATTTAAGATGTCGTGCATGCTGGCCTACGGACTCAGTGTGGCCTTTTAATGCGTTTATGTCACTACCTTTCCAGTCACACCTGCAGTTTTCTTATACTGAAAATAAAAGTCATGCAATCGTACATTGTGTCCTAGTGCGTAAACTTACAGGACCTTACACGAAAATTGAAATCAAATTTGCAAAAGAAGCTAATTTAGAATCTCAAAAAGTTTTCTAACTTCATTTGTAGAACTAAGCACACACTTTTAGATATTTTAAGTAAAACAAGCGTGTGTCAGAACAGAAGCAAAGACTTTCTAGGACTGATTAACCATTGCTAGATTTAAAAGGATGAAGACTGTTCTACCTTCAGGACGCATCTTAGGTATTTACAGTAAAGTACCAAAAAGTTCTGGGGTTGCAGAGCACTATGTAACTTAACATTCTCTTAGCATAGCTAGTTTTTCTGACTGTGGTAACTTTAGCTTGTCATCGTGTTACTTGCAAGATCTTGTTGCGGTTGCTGTTGAGGGCCGGAAAATTAAAGATGGACACAAAAAGGGTAGGCAGTAGGGTTCTTACTGATACAGCTTTTAAGCGGAGTCAGCGGGTCTGATAATATTAACACGTTAACGGACACTTATAAAAACTCTTTATTTAATTATATAGCTTTCTCGAAGACTATAGTCGTCAACGCTAACGTGTTAACAAGCATTTAGTCTACTGTTTCATAAGGACTCTGAGCGAGGAAAAAAGAGCCTTTAAGCTATCCGAACAAGGTGGTTCTTCAATACTTTTTTTTCAGTTGGCAAATACATCACAATTAAGTGTGGATCTTCCATATAAGTCCTAAGACCGTAAAGGATGAGATTAAGTCGTAGGATGTCGAAATCTTAGTGTGCTCATGTCTAAATCAATGCTACTACCAAATTTATTCAAGCAACGCTATCACACGCATGCGGTTGAATTTGATCCGATTCAACGACAATGATTGCAGGTGTACCTCCATGTAGAGAAAAGTTTTGGAATTTTTATACGAAAGTTGCAGTAAAAATTACGGTTTACAACTCTAATCGTGTTGTAACTGTTAGCTACCTTAATTTGTACTGAACAGCACCGTAAAATTTCCTAAAAGACGAGCCCCGAGTATTAGCAAAGAGAGCTGCAAAATTGTGGTGGGTTACCGTAAAAATTAGCGGTTATGCCCGGAAAATTTGTGTATTTTCTCATGAGTTCCAATAATGTTACGGTGCTGTGCCTATGAACTAATCTTGTCTATGAACACATTACAAATTACTGGAACGGAATAGTACAGCTGCTTAAATTTTGGCATGATGAGAACGAGTAGAACCGTAATTGTTCCCGGAATTTTCTCTCCGTGTAAAATTTAAGGTGGATTCCGAACCCCAGACGTTAAACTGCAAACTCCAAAGGACTTATAGTGTAATCTGTTGTCAGCAGAAAACAACTACTAGTTGCCGTCGATTTGGTTTGAACCTGGAGCCTATATGAGGCCAACACATTATACATTACTTCATTGATGACTATGCGCCTTTACCTTATTACTTCATTCATCACTTCTGCTATTTTTACATGGATTTTGACTCTCGCCGGATTATATTGGCCCCTTACCGTAAGGTTCCCTTCCATTAAGGTTTTAACACAAATGACCGCTTCAAAGCTCTTCCATTACCTAAGATATTTCTATGGCCGGAGAAATCTACATAACCAAGGAGATAAAAATACTAAACTTACCCACCACCAATGGATCCGATTTGATTCCAAATCACGGAAGCACACCGGCTGCTAAAACTTACGTTACCTGGTCCACACACATGGATTACTCCCATACCGGTCCATGTGGTCTCTCTGATTGCTGGCCAGGGACTGACCAAAACGCTGCACTGGGCTTACTTATATTGTCCGCAGCTCCAAGTTACTTAGAACAAGATTCCCTTTTTGGTAGTGGTGGCTGATCGGCTGGCTTCTACTCGCTTTTATTTGTGATGGTCTGGCCAATCTACGAACTGCAACTTAGGAGAGCATTGAACCGGTGCCACTTATATGGCAAGTGGCTCCCAATTTCCTCCAATTTTCCGATTTGCGTTCTCGAGAAAATATCGATGTCAAATTTGAATTTAACATATGATATGACCGCTTCCACCACTCGGATATAGTACCCTTTGTTTGTCCCGCTCCCCTGCGCCTACTGAATTAGAGCAAACGACAAGTCTAGGCTGGTCTTTTTTTGCAGCAAACGGAGAGGCTATTGAGGGAACCAGGGAGAGAGAGTACTTGAATATAAAGCTGTTCGAATGCAGCGCCTCTAGCGTTATCCAATCATGTTTTTTTTAATGGGAGGTGCATGCTGGGTGTTCCTTCCACATATCTTGTCCAGAGTCCAGACCGTGTTTCTTCTTTGGTGGTCATTCCCTGGATTATTGTGTCCGGAGAAACCGTCCCTCCTCCATTTCAGCGCTCTTCTCTCAATCAGTGCTACCTTTAAGTTATCCGCTGGTACTTTACTGAATGGTCTCGAAGCTATTTCCCTTTGGCATAGGTTGCTTTCTAGTCCATTTAGGTTTCTTTTTCAATTCTGAACCGGCTGGTTTACTAGGACTTGGCTTCAAACTGTTTGTTTTACTGCCCCCTCCACTGACCTCTCATATTCTATTGCTAGTGTTTTCTTCTTCTTTACTCTACGTATAATCGCTTTCTAATGCAACGGAGACTTTGATTCTTCATTTTTGAAAGGTGTACACTGTTGGTAGTCTCCCTAGTGCATTCGTTGCTTCGAATAGGCTTCTTTTTTCAGTCCTTGTCATAGCATCCTTGGATAAAGGAAGTTTTTGCCCAAACGAAAGTATTTTTCTCTTTTCCTCTGCGGAAGTCCGGCTCCTTCGTAGAGAGACTTTGGGCGTTTGCTTTGCCGTACTAAATATATGTTTAAGGTTTGCAGTCCTCGGTTATCTTTCACTTTATTATAGTGATATCTGCCTTGCGGTCAGGGGCCTTATTACTGAGTACAACTCGATTGCAATCGATTGTACACATAGATAATTTAGAATTGAATAGGATTAAAAAGAGATATTGTACTTGCGTGAGTTGCTAGCTTTAGGTACATTCAATTCTAAATTTTCTATATTTACGATCAATTGCAATCGAATCGTATTCAGTAATAAGGCCCCTGGCTTGGAGAGCAAACACCACCCAGTGTTGGTCGTTGTTGACTCGAATTTATTGTCTATACGATTCAAATGAGCTAAGTGAAACTGAAACGGCCTCTTCAACAAAGCTTGGTATTACGTTAGAAAAGCTATAATTGAAGGTCACTTGGTATCCAGAGTTTTCATACTTGCGACTAAGCGTCCTTTAGACATGGTGAACTCGGGGATATGCTGTTTCATCTTGCTTTGGGTTGGAGCGGGTTTTAGTCTGCTAATATGAAGCAATTACTACCTGAAAGCATATCAATCCATGACTGGCGTTTTCATCTCAACTGCGAGATAACGGAATAGTAAGTCCTATTACTTACAAAGAAAGTGTATCAGCCTGACGCCACTCAATAGGACGCTTACAATACGAAACCTTACTTTCGTTCTTGTAGAGTTTTACAGGCTGAGTAGATAGCTTTGTTGTAAACTTCCATATTTAACATTTGAGCCTTCAGTCAACGAAAATATTATTTGTATCAATTTTTTTCGAATAAGCTTTTTTTACTCTCTAGTTCCCTCAGCTCTTTGGCGTCTACTACACCAACCCTTCACATGATTCAGTTTTGCGCTAACACCTTCAACTGTAGAGCTTGGAAAATGTTACCACTCCCTTATTCTCTCCTAAAAAATCGAAATCAGAAGTGCTCGAGTTTACCGGCAACACGTGCCATTCTAACCAGCATTACCAGATTAATCAGAAAATAAAATTGTGTACTGGGGTACAATTGAAATAGTGCAAACTTCTTAATTGCATGCCTATTACTTGCAGAGAGACACTTTCCTGGAGAAGTACACTATTGCAGTTGTAAACAAGCAAGCGAAAAATTAATGACTCCAAAGGCTAGTAACACTAGCCCTTGAAGTAGTCCTCTTCCAGCTGAAACAAACTTGAAAACCTTTTTCTAGAGGAAAAAGTTTGGCATAAAAGCCTGAAGTTTTCGCGACCTTACTTGCCAAGGAGCGAGCAAACAAACTTCATGTCCAAATTAGACTCACCCTCCTGCAAAAAAGACAACACACATGTGCACTATACTGTCTGAAAGGAAAGTCAAAATGAATTTTTTCTGTTGTCCTGTCATAAAAAATAAAATGAAAAAACCATGTTCCTGCAATTAGCCTCCTTGTACGCTAGCGGCTCGGGGTACAGCAAGCAAGTAACTAACGGCAGCCTACGTTACACGTCCTTATCGAAGAATCACCCTGACGGCCGGAGTGATTGTTAGCCACGAAACCTCTCCATCTCCTTCGCATCCAAGCTGGACGTTAGCGCGTGTAAACACATATTGAGTGCTTTCATCCACCCCAAGTGGCTTGATGCATTTATGCAAATTTCAAATTCTAATGGCCTCGTGCCACTGCCGTTAAAACGCGAAGGGTCAAGGGTTGCAGAAAACTCGAAGGGTGGAAAGAGGGGTTGTACTCCTTGTAATTACGAGTTTTCTTGGCAGAGAAGGAGTGCATCACGAGTAGCACTGGACGAGTGTGTGCTTGTATGCCCTATAAGATTTGGGTGTGCCTGTTGTTTGATGCAAGGAGATCCATCAATTGGTACTTGCGCTGAACAACTCTCCAAAAGGACAACGAGGAACAGAGATGAACTTCATGGAAGCTTTTGGAAAATGCGACGAATTCTAGAGATGCCCAGCAAAGGTTCAATGTCCTCAGCAGGTATATTTTCAGTGCCATTTGAATTATCCAATTAGGGTACTTCCTTTAGTTGCCGAAATGTGTTAATCCTCCTTCAACGTCAGCTCCTTATTTACACTAAGCCCACATGGCTTGCTTCGCAATTATTTTCAACCCAGAACTCTTGAAATCGATTTTCTGCAAATCCAGCCCAAAATTTGAACTTTCCAGGAAAATTTTCGAGCTGTAAATGAGTGGGTGAGTGTTCACTCCTTTATTTGTGTATTCAGCTCAGGTTTAAGCTTTGTATTTTTTTTGGGAGATTTGGGTATAGGGCAAAGCCGGCTTACATATTACTTTATCGGCTTGCGAAACCAGGGCAACCTCGTCATGGTTAGTGGGGTAATAAAGTGTTACCGGGTTTATTTGGAAGAAGCAGGCAAATTGGAGGTGGTTTTATACATTCGAAAGGCTGAGGAGTTGTAAATTAAAATACTTGAGAAGTCGTAAACTTGAGTTTCTAGGTGGATTAACAACTTTTGGCATATACTTTTCATTGTTAACGGAAATGCTCCTTTATTTCTTCACCTAGACATTGTTGAGGATTTTTTAGTTTGGTGCTAATCTTATAAATTATGTCAAGAAATGTGGTACAACTGAAGTGTAATTCTGTGCCTGTCAAGCGTGTTCTACAGGTTTCAAATTTTAGTGACGAAAAGCTGGTCAAGGTACAAGAAAAACAGGCGGTCCGAACCGATTAACAGAGCTGTAATTGCATAAGACTACAATGGTCATTATATAGGCAAACACGCAACAGGAATAGGCGTCCTTTCCAGCTGAAAAAGTACGCCCAAAAACGAAACCACCTTCCACATTCTATGCAAGTGCATGATGCTGCTGACTGATCCAAGTAGAAGTGTTTTAGGTTGCAATCGATTGATTTTCGTTCTTAGAACATGCTCTCAAACCAGTGATCCAATTAGCTTTGATATAGGATCATATAAGATACAGATACAGTTTCATTGTACGAAGGCGACAAAATTCCATTAGCACTAAGGTGAAATAATGGGAATTGGGATTTTCCAATAAGAGCCAGTTTGTAAGCAATTGACCAATTATAAGCCTGCTAAAATCATAATTGACGTGAGAAAAGCAATCCTTAGCTTATCCGATAGGTTGATTGACATAAACCTGGTCATCATGTAAATCGAGACGTCTTCGATGACTTCATAATATTTGATGACTAAATAAAAGCCGGCCAAGTATAACAGTTGTTCATCCGTCGAGGATCTCTATACTTACACCATTTTAAAAATTAATCGTTTTAGGTAAGCTATACGGATTCGGGCCCCAAATCCCATGTGTTTTCTTATGGATACTCCTAAATTCACTTTTCCTCCACCTTGATTCTGTGGTGACGTTACCAGATAATAGAAGCCGCTAGTGGTGGTGATGAAATTGAATATATCTGGCAGCACCTATTTTGGTTGTGGGGGTACTTTGATGCCTTGGTGTATTTATTTATGGTTGTCTTCGGTGAAGTTAGTGATAACGTGGCGGCCTTCCATCCCGGAGTTCCCAGGTTCAAATCACACCGGCGGGTTGCCATGCTGCTCGTTTTCTGCTGACAGCAGATTTAAAAAAAAAAACGGCAATTGGGGTTGTAGAGTAATGTCGGTGACTCGGAATCTACCTTAAAATGTAGGTTCACTTGGAATTGTTGTCTCGAATCGGGTGAAACTTTTCTATTGCTCATGCCCCAAAAGGGGTTACAAGAGAGTGAGGGAATTATGAGTAATATTCGTGTGGGGTGTGTATGAAAGAAAACCTCTAAATTAAGTTTGTAAAGCAAAAATTCCACATAGCATTAGAAATTAATGGTTTTCGGGTTTTGTACGTTTACTTCTTCTATGAGATCTTCCTTCTATGATACTTCCTTCATTCCTACTTTCAAGATTCTCGGTCAACGGAAAGTATCCTATAAGTTATAATGTGTCAGTCAGTCAGTGAGTTAGTCGTCAATATAAAAATACACTTTGAAAGGCCATAACTTTTTGTTGCATTGCTTTTGAAACCTGAATTTCCTACGAAGTAGTAGACTGTAGCATTTCGTATTAATTTAAACTTGATACCTCTACCCGTTTGTGAGGAAAAGGGTCTTGACGAACAACAAACTGATCCTATAAACGTTCATTGTTTTAATTCTGGTGTACACAATTCTAAAATCGGACCAAGTTTTGAGCCCTGTGGAATACCATAAAAGAAGAAATTATGCTTCAAAAACTCTTTTCAATATTTATTTGTTGTCACCTATTAGTCCAGAAGCTCCGCATCGATTAATCAGCAGCCAGTTTCTGTAACTCACGTGAGTATTTTCTTGAATTCCTTTTCTGCCAGAGACATGCTACAGCATTATGAGACAAATAATAATAACTATACCAGGGACCTGGTATTCCATCTCTATCCTGTTGTCGATGTCAATCTTAGGTTAAATTCATCTACTAGCACATTTTGTTTGTACGATGGGTCAAAGTCTAGGTGACAAACCTTTGATGCGTTACCATGGGCTTTGTCCGGAAGGGAATTTAGGGTAAGGAGAGTGGGGAAACTTGAATGTCTTGTTTTTGTATTGCTGCGAGACAGATAACAGCCCAGAGACGGCGTGGATTATTTAAATCAATTTTAAAACCGACGGGGAGACCTGGTCTCGAATCCGGGAACCATGGCATGGTGGTCGTGCCGTTCAACCAACTGATCCAACATTATCACAGTTGTAAGGAGACTAGAAGACTATTTCTAAAAAAACTCTAATGCTAAAATAGGTAGCGGAATTGGAACGATTTTCGCCTTTCGGGCTGGTTCTTATCTCAATTCGTCACTCTAAGCGGAAATATTTGGGTTTTGTAATATTTGTGTTATCAAAACGTTGCAATTTAGCTCTACATGGATCGAGCATTTGTTAGGTTCATACTCATCACTGAAACGAACTAAATTACCAGGAGATTTGCTTCTGATGCCGGTTTTTTTTTAAACTGTGTCAAAGGACATTAGATGGAAAATTAAAATTCTGAAAATATCCCTTCAGAAGATGTAGGAATTGGCGCGATATCTGTATTTTAACTGCAGTCTCCAAATTGATCGCTAAACTCATCTTAATGCGAATCAAGAATACAATCGAGGGCACTCTTAGTGATGAAGAGGCAGGCTTTCGTGGGGGACTTCTCCCGCAGCGATCACATCAACACCCTCCGAATTACCATCGAGAAATCCGCCGAATAGAGGTCCCGTTACATCTAATGTTCGTTAATGAAAAGACGTTTGACAGCGTTGATTGCGAATATATATGGGTAGCTTTACGTTGGAGAGGCATCCCAGAAAAAATTGCCACCATCATAAAGAAGTTTTATTCAGGAGCCCAATGTCACGTTCTACACAAGAAAAAACTGTCGCAGACCTTCCAGGTGCTGAATGGAGTGATGCAAGGATGCATACTATCACCTTTGCTTTTCCTGATCGTCATTAATGAGCGTCCAGGATGACCCACCATCGCGAGAGATTAGATAGAAATTCTTTAACTACCTAACGCACCTGGACTTTGGCGACGATGTATGTCTGCTATTCAACAAACAAAGTCATGTAGCAGAAATGTCCGAAGCCCTTAGCAGAGACGTTCGTAGAGCAGGACTTAAAATCAATACTGCTAAAACCAAACTTATGAGCTTGGACTCCAGGAGACAATATGATATTTATCTGGAAGAGCAGCAAATAGAGCAAGTGGATAAATTTTGCCATCTCGGAAGCATAGTTACAGCAGACGGCGGAGCTGAAGCTGATGAACAGGCTCGAGTTACATTTAATACTCTCGCTGAGGACAGGTGGAGAGTCGGTCTAATAGACGCCCAATGCCCCACAAGGGACTAAAGGAACCAGAGATAAATCTGAATTCAAGGATCGAAACAAATCAATTAATTTCTAATTGATAAGAATGAACTAACAAATAATTATTTGCAAATAACTTCAAATAAAACTATCTGCGAACTAAAAATTTATTCGAAGAATGCCCTTGTTCTGCTTTGAGCTATGGACAATACAATCTGCTCTGGGCTTAACTATACAGTATTTGTCGAGATTTCAATTTGTTGAGTAAGAGACTCTTTCAAGTTTTTTTTTATTCAAATTTTACGTCACTCATTTCAATTGATTAAAAATTAATCAAATTACATCTGCTGCAATTTTTTACAATTGAAAATTGTTTACACAGAAACAAGCATTTCCCGTTCAAATATTAATTTAATTTTGTACACAACTCTTCTTTGCCCGCCACCCTCTTCCTTTGTAGTACTTTAAACCATTTCCAGTTCGCTCCATCTAACAAAAAAATAATTCATTCAAAATTCGCATGTAAAAAGTTCTTTCACCCCAAAAAACGCACTGTATCTCTACTCTAGGTCTAGATGCACCAGGTTTTCTCCGTGATTCGGATTGGGGTGACGAACATGCGCCGAAACTACTCGAACACGCACACCCATAACCCACACGATTCAAATTTATTGCGTGCTCTTATTAGTCGTCAGCTCTCTAGCGTCCTGCATTTATTAAAAACTTGTATCCCCTCGAATTAGGGTGGTTTTAAGATCTATTGTTTTTCGTGCACGTAAAACAACTACAAGAGCCCAAGAGTGGTGGCGGCGATATTGAAGGATAAAAAGGAGTAGTACTACTCACGCGTAAGGGAACAGGTCATATGAGCCGTGATCAGATCTTGTTGTAATTGTTCATATTGTACGGCAGCACGCATGCGTTTGAGCCCTTAAAATTCTGCAGAAGACACGCATACATTTATTATGCTGGGGGAGTCGAATATTCAGCCACAGCATCTCTCCTTAGTGAGGAAAAATTGGGGTAGAAACCCATTAATAACTACCTCATTCCCAGTTACTGAATGAGTCTGTTTGTCGAGCCAGAGCCGGCGGGGTGAGATGTAAACCGAAACTGGACTGGGCTAGAGGGTTGCCGTAGTAACTTAACTGGAGGGTGGGCAAAGTATCGATGCACTTTTGTTTAGGGTAGGTGAACCTGACTGCAATTCCACATGGACGACGGATTTGGGGTGTGAATTGATTTTCAGTTGCTTAAAATTGACACAGTCCTGGCTTGATATCATAAATCGCTAGTCTACCGCCGAACAGAGAGCAGCTCGCGTCCACCTTTCTCTTCTTATTTGTCTTTTAGTTTTCATTTTGTTTGATTGTTTTTGTTTTTTACTTAAGTAAAAAAGAAAAGTTTGTTTAGTTCTGAAATTTCAAGTGTTTCAAGTGCAAACAATTCTAGTCAAATTAATTTGAGTTCTCCATTTATTTAATTTTCATCTTCCGGCAAATGTAAGTCTCTCACCACTTCCTTGTTTTTATGTTTATTTTTGCGTCTTCTTCAACAACTTGTCTCGGTCCTTAAGGACAGTGTTTATAAATAAGTTCAAGTGTACGTCGGTTTTGTTTACGAGTCGAGATTAATCAATTGAGTGACCTGACCCAAGACCCGAGATGACTTGGAAACAACCACTGAGACCAGATCGATATTTCTTTATTGTAGACGGTTATTTTTAATCAGTTCCACAGCACTTATAGCTTACAAGTGACAGTCACGGTTTTAATAAAAATAGGAACAATGGAGAAATTCGTATCGATTGAAGTGTGCAACTGTTGTGGGTTTTGTTGAAAGAACTTGAAAAGGATTTTCGTTATCGAAAAAAGTGCCATAAGCATGTCTTACAAAGTCGACAAAAAGAAAACCTAAAAATAGCTTAAATCAAAGTCTTTCTGCTATTGACTTTCACTCGTGACTTTTTTACTTTGTGTTATTGAAAAGGTATAAATGCCAAATATTGAAAATATCTTAACCTTTGGAAAAATACATACCCCTGTGTATCTATTAAAAGGACTTTGAAATTTATCTTGTGCTCATTACGGTGTCGGATTCATCTGTTCGAATTGGACCCCTTTCCTACCTTTGGTGCGATTTGCTGATTTGATGACTCAGTGAAGAATTCAGATGCTGCCATCTAGCGGAATGCAGCTTGCACCTTACTAAATTCAAAGGCTGTGGATAAGCAGTTGTTGTTAATTACTAGTTCTCTGTTTCCTTTAATCCCTCTTAGGGTACCTGGTCCATGTTCTGCTTTAATTTATTCAACTTCTGTCTGGGAGACGGAGTTCAATCAATTGGTTAAGCGGCACGACCATCATACCATGGTTCCCAGGTTCGAGACCAGGTCTGCCCGTGAGTTTTTAGGAAGAAATTAAAATAATCCATTCCATCTCTGGGCTGTTGTCTAGCCACAGCAATGAACTTCCTCATTTCCCTTACCCTAATTCCCTTCCGGCCAAAGTCATGCTAACGCATCAAAGGGTTGTCCCCTAGGCATTGTACACATAGTATAAAAAAACAAGTGTTTCGTAGTCGTTCAATGCGGCATATTTCTTAGGTCCCGTACGGGTTCCATTCTACAGTCTGTTTTTTTTCACTTCGATAAATCTTCTTTAGTCATGACCTTCAGCCATTAGATGTTGAGGATGCGTCTGAAACCCCGCTTGATAAAAACTTATACCTTAAATATTATTGGACAGATCGCTTTTCATGTTACACAGCCACGCGACAGCAGATTTTCCATTTGATTCTAAGACCCGGAATTTCATGCGTATGGAGATATTCTTATTACACCATATCACAGCGAAAGTATTAAATGTAACTCCTGCGACCATGTACATCAGCCTAAGCTCTACCATCTGCTGTGACAATGCTTTCGACATAACACAATTTATCCTCATCTACGTCGAATTTATCCTCATTCACGTCGAGTCCAAGCTCATAACTTCAGTTATGATTTTAATCCCTGCTCTGCTACATAACTCTGTTGGGAAGACATATCTAAATCGTCAGCCTAACCCAGATGAGTTAAAGGCTTCATCTAAACCCTCACGTTAGCTGGTTGTCTAGGGCGTTGCACATTACGACAAAGTCAAAAATAAATAGCAATGGTAAAAGTATGCATCCTTGTCTTAATCTATTTAGTATTTGGTAGGCTACAACAGTTTTTCTTTGTAATGGACGTGACGTTGAGCTCTGAGTAGGAGTCCTATGTGGAGGTAATAATTTTTTCTGGGATATCCTCGTAACTAAATCTGCTCATATGTACATGTGATTTGTTAAGAGCCCTCTCGAAATCCACGACCATTAGATATAAAAGTTACCTCCATTTTGCGGATTGCTCGACGATAATTTGTAGGGTGTTGAAATGGTCCTTCCGTCACGAAAACCAAGCCGTGCATCGTTAGCACTGTGCTTGATTGTTTACTTGATTCACATTAAGATGATTTTTTTAACCACTTTGAAGACTTCAGTTAGAAGATAGATAGCACTCTAATTGATACAACACCTCTGGTCGCCTTTCGTAGGAATCTTCACAGATCTAGATTTCACAAGACCTTTAGATTACAGGAAGAAAAATATTATCCGCAGCAATAGTAATTCTACTGGTATCCTCTGAATTCCTGGGGCCCTACATTGACTTTATTGAGTCCGCCACTCTAATTTTGTAGGAAGTCGTCTGATGGTAAGATTGGCTAGAACCGGTAGTTCTGCAAACTTAGACGTAGACATAATCAACTGTCCAAAGGTGTTGTTTAGGACTAACTAATAGTCTCTCCATTTCTGCAGGTGATGTCCCTCCTTGAAAAGTTGGGATCTGTCGGCGTCTCTTTTGCATGTGTCTTTCCTGTAAAATTCTTGGCTAACCTGTACAAATCTTCACTATTACCGCAGTAGGACGCTCATTTAGTCATCGAGTTGATTTAATTACGCTTTCTACATTTTACACTTTCTTTGGACGCCTTCCTGTGGAGGGCGGTATGCAATTAGGCATTATGGTTAGCAGAATTAATGCGGTCGTTAATTTGCTTCCATTCTATTTTCTTGTATTGATCTTCTGGCTTCTTTTCCAACTTAAGACCGTCTACGGCAGAGTTATCTAGGTTCTTTAATGTTTATTCTGGAGTGCCCTAACATGGATTCCCTAATTGAGAAGTTAGACTAATGTCGATGTTTTCCTATCTTAGAAAAGCCAGCAGATTATCTGACGTACACTTTGAGCTATGCTTATCTACAGGAGCTTTCGTTTTTGGTATCTTTAGATCCTTTTATTAATCCGCATATAAACCAATGGCTAGTTGGCCCCGTCGGTGGGAGTTCAGTCTTCAATCCGGATTTGATGTGGGTGCAGGCGAACACCTCTTCTTTAGTCTGGCTCATCATTATGAAAAAGCGAGCGAAAAAGTTAAAAGTAAACTAATTATGTAGGGGAACATTACTGTACTATATCGTATCCTTAGAAACTGAATTAATTATTTTTATCAACCATGACCCAGATTCCAAAATACTAAACGACAGTCTTCCCAACTAAACAGACAAGCACTGGCAATGTCCTCCAGCGCGAAGTACTTGATGGTCGTACTGAATTTAGCTATATAGTGGACATCGTATTAGGAAGGCCTCTATAGCTTTCTAGGTAACCTTTGGAAGGAGGTAGCGATTTCACTAATTTTTATGGATAGTCACTGATGTGGTACGTTCTATTCCTTAAGCTTTCTTTGAGAAAGCGGCAATAACATATTAAAGCTCAGAAGGATTCAGAGTTCGACAGGCGTGAGTGTCACTGGTGCTATGCAGGCACGTCCAACAGAATTTAGGATTTCGCTCGCATTGGGTAGTTGGCCCAGCGTCATTCAAGCTGAAATCCATGCCACCGAAACTTGCGCCCTTCTCAACGTCAATAAAGGACTGAAAGGTGCGGACATTACTATCTTCTCTGATAGCCAAGCGGCCCTTAAGGCCCTATCCTCATGAAGTTTCTCCTCGAGGATTACTAAGGAGTGCTTCGACACCCTCCAGCTACTGGCCACCCTCAACAGGGTCACGCTCTGTTGCATAGGTGGTCACTCTGGTATCGAGGTAAATGAGATCGCTGATGAACTGGCCAGGAAAGGCTCATCCTCTCGCTGCCAAGGTCCCGAACCCAACTGCAGCCTCAGTTGGGCTTCGACGAGAGCTGTTGTAGAAAATTGGGGTGGGAGTCAACCGCTGCTATCTGGCCACTATGGGCTTAGGTATCATCTACACCGAATAGGTCTGTCTAGCGTGACGGAATGTCGGCTTTGTTTGGAAGACGACGAAACCACATTGCACATTTTATGCTCTTGTCCTGCATTAGCATGGCTTAGAAGGAGGACCTTCAGTCGTGAATTTTGTGAATTTTAGAAGGAAATGAGCGATCAGACAAGCTGCCTGTTCGGGGCTCCGATTTTGACGGCTTTCTTGCGGACACCGTTCTAGACTAAGCCCAGAATCACCAAGGCTTGGAATTTTCCTTACTCATTAGTTTAAGGCACATTCCACTAGCATCTCTCGAAGGAATAACTGAACCACTTGTAGCATATCCGAAACCATATTGCACTCCTACCACGGTAGGCTGTGGATATCTTCTCAAGAAGAGCTGCTCTAAACTTCCGCTCCTGCTTCATTGTATACCACTCAAGCAAAGCTTATATTAAAAAGAGCAGTTCCGACCCTCTGTGCTTATCATAACTTTTCTAAAGAAGTAAGGCTATTCAGGGTCTTGTACTTCTTCGATTTTATTCTTTCCGAAAAAGTGTGTTTACCAGTGCCACTCAGTGCCATTTGTTTTGAAATATCAGTTCTACATCAGGCGCGCCTCAACCAAAAATGATGGCGAGGCACCTGAAAGAAAGGATTTCAACCAAAAATCGTTATATTTCCAAACGTGGGAGCACACACATGTTCAAAAGCAAGCTGTCATTCTGATTCCGGGTTCGGGAAATGGGGACTATTTTAAACTTCATCACACGTTTCAGTATTCGTATAAATAGTAAGTTTTCTGTAAAAATAGGAAAAAGATCAAAAATACAAACGTGAGCAGGTGCATTATCATGATGGAAAAACATTTTTTCTTTGTAATTATGTTACCATAGCTCAATTAATGAAATAATGCTACATAGCACATTGTTCTTTATAAAATCGATAAATACAACGATGTTACAATCCTAGAAAATATTCTCTAATTTTTTACTGGCTTTCTGAACTGTTCTTGTTTTTTTGGAGCTCCTTCATCCGCAAATACCCACTATTTTGACTGTTTATTTCTCCCAGGTGGGTGATGGTGAATCTGTGTTTCATCAGCCGTAATAAAGTGGTGCAAAAAGTCGGCTTCATTGCATCTGAACATGAACGCATTCAACGTTGCTTAGAAGATTTTCTCTAAGTTAAATAAGGATAAGCCTTGACTTCTGCTGACATCAAAGCCTTGTAAAACTATTTTTTTCCTTATTGCGCGATATTCATTATGTGAGGTCAAAATCTTTTTAAGGTATCCTTGCACACAACTGAGCAATACTGCGCTCAAATCAAACTCTGCTTTAAACGAAGTCACTGTTCTATTTTCCCATCTAAAATGGATCCTTTAAGTTGTCAATGTAAACGTCAACGTGTAGTTAGAGGTACGGTACGTCTGTCTATTTCCCGTAAATCCCTATTCGAGACAACGATTGTAAGTGGCCCTACAATTTAAAGTGGTTACCGAACTACTGGAATTTTTTCTGTAATCCTCATGGCCTTTTTATCGTAATCTGGTGTCATCAGAAAACAACCATGCGGCGATGCCGGTGGGATTCGAATCTGAGACCTCCGGATTGTTAGGCCGACGTGTTATCCTTTACTCTACCGATGACTAGTAGCCCCATGTGCCTCAAAAGCTACTGAGGGAATACTTTTCGGTAAAGCCTTGAGGGATTGTACAGAATTCGTTTTTGTGTTTTCAACTGATTTGAAACAGTGTCCTTGGTGGGGCAATTTTTATTTTGGAAATATAGAAAAGTAAAAAGTACCAAGGCAAGCCAGTATCGTACCCGCGATAAAAAGTTGCGAACCAACAATGAAGTGTGAACTGCGCATTATCATGCTGCAGATCAGCTGTCTTCCTTTCGCAATTTTTGCTATAATAACATGGCAAAACATTGTAAACACACACATTTGTTGTGCTCGCGCTCCCTAATTCATAATTCCATCGCTTTCGCTAAGCGCTCTTCATCAGCTGATTCCTATTGCTTTTAAAACTGAAGGTATGCGTCACTGATAACTTATACAGAAAGTTGAAGTACTATCAAATCTACATGAAGTACAGTTTAAATCAAATCAATTTTGGTCGAGGCTAAAAGCTGTTGTTAGGTGGACTAATTAAAGACTGCCATTAAGGACATAGTCTGTTTAAAAGCTATAGTAATCACGAAGTATACTGGAAGGATTTTGAGAATATGTTAATGAAAAATTCAAGGTAAAGCAATTAACCAAATTGTTCCGACAACGTACAGAGAGTTCAAGGACCACATTAATCGGGTAATTACACCAATACAACTGATAAAATTGTCTGTTTTCCTTTCTAATTACCTTTTATGTCAAAAACATACAACAATATAATCTGTAAAATCGAGACATAGCATGACTTCTGACCCATGTGTGCACTAATAGTGTAAACCGATACCGACTATTTGACATATTCTCCCTTGCAGTCTATCTCCAGGACGAGTTTTTCAACCGAAACGAAATCCTTACCCCGAATTAAGAGGGTGGAAGCAAAGTTCACTGACCGAAAATTTCTATCGCGTGCAGATTCCCAATGTACAATTTCTCTGATTCGAACGAATCTAGGAAGGATGTCCTAGTGAATGGAGTCCATTATTATGCGCGGAGGTGTTTCCCTTTAATTTCACAAGATCAAACAAAAAAAACAGAGGAAACGACGGTAGTAATTGCTTTAAACTGCAACACCAAGAGGGTGACAAGTGCATCCCTTCAGGTTGAAATTCTGTTTACAGGGCACGAATGAATCTACTTGGGACATCCAAGTATTCAAACAGCTGTTTACTCGGCTTTTACTCATTTCAACTTGTCTCCGTCGTGTACTTTCTTCGTCATCTTCGTGCGGTGAGTTCGGATAAGTTACCTTGCCGCACAAAAAAGACGAAAATTATTCAATGAATCCTACTTGGGGTGAACTACCCTACAATCTTGGTTGATTGCAGTTAGGCATTTGTAGCATATACATATACATAACGGATGCATGCGTGACGCAGTTATTGGTTCAACGACCTCTTCCAAGGGTTTTGACTCTGATTCATCTTTTCTATCTCCCTTCCCGGAGGAACATGATTCGGGTGACCATCAGAGGATGACCCTATTTTCTAGTGTTTGGGTGGTGCTGTTTGGGTTTATGTTATTCAGCGAAAGTCAAAATCAACGGTGGCGAGACGACTTCTTCCGAAATGTTTGGTGAATGAAATTTAACAATTTCAATGGTGCCCGAAAAAAAAGGATTTAGCGGCGACTCCTTTTTTTTAATTCTATTTCTGTGGTTTTGGATTACGAACGGAGTATTGTTCTGGCAAATGCGAAAGATATGATTTTAGGGATTATTACTACCCTAGGGCTTGTATTCTTTTGTTCGAAAAGGGAATGAAACCCTTTGCCGAGCACACAAGAGTCAGCATATTTTCAAAACGCTTAGTCTCGTCCCTTTCATTTTAAAATTAATACTGACAACTGTTAAGAATGCATCCTTCTGTCCTGATGTTAATACTATGAATAGGTCTAATATCTCTGAAACAAATAGAGTCGTATCGTCCATTGATGACAAATATTCATTAGCGGGCGTATTTTTTAAGAGTTTTACTAAATTTTGAACAACCCGGCAAAATGTATACGTGTACAATACCACTACGACTAGGGAAAAAGACGACATTGATAAATTCAACGCCATACAAGTTTTATCCTCGGCGATTTTAATGTTGCGCGGTCGTAGGGGAGATTCATTCTGTCTTCCATTAGCAAAAAGAGAAAGATTGGGATAGGTCTGGTGAGTGGCTTCATCAAAATCAAAATCAAATAGTATTGATGGTTCTTCTAAATCTTAGTGTCATCAAGCAATCTGTATCTTGTTCTTGTAACCGCACGACTGTGAAACAAAAGATGCTGTACAGCTTTGCTTCGTTCAGGCTTTTGACAATGGCTATTCAGTTCGGTTTAAGGAGCACTAATTCTTCCTTTAAGATACTGTTTTCTATAGGCTTCTTTTGTCGTTGTTTTAGGGTCCGAGATAGGCTGATTCATTTCTCTCTGAAGAAGTATAACAGCGTTCAGCTTTTAAGCTCTATTATGTTCTAACATTGCCTTACGGGTGCTCTCTCTCAAGCAGTTTATGCGATTCAATGACAATGATTGCAAGTGGCGGTACAACTTAAGGCAAATTTCGAACCCTTGACATTACATTGCAACTTTCAGCGAAATATAACTACGGATCGGTGACTATGGACTATGGCCCTTCATTATGCAAGGCCAATACGTTATTTCTTACTCCACCAACGACTCAGCTGACAGTGATCGGTAATCAGGCTTCGACCAGCTGAGCTTCAGATTCTTTCTAATTTTGCTTTGTAAAGAGGAGTCCATGAGTTTTCCTGAATAATCTTATCCCTCAATGATATTCTAGTTAGACCTGGGTACCTCAGATTCACTGTTTGCCCAAAAATCCTCTAGAACTAGAAAGATGTAACTTACTGATTTAATTTAGTGATGAGAAACGTATATCAGATCCCCACCTTGCGACATATGAAAAGTATGTAAGATTCCTGTCTGGCGAACCCCTTGTCGCATTTGGGGCAGAACATGGTCTAAGTCATTGGTTAATTTCCATCTTAAGGGTAAGGATTGATCAGTCGAAATTAGGCAACATACAAATAACGAAATTTGTGTGCAGAGAAATACCGCAATAGGGTGTTATCGCTACACTACTTTGGCTAATTGCCATAAATAAGATTCTAGCCATACTAGATAGAAATAGGATTAAAGTTGTCGCGTATTAGAGAAATTATAGAAGCTGTATAGGAGACAAACTCTCGGGCTACCAGCGGTGGACTTAGCATTAATCCTGCTGTGGTACGTTCGGTTCTTACCTACTAGTGGCTAGTATAAGTTCCCTCGCTTAGGAAAGGCTAAACCTATTGAAGCTGAGTAGTATTCAAACGCCCACAAAAATAGCTATCACTGGTATCAGGCGATCTTGTGCAACAGCCTGTAGAGATTTTCTTCTGCACTTACTTCAGTTACATCTGCAAATCAAAAATATAATGTCATCTGGAGCAGTCAGTCTCAGAGGATCAGAGTTACAGAGAGCCAAACCTTATGGCCATAGTTACATCCTGGGTCTGCTGCCAAGAAAACTGGCCATACCTCTAACTACTGAGGTGTAGGGAAAACTTCGCGATGAGGCTCCGATGCGGCGGAGCGATGCTGGCTTTCGATACAACGATGTTGACCGACGGCTCTACGATGAACTGCAACGTCTCGATACAAGTATTTTCTCGGATCATACGACAGTCTTTCAGGCTTAAGTGCTCACCATTCTAAAGGCTTGCCAGCTGCCAAACAAACACTAACCCCCGATCGAAGGGTCGGCATTTTTAACGATAACTATGCCGCCATCAAAGCTCTGAACCAGGCTACCATATCCATCATACTGGTGGATCGTGCCATGATGAGATTTTCCTTCTCTGTGAGTGCCTTGAAGTCACCTTGATCTGACTCTTGCGCACTTTAGGACTTTAGTTTGAATTTTGCTGTTAGTTGTAAGGCAGCCACTTTCTGTCACACTATTTACCCATGGTGGTGAAGCCTACCCACTTGTTGCCATATCCAGGGCGATGTGGCTCTTCTTCAGCAGGAGTAAAGCCGTGAACTCAGTCATAGGTCCCTAGTAGTATTTCTAACCAGGGCGGGACAATGGATAGTGGGAACTAAGAAGAAAGAAATAGAAGAAAAAGAAAGAAACCTTAGTTCACTTTCTCTACAGATGTCCAATTCTCGCTTCAACCATTCATTGAACACTAAGTAGCTTCTTTTCAATGACATATAGTAGGTCTCAAGGCTAAGAATTGGAGAGACAATCTACTTCCTGAACGAAACCAAAACCATTTGGTCATAGTCAGCTACATTAATCCTCTGATCTCCTAATCCATTGCGCACAGACATACACCGATTATTTTTTTTACAAAATGGCACACCTTAGTGCTAATTGGAACACTTCTACAGTTCTACCCACCACCAACCAATCCGCCTGCCGAATTCGTGGTATCCAAATCCACTGGTGGTAGGAAAAGGTATTGCTTTAATGACTGGTAACGTTCTTAGACTTTAATAAATTTTGATGCGATGCACTGAACGGAAGGATATCGCTCTAAACTTCCCCTGATTAATTATTGTTTTTAAGTCAGTCCACATTATTTTTTCCTATAATGATGCAATAGCTCAAGGTAAATCCTATGATGCTCTAGCATAGCCTTCCCAGTAAAAAAAAAACGGGTTTGGAAAATGGAATTAAGAAGTTAACTGAAGGAGATACTCTGTCTGCATTCTTAGGGCTTGTAAGAGAACAAGGAGGGGGAGAAAACAGAAAATGGTAAATTGTTCCAAATTTGTACTATTTTTATTCAGAAGGATTCCCGAACTTTTGCGGTCTGGCCAAATTTGACTCGTAGGCTATAGTGATCTATAAGAAATTAGACAGAAATGTTGTTAGAAAAATAACCATGGAAATAGCAATATAAGAGCGATAAACAAACGACGATCATGATGAGAGATAATCTTCGAAACAATTGTAGAATTGTCTTTCGCTGAGCAAATAGGGGAAAGTATTTCTTACATAACTTTTTGTGAGAACCTCAAACACTTAATCGCATTTTTTGCTGTAGAAAATATACGGTCCTCCGACTGAATGAGAAAAATTACGATCAATACCAAAAATTTAAATTTGAATATGTTGGACCCAACAGTAATGGAGTTATTTAAGCCACTCTGTGTATGGCCTTGATTTGAAATATACTAGTGACCGTACCACATTTTAGAGCCCATCCTATTTAGCCGGTATAACTACCTTGAGGCTCTTTTCTATGCTACTCATGAGAAGAAGATATTAAATAATGTCTAGTAGTTTTGAGGACACCAGTAACTTCCATGTCTACTTAGCTTTGTGTTCTTTTCACTCTGAAGTGGAAGGTTTTCTTACGTATTAGTATGCAAACTAAGGCCATGATGTTGTGCCATATGGTTCTGAAAAAACTGTGTAGAGCAGTGAATTTATGGCGAACTCAATTATATCATCTTTCACTGAACTAACTAACTAGAAGGCCGTGTAGTCATTGTCAATTCATAATTTTCACGGTTATGGTTCCAACGAAATTACCAGCCTGATTTCTTGTAGACATGTTGCTATGAGCAATACTATACAAGTTTCTAGTCGCTCTTACCATTAGTGCCTCGAGGTAAAATTTGGACTTTCTGTAAAATTTTGAACATTCCTCTAAACAGAACGCCAGCTTTTTTTTGCGCAAAAGTTGCAAATTTTCTAAAGACACTAGGATACCTGACTGCCTGTAGTAGTGTGAGATTTTTACACACAAAAAACACCTTTCTACAGATCAGCCGAATCAGACCACTTTATACGGGCCCCTTTTCGTCCCTACCCCTTGTCATCTAAGCGAAAAATACCCGATCTAACCCAGTTTTCTTCCCTCTCCTCGATTCCCCAGGTCAGCGCAAGCATTTGCTTATGAGACACCTCTCCTTTCCTTTCAGCCTCCATCTAGTGGTGTCCATCAGGCTCTTCCTTCTGCTTGCTAAGGCAGGACACTGGCACACTATGTTCACCACCGTCTTCCGCTCCTTAAGGAACAGCTTACAAATAACATCCTCAAGGATATTCATCTTCTTTAGACGACACCTGAAGTGTCCACGTCCTGTTAATAGTGCCGTCATCCATCTCAAAGCCCTTTGAGCTATATTTAGGAACCTTTTATCTTCAGCACTTCAGCTCCCAGTGCTCCGTTGCGGCACACGTCATCAACAGGACTCACTGCCGTGTCTTTGCCTAAGACTCCGGACCTTGGAAACTCGAATCAGCCCCCAAACTTAGCCAGTACACCTGCTCTCTCGTTTCCTTCGGTTTCTACATGTCCCCTTACCAACGCCAATATTATCTCATTCCATGAGGCACACGCGTTGAGTTTACGGACACACTCGAAGGCTAGCGCTATACTGAACTCTGTGATGTCTATACATCTGATCACCACCTGATTATCGAGTGGCACCACTATCTTCTTATCCTTACCCGACACTCTAGAAGGTAATCCAGGCTCTGGTCTAGCCAGCATTTTAACAAACGGCAGTTTACTATCAGTTATTTTTTGCTTATCTTAGATCCTCAGGAATTTAGACGAAACTTACATCGTCGTCTTGTTTACTTAAGTCGTTAACCCGTTTCCCTTATCTTTAATTCTTTCCTACCAAGGCTGTGCTATAACATCATAGAGCATTCCCTGATCATTAGTATGATCATATACTGACTAATGCTGGCTACGATTTCCAGGGCTACGCTGATGACCATGTCATTACCATCAAGGGCAAGCAGGATAGAACCCTATCAGTAAGACTGCAAAATGCTCTGAATATGGTACAATCCTGGTGTGCTAGAGAACGGTTCAAAGTCAACCCTAATAAAACAACCATTATACCATTCACAAGAAAAAGGAAGCTAAGGCTAGAGGATCCTTCTTTTGAAGGAACAAGGATAGAATTCTCAAGTGAGGTCAAATATCTAGGAGTAGTTCTACATCAAAGACTCACATGGAATCCTCAACTCAATAGGGTTACAGGAAAGGCTTTGACTGCCCTATGGTCCTGCCGAAGACTCTTTGGAAAGACCTGGGGACTAAGGCCCAAAATGGCCCTTTGGGCATATGAAACAATCATAAGACCCATGGTCACCTATGCAACTCTAGTGTGGTTGCCAAAAGTAGAACAAAAGACAGCGCGATCCACACTGCTAAAACTACAGAGGTCAGCATGTCTAGGAGTTACTGGTGCAATGCGCACATGCCCCACGGCAGCTATGGAGGCCCTATTAGACCTCCCCCCTTTACATTTGCATAGGCTGCCTCAAGCGCAATAAGGCTGAATGGCACCAATCTCCTCTCAGCAGGAGACTGGTCTGGCCATAGGAAAATCCTTAAAGAATTCATGGGTGATCCGGTGATCAACTCAATATCGGATATTATGCCGAATAGGCATAACTTTGATATACCATTCAAGCTGATCCTTGAGAGCAGAGATTATTGGCTCAATAATAGACATATCTTTGAAAGGGGATCTCTGGTCTGGTACACGGACGGATCCAAGATGGAAGACAGAACGGGCATTGGGGTCTATGTACCAAGATTAAGACTGTACAAATCGCTCGGTTCTACACCAACCATTTTTCAAGCAGAGATACATGCTATCGAAATATGCACACGTGAAATTACCAAGAGAGGAATACGCGGTGCTAAAATATATATCATGTCCGACAGTCAGGCGGCACTTAAGGCTCGGGGATCCTACAACTTTGAATCTAAAATCGTCTGGGACTGTGTCACTACTCTTAAAGAACTGGCCCAGAGCAACAGCATCACGCTAGCATGGGTACCAGGGCACGAGGGCATTTAAGGCAACGAAAAGGCGGATTTCCTAGCAAAAAAAGGCGCGGATTCTCAGTTTATTGGACCGAAGCCATTCTGTGGCTACTCAAAAAGCCGAATAGCAATGCGCATCCGGTCATGGGCAAATATCCCAGGGTCAAGGCAAGAAAAGAGGTTTATAACCTACTCAAAACAGAAAACGAAGGAGCTGCTCTCACTCAGCAGACCAGATTTAAGGCTGATAACTGGACTTCTAACTGGTCACTGTCACCTGGGCTACCACTTAAAAAAAAGTTGGGGCTGGCTGATGATGACACCTGTCGATTTTGCCGCTCGGCCGTATCAGGTTTAGACACCTTGGTGGGACTTTCCCATCAACATCAGATATAGCCAAGGCAGCGCCCAGAAAAATTTTAGGTCTGATAAGGGAACTAAAGATTGACGGGGCTTCCTAATACTGAACCTGGATCAGGTCACAAAAGATCAAATTGGTCGCAGTGACTAAGGATGCGGTTAGTCCTTGATCCAATCCTTTATAATAAAATGATCATATATTTATAAAATCAGTCGCTTAGTTCGAGATATTTTCGTTACCCATTTTCACCGCAGGATCGAGAGGTCCTTGACTTTCTGGGGCATCTCACGTTTCTTTCCATTGATTTCCAGCCACCTGAGATATGAGACAATACATATCTAGTCTTCAAAACCACGTTTAAAGATTCCACAACATATTGTTTATTTTTATCTAATATAAAATACTATTAAGTATCTTTTACATAACTCCTTAGTGACAACATTAACGTATTTGTTTGCTATTTTCAGGTCTTACTTCAACACGTTGGTGAATGCTTGCTAACCCAAAAACCGCGAAGAAAATCAACCGATTTAAAAGAAATATAATGTTCCATTAATATAAAAAAATAAACGTTATAGAAAGAGAATAAAACAAATATATTAAAATATAAATTTTTAAAAGTATTTCGTATAAAACAAAAAGTAAAAAAATCATATAAAAATATTAGAAGAAAAATTTTGCTGTCTTTTTGCATTTTTGCAATTTTATATAATATACATATTATCAAATATTGATAAAAAATAATAATTGAAAAGATACGAAAAGTATTATTATCAATAACATAAAAATCTGTTTAAGGAAAAAAAATACATATTTAAATTTAAATGTAATTCAATTGTTTAGTAAAATTTAATAACCTTAATTGAAGAGATAAAATTAAGTAAAACAAAAAAGGACTACGAACCAGATCGGTCGAATCTAAAAACAAAATAAAGAAATATTTTTAAATAAAAAAAAACCAAAACATAATTCCGATATTAATTATTTTAATTATAAATTAATTAACTCAAATTTTATTAAATTACCGGGTTTTGTGCAAAGCGCAATCTTATAATTAATAAGTTCACGTTTCTACTTTGAAATTTAGTTAATTAAGGAAGGAGATAATACTGATAAGTTTAAGAAAAAAAAAAACAGAAACCCCAAAAAAGTGAGATAAATTAATCAAAGAAATAAAGATAATATTAGAAGTATTTATTTAAAATATTTAACTTATACACATAAATAAGAAAAAAAATACATAACAAATATGACAAACACAATGGAGACTGTAGTCCAGAATGGTGGTGCCAACGGTTCCGTAGATGGAGGCCAGGAGGAGTCTAAGACTAATTTGATTGTAAACTATTTGCCCCAAACGATGACGCAAGAGGAGATGAGATCACTTTTCTCCAGTATTGGAGAATTGGAGAGTTGTAAATTGGTTCGTGATAAAGTGACCGGTAACTAACAATTTTTTTTATTTTTATTACTAAAAAAAACGAGTTTTACAATTTAGGTTTTATGTTAATATTTTTTTAATCAATTTTTTTGTGATATTTCTTAACAATTTTTTTTTTGCATTACCTAAGCAATTGCACATAGACATAGTTCACAAAAGCTCTTCCAAAATTTTGGCACTTTTACTCATAATATACTCTCAAACGATTTCAATTTTCAATTATGTATTTTTTTATGATAATGCCAAAGCTCAGGGGATGTCCTATGACGCTAAAGCACAGCCTAGTCAGGAGGGAAATTGAATGTGGATACAAGCCCGGAAGCTGACACAAACAGCTGAGCATTGGTGGTGTAAACAAACTAAAACTTTCCACATTACACAATTGGAAAAGGTTGGGAAATTCGACTTTCTCGTAGTATTTCTGACAATATTTTTAAAGTCTTAACTTATAATTTACTTAACGTGAACCTAACTGAACATATTGTTACGATGAAAAGTTTTTTTTTCAATTAGTTTTTTATTTTATTTTTCAGTTTTTATGTGTTTCAGAGGGAATACTCTCTCTTGTGTTCGTTTTGTTGAAGTATTGAACTTAAAATGCATCAATGACATCAGTATTTCTCTTTGGATCTGGTTAGGAAAGAGTGCAGTTCAGTTCAGTTCAGTTTTCGTACAAGAAAAATGTAATAGGGACGAGACGCTTGGTGGTCAAATGACCAAACTGTCATGTTTTCCGGGCTTGTATGTAGAGTATGCTGTGGTTTATCCGAACGTAATAATGGTGAAAAAGTGAAGTGTATCTTCCTTCTTTATCTAGTTTAGATTTACGAATTTGAATCAAAAAGTACGCCAGTTTCATAATACATTTTTTTTTAATTTTTCAACATAATCTTCGTTTAGGACTACAACTCTTTCTAAAGTCCTGCAATTTCTTTAACATTCAAAAAAAAAAATAATTGGTAAAACTCTTCAAAATAGGATTCTGTTTCGACGGTGAACTTTTTTCCCACGAGCCATGTTTTCACGTTGGGTGTGGCAGCGATCCAGATCGAATGAGTACGTCAGATGCGGTACTACTTTTTTCTTTGGCAAATGAGGCTTCTTCAATGTCTTGTTGGTCCAGTATTCCCTATAATACTGACCCATGATTCTTCGAACGTTTTTCCATATAAAGATAAAAAACCAATTACGGATCGATTACAGAACAAATTACAGATCGATTACAGAACGAATTACCGATCGTACAAATTATATATTTTTTTAATTTCTTAATAAAAGCTCACGGGAAGACCTGGTCTCGAACCCGGGCCCACGGCGTGGTGGTCGTACCGCTCAAGGCCGTCTCTTACTTAAGTGGAGAGGGAAAATTCAAAATTAAGAATGTGAAGGGACGACTTCGTACAAATTCTTTAAAACCAACATTGTATTAAACAGCAATAGCCTGTACAAGAATTTTCACCAGTTAAATATCTTGGCAAATTCGTGCTGGAGATAAACTGAGTAAGAATAACAAAATTAACGCAATTTTTCGAGTGCAGGAAATGTAGGAACAGAAAATGGGCAAGTTTGTGCACACTCGTGCGAATGAGTAGTCCTAAAATCGTTGAAGAAGCAGAATCACTTCTGTCTATTCTCTATATCTCTACATCCCATAACCCGTTCTGGGGCATGAGGCTGGAAAAGTACTTTACCTGAGATAACGATTGCAAGTGGACCTATAATTTAAGCTGGATATTTCGAACCACCGGTATTACTCTGCAGAAAACAACCATGGGTTTGAACTTGGAACCACCAGGACGGAAACTGACATGTTATCTCCATACTTACTCCGCCAACGAGGTACTCCTATCTGTTGGCTCTTTAGAATCCTTTTTTTTTTTTGTGGAACGACTTTAACAAGGAACCTTTCCAATAGCACTTGCTTTTGTCTCCTTTTGAGGATTTCGCAAAAATATGACATGACATAGCCTTATTTGGATGGTGGCACTTTTCTACGAAGTTTTGCTTTGTTTAGACATTTTTAACATCTCCCTAATCTCATTTGAAGCAAGGTATTCCACCGTAATTTTCTCCTCCTCTTGAGACAGAATCTCTTCCATAACCTCTTGCTGTTGCTCAGGATATAAAAGCATCAGTTCGTTGGTAGTTAGTAGTCCTGGCCATGTTTCTGCACTTAATCCTGAACGTTACCTCAATTCCATGTTCTTCCCCAAGGACAGAACTTCGACGTCTGGAGCACTATACTGTAATTCGAATCCAAAAACGCAAACGAAACCGCTTTTGGTGGAATTAATGCCAAAGTTCTAATTGGAATTTTGACCTTATTCAGCTTCACGTTGCGCCATAAACAGTTTCGTTTTCAAATTCGAATTACAGAATAGAGCCCCTGTTCGAGAGCGAAGCCCTCACCTTTTTTCTTAGTATAATTGAGTGTTCTCTTGGTTCTTATACGGCAAGGTTATGTGTGGGGGGGGGGGGGGGGGTTAGCAACGCGTTACGTAACATAAACTTTTTGTTAAAATTAAAAGTCATAACTCTTAACTCATGACTCACGGCTCAGTTTAGCACAATAATCCGTATACCACGAGTCCATAGTTTGGACTCTAAGAGTCCGACCGTTGCGGTCAAGCAAATCACCTAAACTACAAGCCATGAACTTATGAATTTCACGCACACATATTAGGGCCAAAGTTGGCTGAAATTTCGTTTAATTTACATTTTGCTTCTTATTTCGGTAATTGACATTTTCAGGTAAAAATAATCATCTGAGTGTTACGTAACGTTTAGGGGGGGGGGAGGTAACGAATTCCTCTAGTAAAGAAGATGAGAAAGACTTTTAGTAGCAAATTATATTCTCGTTCATACGAGTAACCCATTTTGTACGTAAAGTGCTAATAATTAAAGTGCTCGTCTAGCTGGGTAATAAACTAATATACTGTGAACCGAAGCAATGGAGGGCGTCAGATGTAAACCTAATTCAGAATAGAATTCGATATTAATTCTTAACTGAACTGATTATATATTTGCAGTCGCTTGGATAGGATTTTCTCCAGAGATGTACAACAGCCTACTCTAGATACAACCCCGCAAAATATGATAGTTCTGCCATTTCACCACCAAGGATTTCGTCATTATTATATTTTTGTACGACAGTTTAACCAATCCTTGCACACAAATAAAACTGCAGACTTTCGTAACCACAAGCATCACAATATGAAAATATGTTCAGAACATTTATAGGTTCACGTCAAATAAATTACAAGTTGAGACTTTAAAAATATTGTCAGATATACTACGAGAAAATAGAATTTTTACTGTGGCAAGTTTCGGTTTGTTTACACCACCAATGCTCAGCTGTTCGTGTCAGCTTCCGGGCTTGGTTCTAGAATAGCATGTACTCCTTCTGGCTTGGCGCCTAGACTGCAATATAATTCTCATATTTGGGCAGATGCTGAGTATATCCGCATTGTCCGTGTTGGATAAAGTTCAAAGAAAGGCGATGAAACTTACTGGCAACTTCACTATCTCTGAAAACATTGACTCTCATCGACGCATGCCTTTCACTCATCTATCGCTATTTCCACGGTCATTGGTCTAATAAAATTGTTTGCCTAATTCCTTGTAGACATATTACAACGCTCGATAGAAGAGCATCAAGTCGCTTCCACCCAAAAAAGTAAAATTTGGTCGCACTTCGGGAAGCTCTCATAAGCAAACCAACACGCATGCGGAGTAGCTTAATATCCTTCTCTCATCTTATGAGTCCGAAACTTTTAAAGGAGCCGTACATCGTTATCTCCTTCACATAAAAAGTATTAACGCATTTCCCTTATATTTATGTTTAAAAAAATTGGTAAAGAGCATGTTCGACATGCATATGAGTAGGAAACGCTATAGCAATGGATTCGTTGAAGTTTCCTGATGACAATTTTAGTCCATACCCCTTCCCCCCACAAAAATGAACGCTTCTCCCTTTAAAATAGCGTTTGCAAATATGGGTTCCTTCAAAGAAGGTGTGCTCACTTAAATGCTTAAAAGTCCTTTCAAGGACATCAAAAGACCAACATTCAAAGCTTCAAAGAGAACACTTGATCCTTTCTAATGGTCCCAAACATGCCATAATCCACTTACAGTTTTTGGACCTCAAACGTGAATATTGGGAAAATTTTGCCGCAACATTTTGGTATGTTATCCTTGATCCTGTAAAATCTGAATTTGTTCAAGATTTGTATTTCGATTTCGCTGGTTGTTTTTGGTTTTTGAATTTTATGGTTTTTTTTTTGGATTTTGGATACGAATTACGATTTTGAATTTAACATAATGACGAGTATGTGGACAAGCTGCTCATTTATGGTGAGACTAGAAGGAGTACTTCTTTAGGTCGACAATTGTATCGAGAAAGATACCCCGGCAGACGCGTTCCACATAGCTCAACATTTCAAGCTATCCACCGAAGGTTAGCAGAAACTGGGTCTTGTCGTGCCCGCTCCCATGACAGAGGCAGGCAGCAAATACCTGGGGTGGGGGGGTTAGTTGCTGACAATCCCCGCATAAGCACAAGAAGAATTGCAGGATTGGTGTATCAAACTGCAAAGTTCATAATGTTTTGCGAAGGCACCAGTATCACCCATACCATTTCAAACCGGTGCAGGGCCTTGAGCAAAGAGTTATGCAAGTAGAAATCTCATCTATCGTTGCTACATCGACAAGAAAGTGATAGAGAATTTATCTCAAAAATGTTTTTCACTGCCGAGTCAACATTTACAAAAGATGGGGTTATCAACTTCCACAATCTCCATTTACGGGCGGATGAAAATCCTAGGGGAATCCTCCCAAATAGTCACCAATATTCCTTTAAAATAAATATTTGGTGTGGAATTATTGTTGGCCAAGTATTGGGACCAGTTCAGTTACCGGTTATTAATGGGAATACTTATTTGGAGTTCTTACGTGGCCCCCTTGAGGACGAATTAGACGAGCATATTCCGCTAGCCTTGCAAAGACATATATGTGGTTTATGCATGATGGCGATCCTGCCCATTTCTGGGTTCAGGTGCGGGAACGAGATGAATTGGACGCGGCAGACCGTGTGTTTGCCCAGCAAGACCTTCATTAGACTTTGATCTATCACATAAAAGACCCGGTTTAGAAATACGATCAGTAGAGCAATTGTGGCAAAAATCTGTACAGCTTGCGCCCAAATCAGACTTGAAGGTGTCATCAAAAGGTCTCCTTTTTTTTATACGATGTGGCCAAAGCCTAGGGGACAACTCTTTGATGCGTTAGCATGACTTTGGCCGGAAGAGAATTAGGGTAACGGAAGGTAGGAAACTTGAATTTCTTGTTTTTTGCATTGCTGCGAGCTAGACAACAGCCCAGAGACGGAGTGGATTAATTTTTAATTTCTTAATAAAAGCTCTTGGGGAGACTTGGTCTCGAAACCGGGGCCCATGGCATGGTGGTCGTGCAGCTCAACAAATTGATCCAACTTTCCAACTCTGTCTCCCTCTCTTAAATTTTTAAACGCGATTTTTAAGGGGAAGGGTTAATTTTAGGGGGGAAGGGGGGTTGTATGGAAGAAAATGAATACTTCAAAGAATCCATTGGTATAGCGTTTCCTACACGCATTTTCCGAACAAACTGTATACATATAAAAGTACTAACTAAAGGCGACATTCAGGAATTTTTGGAGAAATTTTGCATCAATAGTTTAAAAGTTAGAATACAGGAGGGTAGGGTTTTGGTAACGACTTTGTAAGGAAATATCTCGCGATTAAAGGGTCCTAAGAACGGACGCTATAGCAAATGTATTTTCTCAAAAATTTTCGAATCAAGACGAAAAGGCTTGAGAATCCCATCACACTCTTGATCGATATCTTACTTCACCAAATACAATATGTAACCTTTGCTTTTGTGAACTACCAGCAATAGCAGCATAGAATTAATTAATTCAAAGCATGCTAATTATATATTTTTCGGTTCGTTGGTGTTTATTTAATCACAAAATTAGAGAAAACTTGATACAAAATTAATCATAAAAAAAAAACAAAATGATTTTACTTTATTTATTTTCTGGTTTCTATTTTTTTGACTTATTTCCAGTTTTACCTGCCTCACTTACTGCTTTAAATCCTGCCCTACAGCAAGGTATGTTTTTCCAGAATCAAATTAAATAAATTGAAATTGAAAAAAATTTTCAAATTATGAATAAGTTTTGATTGTCTTGATAAATTGTTTATTTCCAAAAGTGTACGTCAGCAAGTCAGCTAATTAATTTTTTAATTTTTCATATTTTATTAGCTGGTTACTTTACTTTTTCTTTATATTTTTGTAAATAATATTTTTTAACTGTGTGTTTAAATATTACCAAAAATATAGTCTAATTGAAGTTTTTCTTTCTCTTTCTTTTTCAAAACCAAAAAAAAACAAATCCTTTAGGACAAAGTTTGGGCTACGGTTTTGTCAATTATCAGCGTGCTGAGGATGCTGAAAAAGCAATCAATACTCTGAATGGCCTCCGTTTGCAGAACAAAATTATAAAAGTTTCATTCGCCCGTCCGAGTTCCGAGTCTATAAAGGGTGCTAACTTATATGTATCGGGTCTTCCCAAAAACTTATCACAACCGGACTTAGAGGCGATGTTTGCATCATATGGAAGGATTATAACATCTCGTATACTCTGTGATAATATTACTGGTGAGTTTAATTGTATTTATTTTTAATTAATTTCCTTGACTTGCGAAAAAGGATATTAGAATTAATTTGTTGCATTGTAGTAAATGTCTCCTTCTTTTTTGTGTAACTTGTTATGTACTAGACAATTCACACTATATCTGTATTTGCTTTAAGACACGTTTAACATGTTTCTTTACTTCTATGATTTAAGCTTAAATTACTGTGCATCTCTGTTTTAATTAGAAATTTAAATTAATTCAAGCTGGTCCGATTTATTAAATCAAATATGTAAAAATTAGGTGACCAAAATGCGGAATATTTCACCAAATGAATTCTGTATTCGATAGTGGCTTGGACTCCTTTTCTCTCTCACACACTAACATGTTTAACTAATTGTATTTTTTGCATCTTTAACCATACACTCACGGGGACTGTTCACCCTATCACTTTGACTATATACTAATGGACTTCTCACCCTATAACTTTGACCATTTACCCATTGACTACTCACGCTATAACTTCAACTGAAGGACTTCTCAAGCTCGACTAATAAAATCACGCTGAACCGACTTCAAAGCGCTAAAAAGCATAAAATAATTTTATTTTTATATCTATTACGACATTTTGAAGTGGGTGCAAATTAAACAAACAAATCGGTCCACGCGTTACGAAGTTAGACTACCTCTCCTTCTCCCCTCCCCCCACCTTAGGACCAAATTATTCTCCTATTAGCAATGGGGGATCATACTCTATACAACAGCAAAAGAACCATCCAAATCGGTCCAGGCGTTACAAAGTTAGAATCTGTTTGGGAGTTACAGGGTGATCCATAAATTTTCAATATTCATGGTATACATATCACCATTTTATTTTTATCTTTAACCTATTCAACGCGCCGACATCAAACAAATGCTAAAAAACTACTACACCAATCTTTCTGGTTTCTTTAACCCCTTATGGGGCATAGGGTGTCTATTACAACGACTCACCACCTGGTCCGGTTCAGCGCCAGCAATTCAACTGTGGCCGCGATTTGTTGACCTGCGTACCTTCCCTCTCCATATGTTGCTCGATCGTCCAATTTGGCGTCTTCCTTGGATTCCGTGGTGGGGATTTCAATCTAGCGTCTGCTGTGCAATGTTGTTTGGCTCTTTTCTTAGTGTGTGGCCTATTCATTGCCACTTTCGCGTGCGATTATTGGTCTCCATCCTGTCTTGGCCTATAAGGCTTTGTAGGCCTTCGTTGGCAATGACCTGTGGACAATGGATGTTAAGGATGCGTCGGAGATACCAGTTGACCAAAGCTTGTAGCTTAGATGTTATTTGACAGGTCACTTTCTATGTTTAACAGCCGTTCAACATAACAGATTTTACGTTCGACTCGAAGCTCCGGAGTCTTGTGCGTCTGGAGATGTTGTTATTGCGTCAGATCTTATCAAGAGTATTAAAGGCAACTCGAGCCTCATTGATGTGAACCTGTACATCACCATCAGATCCGCCGTCTGCTGTAACTATGCTTCCGAGATGGCAAAATTTATCCACTTACTCTACGTGCTGCTCGTCCAGATAAATTTCATGTTGTCTCCTGGAGTCTAAGCTCTGGTTTTAGCAGTATTGATTTTAAACCCTGCTCTGCTCAGGCCTTCGGATATTTGGGCTATATGACTTTATTTGTTGGATAGGAGATATACATCGTCGGCATAGTCCAAGTGTGTAAGGTGGTTAAAGAGTTTTCACCTAATCTCGCGCGATGGATGGTTGCCTTGGGCGCTGCACAATACGTCATTAAGGAGGATCAGGAAAAGCAAAAGTGACAGTATGCATCCTTGTCTCACTCCGTTCATCACTTTGAAGGGATCCGACAGTTTTTCCTTGTGTAGGACGTGACATTGGGCTCCTGACTAGGACTCCTTTATGATGGTCATAATTTTTTCTGGGATGCCTCTCCTACGTAAAGCTGCGCATATATATATATTCGCGATCAACGCTGTCAAACGCCTTCTCAAAATCGACGAACATTAGATGTAAAGGGGACCTTTATTCGGCGGATTGCTCGATAATTCGGAGGGTGTTAATGTGATCGTTGCAGGAGAAACCATCATGAAAGCCTGCCTGTTCATCACTAAGAGTGCGCTTGATTTTATTCTTGATTCGCATTAAGATGATTTTAGCCATCAATTTGGAGACTGCAGTTAAAAGACAGATACCACGCCAATTGATACAACTCCTCAGGTCGCCCTTTTAGGGAATCTTTACAATTACGCCTGCTTTCCATTCACTGGGATAGGTCTCAGTTTTCCAATATTCTTGGATTACGGGAAGAAGAATATCAGCCGCAGCAATGGGATCCGCCTTAAGTAGTTCCACTGGTATTCCATCAATCCTTGGGGCCTTACCGAAGTTCATCGACTTAATTACTTCAGCAAACTCCAATCTTGTCGGAGTTCAGGTATTAATGTTGGCCGCAGCTGGCGTGAAGAGGTACTTCGACGGCCCGAAGGTGTTGTTTAGGACTTCAACTAAATATTCATTTCAGTAACCATTTCTTCACTACAGTAACAAGTTCATTCAAAGTTATATCACCATCAAGCTGTTGTCTTCGATGTGAGGAGTTGCGTATAAGATCACATTCGCAGACATAGGAGGGTTTAAAAAATTCCCAAAGTAGTTCCTGAAATTCTCAATAGTGATATATTCCCTTTTAAAAAGCTTTTCAGCTCGCCGAGCTCAGGTGGATCGGTCTGTCAACCTGCGACATGTCAAGAAGGATGTGGCCATAGTGGAATAAACGGAGAACGGCGTATCTACTGAAGGGAAGCCTATCGGAATCTCAGAAATATCGCTGCGGTTATTACAGGTCACTGCCTTTTTGTTAGTCATGCAGTCCGCATGCGTATTCCTGTCAATGATTTCTGTCGGAGTTGCCTGATTGTGGTTGAAAGCATTCAGCATTTGTGAATGCTAGCCAGGACGAGGTTTCTGGCCTTTCAAAGCACTTCCTTAAGGAACTAGAGGACCTAACCAGGTTCCTCAATAGGTGCGGCTAGTTTTACTAATCACTGCATGCAGTGCATGAGCGATCCAGGTTGAGGTTTCTTTGTAGCGATAACACAACGGACCATATCAAAATCTATGTGAAGCCAAATGGTTTACTACCGGTGGCCGCCAACTAACCTAACGTATCATTCCCTTTTGTGAACTTAGTACCTTTCTTGGCAATGACCAAAATTCTTTGGTGAGTTGCTTAAATTGTTAGCCAACTTCTTCATAATAACTTCTTTTTATTTTTTGCACAGATTTTTAAAATTATTGTTCTCTAATATGTACATTCACTTTTCAAAATCTTTCAAATGCTTTCAGTACAGGTTTAGTCAGTTAAAGTACCTTATTCGTGCCTTGAATTCGATTTAGGGATGCATTGTCTTGAAGATTCATATAACACCGTGCCATAGTATAAATACAAATAGTAGACCGGCTTCGAACAAAACTACAAAAATTTCCCGCACTTAATCCCATTTTTCATTTAAATGGTAATGTCGCTGAGAGGAAATTACCCAAATGGAAAATCTCTCAGTCATCTTGTATGTAGTAAATGTCATTTCGTCCGAGTAAAAAGTTTGGTTCATCCAATTTTCAGGTGAATGTTTTTATTCAATTATTAAGACCAAGTGACAAGGATCACTGTGAACCTGTCCCATTCAGATATAAACTAAGAGCTTTCGTAATCTCGGGAAAGGAAAAAAAACACTTAATGAAAGACTGATTTCATACGAAAGTAACGAATTTTTAGAACTGTCAATTACTCAACCAACGCATATGTCCGCTTATACGAATTAATCGACGAAAAGGGGAATTTCTCTTCTGAGAGTCACAGAATTGATTTTCGCTCACTGATTTTTGACAGATAGTATTTACTGTTTGACAGTTAGCATTTACTTTTCCATTCAAAATTGCTATAACATTGCCAGGCTACTTCGTTCATGTTTGAGTAGGGAAATTTAGGGAGCTGCTCTTCTATGTAGTATCTATTCTATGAACGTACGCTCAATGGAAGATGATCTGAGTAAGGTTGATTGAGAATCTGAAAGCTACCCATTAATGATTAAAAACTGTAGCTAGTTGTAGCAATGTTATTGTCAATATACATATATTCTCCTTCCTCATCTCCCGGAGTGTAGTCGTTTAGAATGATTAAGCCCCACTCTTCATATAAATCTAAAAACCTATTTCCTCTGTTGTTGAAAATTTTATCTTTAGTCCTTCTGCGTATAGTAAGATTATAATTGGATACGCAGTATTCAGAGATTATTTCCTGCAGCTCCCCAATCCGTATAGTAAAATCGCCCAATGTTATAATATTCTCAGTATGGAGACGGAGTCGGATCAATTGATTGAACGGCACAGCCATCATGCCATGGTTCCCAGGTTCGGTACCAGGTCTCACTGTGGGTGTTTAAAATTGAATTAAAAAATCCACTCCGTCTCTGGGTTATTGTCTAGATTGCAGCAATACAAAAAACAAGGCATTCACGTTTCCTCACTCCCCTTACCCTTAATCTCTTTCAGCCAAATCCATGCTAGGGTTGTCCCCTAGGCTTTGGCCAAAAATTAGCTTTTTCCATGCGAACCAGTAGATTAGCAAAATCTTCATCGCAATGACTGGAATTGATATAAAATGGTAGTAAAATAGCATTATTGATACCTGAGCTGAATGCTACTAGTTGACAATTATTTATAATCTTGAATCTAAATAAATTACTAAACCCTTTATTATTTTTAATGACAAATAGTTATCTACCTTTAGCTCTCCCAATGGATGAAGAAGAGAAAACAATTGTAAAAACTTTAAAACACATTTTTTTTTATGATTTATTCTGACACCTAATTTATGATTGAGCATTATGCAGCCAGTCTGTCAGGCTTATTTACACTAGATAGCAGCTTATAAAATTACTTAAAAAAAAATCAAATCCAACAAATCCATACCAATTATTCCTTTCTGATACGCGATACGTTCTTAAAACGCAAATCAGATATTTTGTCCTCCAAGTGAATTAATTGCCCAGGCTTCCAACACAGATAATAGCATGTTTAGCTAAATAGTTTCTAAATAATTAGCTCCAGGTACGCTTCTTCCTTAACTATCCGTTTCCTTTTGCCCATCCAATCATTATTATAATCTCAAAAAGCCTCTTTTTAAATAAGCATTTTGTTTATTTTGTTTTTCCTGTTCTTTTCTCTTCAGTAAACCAAAATGTCACAGAAACTGGAGCTAAGTCAAGTCCTGGTATGTAACAAGTATACTTCACTAAAGGCGCTACTATTAGTAACAACATCCAAAAAAAAAACAAAAAACAAAAAAATCAAAAAAAAAAAGCACTGAAAATATTATAATTTGCTCACAAATGACGTCACCAGAGTTTTCTTCCTTCTTTCAGGTCTATCCAAGGGTGTCGGATTCATTCGATTCGATCAACGCATGGAAGCCGAACGTGCCATTCAGGAGCTTAACGGAAAAGTCCCAAAAGGCTGTACGGATCCAATAACAGTTAAATTTGCTAACAATCCAAGCAGCAGCGCTAAGGCTCTTCCACCATTGGCGGCTTACTTAACACCACAAGCAGCTACAAGAAGGTTGGCAGGCGCTGTTCCACCAGCTGGCAGGATTAGGTTAGATTTGTATATAGAAGACATATCGCGGTATATCTATCGTTAGCGAACAATGTTTTTTTTTCACCAAAAAAAAAACATATAGTATTTTTTGAAATGACATTTCACTATATTGAACGAGTTTTCCCAAAAAAACGATTGCGTGTCTCGTGGTGTAAAAAAATGTTCTTTGCTTTTCAGATTGTTTGCATTTTCAAAAACTCTATTTTTTCGTAGATATAGTATGTTTTCTATCCAATAAATTTGTGTACAATTGAACAGAAAAAATAAAAAAAAAAGGAAAACACGATTTTCAAAACACCTGAAAAATGCAATCCTTTACTAAACAAGTTTTGAAAACTCTTAATATTATCGAAAAATTTCTTTAATTTTTATGTTATATACAAATCTGTCCGTTACTGAATGCCAGCTTTGGTTTTGTATGATAAATTTTGAAAATTAAAAATTGAATTTTGTTCCTTTAAGTGATTTAAAATCAGCAAAATAATTTTAAAAAAATTTATTCAACAAAATTTTTTTCCAGAATTTAAACAATTTTTTTATTTAATTGCAAAATTTCTTACTTATGGTAGAGTTCTGAATTTTTCCAGAATATTTTCAAAACACTTTTCTTATAATTTCGATGTTTTTTCATTTTTATTTTAGCATTGGAAAAAGCCCGATGTTAGCCATTAACAAGGGTTTACAAAGGTGAATTGTTTTTTGTAACTGTTTCTCGTTTATATAATTCAAATACTTTTTGTATTACTAATTTTTTTGTGATTTTTGGTTTTTGAATATTAGTTTTTTTGAGTTTGTTTATATTATTTCTCTATATCTATCTAAGCCTATTTGATTTTGATTAATATTTATTTGGAATTTATATTATGTTTTAGTACAATAGTACATAAATTCACTAAGACACATTGGATAAGTTTAATATAAAAATAATAAGATCTGAAATATCGCATTGTACGTACGGGGACAAATTTATTCTGAACACTTAAAATTTATGTAAATGAAATTCACTTAAAACTCATAGGTGAAAAAAAGATAAAACTCCTTTTGTATGCTTGCGTAATCTACCCCTTAAGGGCAGGTAACTATTAATACTTTGTCAGAAAATCGTGTGCAACATTTATTGGTTAGTGCAACGACAAAACATAGATTCAATTAAAGTGGTTACAATATGAATTAAAATATCTGTCCATTCTTCTGTTTTTTTTTTGCTTATATACAGTTTTCGAGTTCATTTTGTTTTTTTAACGGAAAAGGCGAAAATCTTCCAAAAGACACCGGACAGGCCATGCCCTCCGGTAGTGTGAGATTCTTACTCACTAAAAACACCTCTCTGGGGATTAGCCGAAACAGACCACATAGAATCGGGTCCCTTTTCGTCCACTCCCAGTCTCCCTTAGTGGGGGCAACTGAGTATAAAGTATCGGTTTCCTGGGTCAATACTAGCCTATCTGAAGGAATCCATGTTGCCCCACCATCTCCAGTGTTCCTTCTTGGTCCATGCGTTAATTACAACCTTCACTCCTTCTTTGCCCATGGCATTAAGGTCATAAAGCTTTAGTCCAGAGCCAGGACCATTAACCTCCTCCGGATTAATCGCAGCTAACCATTCGGAAGTATCCTAGAAGGCTTCAACTCATGCGGCCATTCTCCAGCAACCCTGAGTTCGTTTTACAAATTTCCAATGCGATTGTGCCCAGCCAACATTACTAGTTAGGTCTATTGTATATTTATAGCATCCAAAAGGACCATGTTAACGTCTATGTGAGGCTGACTGGTTTACTATCCAGTGGCCACCAACTAACCTCTATTGTACTCTATAAATTTATGATCCTCCTATAACACTGATTTTTAGATCCGTTCTGCTTCCCTTGCTGTATGTTGTAGATTCCCTTTATCCAGAAAAGAAATAGCTATTCAATTATTCACCAGTGCCAGTATACCAATTAATTCTGTACCTTTACAGCTTTTACATTTACTGCTCGTATTCCAGCACGACTTTCTATGGCCCCATCGAATTCTGTTGTCGGTTCTCTTCTTTATACCTATCTGGTTTCTTTAACACCTTCTGAGGCATAGAGTGTCTCCACCGTAGCTGGTTTCAAACCCGGTTGAGAAAGGAGACAGGAAACCCACGCAACGGACAAAACATCTCGGCTTAGAGAGAATCTATGCGCTATGGAAATACACTCTTGGTGACTCTCAGACCACTTCAAGGAGCAGCCCTCCTTCTGGGATAGGTCAATTGTAACCGGCTTATCTGAAAAACTAAAACAATAGACACGATACGTCGATTCTTTGTACTATCGTTAAGGAATACTTAAGTATTTTTTTCATATTACTACAATTGTTGCTTCGCAACACCATATTCATGTCGATTGAACCAGCAATGATTAGTCTTCTTATAAGGATCCTTTGGGATTATTATATATCTGACTACTTCAGAGCCAGGATAGGTTAACCTTGTGATGTCTGGAAATTTATATACTGATGAATTAACTACGTAAGCTGTTGCCCTTTCATTTCTTTCACTCTGGTTCCGTTAACCGTTTGTGTGATATACGGCGTCTACTACACCAATTCTCTACCGTTTCTGCGTAATGCTTTCAACTATTTCAACGATTTTTTGATCTTCTCTACGAATTTTCTCGATGTTTTTTTTAGTGGGAGAGGTGGAAATCTTCCAAAAGACACAAGACAGCCCGTGTCCTCCGGTAGTGTGAGATTCCTACTCACCTCTCTGGGTACACACCTATCTGGGGATTAGACAAAACAGACCACATAGAATCGGGTCCCTTTTCGTCCCCTCCCAGTCTCCCACTAATGGGAAACTGAGTATCCAGTTATCCCACTGTCGCCACTAACCTCGGTTTCCTGGGTCGCTACTAGAATCCTAGCCTATCTGCAGGAATCCATGCTATCCCACCGTTTCCAGTGTTCCTTCTTGGTCCATGCGTTAACTACAACCTTCACCCCTTCTTTGTCCACGGTATTAAAGGGGTCCAAGCCATAAAGCTTTAGTCGAGAGCCAAGACCAGTAACCTCCTCCGGATCAACCGCAACTAACCCTTCGGAAGGCAGGTCTGCGTCTTCTCCTGGTGCGTGTAGCGCATAGATAGACAAATCCTTAGAGTCTATAATCTCTGCACCGCCGCACCAGAGGAAGTGCAAGTTATAATTGTGCCAATGGCACCTTCTTCCAGGACTGCTACAGCACTTTCCGCCGGCGTAAGCCAGCCTCCATAGCCGCCACAGAACCTTCAAAAGGTAATTTTCCCAAAGCTGCTTCTGTTGTGTTGTGAGTACCGTGGGTATCTGCCTAAGGAGACGCCATTCGCGTTCCAATTACCGCTGGGTCCTCCAGATAGGGGGACACCACTGCAGACTCTCTTGGCATGGCCTACTACAACCTTGGAGTTAGGGGGATTTTTCAAGATGTTATCTGCTCCCGCATTAGTTACTTGGCTACGGCTTGGGAGTGTAACTAACACTTCAGAATATCCAGATGAGGATCGCCGTATCCTAGAAGGCTTCAACTCATCTCCATCCACCCTCCAGCAACCATTCTTGTACAAGCTTCAATGTTGGCAGTATTTTCTGCAGCTTCTTTCTTGCACCTCTAACAGTCTGAGAAATACTTTTCTAAAAGCGGAGCTTTCCTTTGCCTCTTTTTTATAACATATTCTCTAATACCTTCTAGCTCCTAATTCTATCCCTAGGCTTTATTGGGTTATTGAAGCGTCCCTTTTTGTCACGCCCTAAGAGTCCTAGTCTCTTTTCTTACAGCCTTTTCAACCAGCAGAAATTGTTGGACCATGAGGGAAGAAGCGTACTCGAAAATTATTCTGCGGCTATTTTTTAGAGAATGGAAAATGAGTAAATGACTCTCTGATGAGCGATCCCTAATTACGTCGTCGGTGGAGTAAATCAAAACGTGTCGGCCTGCCTTCCTAGGGGTCCTAGGTTTGAACCTCACCGGCAGCACCCACAGTTGTTTCCTCCTGACAACAGACTACGATAAAAATGTCATTGAGGGTTGCAGAGTAATGTCGTTGGTTCTGAATCCACTTTAAATTGTAGATCCACTTGCAATCATTTTCTCGAATCGTGTGAAATTCTTGTCCTGTCCCATGCCCCACAAGGGGTTACGGAAACTAGATAAAGAGATAGAGAAACAATTTCTCCTGTTGAAGTTGAGTGATTTCTGCCTGGATGCGAGTTATTTTCATGCTTCCCGTGAATTTAAATAGTTTAAAAACCGATTGCACTACGTGAGAGAACACTTTATTTCCTCACGACTTTCATTTTACTCATGCCTTGGACATACCCCATACGCGGAATAAGTATTTTCGATTTTCAGGAGAAGATGCCTTTTTTTAATTAAAACAACCCAAAACACCAACATTTTACTAGGGCACCAGGCATAGTGACCTTTCAGACTAGTCAGTCAAATATTCAAGAAGTCGGAACAATAAAAAAAAATTTAATTCATGTAAAATTAATAATTCCTTAATTCCAAATTCACTCCTCGATGGTCAAAAGATTGGTCAATTATGACAGTAATTCGCGCAACATGGCGTCCATTCGAAATTATTGCACAGACCTTATATTCTCCGGACGGTGAGTGGAGAATTTTCTTGTTCAACAATTACGAAGTGGTAAGTTTCGGAGAGTATGCAACAACACCTTCAATCGACTACATACGCACTGTAGCGAGAGTAATGCGTATATATAACTTACGAAAGCAATCTATAGCAAACAACGCAACGACGAAATAGACAGAGATAACAACATGCTCAATAAAAGTTCTTCCGTACGGAAATTGCGCGAGAAATTTGAAATATACAACAATTATATAATATACTGAGATATAGGATAACAATTACGTAGTTAAGAAGTGCATATTGCATACGATTTACAGCTCAAAAAAAAAATAAATGGAAAACATTAATAATGAGGTCCGACAATGTTTACTGTATGTTTTCGAGGTCCCTGAATTCGAATCCAAGGTCCGTTTAACCCCATCACATTAGCATTTTATGTATGTTATGTACTGTCGAACTGACTACCTAGCCCTAACTTCGGAAATGAGGAGCGTATTGTGACCTTTGCCTCTTTTATTTTGAGGTTATGGGGTTATGCGGTTTAGAGGTTGAGGGGCTGGGGATTAAGAGCTTAGGATTTTTGGTATGATGGGGCTATGGGCTTTTAAACTCAAGGGGTAATAAGGGTTTTTGGTCCAAATCCTGATGTGATGGGGTTAAACGGACCGGATTCGGATTCAGCGAACTCAAAAACATATAGTAAATATAGGCAGACCTCATTATTAGTATTTTCCATTTTTTTTTTTTTGTGGAGCTGTGTTATTATTACATGAAAATTTTATTTTTCAAAAATTTTAAAATGTTGCTTTCAAAGGCGCTGACGCAGAGGTCCCTCTAAAATCTTCGGGATCGATAGAATCCCCCGGACCCCTCTGTGTTCTCGTTAGACCAAGCGGCATATTAAATATGAGCTGCACTCTCAGGACATTAATTCAAGCCGATTTTATGATAGAGATATACAGGGAAGAGAGTCCAATTACCGTTTTCATGGCATCTGTTGGACAGGTCGTCATCGCTCCTGTTATAGAGAGGCAGGTAAGCCGCTGTATCATGTTGCATTTGGCAATTGCGGATCGTTGTTGAACTTTTGGCCACACACCGAGGCGGCTTAGGTAACAACCTGTTTTACAATCGTATTGTATATCCAGGAAATCATCTTCGGGGTGAGATCCCAAGTTCTTCTGAAGAAAGAAAGTTTTCTATCGACTGTGCTTTAGAACGAAATTGGATCAAGTTCCAAATTGTGTCCCCTAGTAAACGGCACAAGAAAAGCCTTTGCAGGATTAATAATGAGCTTTTCTTTTGCACACCAGTCAGTAGCCGTGCGAGCGCAGAACAGATTTAATTAAATCAGTGAGTTCCGAGTCGAGTTTCCCTGTAATTATAATTGCAAGGTCATCCGCATAGGCAACTGTCCCATAACCAAGCTCACATAGCGTGCTTAAGAGGTCAACCACTACTAGAGACAAAAGTAGCGGCAGCAGTACACCGCCTTGTGGTACTCCTTAGCAGCCGTAATGCACAGTGTTATGCGAAGTGGTTCTAATTTCTCGCTCCTTAGGATAGCATCCGGACTTCTTCGTGTGAGAGCTCTACTGTGTCGAAAGATCATTTCATGTCAAGAAAAGCACATAGAGCTATTTCTTAATGGTAAAGGGTTCTCTCAATCTTTTTTTTATACGATGTGGCCAAGGCCTAGGGGACAACCCTTTGATGCGTTAGCATGGTTTGGCCGGTACCAACGTACCGCTCAACGGATTGATCCAACTCTGTCTCCATCTTACTAACAAGATTGTGCAAGGCAGTCTCTGTTGATCTATCTTTTGTATAAGCAAACTAAGTAAAGTAAAGGGGAGATGGTTGATCTCGTTTGCACGTGATGGGAGGTCTAGCACTCTGTCCATTGGCTTAAGTAGAAAGGATGTAAGATTGATTGGTCTGTATGATTTAGGTAGCTCTAGAGGTTTAGGAATAAATACTACCACTACTTTCCTCCATAAGAGCGGTATATTGCCGCAATTATAGTCAGCTCTACACAAATTAACCAATCTAGATATACAAGTTAAACGTTCCCGTGCACGTAAGGTTGTTGACACAGCATTAATGTCTAATATTGTTATCTTTGTTCGAATTTTACACTCATAAAACACAAAGTTGCATGTACAGAAACAAAATCACATTATACGCAATAGCATACATTTAGATTTGTGAAAGAAAATTAATAAAATAATTGCAGAAATTTAAAAATGTCTATCTCTTTTCAGATACTCTCCACTGGCTGGAGATTTATTGGCAAGCTCATTGTTACCCGGAAGTGCAATGACCGGCTCCGGATGGTGCATATTTGTCTATAATTTGGCTCCAGAAACCGAAGAGAATGTATTGTGGCAGTTGTTTGGGCCATTCGGTGCCGTCCAAGGCGTCAAAGTGATTCGAGACTTGCAAACAAACAAATGCAAAGGATTTGGATTTGTCACAATGACCAACTATGATGAAGCTGTTGTCGCCATACAATCCCTTAACGGATATACGTTGGGAAATCGGGTGCTACAAGTTAGTTTCAAAACGAATAAAACAAAAACTTCTTAAACTAAGGAGATTCTTACCAATTTTCTGTTCTGATTCTTTCTCATTTTAAACAAGAAGAAAAAGAAGATATTTAAATTAATTTAAAATAAAAAAAAAATAATAAGTAAATGGTGAACATAGTGAAATAACTTAAATTAAGAGAAAAGTCAGAAACACCAAAAACTTAACATAAAATTAATTCATCAACGTACGTTTCTAGTCCTGTAAATCAATGTGAATCAAATAGATAAAGTGTATAGGAAAATATTGATAAAAAAAAAGAATAATAGAAAACTATTATAATATTCAATACATATTAAATGGATGAAAGCAAGCTTTCATACATTCAAAACGATGGCAATATTTTTGGAGGTTGAGGAATTTCAAAACTTTTTAAGAAAAAAAAATCTAAGGACAAAATGCTAAGCACATTATCATAACACAGAAGTGAAGAGGTAGAAGAACTCTTAGAAGTCTAGAAAAATAACGACGAATCTAAAAGTTATCTAAAAATTTTATAAAAAAAAAATGAGAAAAAAAAATTATATTGGCAAAAGAGAGCATCATCAATCTCAATGTGAAAAATCCTGCTTCCAGACTTAAGATACTAGAAATAAGTGTTTACATAGTTTTTTAGGAAATTTTTACGCGCAATGAAACAATGGAGAAATGTGAATTTAACAAGATTCCTTTTATGTATAAAGTTAGCAAGATTTTGTATAAATTTTCATTAGAACTTTGTTACCTTTGGACATATGGCAATCATTTGATATTTTTGTATGGTCTGATGAAATTTTTAAGTGGATTTCTACAATTTGTGAATTTTAATGAAGTTAACCACTTCAAGATATCAACAGGCTAGATTATTTGTGCGTCAGTTTTATATCTAATTCACTTCAGTTTTCTAACTAAACAATTTAGACCAAAATGTATAATGAAATGGTCGAAAATTATAAAGTTAATATAAAACGGCGCTCCTATGCTACGCGAATTGAAGGACTGATAAAGCTTACATTGTGTGTTTTTAAGTATGACAGTTTAGTAATATCTAACCAAATTTTTTAGACCTTTATAAGACTTTTCTAAGACATATTTCTGATGAGTTAGTAATCATAAAGTTCTGTAGTTACTCTTAATCTGTTAGTGTCAAGGGATTAGCTTACCTTTTATAGTAGAAGGATATTCCAACAATTTTGAATTGGTCTAAAAACCACCTTCGAATATTAGATATTAAATACCATATTACCTGAACTACACTTTAACTGCAATAATGTAACTATTCTAGTAAATTTTCAATGTATTTTTCCGCCATTTGAGGCATGAACACCATTAGACCAATTATGTATTGTAATTGGTCTTAGTAGATTAGTAAATATTTCAATGTGTCCTCTCTTAGGCCTTATCTTTCATAATGTCTACACGAGTACCCTATCACTCATTCAGATTTAAATAGCGTAGAATACACATAAGATGTTAGATATGTCTACCAGTTTTATAATAAGCTATAATAGACCTTTAAATACTAAACAATCCTGACACAAGTGACGTGGGTAAATTATTGGCTGTATCCAATTGTCTTGTTTCTGGTTTTTTTTTTTAAATAAACTTTTGGTTTACTTTTTTTTTTGCGGGAAAGGTGAAAATCTTTCAGAAGACACCGGAAAGCCCATAACCTCGGTAGTGTAAAATTGGTATTCAGTAAAAACACCTCTCCGGGGATTAGCTGAAACAGAGCTCATAAAAGCTGGTCCTTTTTCGTCCCCCCGTCCCCCCGTGTTCTATGCTATGTCAGTGCAAGTTAATATCAAACTGGTAAACTCACAGCAGACGGAACCCTCTGCTTGCTAGCGCAAGGCATTGGTACACTACATGAACCGAACACCATCATCTGTTCTTTCAGACACGGTGTGCAGATGTCATCTTTAGAGATGACACCCGAAGTTCCAATGCCATGTCACCAGTGCTGTCAATCCCCTGCGGGTTACAATATCCAGATCTCTCTAAGGAAGATTAATTGAGACATCTTCAATCTTCAGGAGACGGAGTTGAATCAATTCGTTGAGCGACACAACCACCATGCCATGGGTCCCGGTTTCAAGACCAGGTCTCTCCGTGAGTTTTTATTAAGGAATTAAAATAATCCACTTCGTCACTGAGCTGGTAAAACCGTGCTTATGCATCAAAGAGTTATCCCCTAGGCTTTGGCCACATCGTATAAAAAAATTTCTGCTACAGGAATAAGTACTATGAACGTTATAAGGAGAATCAGGCTTAGATAATGTGCTGCCGTTCTATTAAGAGGTCTAGGGAATCAGCTAGACCGCCCCCCCCCTCGCTCACTCCCCTTTTATTTTTAGAAGAATGGATGGTGGGTGGGTGCAATCCTCGGCTAAAATCTTTGAGCTCACTTCCCAAATCACAATAGCTCGGTAACAAGTTACATTCCGTAGAGTGAAATTGAAGCTATCGTCCCCAGAGAGAGCTATCTGGTCAATAAACAGATTCGTCCCCTGGGCCAGATGAAAATATTCCAGTCATGCTATAGAAGCTACCAGACTTAATTGCGAAGTGGCTCGTGGCTACCTTAAGGGGTTGTATTTTTTTAAACGATGTTTCTCAGACCTGGAGAAATGTTAAGGTGGTGTTTATTCATAAGGTTGGTAAACAGGGTCACGAACTTGCAAGCCAATCAGTCTGACCACCTTCTTGCTAAAGACTCTGGAGCGTGTGCTCGATGTTCATTTTAGACAAGACCGTATGTCAAGATCTCAGCACGTCTCCCCACAGAAACGTCTCTCCATGAGGTAGTGCATACGATTGAACATTCATAAAAATACAAATAATATACTCTTGCAGCGCTCCTAGACACAGAAGGGGCCTTCAATAACACTCGCTCTGAATCTATCCTTGCTGCTCTCCTACAGCTAGGCGCAGAACAGGGCCTAGGCCATTGTATTTTTGCAAAGCTAAGATAAGGAAAATACCGTCCGAACTGGTTACTAATGTTATGCCTTCACCCTGAAGCATACCCTAAGAGAGGTGCCTGCAGGTGTATGCCTCAGGGTGTAGTTTTGTCTCTTCTACTTTGGTGTAATGAACAAAATACCGCTGAAACTTGGCCAAGACAAAATTAAGGCTGCCGCCTATGCAAATGATTTGGCAAAATCGGGGAAATTCCTTCCCGCATGTAGTGGAGACTGCACTGAATAAGGTCAGCAGATGGTGCAAGTCTTGTGGACTGCCTGTGAACTCAGATAAAGTCAAGCTGATGCTCTTTCCCACTAAAATCAAAGTTCCTAATTTTGCCGTACCCAAACTAAATAGGCATCAACCCTCGTTATCCTCTAGAGTTAAGTACTTAGTGGTTATTTTAGACCTAAAGTTGAACTGGTAGCAAAACATAGAAGAACCGCAGCCGCACTCTTAATAAAAGGTGGGGATTGTGGCTTAAACTGATACTATGGATGTACAATGTAGTAGGTCCTATCCTCACTTATGACCTCCTGATCTTTATATCAACTATCAAGCATCACACAACACAATCACTCTGAAAGAATCTGGATGCTGAGTTGCCAAATCTTATGGCCAGAGTAATATCCTCAACCTAACATTGAGAGGACTATCATCTCCCACGGTGTCTGATTACACAATACCCAAACTCAATTTTACGAGAAACTTCAGTGTCAGAATTCCAACCTAAAAGGAATGGAGAAATACTGAACTGTTTAACTGCTACCACTCCATCCTGCTCACTTACGGCCCGAAAATGGACTGTGGTATCGGTGCAGGGGTTTTCTATGGATCACTACATGTATGGAAGTCCTATAGACTGACGGATAAGGCAATCTTGTAAGCATGATCTCTTTTGGGACTAAGTGAATCACCGACGTTGAACGTTGGCATCTTTACGTCAGGCTGTCATTAAGACACTTGTCTCGGCAACCACCGCCTTGAAGCTAATAAGGGATTGTAGAGCAAAACTCAACTCTCTGGCGAGCACATTCAATATTTCAATAATTCTCAGGAGTAAAGATGTGAGTTAGCCCAATTCCTCAACTCTTTGGATTGGTTTTAACACTGCTCCCCCGCTTCGTCGCCGTTTAAGTATTACATCCTAGTTATCTAAGATATGCTGAGACCAACAACTATGCCTTACAGGTCCTAGTATCAAAACGGCGTGTAAAGAACTAATTGAAGTACTCTTAAACCAAGAAACCAACCCTATACAAATGAAAATGTTACCTTTACTAGAATAATCAAACATGTTAAGGTCATCATGGCTTGTCTGCAGGATTTTATAATGCTCCACTGTCGTTAATGTGCCTCCTTGTCCCTTGTATCAATTAGGCCCGTCACCCTCTGCCTAGGGCTGTGACGCTGATCCCTATTTTGCCATTTTATTCGTCTTATCCTTTCCAATTATTCATGTGTGCCCTTTCATCCAGACGAGTCTTAACTCATTCTCATGGGAACATTCGTTAAGTTTAATAACGAACTCCGACGCGAGAGAAGTGTGGACCCCCATTCTTGACCTTATGACCGCCCAATTATCAATTCTATCAGGAAGTTCAGTTCATGTATCACAGCCAGCATCTTCTATTGGTCCTCTGACGTATACCTTTACAGCTCCTGATGATGGCATACTTTTAGCTCCGCTGAATAACTACCTATGCCAGCTCTGTCACCAATTCTGGATCCATTCGTGTATATTATGGTGTCAACCATGCTTCGGAGATAAGCATTTCGTGATATCCTTCGATTACCCTTAATTTGCTAGTATCCAGCATCGTTTATTCGAAGAGATGTTACTGCTGCGGTTGATATCACATAAACATCCGACGGTAGCAGTCCTATCAGTACTTCCAACGCAGATGCGGATGTGGTGCGGGAAGTACCTGTGACACCCTAGACCTTCACCTTACCCAATAGTATTCTTCCAGACGTTTGCATAGCTTTTGGACTAGATCTCCGAACCATATGCGATCAGAGGTCTCACCATTATTGGGCAGATCCAGTATGATAACTTTGGTGAGTTACCCTCACTTTTTTCCACATACTATGACACGCTGGTGTAGCGTCTTATTAGCTTTTTGGGTCTTACTTTGTAAAGATAATTAGATCTAACTTGTACGCATTTACAGACAAATCCTAGGGGCTTATTACTGAATACGATTCGATTGCGTTCGGTCCTAAATGTAAGAAATTTAGAATTGAATGGACCTAAAGCTAGCCAGTCACGCAAGCACAATATATCTTTTGAATATCATTCATTCCTAAATATTCGTATTCAGTAATAAGGTCCCTGTTCTCTACAACTCGGAGGGCACTCCTCATGATATCCGATGATGCGTTTATGAATTTTCTCCTTGCCATAATTGCTGCTATGTGGTCAGCATAGCTAAAGTTGGGTATGCCGACCTCATTCAACCTGTTTAGAATGGCGACCAATACGAGATTCCACAGAGTTGCGGATAGTATTCCACATTGTGCGCAACCCCTGCCGACTATTCCCCTCGTTTTTCAATCATCTTTCTGCATATTCACTGCCCTTTGTTTTAACATATTGTCCACTGCAGCTACTGCGACACCCCCGATATGTAGCTCCTCCTCCGCCACCCATACGACCTAGTGGAGTGCAGTTTCCATAGGTCTGATTCCTACTGGGTGGGTACGATTTTAGTGTTACACCTTCGATGCTTTTAGTAGAAAGGATGCCAGATTTATCGGTCTGAAGGCCTCAGTATAGTCCTTTTTTTCCAGGTGTTCGCGTTACTTTTGATAATAACTAACAACAATATCGTACCAATATGTGATAGGTTCTGAAAACTGTTATCAGAAACAATACCCGATTGACTGTCATATCACTTACAAGTGTAAAAAAAACACAGAATAGAAGAGAAAGTTAGAAATTAAGAAATCAGGACGAACTTGTGATCTGCAACAAAAAACGAACTTAGAACCTTCTTTAAAAAACTTATACAATGTGATTTCCGAGATTTTATTGCTCGGGTAGAAAACTGTTTGTCTCGATACCTTGATAAAATCGCAAGCACTGTGTCCCAACACTAATTTTTCATTTAAAAAATTCACCTAAACACTCAATGTAAGCACTTGTAAGTCCTTTCAGTTCGTCTCTTAAACTGAACTGAATAGTGTAGCAAAAATTGAAATAATATTGTGCAATGTCGCATTTAGTCAATGAAATTCCACTTCATTAATTTCTATAATTTTCGAATATTTTAAGTAGCTGGTAACGCACTAAATACGCTTTTACTTTTACCTGGAATACAATTTTATTTAGCGCTTTCAACCTCCGAACAAAAAAAAATGTATTCGCGTATTAGCAGTATTTTCAAAATATTATTTATCTCCCAAAAAAAAAAACAAGAAATTTATTTAAAGCAATTATATTTAGCCGATCTTACTTTTACGTACAAAACGCCTCAAATTTGTTTACAGGCGATACTTGTAAACCATTACATTTTCTTTAAATGAGCAGCAAGGTAAAAAAAACACACAAAAAAAAACAAAAGAAAACCAAAAAACAGAAAAAAAACGAACGAGGAATTCCTGTCGGGCGAAAATGGAAAAATTCCACTGTGTTATATACTTAAAAAATTTTAATTATTACATGTTTTTACTCTTTTCGTGTCTCTATATATTATAGATACTATCGATGTTCAAATTACCATTTATATGAACTTAAAACATATACCAAAGCAAAAAAAAAGTCAGCTGATGATATTTTTTATTCATAATTTAACGACTAAAGCTATTAACCGAGTTTTACAAATTCACCTTAGTCTAATTATTTATTCGATTTATTTATTTATTGAGTCGAACATTATTTATTAATCCTATGTACTCGATATTTGATGATATTAGATGTTTTTTGCTGTTTTTTACTATTTTTACGTCTTACATTTGTGTTGTGTGACTCTACATCTTTCGTACATGTATTTCTCTATCCAATTATTTCGTATCTTTCGATTTATTCGATTCGAATTGGTTTTAATTTTTATTTTTAATAAACGAAAAATATATAAATCTTGGTAAAAAAAATGTATGTAAGAAATTCTTTATTATATATTATTATCTAGTCCATTTGCATTGATGTAATATTATTTCTAATGTGTACTAACTATTTATTCTTATTTATTACATTTATTTTGTGTATTTATTGCTTAATTCCACTCAAGGAAAAGTAAACGTTTTTCTTCAATCTTATTCGTCTAGTCACAATTAGTCATTTTTTCTCGATAAAGTTATAATTTAAAAAAATATATATTAAATGCATTAAGTAATTTATTTATTAAAATGGAAAATATTTATTAAATATTTAATTAAAAAATAAAAAGGAAAATAAAGTTAAGTTGAGCATTTTTATTGCTTTCTTGTTATTTTTATCGAATTAACCCTTCTAACTCAGAAGGCGCACTTCACAGGCAAAAGCCAGGGATCAATTGACCTACCCACCAAAATACACAAAATATTAAGGTGGATGATGATGATTAGTAAACAAAAGCCAAAATACACCCAATTAGGGATGCACAGGCAGCTTAAGCCAAGTCAATACAAAACATACAAGGAAGGAAACTTTACGAATTACAAAAAAAAAAAAAAAAAACCAAAGACAAGTGAGTACAACAGGATGGTTAGAAGTTATAAAGGCTCCTCTTTAATGTTAACTTGTCCACGTTAGTGCTGAAAACATCACCAACACCATTAGCAAACCTACACATGCGATTAACAAGCTCGAACATACCGTAACTAGTGCGCGAGAAAGCTATCTGAAAGCTCGAACGGTTTCGAAAGGAATAGGACAGTTCTCTAGGTGATATTTTGGAAGAAAGTTCCGCACTGTCAATCTTTCCCTGCAGAAGCTGGTGTAGAAAAATTATATCGGCAGCCCAGCGACGCTTCTCGAGAGTAGCAAGTTGTAGCAGTCCCAACCGATCACCATATGGAGGTAGAATAAAAGGGTCACTCCACGGCAGAACACGAAGGACCGATCTCACAAATCTACGCTGTACAAATTCAATACGTTTAGTGTGAGATCCATAAAACGGAGACCACACCGGACTAGCATACTCCAGCAGTGGTCTAACAAGGGATGTATGAAGATGGAGTCTTATGTAAGGGCTAGGAAATTCCCTGGACCAACGGAGGATAAGACCCAGCATAGAGCTGGCCCTGGCAACGATATTATTAATGTAGGGGATGAAGTTAAGTTGCCTATCAAGATACACACCCAAATCCTTCACTCCTTCCACCCGTTTAATACAAGTATCTCCAAACTTGTACTGAAAAGTACAGCAGTTGAGGGACCTCGAGAAGGTTATAACCTGACATTTACCGATGTTTAATTTAAGATTATTATTGACACACCAGATATAAAATATGTGCAGGTGCGACTGCAAGATCTCGCAATCCGTAAAAGATTTGATTGGAAGAAAAATCTTCCTATCGTCCGCATAAATAAGAATTTTACTTCTTTGAAGCAAATCAGTAATGTCATCAATAGATAAAATGAACAACAGAGGCCCAAGATGACTACTCTGAGGAACGCCGGAAGGAGCCACAAAAGCATCAGAGAGCGCGCCACGAAAACGCACTCTATTAGTCCTATTGTATAAATACGACTTAATCCATGCAATGAGTGGGGCTGGGAAACCCGACATGGCCAATTTGAAAACGATAACAGAGTGAGACAGCTTATCAAAGGCTTTACTAAAGTCGGTATAAATGCAGTCAGTCCAGAAATCCATCCACACTGCCAGACACAAACTCTAACAAGTTGGAAACCATTGACCTACCCTGAATGAATCCATGCTGCCTGCTAGAGATTAAACCCCTACACCCAATAGACAATTGGGACTGGATCATCAGTTCGAATGCAAGATAGTTTAGCAATAGGTCTATAGTTAACAATCTCTCTCCTATTGCCACTCTTAAAAATAGGGATTAAAAATGAAGCCTTCCAGAATGTAGGGAAGCGATCAACCAAGAAGGATCGCCGGAAGAGTAAAAGTAAAGGACATAATAACACCGAAGAACACTTCTTTAAGACAACAGCAGGAACCCCGTCCGGGCCATAAGAAAAGTCTTCCGGAAGATCCAAAATATGCTTGTATAAGCTCTCCTCCGTGATAGATGGAATAGGTACGGGGGATATATTACTATTATTAATGTGCGAAAAGTTGCTACTTTCTGGATAAAAATCGGATGATTCAAATGCGCCCCTGAAGTATTCAGCAAATAAATTACAAATAACCTTTGAATTCCATAGTCGATGGATAGTTATCAACCCTTCTCTTCATATTGACGTAATCAAAAAATTCACGGAGGTCAGAGAATAAGTTGCCTCATTCTTCATATAGAGAACGAGAAAGACCAATGAAATGTTCGTGACAAAGAATAAATTCACGCTTAGAGTACACACTTCCCACTCGCAGGTACCTTTTCCAGAGTCTATTTTTCCTATTTCTGAGAGTTTTTAATTCTCTGTTAACAAGGGGGGAGCGGATTCTCTACTTCTAACCCGGACATAGGGGACAAACCTAGCGAAAGCTTCGTATAAAATTTCATAGAAACCGGATACGTTCCTGTCAATATCGTCACTAGACAGACAGGTATGGAAGTCTAAATCACCAAGATATTCATTCATAGCCTCAAAATCGGCCATTATAAAGTTAAAACTAAATTAACATTCGAGATTATCGACACGCACGTCCGAGAGACAATGAAAAGTGACAGGGAAAGAGGCTAGCTTCCACATAAGTGAGCGTGGAGTTCGTAGAGAACAATAAATCAATCCTTGTAAGAATACTATTGTATTTTAGAATTAATCCTTCGATCTTAGAAGGCGAGCTTCTCAGGCGGGAGCCTAGAATCAGTTCGCCTATTCTTCAGGTTCCTAGAGAATGACATAACTTTTCACATTTATCCAGGTTAAGTTGCAGGTCATTTGATCTACACCAAAAATTGAAGGTATTTAAATCATATAGGAAATTCTCTCGATGCATGTAGTTAATAGTCTTTCAACTCATTTCTTTAGCGGTTCCGCCTCTTTACTTGATTTGCTAATTACTGCCCAAAGAGGACATGCTCTGAATGCGCGGATATTAAGCCCTGTCACATTCTGAGGCTTGTAAAGGGTATCAATGACACCTTTTCTTGTGACTTGACCCTTGTTGCGGATAACGTCAACTCCGTCTGCAATCGCTTCACTTGTCTTCAACTACTCTCTGATGATATTAACACCTTGAATACCTTGCGACCTACCGTTGTCCCTGTCATTGGCTGTTCCCGAGTACCCCTTTCTCAAGGGTTTCGTATTGTTTCCGAGCCTGCCCCTCGCAAATCGGTGCGCCGTGGTCGAGGACGCCGTCATCGTAATCGTATGTCCGCTTTGCCTTCTGGCCCTTTGGTGGTTAGGCTCTTGCCTCTCATAATTCTCCTATTCCGGGGCTGGACGTCTCTCCTTATCCACCTCTCTCTCAATGTCCATCGGATGCTGTTTTGTTCCCCATGGCGGATGGTCGGGTTGGTGAACCTGGTAGTGACATTGTCGAGCTATCTGCCGTTCCTCGCCCGAAATTGATTTTTGTCTCTCGACTTACACCTGATACCTCTTGTGAGGTTATGTTGCGTTTCTTTGGGTCTAATACCCACATCTGAAGTGCCCTGTAGGAAGATAAGCGGTACTTCAAGGCCCTATACATCTTTCCTGTTGTCTGCTCCTACTACTTCTTGGGGATAATTTCAGGCGCGTAGATACCTTTTATAAGATCTTCGTACCCCATTATCACCGCTGTGCCAGGCCGGTAGTCGCTCAGTCTCCCACTTTAAAAAACGGGATAAACTCTCTCTACTAACAAAATGTGAGAGGGTTAAGGACTAAAACTAATAATTTTTATTTCTCATCTGTTAACTGTGATTTTGATTAAATAGCTTTATCTGAGGCGTGGTTACACCAGGTTATTTCGGATACCGAGCTGTTTAATGACTAGTTTCAGGTTTTCCGTAGGGCCAGGTATGCGGATTCGTCTGTACGGGGAGATGGTGTTCACAATTCAACGCTTCTCTATTCCTCTGGGAGCACTCAGTCTGCTGTCCCATCATCTTCCCAGTTCTAGGCTCCTTTCCGCAGCAGTTCCTGCAATACCAAAGCAAGGAATAATCCCGTGACCAAGCTTCTGCAAGTCTGCGGCTGTTATTTTCATCCCGTATCCAAGTTCATTCCATCGCAAATGGAATGTTGGTTTTATTCTGCTCCAGGTCGTAATCATCCAGATCATATTCTGGGAACAGTCATATGGATATGATGGACGGATTAAGAGCCCATGTGTCTTTTGCAAAATTTATTTGATGGCTTAACGCAGGGCTCATCATCATCATCAAAGAATATTTATTACAATGATGGGATAACTGTGTGTATACTTTAGGAGCGAGATTACTTGAATATTATCAGTGAATTTTTTAAGAAGTCCATTTAGAATTTATCGCATTGAAATATATTTGTTCTTACAATTCTCATCCACTTAAACAACACCATTTACAATTCCAAAAAAAAAAAATCAACGAATCGAAAAAAATAAATAACAGCAGTAAAAAATTTTCTTTAGCACCATGCAAATCACCCTACAACCGATTCCGATTCATGTGCAACAGCCGGAATCTCGAAAGTTTGCTTTCGTATCAAATCTTTAAAAATTCCCGATTCTTTGCTAATCAGGTCAATATAACGACCTTGCTCTCGAATAGCTCCATGATCCAGTACAACAATATTATCAGCATTACGAATAGTACTCAGTCGATGAGCAATTGTCAGAACAGTTCGTCCTTTTGTTAATGTTTCGAGAGCCTTTTGTACTAGTTCTTCCGAAACTGCATCTAAGGCACTTGTCGCTTCGTCCAGTATTAAAATTGTTGGATTCTACATATAAAAAAACGTTTCAAATAGCATTTAATACTGGAAATATGTCTACTGTGTATTACCTTAATAAGAGCTCTAGCAATTGCAATTCGTTGCCTTTGACCTCCACTCAACATCATCCCTCTTTGTCCTACAATTGTATCCATTCCATCAGGCATAGTCGCTACAAATTCATCAACATGCGTTTCTTTTACTACACGTTGCAAATCGTCTTCGCTTATATCAGTCCCTGGATTTAGGCCGTATAGAATATTTTCCCGGATAGTGCCACTAAAAAGAATAGGTTCCTAACAGAAGAAATACGAAAAACTATATTTTTTCCATTTAAATAAAATTTCTTACCTGTGCAACCGCACCAATGTGACTTCGCAACCATAGAGGATTTAGCTCTTTTAAATCCTTTCCATCCAAACGAATGGATCCTTGATTTGGATCGTATAACCTAAGCAGTAATGTAGCAACAGTTGTTTTACCAGATCCGCTTCTACCGACTACGGCTGTCGTAGTTCCTGGTTCCAATGTAAGGCTTAAACTTTCAAGAACAGGATTTTTCGGTCTCGACGGAAATGAGAAACAAACATCTTCGAACACAACATTCCCGGTGGGTTTTAAAATTGGAAAAATTCCTTCATCCAAAGATATTGAATATTTTCTGTCCATAATTTCCCATATTCGTTGTGCAGATCCGATTCCTTTATTTAATTCAGTATAAAAATTAGTCAAGCCATTAATCGAAATAGCCGAGTATCCTGCATACAAAATAAAAGAGGTCAACGCTCCAACAGAGATTTTATCGTCAAACACCAGTGTTCCACCGTAGTAGAGAACTGACATAATTATTACATTTCCTGAAAAGCCAGTCTACAATTTGCGAAGTTAGTTAACATCACGAAAACGTTTAATAACTTATACCCACCAGCCCAAAAAATGTCGCCCTAGCCAATACCTCTTTGTATCCGAGTTGTAGAGCATCCGTTAATTTATCCAAATAGGATTGACTTTCTTGCTCTTCTTTGCAAAATATTTTAACGGTTTTAATGTTACCTAAACGTTCTTCGGCTGATTTCGATATATCGGCGTATTTGTCTAACAGACTTCGTGTAATATTACGCAAATATCGACCGTAAATTATAGCCACTCCCGCCATGCATGGCACCACGGCTGTACTCATTAACGCTAACTGTGGTGATGTATAGATCTGTGAAAAAAATTGTTGATAAGTAGAACATTTTGAATTAATTTCTTCGATAAATTGTTAGAGAGTAGATGTCAAAACACAGGGTCGGAATTCTGGCAAATGCTGGTATTTTCTGGGTAAGAATTCTCGCAAAACTGGCTGCTTTCAGACAACCAGGGTTGGAATTCTGTCAAAACTGGTTGTTTTCAGACAACCAGGTTGCCTTGTAAGTACACGAACATTTATAAATGGGTAGGAGATGTGTTTAACATGTATGTTCTCAAACGGTTAAAGGGGAAAGGCCAACCGTTTTACAACAATTTTACTAATGGCAGTCCAAGCCCAATGAAGTGTCAAAATCACACGACAGCTTCCTACTAGGCGGCTGAGGATTTAGATTCAAGTTCCGGGGAATGGCATGGGAGTCAGTTTCTGTTATTAAGCCTGAAACATATCAAGACACCTAGCTTTAAAGGAACCCGGCAACCCCAGGTACCTGTGTGCCAAAGGTAATCGATTCCACAAACGGTCCACGCTAATGTGGAAGGAAAAATCCATAGTGCGAGACCGAAAGGGCGGCAAAAGCAGCAACCTGGATCTCACCGACCTGGAGAAGCTGAACCTACAGAAAAAGTAATTGGGTAGCTTTGAAATTAGCACCCGATGAAGCAGCTGAAGTGTCCGCAGGTAGATTAGATCCATGAAGGAGCACCAAAGGAATGTGTGTGTTGGGCCTGAAACGTTATCTCTCCTGTACAGCGAGAAGATGTATCTGACACCAACAAGCTTTCAGTGTATTTAGTTGGCCTACATTGCGCCCCGAAAAGGCTTCACATCCATAGCAAATGATCGGCATGAGTAGTGATTTGACTAACAAAGCCCACAGCCACTGTGGAGGGAAGGACCTAACGGAGTATAACTTTTGAAGAGCGAAGAAAACTCTTTTTCTTACCTGACTGATGTGGGGCACCCAGGTCAGGCACATATCTAAAGTTAAGCATTAACTAGACCAACGCGAGCCGTATAGGGAAGCGATAGAAAGCCAGAGCCTGCGCGTTGAGGTTGAGTTTATTGGAGGTCGCCTAATCACAAATCGCGTGAAGGTCCCTATTTATCAATCCCGCATAGGCTTGCAGCTGCCCCAGTTCAGAGTAGAAGGTAACTTGTACATCGTCAGCATAAAAGGGGACCAACCCACTACCGACACACTCAGGGAGATCGTTGATGAATACACTGAAGAGAAGGGGCCAAGCACTGAGCTCCGGGGAACGCGCCTGGAAATTGGTGGCAGGTATACGGAAAAGACCTCTTCCACACGGACACATTGAGTGCTGTCAGTAAATGCTTGTTCGAAGAAATTTGAACGACAACTGGAGAAACAGTTAAAATCCGAGGAACAGTTGCCAGAATGTACAAAGACCGTGGTAAGCAGTAGATTACCTTCTACAGAAGTCGTTTGAGAAGATAGCCAGTCTCTCCGCGTGTAAGCCAATAGGGCAATGACCTGTGATAACCCCAGTAATTATACCAAGGTCAGATCTGCCCCTCGAAATCAGACACCAGGAGCCCCTAAGATTCAGCTTTGGTCAGATGTCTGGACGTATGGCACGTAGTGCCGTTTGCCCATCTGTGGTTCAGGTTGATTGCCCCCGTGCCAAGCAACAGCTTGCAGGCGTCCAGAGGCTTAACAAGAGTAGTCTTATCCGGCTGGATCTCCAGGGTGGTACCACGTCTAGCAAGCTCGGCTGCCACGCAGTTTCCTGGAATATCCCTGTGCCCCGGGACCCAACACAGGTGAATTTGATACCGCTCAGCCAACTCATTTAAGTGTGAGCGACAGCCCTAGACGTCGATAGGACAGAATCGACGGATAACAAAGCAGCCTGGCTATCTGTAAGGATACAGATGTCCTTTACAGGAGCTTAGTTCCCCTTCAACCAAATCAAAGCTTCCTGAATATCCATGACCTCAGCTTGAAACACACTGCAATAATCGGGAAGGGCAGGCTAATGTTCAGTGCTTCTGAGAAAACCCCACTGCCCTGTAGTTTTGAACCATCCGTGTAACTCTGAAAGGATTTCCCACAGGGAATTGTGTCGATATCCTAGTCTAGCCTGGTTGGTATCGTCGATCTGAACTGCTTGACAAAGCAGTAGCTAGGAATGGAGTAGTCAAGATGCCCCACTTGGAGCGAAAAGGAGTCCAGAATTGTAGAGTGCCCAACTCTAGTATTGGACCACTGAGATGCGGCTGTAATTCGAACGGCAGCATTAGCAGCCATCTGTTTGCCCACTAGATCTAATGGAAATAAATGAAGAAGTATCTCCAGAGAATCAGTACGATTTGTCCTAGCTCGAATTAAACAGTGAAGTTATTTTGTGATTGAAAATGTCTTATTTAATTTGCCATGCCCGAAGACCCCAACTACGTTACAATATAAAACTATGTAAGTACAATTGAAAGTTGACTTAGCACAAATGTTTGAACCTACCGTGTACCTACCATCATAGAAGTACCAGCTATTATCATAACAGTTGAACGAAGACCATCCGATAAATTTTGGCTCAATGAATTCCCAACCAGGTATGTGTCAGTTGAAAGGCGATTAATTAATTCTCCAGTGCCTTTCTTATCAAACCAACTGGTCTCCTGCAAAAGCATAGTTCGATAGAGTTTTGCACGTACATTCTGAACTATGCGCAAAGCTACAACAAACAGTTAATCAGAATGGGATACAAATGAGATGTTCAAGTAACTTACATGCGCTGTTAAATAAGTAGACTCTGCCAAAATTAGTTAATCCGCCTAAAAGAAATACTCCACAAAGTACTAAGCAAAAATTCGATAACTTCTCCTTTGTTTCGTCAATTGTATCCTTCTTATTAAAAATTATGTCCAGAATTTTTCCCAAAGCATAGGGAACACACATAGTTATTGTCGATGAGACAATTAAACATGATACAGCCACTTGTAAGTGTTAAATTATTACGAAACATAATCAACTATTGAAAGTATTCTTACCGGCAAGGACTAGCTTCTCAGATTTCGCCAAAGAGAACAGCCTCCAGACATCCTTCTTTTGTAATTTAACTTTTTTTGATGATTTAATTTTACTAGAGAAACCTGTCTGTGGTTTTGTTACATTTGTTGCACATTTTCTAATTACCGAGAAGTGACTATATAAATTTTTAGAGTTCTTTTTTGTTATCGAAACAAAATTTCTTTTTGGAAACGAAGAAAACTGTTTTGTTAGAAATTTATCGTATTTAACCACTTTCACATATACTGGCGATGTGAAAAAATGTGTACTTAACCGAGTACATGTTTTTAGATTTGTTAAGAACATCTCCCGAAAATTATAAACAATTTTTTAGTAACAAAAACGTGAAATATTCATATTTACATAAACAGCTGATTTTTTGTTTTTTTTTTTAGTTAATTTTTGAAATGTCATTTCGACAGCAAAGTAAAAAGAAAGTTTTTAAAAAAGGAAATATTTTAGTAGGAAAGTAAATTTTGATGGAATTATTTAGAAAAGTTAAAAAATAAAGAATATTTCTAGTATATAACAAGACAGGTGTTTAAAGGTACACAAATTCTATATATTGTGCAAAAGCAATATTTAGGCAGATTTTGAGCGGAACTGTACTTCGAATCATTTCGTTACCTATCCATATAAAAGATAATTCCATGATAGCTGTCAAGTTGATGTTTCTTTGCCCCGGGAGGATTTTGTCAAAGGTTGTTTATACGCCACGGAAATAACCTGCTTCTCGAGCAGTGAATTAAAGAGTTACCTGATAAAAATTTATTTAAGTTGGCTTATCAGAAGGAAGAAAAGTATTTAAATAAATAAAATACAAAAAAAATGCCCATAAAAAACGAAGGCGAGACTGATGGAGAAGGTGATGTATCTGGGGCCGAATCGGAGCGTACTGCATCTAGCCAGGGACATGAATCCAGTGCTGAAGAGGCTGATGAGCCAGACTCGGATGATTCCTCTGAAATGGATGAAAGTGAATGCGAACGGCGAAGGAATGACTGTATAGAAAATTTAAGTATGAAAACAAATTGCATTTCAAATATAAATTCCTTAAAAAAACTTAATTCACATTTTTTTCAGGTAATTTAGAAAAACAATTTGCAATTCTACGAGAGCAACTATATCGGGAACGTATCAATCAAGTTGATATGCAATTATTGGACGTGAGAGGAGGCAGATCACAGCAATATCTTGGTCCTTTGCAACAGCTTGATGACAATCTCAAAATAAGAATTGAAGTTGCCGAGGTGTTAAAGCAATATAGGCTGGAAAATATAAATCACAAGTATTTGTCCGAAGAGCAAGCAGCAAGGCAACATTTTGAGGTAAGTCAAACTTTTCATATTCCTTTCCTTGATTCCACAATCCAAGCTTCTCCTTCTGAACACCTCAACTTGATCAAGCTTAAATTTAGTTTGACTTCAATGCCGCTATTTGATCAACTTGCATATTAATTGGCTAAAGCAGCATCGATAATTTGCTCACATTGCACTTGGTTGATTGGTTTCCAAGAGGATGAAGATGTGTGTCTTCCTCGAATTGAGGCCTTTAGTAGCCCGTTGTACGTCCATTGCTCGGCAGCGTATTCTAAAGTCCACTCTCGAGCCAACTGATCCCCGTAACTAATTGGATAATTAAGGGCTGGACATTGGCCGAGAACGTGTAATAAGCTCTCGTCTTCTTCCCCATATCCCCTGCATAGACTATTGTTCGCCCGTTCCATTTTTATGGCATCAGCCCTTAGTCTTGCATGTCCTGTCACAAGGCCAACAAGAATGTTCAGTTTGGCTTTGTTGAGCTTAATGATCTTTTCAGATTCATGTGCATTGAGAGTTCCCCAAAACGCCTTTGTATGTCTGGATACCTCCCATTTTTCCTTGTGCCTCCTCGTTACCCATTTCATGGTTTCTTTTTTAATTTCATGGATGGGTATGCTCAGGTTGAGCATTATTGGATTGTCCTTATTTGCGACAGCTTATTTGCTTTTTCATTTCCTTGGATGCCACAGTGCCCCGGCACGTATATCGTTTTGTCTCCCTAACTCCGTGAGGGCCTGTTTACATTCCTCTGTCGTTTTAGACGCCTGTACATATTGCAATCCTAGAGGATCCTATTGTTGATCCATTCACTCTTTGTCGGAAACTGAGTTTTAAAGATTGTCCCCATATTGGGATAACCAGTTTTGAAGTCCAGCAATCTTCTTCCTCAAATAGTCTCTTGATCGTATTTCCATTACAAGTAAATTTTAAGTTCAGACTTTAAAAATAATGCGAAAAAGTAGAATTCCCCAACTTTTCCTATTCTTTAATGTTTGGTTTGTTTACACCACCAATGCTCAGCTGTTCGTGTAAGTTTTCGGGCTGGTACCTAAAGTAGACTGTGGTTCGATGGGACTTTTGACAGCGAAACTGCTAGTCTCAGTGGACCACTGATTTCCCCTTCCTGTCGCTGAGGTTTGATTTCAGTGGTGCCAGTGTTACAACTACAAACGTAGAATGTTTTGACAGTTCGATTTGTCATACGATTTTTTAGACAACAAAGTGGTTTTGTTGACTAGCCATGCCTCAAACGTTATCCAGGCAATATAATTTCATATGTGCCCACTTCATTGACAAAGTCAAAAAAAAATGTTCCATTGATTAGTGGGACACTACAAGAAGACGTCTGAAACAGGGAATGAATACGATTCGATCGTAAATATAGAAAATTTAGAATTGAATGGACCTAAAGCTAGCAACTCACGCAAGTACAATATCTCTTTTTAATCTCATTCAATTCTAAATTGTTTATATTTACGAGCGATTGCAATGGAATCGTATGCAGTGATAAAGCCCCAGTGCGCCACGGAAACCGTGCCAAAAGAGTCCCATCAAAATGATTATTAGAATAAAGAACTAGAGGAAAGGACGTGACTCAGAGCCCAAGCGATGTGTGCGTTTCGAACATGAAAGAAGGAACATTTTGCTTGTATACAAGAGGGGCAAACTGATTTTGATTATATTTTAAATTTGGTGTTTTAAAAATATATTCTAATAAATTTTTTAATATAATATAACTTTGCTCTATCCTATTTTATTAATCTAATTAATTTTACTATTTAAAAACACTTTCCTTATGCCCCCAAATATTTCAATACTGCAGGAATGACTATGATTTCATAAGGCGACAAAAATTTTAAAACAAAATTTGAGCAAACCGATTGGACAGCTTTCATCATGTGGATAATCGGCCTGCTTTAGTTTTAGATGTGTTAATCACGGTGAAGTTGTAGCTATTGCAGCGGTCAAATCTGACGCTGTTGGACCAGTCGGTACTCCCCCGAAATTTATTAAATTACTGTTGCCCTGGTTAATTCACTCCAGTTTAGATATTTTTAACATGTGCCTTACCACTTCTCAGTTCCCCTCTGATTGGAAGATTGCTACTGTTACTGCGAAGACAAATCTGGCCAAGGTCCCAAATGATTTCAGACCAATTAGTCTACTTCCATTCCTATGCAAAGTGTTCGAAAAAGTATTATCGAAACAGATCATTGATTATTTGGAGAAATTTGGCCTGCTAAAGTCCTACCAACCTGGATTCCATAAGGCTCATAGTTGTGAAACAGATCTTCCTTGGATATGGATCATCTGTGTGTTTTTGCATTGCTCGACTTCTCCAAAGCATTTGATATGGTCAATAACTCCAATTTGCTCGAGAAGCTGGCTACTAAATTTCAGTTCCACGACACCGCTGTGTTCGAGTGAAAGACAGCTTTAGCCTTCCTCTGTCCCTTATGTGTGACTGTTCTATCCTCGGGCCTTTGCTCTTCTGCCTGTATATAAATGATATCCCGGAGGTCCTTAAGAATTACAGGGTGCATCTGTATGATGATGATATATAGTTATATCTTAGTGGACCTGATGGGCTTATAGAGGACTGCATTGACAGATTAAACTCTGATCTGAATAATATTACGACATGGGCAGCTAATAACCACTTGCTTCTAAATCCGCGTAAGTCGCACTGCATTGCATTCTATCGTCGGGGCATTGACGTGTCTCAACCCCTCCTGTTTTTCTGAATAACACAATGCTCCCATTTAATAGTCGAGTAAAAAGTCTTGGTGTATTCCTCAACGCTAGCATGACATATTGTGACCATATAACTGATGTAATGGGTAAGATTTATGGTGGGCTTCGACAGCCGTGGTTGTCATCTGCTATCTTGTTGTCGGACACGCGCCCGTTGCTCCTGCCCTACTGTATTAATGGAAGCCTACTTTTCCAGCTTCTTGGTTCTATCTGTTCAAGAAAAGTCAAGGTGGCTTTTAATGATTGTATATTTCGTTTGAGGAAATTTTATCATGTGTCGGGATATAGTAACCGTCTGCTTGGCTGTACGTTGGATCAGTTTTTGTTGCGTAGACTTGTGACATCCCTTTACCAAATTATTACTTCAAAAAATCCTGGTTACTTACATGAAAAATATATATTTTTTGAACTTCTCCAGGCGCTCTGACCTGCTGATATCTAGTTTTCGCTCTTCAATCATGGAGGATTCTTACTTTGTTCGTGCTATCCGTGCTTGGAATTATTTAACAGCCGATACGCAGCGTGTAGGCTCGGTGCGGAGTTTTAGGGAACTAGTAATGCAGTGTTGTATTGATATAGATTAAGGTTCTTGGGAAATTTGTAGGAACCGGTTTTTGGGCTCCCCCTACTTTGAAGAGTTAACCGAGCTGGGCTCCACGGATGTCAGAGACCTGACTCGATTTATCAGGAGTTCAAAATGGTTCACAACGACGAATTAAGGATGAACACCCTTCACAACCCAGTCAAAATAATTTTGACTTCCCGTAAAGTAGTTCCACTGGATACAAGAATCTGGTTCGGTGCACAGGGGACAAAATGTTAATCCTATTATTCCTTAGGTAATTCTATGGGGTTGTTAATTTCAAGCCTCAATGAGGTAGCACAAAGGGCCTCTTAGGCCTAAGTGTGCCTTCTTAGGCAGCCACTTTAACCTAACCTAAGGTTCTTGGGAACTTTTTTCTTGAAATAAAAATTACAAAAAAGGTTGTTCCAATCTGCAAAATGCTTACCCAGAAAGAGATATAAAACGATTGTCAATATTCTGATCTATTTCCATTGCCTACATTTAACAGCCGACATGACGTTGATAATTAAGAAAACCGGGTTGAAAAAAAGATACTCACAAAGAAAGGGCAACTAGTGAAAAGTGAAGAAATTTCAGAGCACCAGTCACTCCAGTCTTTTCTCTCGTTCTTTATTCTAAGCACTCTACGTTCCAGGATTTCAGTGCAGTGTTCCTGTACCCCCTATTCACTTTAGTATTTTCCTTGGTTTGCAACGTAAAACTTCACAGGGTTGTTTATAGCAAAAGATTGATGTATTTGTCTCCAATTCTGTGTTAGGCTATTGTGGTAATTAACAAAAAAATTTGTAGAATATATTGCAATCTTTCCCTATCCCCATTCATTTCCCAATCCATTTCAAAAGTATTCATTTTTTTTTCATCTCTTCACAATAAACTCTCATAATCTCTATTTCTTTAGAGTGAAAAGCACCTAGCGATGGATGCAATATTTGAAGAGTTAATGGAAAAAATACGTCGCCTCGAAGAGGATCGCCACAATGTAGATATTTCATGGGCAGATTGGGGTACAAATACAAGAACAAGTAAAGTGCGTGGCCCAGGTCGAAAAAAGGCTGTCACAGTCTCGGGACCTTACATAGTTTATATGCTACACGAAGAGGATATTCTAGAAGATTGGACAACAATTCGAAAAGCACTGAAAAGATCTGCAGCAGCACCCACTTGATAACTACTTTATCCTTAGTAATCATGCTCATTTGAAAATAATTTTTATTCAATGTTTTGTTGAAATTTTTATGATTTTTTTTATCTATTGTTTTACGCCGTTTCGTAAGGAGAGTCTGATCCAAAAATCATGGCACAAAACTAGTTTTGGTTTCGTTTTAGTTTTTTAATTATTGTCATGAGTTCGTTGTAATATTTTTTTCCGAGTAGTTTTATCGTGAACCCTCGAAGTGATTTAAGCAGAACTTGTACACTGTTTTAGTGTAAATTATCTTGAAACGTACTTTTTAAGGCAGTGCTGTAAAATATTAAATAAAATGTAAATTTTTTAATATAACCTGGTAGATAAATGCTAACCATATATGTATCAAAGTCCTTTTATGCTACAATTTATCAACTTTTTATTTCAGAACTCTTTTTACAAATATATTTATTCAAAATCCTTTTTCCTCCAGGAAATTTTTGATGACAGTATAATAATCTCCGTGAAATTGTATTTGCCCGCTTAGCTCATTCACTCGACTAGCGCACAATTTTCCATCCCTTGCTTTTTCCACCACGGCACGTAAGTCCTTTTCCAAACTCCAAATGTCGCCCTGAATTCTTCTCACAACTGTAAGCTTCCTTTGTCCGCGATAACTGACATCCAGATAAACAGATAACATGTGATTTTTCGATCGAGCTACATAATATTTGGCATTTTGATTTACTGGCTGTGGAGGTTTCCATCCCGATGGGTATTCTGTTTTTGGTTTAACCGTCGGAACGACTTTAAGTGGCAGCACTCTTTCAACATATTTCCATTCAGGAGGATTTTTCACTATTTCTACTTCGGGATATTCGTTTATATCACGCACTGGATGTGACGAATTAAAACTGGAGAAGCGTTGTTGAAGTTTTGTCACAGGAAGTGTTGAAAGAATCTAAAACGGAAGATAAAAGCACACAAAAACGGTAATTGTCTTTGACTTTTTTTTAGTTTAGTTTTAACTTTAAATTATTTTTAATATTACGAGCAAAACAAGTTTTCTTTTACAAACTATAAAAAAAATATATAACAGCAAACGATTGCTTAACATAATTATAGCAGATTTGCAATAAAGTAATCTCAATTAAGGTAAAGGTTAGATATAAGTTAAGGTTCAATGTTGAATTCGATAGGAGTAGGTAATCCCATGTATAAAGTGAACAATGAAAGGGTTGCCCGCGGCTGGCATAAATCGGCGAGTGCCAGCAGTATTTTGTTAGAATTCACCAATCGTTTAAATAGTTGTGTTATTATTCTTGATCTAAATTGACTAAATTATTAAAAATAAGACAAACAGTATTCTAACAAAAGTCCGATCCCGCATATAACAGATGAAACCTGTAGTGAATATGTTAAGCCTTTTGGTGGGTATGAATTACATAGGGTTAAAAGTAAAGCCTTTGATAACCTCCCTCACTCCGTAATTATATTTAAAATCGGGAGGCTGGGGTTCCTCCCTGTTCTTCTCGATTGGATTTCTTCCGATCTAAGAGTCAGGTCTTATTGTGTGTCGCTCCATGGCTCTACCTCTAGAATCTTCAGAGCTTCATCTGGTGTATCACAAGGCAGTCATCTCGGCCCTCTACTATTCGTTCTTGCCATTGACATTGTCCATCTGATTTCGTACTCTAATGTTCTAATCTACGCTGATGACATGAAGATCTTCTCTTATGTTAAGGATGATGGTGACGCCGCCCTTATTCAAAAGGACTTAGATACGTTTCTGGAGTGGTACGAGAATAATGGCTTACACCTCAATTTTGAGAAATGTGAGGATATGACTTTTTCCAGGAGCCCTAATCCACAAGTCTCTGATTACAACTTTGCGGGGAATGGTCTCTGTCGCGTGCTGTCCGTAACTGACCTTGGGGTAAAACTTGATAGGAAACATGACTTTACTCTGCATATTAACTATATCGTGTCTAGAGGCAGTTTAATCTTGGGTTTTGTTAAGCATTGGTCTAGAGTTCTCGGATATACCAATATTGATTCATTTTTTCTGCTCCTTAGTTAGACCTATTCTAGAGTATGCATCTCAGGTCTGGTCGCCCTACTACGCTTTTCATTCCAAGCGTATCGAATCGGTGCAGCGTAATTTCCTTACATTTGCACATGGGACGATAGACTCCCGCCCTACACCGGTTGCTCGGTTTGCCCACTCTTGAGAAAAGGCCCAAAGTTGCTGACTTGGCCTTTATTCACCAGCTCTTGAACTCGAATATAGAGTCGGGTTCGCTCGTTAGCACGGTTTCCTTCAGACAGTCCCAACATAACCTTCGAAGACTGCCTTTATTGCATGTTCAACCGTCCAGGTCAAATTATGGCATGCATGAACCAATTAATCGTTTATGTAGGGCTGTTAATGCATGTCCTAATTTTGATTTAACGATTTAACTCTTAGCAAGGTGTCCTTTAAGAACTATCTATTTTCTGTACTTCCGTGACTCTCTGTTTACATGGTTTGTGCTGGGTTTCCTTACTGGTTTTTTTTTTTGTTATTTCTTCCTCTGCATGCTGGTGTGAGAGCCTCATTTCATCGTTTTGACGGAATAGGTGAAGTGATTCTTGGCTCCTGTCAAAGAAGTGCACCTTCTGTGTTAAAAGTTAATGCTACCGGGGTTTTAAAATATGGACGAGCAAGGGGATGGTGGCTAATTAGAGTTAAGAGTGATTTGTCAGGAAGTTTTGTCAAGGTTTCGTTGGTGAATGGTTGGACTGTTTTAAATATCGGGCAACATTTTGAAAAATGTTGTTTGACCCCAGCGTATATTACTTGCAATGATTATCATTCTGAGTTTGAAAAACTCGTAAATTTAGTTGGGAGTATCAATAGTAGTGATCTGGTCATCTTGGGTGATTTCAACGTAAGAATAGGTTTTCTGAAGAAATTGATTTGGGTGCGAACGTGAAATCATTCAGAAGTTCCAGGGATGGGTGTGTCAACGCCAGGGGCAGAAGGTTTATAGAGTTCTGCAATGACTTTGGTTTAGATATACTTAATGGACGCAGCACAGCAGGAAATTATAGTGGCGAATTTAGCTTTATCAGACACTGTGGTGTGGTGTCTCTTAACGATATTGTTGCCTCATCTTTAAATTAAAAGACAATTAAGGGAAGTTACTAGTGTTGATTTTGGTTTAACCCAAATATTCGATAGGCTAAATTTAATGGAATTAAAATCATGCTGACTTCCCAAAAAATCACTTCTGACACCAAAAATGCGATCAATGCAGTTAGAATGGGCGAATGCTTATAAAGATTGAACAGCAAATGAGTGGTCCAGGATCCTCTTTTCAGATGAATCAAAATTTCATTTGGTTGATGCATTCGGGGGACAAAAAGTACAACGAAGTAAGAAGGGTGAGAAATTTTCAATCAATTGCTTAACCTCTACTGTTAAGCATTCGCCTTACGTTATGGTATGGGGGCCATAAAAAAATTCGGCGTTGGAGAAATTATTTGAATAGATGGCATGGTAAAAGGCAAAAAAAATAATATTGAAATTATAAAAGAAGGTGTTACCCAAACTTTAGAGCGATTTACTGAATTTGTTCCGGGCCAAGTTTTTCATGACGGTATGGTATGTTTTCCCGCAATGTTGATTTTAAATTATTATATCTTTTACCTTTCGGCAAGCACGCATAAGGATTTTATGGAAATCTTTTCACTGCCGTGGCCTGAAATTGTTGAAAATTGTTGGCACTGTACATATGGGCAAAAAAAATCAGAGAAAAACAACCAACATGAAATTACAGCTGATTATATAAGAAAAACTGTATGAATCCATCCCGAGACGATTGGGCGATGTCAAAATGTTAAGGGTAGGAACACCAAATTCATAACTATACTGATCTTTTTGATTGAGAAATTATTTTGGAAGTAATTTTGTGCCATGGTGTAGTTTAGCTTATTATAAAGCTCATTATGAACTGTACTTCTTGCATTTTCTTCATTTTTGCTTTTGAACCCGTTATCTTCAGCTTCAATTATGTCCATGCATTTATTCTTAATATCTCGTAGATTAATCTCAATACTGTGCTTTTCTTGTTGTTCCATTAGCAATTCGTACCAGTCTGTTTGTCTACCCACCATCATCCATGCTAGTTTGTTAGGTAATCTTTCATTGTTATACTTATAAAGTACCTTAAGTAAGTAGTAGAAATGACATTTCAGCGTATTTATATATAATCTCGATAACCCTGTCTCTAGATACAACACATAGTTTGGTGTTTGCTGAGGTAAGTATAACAACCTTTTCAGCCAAAATCGCAGCAGCCTCTCAATATGCTCGTATTGAGCAAATCGCCATACCTGCGCCCCTTAGCAAAGAAGATCTACTCGATGCATTGAATAATTTGAATTTTTCAGAATGCTTAATATCCCTTCTTCTAAGAAAATTTTGTCAAGTACAATTAATACTTAGTTTAGCAGTTTGGAGGCGCTGTTTTAAACGATCGGTCATAGAAAGTTTCGGTTTTAGTATATTTCCTAAGTAAGTGTAACTATTTACCACTTCAATTGGTATACTCTCGAATGCCCACTCTTCATTTTGCTTCCTTCTTCCACCACCTCTCTGAAAAATCATTGCCTTAGACTTCTTCATGTTAACAACAACGCCCCATACGGCCATACTTTGCAATATTCCCCTAGTTTATCTATCATTCACAAAGTAACACTAGATCATCTGTATTACTAGACCTGTTTCTAAGTAATCCTCAATGTCCTTAATAAATAGTGCGAATAATAGAGGGCTCAATATACAGCCCTGGTTGACTCCATAAGTTGTATCAAAACTTTCAGAGAGATTAACCCCGTCCCACACCTGTGCCGTCGTGTTTTTGTATAATTGTAGCAGAATATTAACGATTTATAAAGTTTATAAAAGAGGGAAGTACGGCAGATAGTATCAAAGGCGCTCTTAAAGTCGACAAAGAAGGCATATATTTTTTTCTTATTAAAAGAGTGTGAGAGTTTAATATATTACCTACAGTTGAATACCCAGACCTAAAACCTGCTTGACATTCTGATAGTATTTTCTTTTGCTTTTCCCAGAAAGCCAGCCTATTGTAAAGAATGGAAACGAAAACGTTTGCTACCGTGTCCATGAAAAATAACCCCCTATAATTCTCCACTTGATTAGTATTAACTTTCTTGTGAATTGGAAAAATTATTGATCTACTAAACGATTCAGGGATATTATGTGTACCATAACAATAATTGAAAAATCGCAACAGGATATTCTGAAATGCATCTGGGGCATTTTTGTAGAATTCATAAGGCACCCGGTCAGCCCCGGCTGCCTTATTATCTCTTCTTCTCTCTTTATAATTTCAGGAGGCGGTGCAACCTGCACCTGCAATCTTGAAAAATTCTGTAAAAGTCCTGTCAAAGTATAAATACAAATAGGAGACCAGATTCGAAAACTGCAAAAATGTCCCGGCACTTAATTCCATTTTTTATTTAAATGGTAATGTCGCTGAGAGGAAATTACCCAAATAGAAAATCTCTCAGTCATCTTGTATGTAGTTGTAAATGTCATTTCGTCCGTAAAAAGTTTAGTTCATTCAATTTGCAGGTGAATGTTTTTATTCAATTATTAAGGCCAAGCGACAAGGATCACAGTGAACCGCTCCCATTCAGATATAAACTAAGAGCTTTCGTAATCTCGGGAAAGAAAAAAAAAAACACTTAATGAAAGACTGATTTCATACGAAAGTAACGAACTTTTAGAACTGTCAATTACTCAACCAACGCATATGTCCGCTTATACGAATTAATCAACGAAAAGGGAAATTTCTCTTCTGTGAGTTACAAAATTAATTTTCTCTCACTGATTTGTGACAGATGGTATTAACTATTTGACATTAAGCATTTACTTTTCCATACAAAATTGCTAGACTATTTCGTTCTCGCTTGGCCAGGGAAATTTAGGGAGCTGTTCTTCTATTCAGTAGCTGTTGTATGGTAGTGTAGATGCGTAAGAAGTGATTTTTTTTTAAATAGAAAGTGTATACTCACGACGTAGCATTTGTCAGGAATAGCAAATGCTCAAATAAGCTGGGCCTCTTGTCTCGAAACATCGTGTACATTTTCATGGCTGAATCGTTTCAATTCTGACATGTCAAATGGAAACATCAGAACAGTGCTTAAGCTGTACACACATGTGTATTGCTTTAAGCACGTATTTCATGTGACTATTTGGTGAGCGCAGCGTAAAGGTGAACTTAAAGCCGCTGTAGCTTTTAGCAGTTATACTCACGCTGCAGTTACCAATCTCCCTAGGCTTACGTTCACCTATATTTACCGTGGGTGCAAACAGCCATGGTTTTCAGTGGAAACTGTGTTTATTGGTGGAATAAAAAATCAAGGTGCGCAACGCACTTCACGCTGTGAAGTTTAAAAAATACACGAAATGCAAATGCGTTAGTTTAACGTCTAAATTTTTAAAACTTTTTTAGAGTGTAAAATTCTTTTAGTTCTTTAAATTAGAATTAACTCTGCTAACTCAGAAGGAGCACTTCTCAGGCAGGAGCCTAGAATCAGTTCACCTATTCACCAGTGTTTCAGTGAATCTAAGTAAGGGTTTGGTCGAAAACAGGGCACATATTCATGGCTCTACACATGCGATTTATGGGCTCATGCATACCATAGTTAGACCGAGAGTGAACGACATGTAGTAAAGGCAATCTTCTAAAGCTATACGGGGTATGTCTATAGGAAACCTTACCTGCAAGGGCACGAGAATCTATGTCAGCAACTCTGCGTCGTACCTCTAAAGAGTGCATATTAAGCATTCGGAGGCGATCCTAAAGGAGGAAGCCTTAATGGATCATTCCACGAGAGGTTTCTTAGTGCGAACCCAACAAAGTTCCTCTCTACCGACTCGATGCGTCTAGAATGAACAGCATAGCAAGGTGAGCAAACCTGAGATGCATACTCGAGAATTGGTCTAACAAAAAAAAAAAAAAAATAAGTGAATTAAGGTCTGCCGATCAGAAAACTCCCTTGACCACCGCTTGACATAACCCAGAACTGAATTACTCTTAGAAACAATGTAGTTTATGTGCAGAGTGAAATCGAGCTTTTTCTCTAGCTTCACACCAAGATCAGTAACGGACTGCATGCGACGGATAGTAGTATTCACAAAGGTATAATCGAAGACGAGTTGACTGAGGTTCCTAGAGAATGACATAACTTCACATTTATCCAGGTTAAGTTGCAGGCCATTTGATCCACACAAAACCTTGAAGGTATTTAAATCATCCTGAATGCAGGAAGAATCATAAGTGTTTCTAACGCAAGAGAAAATCTTCATATCGTCTGCATAGATTAAGACTTTGGAGTGTTTAATCAGGGGGACATTGTCGTCAATGGCAAGAATAAACAGCAGCGGACCAAGATGGCTTCCCTGCGGTACACCAGAAGAAGCCCTACCGACTCTAGATAAAGTGTTACAAAAAGATACTCGATATTTCCTATCTTTTAAGTATGAGGAGATCTAGTCGAGCGTGAAAGGCGGGAAACCGAACTTTTTAAGTTTGAGCATAATGAGTGAGGGAGTTTATCAAATGCATCGCTGAAGTCGGTGTAGACGCAGTCACTCTGGAGACCCTGTTGAAAGGCAGAGATTTTGTGGGAGATAAATTCAAGCAGGTTAGTTGTTGTCGTCAGTTACCAGGCAGGAAGCCATGTTGATTAGACGAGATTAGCCCCTTACACGACCCCACAAGCTGTGAATATATAACAGATTCGAACAACTTGGATATATGCAGGACAGCTTCGCGATTGGCGTATAATTTTTAATCAAGTTTTTATGACCCTTTAAATAAACAGGAATTATAAAGGAACTCTTCCATAGCGTGCGAAATCTACCGGCCTGAAGAGACTTGATGAAGATGAGTTTCAGTTGAGTGAGTAATGCGTCAGAGCAGGACCTCACAAACGCAGGTGGAACACCATCAGGAACAACGGAAAAGTGCATTTTAGGTTCCATGATAATATCACGAGATATATTGGGCAAAGAAATAGAGGCAGCAAGACGCTCCTGGATATGATCAAACTCTTCCAAGGAAGGCGTAAAATTGCGAGGAGCTTTCGACAGTATCGGGCGCAGTACAACTGGAGGATCTATTGTACTACATTGTAGATGGATAATTATCAGTTTTCTTCTTCATATTTACAAATTTAAAAAAGGTACGAGGATCATTATGCAAGTTATCGCGAACATTATCACGGTATTTCATGTATAGCGATGAAGACAACGCCAAAAATGACGAAATCACAGTAGGCTCTACAGCGTAAGTAGGTTTTCCATAGGCTATTTTTTTTTATTCTTAAGGCCCCCGAAGTTCTCTAGTGGTATAGGGGAAAGCAGCAGGATGATCTCGAAAGCTTGAGTGGTACATAAAATGTTTTTAAAACTTGGGAATCGGAGACATAAAGATCGATTTACGATGTATCGCTTACGCAAAGAATCGATTCATAAATCGGAAGATCGAATAGTCAAAAATCGATTTTCCAAGATCGAATCGAAGATCGCTCCTCCCTATCCAGAATTAAATTTTTTTTTAAATTTGATTTCATCCCGGGAGGTTTGAAAATGCCGGGAACGATTAAGAACAGTTCGAATATCGTTTCGTTCCGAATCCTTGCTTAAGGTTAAGTTAAAGTAGCTGCCTAAGAAGGAGCACTTAGGCCCATTGTGATACCACAAATTGAGGCTACAAAAATGTTAAAACCCCATAAAAATACCTGGAAAAGAAGAGGGTGAACCTGTTACCCCCTGTGCACCGAACCAGTTCCCTGCCACCAGTGGAACCAGTTGATTTTTCCCATCCTTATACTGATTTATTCTGAGCAAAGAGATTTGTGCTTGAAAGTGAATCCCTTCAATATTAGATAGATTCCAACATGAGGCACCTATTATGACAAAAGCTGGGCTGATTTAAAACTCATCAAACTAAAAAAATATGAAAATCATTGAACTAAAGGTCTATCTACGTCCTAAGTAATACCGACCTGCCAAATATCATACTTCCGTTCTTACTCTCCAATAAATCAAACTAGGAAACATATAAACGAAAAAGCTCAGCTTAAAAGTTCAATTTGATCCAAATGTATGCCTGCATAGTGGAAAATTAGAGAATGAGAACGAGGCACGAAACAACACAAGAAAGGTAAGCGAAAGCAAAGCCAAATAAATTCAAAGCCACAGAATAAATTAAATTCTCAGGCAAAAACAAACCTCGGTGTATAAACACAACGAAATAACGGGACCTGAATATTTACCAGAGCTAGAAAACTGCATAACCGAGCGGAGGCAATGAGAAAATCAAAAAAGCTTTTCAGTTCAGTGCATGAAGCAAAAACAACAAAAGCCAAGGAAAAGGAAACAATTCCTAAAAAAAATAAATCCGCTAAACGATAGGAAAAAGCTCAGGGACCATTGCCGAAGAGATGCAACACGTTTTATGCAGCAAACTGTAATTACCCGGTTATATCCAATGCTCCACGATATTACGGGGGGACGCCTACGTGCACCTTACGATTTTATTTGAAATTTTCACGTGTGTGCACCGACGCGCAACACTTCCAATTTACAAATCTCTGTATGTAGCCAACAATGCGAGAAAAAAAAACATTTGTGACATTTTCAATGAGCGCGTGTTGAGCTAGTTTGAGGAGAAGAGCTTTCTTCATTTACATTTTTCCTCGTGATTACCGCGGAGTACAAAATATCGAAGTGTCTTTCAGTGAATTAAAAGTGTTAGGGAAAGTGAAAAAAACATTTTTAACAATATTCGGTAAGTCAAAACTATTTTAATCACGATTTACTTTTTTCTTTTCTAAATTTCAATTTCCCCTAGGAAAGATCTCTTGCTCTTTCTTTATTGCCTAAACAACACAAACCCGAACGAACCGTTGCCACTGTAGTTGTGAAGGCATTGGAGAAGCAAATTGTCTCTGAGATGTTTTCTACCTAACCACGTTCGCACTTGAAATACCTTTTGCAATTAATTTAATACTTGTTGGCGCTTAAATACTAATAATTTAAAATATTCATTAACGTCACTTACCTTTAACGAATTGTCCGCTGCACAAATCAATTGGGAATTTCGTAAAATTAATGAAACTGACCGCGACGCTCCTAACACCGTGCACGCCATGTTTTATGTTGCTACCAAAGAATGTGACAGTTCTCAGGAGATGATGTGCTTTATGCTACCAAAAATGAGAAGAAAATGTCGAAGTATTGTAGAAATGGTTGTGGCGTAGTGAGAACTTTTATGGGCAATAAAGAGAATGCCGGTTTTTCTCCATGATTTTATTGCTTGGATGTGCGTGTGTAGGTAATGTGACAAAATTTTTGATCTAGCGAGTGGCGGCCTGTGTACTGTTCCATTTCTCGTAAAACTTGAGCGAGTTTTAGAAAAGTGATTCGTTGCATCCGGTTGCCATTGCAGCAGGATTGAAGGATTTTTCTTATTGGAGAGGATAAATTTACGTTTTCTCGGGTTTATTAGCTGGGACGGCATGGGATGATGGGTTGGTAGGGTGTTGTGCAATGCGTTTAGTCGAAAGAAGGGAAGGGTAAACATGCGTTTTTGATTAGGGGTGTTCGTATTTTGTAAACGCGTAGGCTTATGATGATTTTATTAGGCAATTTTGCGATATTGCCATTTAACACGTTGACGTAAATGACGTCTACGGCCATCTAGCCTTCCGTACAGTATCTCAAAATGAAACTGGGACACACTGATGACAATTCTTAAGAGAAATGATATATACAGTGGATCAAAAAAGTTTAGGTACACACCTCATTATAAAGAAAATACAGTTAGTAATATGTTAAACAAAAACCTACATTTTTCGTTTATTATGCATTTCAATACTTTGTTACATACAGAGGGAGACAAAACTATTGGCACACCCTTAATTTTTAAATGAAACTGACAATAAATGATATATACAGTGGCGAGCAAAACTGAATACAAAACTTGTAAAAGTACACAATGTTATCAATAAAACGAAAAGTATTGCCCAATACTACTAAACTTCCTTTTTAATTTCCTTTGAAAGAGTCTGCGATCATATTCTAGAGAAATTACTCAAGTAACGGTTTTTTTCCACTGGAAAAATGGAGAGTGCCGGTATCCAGTTTGCACGTTTTTAGTTTAGTTCCATTTGCGCAACTCCCAGGCTTAGTTTTATAATCGGTGATCCCTTAGTTCTGTGTTATTTAGTAGTAGCATTAATAAAAAACAATTAAAGGTAATATTTATTTCGCAATGTCTGTTCTAAGCATTTCAAAACAATTTTTTATTGTAAAATGGGAAAAATTACTATTGACGTTGAAAATAGGGATACAACGCAAGAAAAATTGCAAAACATTTAAAGGTTTGTCATAGAACAGTTCTATTAGCACAGAAAAGAAGACAATGCAAACCTGCAAGAAATGCTGGTGGACGACTAAGAGTAATGTCAGATGGCGATGCTCGTGTAATAGAACGGATGATCAAATCCAGAGAAGCAAGGACACCAATGGCTGCAGCAAAGCCTATAAATAAAGACGTCAGCGAATGGACTATCAGGCGAGCACTTAAAAGAATTGGTTTAGTAGCGTCCCTAAAAAAGAAAAAGCCCGCTTCATCAGAAGAGAATGTGAGAGCTTGACTGAAATTTTGTAAAGATTACAAAAATTGGACAGTTAAAGATTGGAAGCGGGTTATTTGGACTGACGCGACAAAAATCAACAGATATCGATCTGATGGTAAGGCGTACTATTGGCACCGGCCTAACGAAAAGCTTCAGAAGCACCAATTCAAAGAAACCATAAAGCATGGAGGAGGCAGCCTGATGGTCTGATGGTGTTTCACTTGGTGGCATATTGGACCATTAATTAAAATTAATGGCATAATGAAAAAGGAGGATTATCTTCAAAATTTTGAAGACCAATTTACCCGATTTTGTGGAGAAATGTGCATATCCGGAAGAAGAGATTGTCTTCCAACAGGATGGTGATCCCAAGCACAGCGCCAAAATCGTTAACGGATGGCTTGGTCAAAATTTTTTAATAATGCAATGGCCCGCACAAAGTCCGGATCTTAATCCAATTGAAAATGTGTGGGCCATTGTAAAAAGGCAGCTGCTTCAATATGAAGATGCTCCTACAAATTTAAATGAGCTTTGGATACGGGTACAAACGGAATGGCAAAAAATTCCGGACCGAATTATTCAAAACTTGGTGGAATCCATGCCAAGACGAGTAAACAGTGTTAATAAAAACAAAGGACTCTGGACAAAATATTAAAACAATATATACAACCAAACCATTTTTTTTCGCTTTTGGAAGAGACTGTACCTGTAGTGGTACCAGTTTGATCAACATTGTTGAGAATTTTGGAAAGGTTATTAGGATAGTAGTTTTTTAGCGTTTGTTTGATGTCGCGGTGTTGCGTAGATCAAAAGATACAAACGAAAGAGTAATGTGCATACCATGAAAAACTGAAATTTATGAATCACCTTGTAACTCCCAAACGGTTGAGATTGCCCCCCCCCTGCCATACAATGTTTTGTTTTCCTAGGTGAGATCTATCCCCCCACTCATTTTGGCACTTCAGATCTGAAGCACCCTGTATGACAGTGTGAGAGTAACAATGAGCTATCTATAAGGTCCGAGCAAAAGTGGCTTAGAAAATGTTCAGCGCAAACACGAACCGCGCGAGATTCCGGACAAAAACGAATCAGAGAAAAACTCCGGGCAAAAACGACTTAACTGCATTACTTTTTGTAGTTAAGTCGATGCGGTTAATTTCTGCGCGGAACATTTTTTAAGCCACTCGGATCGGACCTTGTAGATAGGTCACTTTTACTCTCAACCTGTTATATGTATATATCACCGTTACATAACATTAAAATTAAATCAAATGAAACAAAGAAAATATTTAACTGTCCGGGGCCTAGTGCAATCACCCTACATTATTAATAACGATGCTTCAATGGACCGCTCTGCCGAATTTAAAAAAGAATTGCAAAACTGTTTAGCTCATATTGTAGGATTAAGGAAAATTTGGAAAATAACTGTGAAATTTATCATAAGGAAGAAATAATAGGTAAAAGGAGACATAATACATTTAAAGTAGAAGAGGAGCACTTTTCGGATCATTCACCAATAGTTCTTACTCTAAAATATCAAAGCGGGGAGATAGAAGAAACTGAGAGAAAATTGCTGCCAAAGCTGTGTTGGAATCACTCTAAGGCACAAAAATATAAGGAGGAACTTGTCAAACTATTAAATAGTGTAGAATATGTAAATTTAGAGGGAAGTGAAATCGATGCATTTAAAACGGTAATTTATAGGGCTATACATGCTATAATCCAAAAAAAAGGACATTGTACAAAAAAGCGGACTGGTTCAATTCGAACTGTGCAAAAGCAAGGAGCATATCTTTTAAATTTTTACGTATTTATAGGAAAGTTAGCACAGAAGTGGCTAGAAATTTTTATCTTGACGCAAACAAGAGATACAAAGAAGTGTGGAAAGAAGCTAGATATGTATATTTCAGATCCTTTGGTGAACAACTTGAGAAAATTAGAGATGTAAAGGAATGGTGGTCGTCAATAAGAAAGCTCAAGCAACACACAGTTACGGCGGAGAATAATATAGAGGTAAACAGACTTGTTAGGCATTTCGAAGTATTACTAAATCCTAATCATATGATGGCACGTACACATTATGCAGATCCTAATATTCAAAATGAAACTTTGGATGCACCTATTACTTTAGAGGAAATTAAAGTTGTGTTGAGAAAATGTAAGGATGGGAAAGCACCGGGGTTAGATAGAATACCTAAGTAAACTCTCTCTCTAAGTAAACTTGCAAGCAGGTACGACAGCTACTTTCAAGAGGGTAGGGTACCAGAATCGTTTAAGAAAGCGATAATATATCCGCTGTTTAAAAAAGGAGATATTAATGATCCGGCTAATTATAGAGGTTTGTCATTTGAGGATGCGGACTGTAAAGTGTTTACAGGTGTGCTCCAGCAAAGACTTGCGAAGTGGGCAGAGGAAAACAATATTATTAAAGAATGCCAAGCCGGATTTAGAAATAATTACTCCACGGTCGACAATATTTTCAGTTTATGTAGTCTGGTGCACTTGCAATGGAAGATGGGAAAGAAAAAAGTGTACGGATTCTGTGTAGATTTTAAAGTAAATTGCAACAAGCGTAGGGGTGAGACAGGGGGACCTACCAAGCCCATTGTTATTTTCACTGTACATTAATGATTTAGAGGAATGTCTGGAAGAGGGAGTGTTGGTGGGAGACGCCACTATAGGTCTTCTCATGTATGCGGACGACATTGTCGTGGCAGTGCATGAGAAGTGGACCTTCAATGGAAGTGAAATAGAGGTGGTTAATAGTTATAAGTATTTAGGTGTAGTCCTGACACCGGGTTTAACTTTTCATAGACACTTAAAGGATAGGTTATCGTTGGCTAAAAATAGTGTTTAATATTACGTGGAGCAAGATGCTGAATAGGAACGACGTTTGAGGCAGTCACCAGATCCATAATGTGCTATGGAAGCCAAGTATGGGGATATGTAGAATATGAAAGTGTGGAACAACTATTAAGGTTTTTCGTTAAAAAACTGATTAAATTACCAAATGCAACCCCAAATTACATGATCTATTTGGAAAGATATTCCTCTATACATTAAGAATGCACTACAATTACATAATTAAAGTCTTAAATTATTAATCACATAGGTTATAGCTCATTTTGAAGGGTAAGAATAGTACTAAATTATGAAACTATAAAAAAAAGACCACAAAATTTGTTGCATCCTGAACATAGCCTCAAAACTAGCCAAAACACCCATTTTTCGAGTACATAACCTCAAATATCTAAAAATCCTGACGTGATGGCCGAATTCTGAATTCGGATTCGGATTCTACGCAGCAAATTACTATGGAAGTAACCCCCAGCTGCCCGGGGACAGAATCTTGTTGTCCAGTGTAATTATTCCATAAAGAGACATCTACTATCGAATAATTATTTGATAATCGAGTAACAAATAATTATTTGAAATTCGATTAAAAAGCACCAAATAACAAATAATTATTTGCGAATAATTCATCAAATAACGAATAATTATTTGATTATCGAATAACGTACGATCGAATAACAAATAATAATTTTAAATTGGAATAAGGAGCACCAAATAACAAATAATTATTTGCGAATAACTTAAAATAAATTGAAAATCAAATAAAAATTTATTTGAATAATTTTTTATTCGATTTTTTAAACAAATTGTTATTTGATTGAAAATTTATTCGAATTATGCCCATCACTGCTTCGCAGATACACTTCTCTTTACTTTTCACTGTTTAAGTAGAAGATAGTGATGCAGTTTTTACCAGTTCGTTGAGCTTAAATTATTTAAAAAAAAAATTAAAATGGATCGTCAACGAGGTCAGATACCGGTTAATATTAGAGAGTTGATAATTAAACATTATAAGAACAGAAAAGGTAACGGTAAATTGGAAAAATAGTAGACCTAGTCATTCTAGTCTTAACAATATTATAAAGCGGTTTAACTGTGGTGGACAAATTGAAAAGAAAAAAAATAAAGTCAGCGAAAAATATTTAATGACTGTGATGAAGCGGTGGATTGTTCGAAGAATTAAAAAAAATGCTAAACTAAGCGCAGCAAAATTAACGACAGAGGTGGAAGAAAATTTAAACAAGAGATTGAATTCGGAAACCGTAAGAAATCTATTCCGCAAACACAATTTTCATGGGCGTAAATTCAATAGAGCAAAGAGATTACAGTTTGCAAAAAAGTATCAAAAGTAAATTTAACCTCCATAGGCCAGATGGCAGGACGTACGTGTGGCGAAGAGCTTGTTAGGAAAAACGTTATTCCAACAGTTAAGCATGGAATCAAATCCGTAATTGTTTGGGGCTATAGGGGCCATAGAAGATTTGCATTTTACGAGTAATCGACTGAATAATGAATCGATATTCCATTCTAAGGACAATTTTCTTGGAAGTGCGACAAAACTAGTTATTTCAGATTGTTATTACTTGTACCAAGATAACGATCCTAAGCACAGAGCACTCAATTCTCGCATGTGGACATTGTATAACTGCCCTTATCTAATGGATATTCCTCCGCAGTCAGCAGATTTGAACGTGATTGAGCATCTGTGGGACCATCTAGAACAAAAGCTTTAAAAAAATATTAATAAGATTTGCAAAATGTACTAAAAAAAGAATGGGTGAATGTCGACGCATCTTACTGCGCCAAATTGGTGGAATCAATATCGCGACGTATGGAAGTAGTCATCAGAAGAGAAGTATACGTTACAAGATATTGAACTGTTAAAATAAAAATTTAAAAAGTAAGAATAAAATGAATTAGGAATTTTTTAATGAGTTCTATTCCAGTTTCACTTTGATCTGTCTGATTTCTAAATTTTTGTTATTTACAAGTGGAGTTCAATTTAAGTTTTTGTGTATAATAAGTTTGGTTTTTGGTATGTTATAAAATATATTAATTTAGTATGAGAAAGGTAATGTACGTTGTATTTTATCACATAACATATTTTTTTAAGGTGTTTTACTTTGAGTCACTGTATATTGAAATGGAGAGCTTTTTTAAGTCAGCGTCAACGTGTTAAGATAACCCCGAATTTCAATAGCAAAACTTTTTTGGATTTTTGGTTCATTTTCAATTTCTTACGCATATTTTTTTACCGAAAAGGGCTTAAAAGGAATCTCACACTGTATGTATCCTTGCCCTATGTAGCAGATATCCTTGAGTTCTACTGCAATAGATACTAGTCGCACGGAAAATGACGAATATAAAAGTTTCTGCGTTCTTTTAGAAAACCGAGCAGTCCATACATGAGTCAATGACAATAACTTACGGCTTTCTCAGCTTCTTCAAATGTACGTGCAATATAAGGCTGAAATTGTTGCCTTCCTCATCACTAATTTGCGCGACAACCTTCAATTTGGTTTAGATTATAATTGTTATGGGGTCCTTTGCTACTTTTTTTTCAGATGATTTGTTTTTTCAAATACAAATTCAAAATCATTTTATTTGACGGATGAGAGTAAAAATGACCTGTCTACGGGGTCGAAGCAAATCTAAATCACTTGAGATTCCGGGTAAGAACGAAAACTCCGGGCTAAAACGACTTAACTACTAAACTACATTAACTTTGCATTACTTTTTGTAGTTAAGTCGTTTTTGCCTGGCGTTTTTCTCTGATTCGCTTTTACGCGCAATTTCACGCAGTTCGTTTTTGCGCGAAACATTTTCTAAGCCACTTTTGCTCGGACCTTGTAGATACGTCATTTTTACTCTCAGCCTGTCATCGCTTATGTCATGTATGTACACTGATTTATTTATAAACAGATTCGTCCAAACTGGCTACTACAACAAAAATTAAAAAATATTAAACCAATAACTAGAAATAAACATTATTTAAAAAAAAGCTTTAAATGATGTTTCAACTGTTGCGTAGAACAACCTAGTTGGCTGTAAGCTGAGCATTCATTAAAGAGGCGTGACATCGACGCAATCAGATCATGCATTCTGTAAAGTGTTCGGTGGAATGGAACATGGCAAAGTCGGCGCTCCTCAAGGACCGGGTCCACGTAGATTGATGATCCAAAACGAAAGCTGATGATATTTTTGGACGAGGATTTGGTTTTAACCCTTCAGTCACGAGAGCTTCCGAATCGTTATCAAAGCATCTCCCCCCCCCCTCCTCCTCCACCCCACCCCCAATATTTTTGATATCCATGCGAAATATCTGAAAAAATATCAGAACGTAGTCTGTAGATAGTACTTTCAATGAAAAAAATACTTTCTGAAAAATTTTAATAACTGAATTAAATCTACGGAATCCTACAATATGCCTGTTATGAAGTGTTTAAAAAGTGCTCTGTAGTAGACATGCAGTCTCGTACTATTCCCGGATCTTCATCTAACAAACTATAGAATTTTATGACAAATTTTATGACACCATCAAGTCAATCCAAGCCTCCGAAACCTTTACAGCATTTATATAGCAACAGAGAGTACTTATCGTGAAGTTAGTACCGTGGACAAAGTTAAAGTCATAAACTGCAATGGCCACCAGGCAGTTTTTAACAATAGAAGGAAAGCTACTTTCGATTTAATAAAATTGCTGACCTCTTGCTAGATTTTCAATAATCTCTATGCATGCCAGGAGTAACTGCATTACATTGCACATTGTCCAGGGCTCTAGTATCATGCAAGTTGCGAGTGAAATTCATTGTGCACCTTCCACTTATTTCGAAATAGTTAAGAAATTTCAATGTGCAAGGTTAGGGGAGTTAAGTTAGCCAGCAGGTGATCGTGTCGAAATCTCCTGTACAAAGTGCACTGAATTGCTTGATCATTTCTCCATTTCTGATGAGTGTTAAGTTTCTAGCCCTGCTGCAGGTTAATCGACGCCAATCTACCGAACTACCACAATACTGTATATACTATGGGAGCTACCGCTCGCTCGCTACCGATCTTCAGTGTTTGTCATTCATCCGTCTGCTCTGATATCACTAGATCTCCCTTCCGTCTCCGTTTACCTCGCAAATGAAACGTTTCTCCTCGAGTCAGAGCTGATCGTTTGTTTTGTGCTGTCTTTCTGATAATCGCACTATTCCCCGGGTCTGCCACTTTGCCATGTACCAATATTTTTGCACTTTCCATAGCCACTTATTGCGACTTTTATACAAATCGAGATTTCTAGTCGCCTTTGTTTGCTCCTCGTCAGCGGCTTTCTAATTATATTTTAAAATTAATGCCATTAGTGTTGTTACCTAGGATTTGCCGAAAAGGTGTGGTTTTTTCGAGATTTTCAGTGGTTTACTTGCTAAGTAAAGTTAATGTTTTGGCAAAAGAAACCATACTCGGATTCTTATCATATTTTTTTTTTGATCTTTGGAATATTTCCAGTTTACTTGGCAGTGCACTTTACGAAAGGAGCCACGTGAAATAATCTAACCAATTATATTTGCAACTTTTAGTTACACTTTCAGAGAGAAGTAATTTCTCTTAATTATCAATTTTATGCGCACACCAACCAACAGCTGTTTGAATTATCGTAATATTTTTATGATGCAATTTTAGCCATTAAATTGGATGGATGTAATCGAACGTGTTATTAGGTTTTCGAAATGTAAATATATGCGCAGATCCGGAAGTTGTTGAGTCAAGGTTGTTGCACTCAGATCTTTAATTGCTAATACCTATATTTTTTTAATTTGCAGTAGTTTGTTATGATATTGATGGGAAACAATAAATAAAATTAAAGGGAAGCAATGCGAGAGTTTTGTAAGGTCAAGCTGGATCCTTGTTTGCGCACAAAAGATCTCTGGAGAAATATACGTAATCTGGGAATTAACTCCAGGCCAAAATGTGATATTACTTTAAAACCTGATGATTTTAATGAATATATCACAGCAAATCAACTCTTAACGCGGCAGTCTGCAGAGTATTTTGAAACCCCAAATAACACCTCAGGTTTTAGTTTTAGATGTGTTGATGCAGAGGAGATTTTTAACAGCTTAAATTCGATTAAATCCTGCTTTGTCGGACCTGATGATAGTTCTCCAAAGTTTCTTAAACTTATCTTACCACATGTAATTCCATTTATAGCTCATATATTTAATTTTTGTCTTATGACCTCGCAGTTTCCCACGGCATGGAAAAAATCTTTTGTCGTTCCAATTCCGAAAGTCCCACAGGCTTCACAGGCAGGTGAATTCCAATAAGTCTTCTTTGTTTTCTTGCAAAGGCGCTTGACAGGATCATGTCTAACCAAATGCTGACTTATTTTGAGAAACGAAATATTATTACTAAATGGCAATCAGGTTTTCGTAGGGGACACAGTTGTGAGACTGCTCTTTTAAAAGTAACAACGGATATTAGAGCAGATCTTGATACGGATCAAATATGTGTGCTTGCACTCCTCGATTTCTCTAAAGCTTTTGACTATGTGAACCATTCACTTCTGCTTAAAAAATTGGATAAACAGTGTGATTATTCTTCATCGGCGTTAAAACTTTTGCGGAACTATCTTGCCACTAGGAGCCAGCAAGTCAAGATAGGAGAACGGCTTTCGGCTTCCACATACATCTATAGAGGGGTACCACAAGGGTCAGTATTGGCCCTCTTCGCTTCACTGTTTATATTAATGATATTGTGGACGTAGTCTATGACTCAAAAATTCATATCTATGCTGATGATGTTCAGCTCCACATAAGCAGACCTAATTTATGGACAAGGTCAAAAGTCTTGGCGTGGTACTGAATATAAATTTTTTTTTATCATATTGTATTTATTTCCACAATTTTTTACGGTACACTTATAAGATTATAATAATCTTTTCGTACTTTGTCTGCAATAAATATTATTATTATTAAAATTAACAAAAAATAATAAAAAACGGTTCACTGATCAGAAAAAGCATTAAAAATAATATTTGATATAAGCTGCAAATTAGTATAGTAAAATAAATAAACGAAACCTACAAAAGTATAAATTTTCAGGCATTTTAATAGATTGTAAGCAGGTAGTTATCCTGTTCTCAAGGATCGGTTCTCGCTACATTGTTGTTCAGTTCATACATAATAAAATAAAGGAAAAAAAATTTGAACCGACTTCACCAAATGCAATAAAAAGCATAAAATATTTTTAATTTTATATCTATGACGACATTTTGAAGCCGGTGCAAATTAAACAAACCAAATAACTACAACAAAAGTTCAATTTCGACCAGAACGTTAGACGGAAGGTATTTTTTTACTCAAAAGGGTAGTAAGGGCTTCTGGTCTCTAGTAAAACCGTAAAGAACAATTTCACCTGTTCGTCAACACCACCACTCATTTATAATGGAAATGTTTTTACTGACTTATTGGACAAGGCCAACCTGTTTGCTGCTAATTTGTACTTGCCACCATTGGACTCACTTCCATCTCCATCACAGTGCACTAGTAGGCAAAAACCGCTACATTTTCGCACTCGGGAAGTTTTTAGGGTACTTTCGAAACTCGAGGTGTCCAAAGGTGCTGGGCCTGATGCTTTCTCGCCCCTGGTTTTAAAATGCTGCGACTCTGCTTTGACTAAACATCAGCGCAAACTTTTTCACCTGTCATATTCAACATTGTCGCCATAATTTTGGTGAGTCCGAAATCGTCGCTCTTGATATTTAAAAGGCTTTTGATACAGTCTGGCATGCTGCCATTTTAGCCAAACTTCAAACATTTGGCCTGCACCCTACCCTCGTTAAATGGATATAGAGTTTTTTGTCAGACCGTTCAATCCGTGTAGTAATTGACGGAGTTACATCTGATTCCTACGAAATAAATGCCGGTGTACCTCAGGAATGAGTTCTTTCACCAACGTTATTTCTTCTTTTTATTAATGATCCTTTATCCCTTACTCTCTATCCTAATCGTAGTTTCGCCGACGACAGCACCCTTGATTTCGCGTACTCACAATAAATTAATTATTAATTCACGTGGAAATGCTATAGAAGTCAATCTGGGACGAATGTTTAAATCATTAAATAACGACATTTTTATGGTCCTCGCTTGGGGCAGAGCAAATCGTGTTTCGTTTAATGCGTCCAAAACTCAATGCTGTTCAATTTCCCTTAAAAAACGCCCAGTTCACCCTCTACCCATTTCAGTCGACTGAGTTAATATACACAATTCGCCCTCCCTAAACATCTTGGGTATTGAGATATCCAGCAATTTTAGCTGGACTGATCATATATTTGCAATCGCCATGAGTGCGATGAAATGCTTGGGTTTTCTACAGATATGTAAAAAATATTTCACCCCACCTGACGTCGCGCTGATCTACAGGTGAATATAATTCCCAATTTTGGGCAGGGGCCAGATACACCGCATTGTCCGCGTTAGACAAAGTCCAGCGTAAAGCTATTAAACTTATTGGCGATTCTTCAATCTCTAAGGGGCTTGACTCTCTAGAGCATCGACGGAAATTCGGTTGTCTTTCACTGTTCTATCGCTTTTTTCCATGGGCATTATTCTAACGAAATTGCTAGCCTGATCCCTTGTAGACGCATAGCAACGCGCGATACTAGAGCTACAAGTCGCTCCCACCTCTATACTCTTCAGATCAAATTTCGGGAATCTTTTCTAAGCCGAACAGCACGAATGTGGAACAGTTTACTATCTTCTGTTTTCCCTCATCATATGAGAACGAGACTTTCAAACGGGGCGTACATCGACACCTCCTTCACTCAACCTCCTAACCCATTTCCCTCACCCTTAATTCCTTTCCTTCCAAGGCTGTGCTTTAGCACCATAGGGCATCTTCTGAGCTTTTGCATCATCATTTATAAAAAAAAAAAGTATTTAGTCGTCCTTCCTTATGACTCTGTGAGCTGAGACGTTCAGGTGGTTTTATATATTATCTTGAATTGTTTGCTTTTTGTGAAGTCGGTGTACATTTTTTTTAAAAAACTAATTTATTATTCACTTTTTATTGTCATATATACGACTCGAAGAATGCTGCTCGTACACGAACAAAGCAATTTCAAAAGTTGCAGAAGTAGTGTATTCTAAAGAATGGAAACAGAATTATCCAAATCCAGCAACATATTACGAAATTAGTCATGGTCACCCTTAGAAACTTGTTAACATGCCCCTAGGTCGCCACCGTACTCTATACAGCAAGTGAGAATTATCGTAGTCAGAGAATCATCGTAGTCACTCTAGGTACAAAATTTTTATCATTTATCAATCGGGAAACGTATTCTGTACAACCGAATCAAAATCGGTCTATGCCTTATGAAGCTAGGCGCCGCCCATCCTCCAACTCTCACGAAAAGCCACAATTTTTGTCTGAATATAATTAGATACTCTATGCATTCAGAGTTATCTAAATCAGTCTACGCATTACAAAATTAGGTTCCCACTCCCCCACCCAACCATAGGTCAACATTTTTCCATAGAGTAGCAATGGGGATCATACTGTACACAACAAAAAATAATCTTCCGAATAGGTGTGTGAATTAAGAAATTGGGTAACGCCCCCTCCACACAGCACCCCAGCTCATAATTTTTTGTCGTCGTATCAGTGGGGCAACAAATTGTACACGTCAAAAGAAGAATCATCTACATAGATCCACACGTTTCGAAGTACCCCTCCCCCCCACCCCACCCTAAGACCAAAGTTTGTTCATTATTAACAATGGGGCATCATATTTTATACAACAGAAAAGTAATTATCCAAATCGGTCCACGCACTACGAACTTAGGTTACATCCCTTACCACCCATCCCCACCTCTGCAAAATTTTTTTTGACAGTGTATCAATCGGGGAATATACTTTATCTATCTAACAAAGAAAAAATCATCAAAATCGGTCCACGCTTTACGAAGTTAGACTACCCTCCCCCTGCCCGGTCAGATATAAAAAAAACATAGGCGTCTTTAAATTTAAAACGTCAAGGTGGTAGGAAGGATCTGGTAGATCTAGGTAAGAAATGAAAACAATTGTATGGGAGAGGGCGGAGGTGTATCTGTCCCCTCCTAGCTATAGAGGCTGGAGATTTTTTTACGATGAAAAAAAAGTCTTACATTTTAACGTATATCTTCTAAAGTTTTAGTACTAGAGACGTTATTAATATCTCAGTTAACAGGTAACACAATGATGCTAAAGATTGTAATTCTTTTTATTGCCAATAGTTTTAAAACAAATTAATTTTCAAACGTAAAAAAAAATAAATTTTTTCAGTTCGAAGGAAAATATCTTGAAAAATCGTCCTATTTTTTTAATTTTTGGGTTTAAAATAGTGGCCATAGTTACCAGTTACCAGTTATATCACCAAACGTACAGCTCATACTTGTCCTCCTAAGAAAAAATGCTACGTGCCTCCTAAATTGTTGAGCTTTTTACTCTTTGTATTAAAATTTGGGAGTCCTGTAAAGGACCCGGCTGTTAATAGTGTTGAAGAAAGGATGTAAAATTTTTCGCATAGCTCTTTTCAAGTCAATTGTTGCTAGATTTTCTTTAATTTTATTTCCGGCTTCTAAAATTCTTGTTGTGATTTCATCTCTTCAAGATTTTAGGCCTCCCTGTCCTAAAATAAGTATCCTCTCTGTCTTATCAAATGTCGATAGTTCGATGGCCCAAGCGTTAACCACGATTTAAAAATCATACTCGGGTCGGTCAAGCTTTTGCGAAACTTCTGCTCATCCATGAACGCCGATCCTGAGTTTACTAATGTACGCCAAAGCTAAGCTAAGACGCGGAAGTCAAGACTTGGTTTTTCAGTCTACGCTCAAGCTCTAGTTAAGCTTTATCTGCCAATCTTCGGCGTTCCAGCCTTTATTCCAGAAAATATATTGTTAGAATAATAAAACTCAAAGTGCAAAGTTCAGTGTTGTTATTGTGTGTTACATGCTCTTGATATACTTTTTGTTTCATCGTATATTTTTGGAGCTATTTAAAACTAACTCAGAGTTACTTATTGTGAACTTTTACTGTATATGCTATACTGTTATCACTAATAAATTAAGTTCATTGGTTCATTGTTTTTTACTATAAAGCTTGGTTTATAAGTAATAACTAGTGAGGTTTCAATATCGGACTTAAGCCATATATTGAAAGCCAGCCCTGGGCCAAGTTTTAGTACAGATCTTGAGCCACTGTTGAATACCAGGACTGACACGAAGTTATCATTCCAATAATTTCCCAGGGTTGGACCATGCTTCGTTTGTGACAATCCTTCTAAACCCTGGGCCAATGGTCATAGTCCTTTTGTTATATTTTACATGGGATATTGCGTGAAGGGATAATTTCACAAAGGAGCTTTCGTTAGAACATAAGCCATGGAAAGAGCAATAGAAGAGGTTGCGTGGATGTTCTAGATAGTAATTACTGGATCGCCAATAAGCAAGCCTTAATGCTTCTTTTGGACTTTATCTAAGGCCGACAGTTCTGCATTGTCCGCGGCTTGCCCCCGCACATATATGGGGATTATACTCAAATCTTGGCCTGATATGAGATTTGTAGATTCTTGCTATTGCAAAGAGACGGTCAGTCCGGCTAATATTGCTGGATATTTCGAGCTTTCGATGTTTAAGCACGCCGAGTTGGCGTTATTAACTCCATCGACAGAAATTAATAAATAGGCATTGAGTCTTGAGGCAGCAGTATTCGCGAGATGTCGTTGTTCAATAATCTGACTCTTGGAGTACAGAGCTATAAAAGACTCAAAAACCAAAAAAATCTCGGCAGTTTTCTTTTGTTTCGTAGAGTTGCGTTTGTTGACAGTAGTAAAACAGCGTCGTTTTTAAGGGGAGACTGCCTCGAGCGATTGGAAATACATTCTTTCACTTTTGGTTATCAACACAAAAAAACCATTTTACACATTTTATTCATGGATTTACGTTTTTAGCGTCCCATTGTAATATTTAAATGACAACCGCCACTTTGTTAGCTAAAAAAATGCCGATCACAAGTACATGGTTTCACAGATGAAGGCCTTTCTTGTAGTTATATTTCCTGAGATTTAAGCATACAACCTCAATTGACGTCTATATATGACAGACTGAGAGTAAAAATGTCCTATCTTCAAGTTCCGAGCAAAAGTGGTTTAGAAAAAGTTTCGGGCAAAAACGAATCAGATAAATACTGCAGGCAAAAACGACTTAACTATAAAAATTAATGCAGTTTTCTTTCTAGGATTCATTCGGGCATCTCTGTGGATGATATCATATCACATACTTCATCCCACGTTGGAGTCTCATATGATACGATTATCTGCGGAAAGTTATTTACTCTACTGCGATCTGGCCAACTGACGCTATTGTGCTTGAGTTCGTTCCTAAAGCTGCCCATGTGGGCTTTGCTTCGTTAAAAAACTTATCAGGAAAATATCCTATAACCTAACGTCTTACGGTTTAAAATCTAAGACGACTCACCTCTTTACGGGCACTTTCTGATTTAAAAACGTGTATAGGATAGAAATTCGTTTCTTTCCCGTTCTCTCCCGTAAGGACTCTAGTTTCATGGTCGTTCGTCGCGACCTGCATTATGTGTACCGGTTGGGGGCGTTTTGAGGTGTGGGTTTTGTGTGCTATCCGCAGTGGTATTCTTTCTGATGTCATTGATGTGGCCTCCTTCGATCACTTGGAGCTAATTTGCGTTGTCCTGTATGTATTGCTCAAGGTGCCTCGATTACTAGGTCAAATGGCTTCTGTACTTCACAGCCATGGCTTAATAGGTCTCTAAGAACGTAAAAAATAAGGCTTGGAGGATATTTTGCCCCTTAATGAACGACTCTGACTATCTGTCCTATTCCGAGTTGCATAATAAATACATTTCAGACGTCAATGCTTCGTACAATGCCCATATAGGTAGGATCAAACAAACTTTACGTAATGACCGTAAGCAGTTCTGGAGGTTTGCGAACTCTTCCTGCCGTAACCATGCTAAAACCACATCATAGGGTTGTTTCCTGGGCTTTGACTACATCACAAAAAAAACAACAACATTCAAGTATATTGTCTTTTTACGCCATTGGCCGCCATTCTATAAACCTCTTACCTTCGTCCGGCTCATTTTAGAGTATGCCTGTCCCTTGACCGCGTATAGAAAGACTTGGGCTACTCTCTTTGGACTCGCTAGAGGATAGGCGAGATATCAGCTCCGTTGAAGTCGTTTTAAGCTTATAGAGGTATTATTTTGTCATATTTTTATATATTCTATATACTTTTTCTTTTGTTTTTGTATTTTAATTTGTAAGCGTTTTGATATGTTGATTTGTACCCTTATTTTTAGTCTATATTTTATTTTCGTTTGTTATTGTTATTTTTATTCTTTCTTTATGTTTTTCTTTTTTTTCTTCTTTTTTCTCACATTCATTTTTACTTTCGCTTTTCTATTGTTAAGTAATCAACCTGTGATGAAACTTTGTAAATAAATAAATGAAACAAAAATTTACTATGTAGTACCGCGGTTTAGGAGATCAGTTATGAATAGTTCTTACTCTGTCCAAATAATTCGTTTATGGAATAGTCTTCCTCTAAATATTTTTATTTATTTTTTTTTATTGTACAATAAAAGATTTTAACTCTTGTGTATATTTACTTGTAATAAATGAATATAAATCGAATTGAGGCAGCGAAGTATCATAAGATTTGCTTTAGGTGGCCTACCTTGAAGTGACCTTTTTGTTCTTCCGCCTTATCAAGTCCGACTTAATCTCCTTGGATTTTAACTGTTTACAAGGCACGACAGATTGACCCGAATTTTTAGCTTCTTTCAATATTTCGGTTTCGCCGGGCTTCTTGAAAGGGCGAAAGCCAGATTAGCCTATATGAAAAGGTAAGAAAAGGAACTTAATTTACGAATGCTCCGTAATGTGAGGATATATGCGTAGTTTTAGTAGTTGTTTATATAAAGATTGATCTAGTTTTTTGTATTTAAAAAAAAATGATTTGAATATATTTCTTTTTCTACTTTTCTACTTTCATGTTATTCATTTTCACACGAGATTAAGAGAAATTGAACCAAACCCGACCTCATCTATGGCTCAATAAATAAAACGACTTTCTCTTTTAAATATAATTTCTGTGAAAAGTTAAAAATTCTGATAAACAACACAAAATTAGGTGAACGAAATTGTGTCATTACGTAAGTAAGTAGGCAGGCACACACTATGTACAAACAAATTTTCAGTCAGGAAGCGAGAAACGTGACTTACTAAGTCCGAGTACATTTTAAAAGCTCTCCATCACTGGGACCAAAATCCCTCCTTTTTAATGTGGTGCTTACTTAACAACTTCGGGGCATGCAATTCAATACCCCCCGGCAGAATATTTTTAACATGGTCAGAGGCAGCTTGGGAAACTAATAGTGGCGTGGGTTTAATCCATTTTTCATAAAACAAAGCGAAGCATTATTGTCAAAATCTAAGAAAGCTTTCTTCGAGAGTCCTCAGCCTACGTAAGGGATATTGCATAAGTTCCACTAGCGTTAAATCAATATCAAATCGAGTGATAAGGAACAAGAAAAATAAAGCAGTTCTCCACGAAATGTGCGTCATTCTGTCTAATCTATACCTTGAATCTATGGCCTATGCAATATTAGTTACGCAAATTTCGAACGCTGGAAAAATATATCTTCCTTCGTCGTCGTTTCAATAGAAAATGTTACGAAGCGGATGTTGTGTTCAAATACTTTGCTGCGATGTTCGACATTAATTTCGTCATGGAGATTTTAATAAATAGAAGGAAAAAAACATAAAAGTGAACTAAAAGCACACATTAGCAATAAAAAGCTCCGAAAAAAGCTTTCCGCTCAGTGACACTTCTTAAATTGTTGACTGAACTTTGGTCTTTAAAAGGCATTCGCTGTTTGCATTTGTTTAAAATAAAATTGCCTAAAGCCAGCTTCTGTAACTACGTGGCAAGGCTTGCATGCGATAAATTGTCACAAACGTTATTAAAAAATTAACAACAAATTCAATATAGAGCTTAATTAACAAAGTAAATATTTACAGAATTCGCACAATATTGCTTTTGAGCTTTTACCTGAGAGGTGAAATTAAAATTGCTCGCAACAACGCAAAAATTTTATCTTTAACTCCGGAATACTTCGCTTAATTATCGGATCTTTTGCTGTAGCAACATTTATCCGAATTTGTGTCTTCTATTGTTGGAAAAACCTTGAAATAATTGAGCCCCTTCCCGTTCAACTTGATGTCTATTTTTGGCCTTCGGCAAGGCTACTTACTCTACGCCATGATCCGGTCGAGGTATTGATTCCGTTCAAGTGGGATTTTTATTTAGGTTAATTATAGTACGATGACACAAAAGCGTTTTTTCACTTTAAAATTAAATTAATTCCTTAATTGCTTTATTTTGCAAATGTTCTGTTTTAAATTTCGGCAATAAAAAGACGAAAAGACGAATCAATTTAGTAATTGTCCCTTGGAAAAATTCTATAGTATTTTCTATATAAGTGTTTGATATGACTAATTTGATTCCTCAATTTTATTTAATATTGAGCTTTAACTAAACCTTATTAACATTGATCCTGGGGCTCTGTGTCGTCTAGGACGCAGCAATGCAAACCTAACATTCAATTGGAAAATGTAAATATCCACGATATCTATTACTTTATTGTGATAAGAAATAAACGCTGGCACCTTTTTCCCATATTAAGGAAGCATTTAGCAATCTGAAAACAGAATCCATTATCTCTTCTCTACTTCGTCCGCTGGAACAAGAAAAATTTCTGACGAACTGGATACTGACGATGCTAAATAGCAATGTTATTAACGTCAGTTCAGAGGATTTCTCCATCAGAAAAACAGTTAACAAAAGCATGCCGCAGGGATGAGTTTTATCACCTCTGCTCTGGAAGGTTACTCTTAACAAAATCCTTACATCCGTCGTCAGCAAAAATATCAAAACGTTAGCGTACGTAGACGACATTGTACTACTGATAAAAAAAAAATTCCTACAAACAGTGAGTGATGTTATGAACTCTGCTTCAAAACACATCTCAAGATGGACAGAAACCAATGGCGTTATGGTTAATTCCCATAGGACGGAAATGGTACTGTTCACAAGAAAATACAAACTACCTATTTGCTGCAGAGGGCTCATACAATGATCATCCCTTGGCGTGCTTTGTTCACGCCTATATCCCCCTTTGTTTGCGACAGGTCAAAGAGATCTTTATCCCCAAGGTGGCGAGGAGCGGGCTTATAATGACTAAGAACTTCAGACCAATTAGCCTAAAGTCATTTCTTTTGAAAACGAAGGAAAAACTGACGGGCTGAGAGTAAAGAGGACCTATTTATAAGGTTCGGGCAAAAGTGGCTTAGAAAATGTTCCGCGCAAAAACGAATCGCGTTAGATTCCGGGCAAAAACGAATCGTAGAAAATTTCCGGGCAAAAACGACTTAACTACTTAACTGCATTAACTTTGATTTACTTTTTGTAGTTAAATCGTTTTTGCCCGGAAATTTTCTACGATTCGTTTTTGCCCGGAATCTCACGCTATTCGTTTTTGCGCGGAACATTTTCTAAGCTACTTTTGCCCGAACCTTATAAATAGGTCACTTTTACTCTCAGCCCGTCATCTCATAGCGCTGCCCCCTTTTTTAGCGATGTTAGCAAGGCTCAACACGCTTACATGAAGGGAAAGTCAGTAGAAACTGCGCTAGATGAGGTAGTAGGCACCATTAAAAAGACACTTAGGTGTAAAGAATTCGCATTGGGTACTTTTCTGGACATAAAGAGTGCCTTGAACAACGTCAAAACTGAAGCTATGAGCGCTGCATTAAGATCTAATGGAGCTGACTCCTACGTCTGTCAATGGATCGAGGGAATTCTTGACTCTGCACACAAATGAGGAATCAGTCCCCGTATAGTTCACGTACGAAACTTGTACCGACTGCCGGACCACCGTAGTGTGTTTCAAACAGAGGTCCTGGCCATCGAAAGGGCTGCAAAAGTATTGCTGTCGCACAAGGATCTACAAAAGCGCTCGACTCAAACACGAAAGCTTGGGGGCTCTGCACAGGGTGATTTTCTGCTGGGTTTCCGGTCATAGGGATGTGACTGGTAATGAAGCAGCCGATGCTATGGCGAAAAAGGTTCGCAGATGAACGCTGCACAAATAGACAAATCAATCGGACGGGCTCTAATCTCAGTTAAAAGAGAGATCGACCTTAAAGCTGTTCAGCTCGCCGAGCGTAGGTGGATCGGTCTGTCAACCTGCAACATGGCAAGAAGAAAGTGGCTAGAATGGAATAAAAAGAGAACGGCATTTCTACTAAAGGGAAGCCGACGGAATCTGCGGTTAAGACAGGTCACTGCCTTTTTGGTAATCACGCAGTCCGCATGCGTATTCTTGCCATTGATTTCTACCGGAGTTGCCTGAACGAGGAAAAAGTTGAAAGCATTCAACATTTGCTTCGCGAATGCCCTGGACTAGCCAGGAGAAGGTTTTAGGCAAGCACTTCCTTAAAAGATTAGATGAGTTCGCTGGCATGAAGCAGAAGGACCTAACCAAGTTCCTCAATAGCTGCGGCTGGTTCAACTAAACACTGCGTGGCAGTTCTAGAGTGATCCAGATTGAGGTTCATTTTGTAGTGGTCTATGTGAGGTCTACTGGTTTACTACCGATGGCCGCTACTAACCTAATCTATTTGGAAACCAATAAAACTTAGAGGTAGTGTTCTCAAAATCTCTCTGGGAGCCAAGTTTCTGAGCGTATTATGCGACTCCAAACTAAATTGGAAACGGAACATGGAAGAGACTCATCGCACTCTTTACATGCAAAAGAACCTTTGGTAAGAAATTAACCATAAAACCGCTTAGAAAGCAGTACCATCTCAATTTTCTAAGGATTGCACCTTCCTTGGTGCAAAGGCTAGCTTGTTTTGGGAATGCAGCGTCTTCTAAGCAGGTATATATGCTATAATGAAAACTGCACTCGCTGTCCAAGCAAAACATATGTCAGGGACTGAAATTACCATTTGCGTGGACAGTCAAGCTGCACTAAAAGCGTTGAACTTCAATTTCTTAAATTCGGAATGTGTTAAAAACTATATGCAGGCACTAGGAACTATTTTACATATTACGGTTCAGCTCTGTTGGGTTCTAGTACATGTCGGCATAGAAGGAAATGAAAAAGTTGATGAACTGGCCACGAAGGGTTCAAGCACAGATATAGTCACAGTCATGGAAAATGTTCATTCTCCCGTTAATATGGAAAAAGTCAGATATTATTCCAATACGACTTCGGAACGGTGGGAAAATATTACTTATTGTCTCACAACATTTTTGTTTAAAGGGCAGCACTCACCATGGACCTCATTGGCCTCCGAGTGAAATTGCTGCTCTGAGCAGCCAACAGCCTGATTAGAGAAATCAACCAACCAACCCTGAACAATGAAGGTGTTCTATCGCTTCTTTTTTATCGGGCTTCTGGTATTTCCTGCATAGGTCGGTGCTCGAGACGCCGGTATAGACTCCAGAGTTCTGTAGTAAGTCCTAGTTAGGCTGAATCACCTATCAGTTCTCTTTTGATCATGACCTTCGTGATTCTACACGTAGTGGTCCCTTCCAACTTTTTTTGTCGCACGGTCCAGCAAGTCATCACTGAAGTGTTTGATAACTACTTGTAATAGAGGTTGTATTTGTTCTACCTCTTTAGCCTCCATTTCGGCACCTTTTTTTAGCGAGATCATCTGCCTCTGCCGTTCCAGCTATGCCGTTGTGGCCTGGTACTGAGCAAGTAGGCAGTACATTGCTACTCCTACCATTCCATGTCGTTTTAGAGCCACCTGCAGTTGTTAATGGTTTTCGCAAGTTCAACAAACAAACAAGGTCGAGCTGTATATATCTGAATCTTTAAGCCTAACGAAAATTAGTTCTGATGAATAACTGACAGACTGAGAGTAAAAATGACCTATCTATAAGGTCCGAGCAAAAGTGGCTTAGAATATGTCCCGCGCAAACGTGAACCGCGTGAGATTCCGAGCAAAAACGAATTAACTATTAAAACTGCATTAACTTTGTATTATTTACTTTTTGTATTAGGCGTTTTGGCCTGGAGTTTTTCTCTGATTCGCGGTTCGTTTTTGCGCGGAACATTTTCTAAGTCTTTTTTACTCGAACCTTGTAGATACGACATTTTTTCTGTCAGCCTGTCAACTACTGTTCAGTATAAAAAGTAACCTGTCAAATAACATCTAATTTGCAATTAAACTGGGTATAGCCAACCTGTTAAGGTCTACTATACCCTCCACCTCTACTCCTTCAGAAACGCTTCAGGAGACACCATTGGCGAACCCAATTACCCCGCAGTGAGGAGGAAACCATCCTCGTGGATCAGGGGATTTTTTAAGAGGTTTGTTAGTTAATTAGGTACGTTCTAGATGCTTTACCCGGTTGCTACCGCTTGGAGGTGTAACTAACACTTGAGAATGTCCAGATGAGGATCGCCGTATCTTAGAAGGCTTCAACCCTTCTGTCCATCATTCAGCAACCAGCTATTTAGATAGAATTAGATTATTTCTACATGCTGAGCCGAAGCAAATCCGGAGATTTGTTAACTCCAAGCATAATTCTGACGGATGTCCGTCCACTATTTCCTTGGTGAGTTTGAGGACAATGATCCTTTGACAACTGCCAATCTCTTTGGTGAATTCTTTAGGACTGCGTTTTTGAATGAAGACTGTGATATTAATATTAAGAATTCTACTCACTTGACGAAGCTTCCGCTAACATCTAGCATCCAAAGACCTTGTAATTGACGAAGTTACTATTTTAAAGAACAACTCAAACATGGCCAATAGCTTCTCGAAGGGTCCTGCTGGCATCCCTCCGTGTCTTCTAAAAATTGTAGTGCACCTCTTGTTCCTATTCTTCCGAAACCCTGGAAGTTCTTCGTGATTATTCCTTTTCACAAAAAGGTAACAAATGGAATACATCAAATTATAGGCCTATTATTAGCTTTCTTGTGCTGCTAGAATTTTCGAGACCTTGGTTTGCAGCACTCTCCAATTTCTAGTTCTTTCCAGCATGGTTTCATAAAGGGCAAGTTCACAACAACTAATCTACTGGTGTTCTCGAACTTTTGTATTTTTTACCATTGAAGCTTGTAAACAAGTGGATTGTGTTTTCACTAACTTAAGTAAGGCCTTTTACAGAATTAACCTTAGAATTTTCCTTATTAAGTCATCTCTTTGTGGTTTACCTTCCGTTTTTGTAAATTGGTCACACTCTTATCTGTCAGGACGTACGCAACCTGTTTTGTTCCGAGGTGCCCTCTCTAACGAAATTCATAACAAATCAGGCGTGCTCCAGAGCAGCCATCTAGGACCATTACTTTTCATAATTTACATCAATGATGTATCTATGATTCTAAATAATTCGAGAATTCTTTGCTACGCTGACCGTGTCAAAATTTTCTCGTATTGTTTCATGTGTAAATGACTGTACTCTCTTAAACTTAGACTTAGACGCCTGTTCTATTAATCTCTTTCCTTTGAATATTGACAAAAGCATCACTACTCCGTTTTCTCGCAAAAAGAATCCTATGCACTTTGACTTCACCATAAACAATAGCGTACTAACAAAACTCGACGCTGCTAAGGATCTGGTAATTGTACTTAACACCAAGTTTTCTTTCGAGCATCACATTGATGCTATTGTGAAAATGGCTAACAAAATCTTCTCTTCACCTGGTCCGGTTTTATGCCAACGCCTTTAACTGTTGCCACGATTTGTTGATTTTGGTGCCTTCTTTCTGTACGAATCTTCTCCATGTACTGCGTGGTCGTCCAATTCGGCGTCTTCTTTGGATCGGATGTTGTTTGACTCTTTTCTTAGTGTATGTTGGTAATGACCTCCGGCCAATGTATGTTACGGATGTGCCGGAGACACTGGTTGACAAAGGCTCTTAACTTAGATGTTATTTGACAGGTCCTTTTCCATGTTGAGTAGCCGTACAACAGAACAGATTTTACGTTTGATTCGAAGTTTTTTGCGCCAGCTGACTCCGTAAGAGTATTAAATGCAACTCGAGCCTGTACATCAGCTTCAGCTCCGCCGTCTGCTGTACCTAGACTTCTAAGATAGCTGTATTTTTGTTAGGAAAATCCTAGAGTATATGTGTCCAGTTTGGTCTCCTTCTTATGCTGTTCATAATAATTGCATCAAAGAAGTCCAGCATCGGTTTGTTAGATTTACTTTGCGTGGCCTTCCTTGGTCTGATCCATTTCGTTTGCCTCCGTATTTAGAGAGGCTTGGGCTCGTTTCTTTGGAAACTCTTTAATGCAGGCGCAATAAGTCCGCTGTTTTAACTGGTTAGTTGGTTAGTCAGGCCGGTTGGTGCCAAAACACCAAGTCCACTCGGAGGTCATGTAGGCCCATTGTGGAAAGAAAATAAAACAGCATGGTCAGAACTTAAAACCATCTAGATCTCTGTAAGAATCTATTTAAATCCACCAGTGCTATGTCAGCTGAGTCTTCCAGATTGGCAATGAACCTTGCTCCCAAACAGGCTAATCGTCGTTCTTATAGAGCTGGACATTCACAGAGTAAGGTGCACTATGGATTAAGTTTCCACGCCTCGTCTCTGCAACTTCTACAGAACTCATTCGATGGTACACCGAGTCTAATAGCCATAACTCCTATGGGGCAATGTCCAGTGATGACACCGACGAGCGTTTGGACGCACCTTCTATCGAAGAATAAGAAACTAGCAGTTCTGTTGTAATTCAGATTCCCCCCGTTCCAAAGTCTTGATGGAATAGTATCTTTCGATTTGATTTTTCGCTTCGTTAAGGGCAGGGTCAATCCTGTCCGTTATCATGTTTATATCTGCATTTGAACCTTTCTTGGCCAGCTCGTCGGCTTTTTCGTTATCCTTTATGCCGACATGTTCTGGAACACAGCAGATTCCGACCGTATAGTATAGTCAAAAAAATCTCTTAAGGCTCTGATACAATCTTTGACGCATTTTGATTTTATCAGGTGGGAGTTTAAAGCCTTGAGTGCTGCTTGACTGTCCACACAAATAGTGATCTCGCTTGCCGACATCTGTTTTGCTTGGACAGTAAGTGTAGCTTTCATAATGGCGTAAATTTCCACTTGAAAGGTGCTCCAATGGTTCGTGAGTTTATAAGACTCACTTATTTGCAGCGCTTCCGTGAAAACTCCAGCTCCAAACCCCCTCTCCGTCTGTGAAGATGGGAATTCCTCAAAGATATTTTAAGGGTGTTTCCAGTCTTCTCTATTAGGTATCATGATGGAAAACGGTTTTCTAAAATAAAATCATATTGTGGCTTCATGTAATCCGTTATATATTTTTTTGATGAAGAGAGTTCAAAACTTTGTGGCATCCATTGGCTGTTTTCTCTGAGTCTGAGAGCTGCCAAGGTATCAACTTTTCTTGTGTGAAGCTCTATGGGTTGAAGGTATAAAATGGTTTCCAATCCAGCTTGTGGTGTGGATTTTATTGTACCTGTTGCTCTCAGGCAAGCGAGTCATTGCACCTTTACTAAAAAATTAAGGTGAGATTGCCTGTTAACTGCATCCCACCAAGCAATGGGCCCATGGGTAAGAATAGGCCTGAAGATCGCTGTGTACATCCAGTGTACAATATGCGGTTTCATGCCCTATTTCTTCGTAGAATGCATTAAGTCCTTTCTTCCATATTCCATTTCCAATTCAGTTTGGAGTCTAATATAACGCCCAGAAATTTGGCTTCCGAAGAGAGTTTGAGTGTACTACGTTTAAGTTTTGGTGGTTTCCAAACGGAATAGTTTATATTTGCTTGTGAACAGAACCATTTTTGTCTTACATTGGTTTACCATAAGACCGTTATCTTCTGCTTATCTGGATATGTCTATCAGAGCAGAGCTTAGGACATCACTGAACGTTTGTAGGAACTTTGCTTTTGTCAGCAACACTATGTCAACTGCGTACTTTATCGTTTTAATGAATTTTGTTTAGAAAGATGTTTCAAAGCAGAGGTGATAAGACTCCTCCCTGTGGTATTCCTCTATTAGATGTTTTCCTAATGGAAAAATCCCCTAAACTGTCACTGATGTCTGTATCCAGTTCGTTAGAAATATCTGTGTGCCCGATTCCTTTAGAGAAGAAATGATGGATCGCTGTTCTATTTACTTTTGACTATGTGCATGGCGGTATTTAATTCCTCTGTTAACATCATTTAACGTGTCGGTTCCGGCTCGTCCCATGAGGCATCAAAGCATCTACCAAATTCCTTATTACCGCATTGTATTAGGGTTGTAGTAGTCTGGCTTAGTAATACTTAATAAGTTTTTGTTAAACTGTATCAGCTTTTTCGGTTGTTTACGTCCCCAAATGAAAATATATCGTCCAATTCTTCAAAAATTTGGGCACTGAAGGATATTCCTTTTAGCTTCCCTAGGATGTTTGTTGAGTCTTCTTTGGGCGATTTTATTTCCTCTCGTTTTGGCATCCTGAAATTAAAGTTATACCCGATTTGTGTAAGTCATGAAATTATTAATCTCCAATGCACTTTAATAACATAATACTTATTTGTAATTTTAAAATACTTTCTTTATTATTTCTTCTCTCTTTATTTGAAAAATTACCTCTGCTGGAAGATTCTGAAAAATTCTGCGCCTAACAAAGGTAATCTAATTAGAGTCGCTTGCAACATTTATCAGTTCTACCCACTTGCATTAAATAATTCATTTAACTTAATTATGCAGAAGCAATTAAACTTCCTTCTTCTTCCCCTTAATTGCATATTAAAAAAAATTAAATTTAATAGAATTGCGAAATATGCAAAACTAAAATAAAAACTCAACAAATTCGAACACTTGACCTCGACTACTACAAAGGAACCTAAAAGCTCTTTAAAACGGAATGCGTCATCAAAAAGTTGCCAACGTCGTCACGGGTCATAATTTTCAACCAAACAAAGCCCACGAATCCCAATAATCATAAAATAAACAAAGAAATTAATTTATTTTCGATAACATGAGAAGGCGTTTAACTTGCATGTTCGATGTAACTAATAATTCCGTCGTAAATTTACAAACTAAAGCATAATTTACGTTGTAAAATAACAATTTTCCCACAAAACAACTTACCTCCAAGGAGCGAAAGGACAATGGGAAAATCTCAAGTTGGTATTACATGACATCGTATGGGAACGCTTCCGTCCGAAGCCATGACCCCGAACAATTTATTATCTAAGGAGCACGAAGCAAAAGAATTTTATTTTTCCATCAATTATATTTAAAATTGGTAGCAAAATTATCTTAATTCTCACACACCTACGAATTGCTACCGATTGTTGTTTTGTGTTGGTAAATATGCAAATGTGTGCTGTAATTTCCGAGAGATAGGGAAAAATAAATCTAGCGAAAAGCGATTCATACTACACTCAAAAGTAACTGTTAATCGTATGCGAGCGCCGATTGCCGAGCAAACAGAGGTAATCCACAGTTTTGAATTACATTTACAACTACATACATCATTAAAATTTTCTTATAAAAGCAAAGAGGAGAGCGGAAAACAAAATTTTTTTTCCATGGCCTCAAATCCGAAACAAGCAAAGTTGACAAGAGAAGAGAGGACACAAATAATCGAGCACCGCGTCACGTACCTTGGCTTTTTGCTTCGGCATTTTTTTTCTGTTTAGCTCGCACACATGTTTTCCGTTTATAGTTATTATGCTCTGAAAATTTGTTGCGCGTAATTTTTGTTTTAAAGTGAAAATTCTCGAGTTTCCCAGTGCAAAGTAAGTAGTTTTTCAAAAAATTTCCATTTCCTTGATATTTTTGATACGATTTCCACCGAAATCCCGTCCCCAAAACGGCAAATCTCCCTAATATTTCACAAAATTCTCTTTCATGACCTCATATGGGCTGTTTAAGTATTACAAAGAAATCGCACGAGGGAAGGCGAACCAAACCAAACCACTGCGTATCTCTTCTTCAATTTTTAGGGCTCCCTTTTCTGCGTATCCATTTCGTTGGCAATGTAGTTCGGGCAAGGATTTATCTTCGAAATTAACGAAAATCTTCAATTATGCAAAACTACTACCAGAAATTGATAATTTAGCTCCTTTTGCGCGATAGTAATTCGTCGCTTTTCAGGCAACAACGTGGCAGATTTTCACGTTGGATTGCTTTTAAGTTGCTCGGGAATGTGAGAATGTTTTCTTTTGATGAAATTTTCTTGGATTATGTTCTTGGGTCAAGAGGGTATTCGCTTGCACGAGAGCCAAGATTGACGCCATTTTGTAAATGCTTTCGTTTCTTGTTTGTCGATTTTTCTGCACTTCCTGCACTTTTGATGATTCACCAGGAATCTCTTGTATGTTGCATGGTAATAAAATGCGACGTGTTTAGTTTTTGACTTTTTCGTGAGTCCGATGCGATTGTAGCTTTATTAAGAATGACGTTTAATTAATTTTTAGTTACAGTAGGACCCCCCTATAACACGCGTTGGACGAATTTCGTGTTATACGGGATCCAGAGCGCAAAAATTTAAAACTAAATAAAAAGATTTTTAATAGTATAACACAAAACCAATATTGGTTTTAGGTATTTAATTTTAAGGCAATAAAAACGTAAAATTTATTTATTACATGTACAAAATAACAAAGTAAAAAGTCAGGTAAAACTACTAAGTTCCACCGGAAGGTTTTTTTTTTTGGGTGCTGGTCCAATTTCTTCATCTTTAGAATTTGTCTATTCCTTATTTATTTGGTATTATGTCTCCTTGTATTACTTCTTCGTAATGAAGAAGAACACAGTTATTTTACAGATTTTCCTTAATTCTACAATATTATATGGAGCTAAACAGTTTAGCAATTCTCTTTCAAATTCGGCAGAGCGGTCCGTTGAAGCGTCGTTATTATTAATGTAGGGTGAGGGGATGGTATGTAACGGTGGTATATACAGGGTATATTATTACTAAAGGTCAATACGAGTTTATATGATAGCTCTCACCTATCCAAACAAACAATTGTATGGCAGGGGGGAGGGGGTAATCTCAACCGTTTGGGAGTTACAAGGTGATTCATAAATTTCAGTTTTTCATGGTATGCACATTACTCTTTCGTTTGTATCTTTTGATCTACGCAACACAGCGACATCAAACAAACGTCAAAAAACTACCATCCCAATAACCTTTCCAAAATTGTCAACAATGTTGATCAAACTCGTACCACTGCAGGTACAGTCTCTTCCAAAAGCGAAAAAAATGGTTTGCGATTACCTAAAATTCCGAATTTTCTCAAGATTTCTCCGAAATATATGTAGTTAGTACATCTCTCTTTTATTTTTATTGGATTGCCCTCTTATTACCTATCCAAAAACGTGCAACATGGCAAGATCAACAAAGGATTATAAAAACTGACTACCTAATTATTTTATTGCACTTTAGGTAAGAAATTCTTTAAATAAACAAAATTTTTAATATAAAGGGTCGAAAATGTTTGTTTCGGGTTAACAGGCAATTAGTTTTAATTGACGGGCTGAGAGTAAACGTGACCTATTTGTAAGATTCGGGCAAAAGTGGCTTAGAAAATGTTCCGCGCAAAAACGAATCGCGTGAGATTCCGGGCAAAAACGAATCGTAGAAAATTTCCGGGCAAAAAGGATTTAACTACAAAAAGTAATGCAAAGTTAATGCAGTTAAGTAGTTAAGCCGTTTTTGCCCGGAAATTTTCTACGATTTGTTTTGCCCGGATTCTCACGCGATTCGTTTTTGCGCGGAACATTTTCTAAGCCACGCCACTTTTGCCCGAACCTTATAAATAGGTCACTTTTACTCTCAGCCCGTCAATTACTGCTGCAAAAAAGTTATAAAAATGTTAGTGCAATTTTGTTTTATTGCTGATACTAGCTTGTCGTAGCCAGAATTCACACCCTTGTCAGCAAGAATACCTATCATAGTTGAAAAACAAATCAATAAATACGGGTGTTTTTAAGCAAAAATTATTAAAAAATGGTAGAATTTACATTTGAGGAATACGCGGATATTATTTACATTTATGGTGTAGAACACGGAAACGAGAGAGTGGCGGTACTGGAATATCAAAGGAGATTCCCTTATCGGCGACACCCCAAAGGGAGGTATTTACACGAGCTTTCCGAAGGTTAAGAGAAACAGGAAGTGTAACTTCACACGGGAGACACGACTAGAAACTTCGGGAACTTTGCCGACGTCGATCACCATCGTTAGGCAAGACTCTGAGACGAGTCGCGAGACGATTAGGAGGGTCTTCCTCTTAGTTTTGGAGGGTTATTCATCGAGAGTGGTTACGTCTACGGACTGAATTCTGTGGACGGATGAATCTCAATTCATTAGTGATGATATCGCGAACTTCTATAAACTTCATACCTGGTCAAAACTAACCCACACAGAGCAAAGGTGAACTCATTCCAGCAGAGATTCAGTGTCAATGTTTGGGCTGGTATCATCGGCAACCATTTGGTAGGACCATTCATTTTACCGCAAGTGCTTAATAGTGAAATTTATGCGGACATTTTGTACAATACACTGCCAGATCTAAAAGAGGAGATCCCTGTGCATAATCGAATGGACATATTTTACCAACACGATGAAGCACCAGCGCATACTGCTAACATTGTGAAGACAATACTAAGTGAAAAATTTCCTAACCGCTGGATTGGACGAGGTGCACCGATTCCTTGGCCCGCTAGATCTCCACACCTTAATTCATTGGACTTTTTCTTATGGGGAACTATGAGGGATGAAGTTTATTCAAGCCCTGTTAACACTAGGAAGGATTTAGTTAGCAGAATTGGGAATGCAGCCATGGAAATACTGGAGAGACTGGCTGCAATATGCCTCAAACATGGACTTACAAGGAGATTGTTGGCATTCATCCAAAGCGGCGGTGGACATTTTGAACAGCTTTTGTAATTTACTAAGATTAATTTTAATACGCTTTGAATTCAATAAAAATTATTTTAAAGTTAACATGAGTTTAGTTTCTTTAAATTGCAGATTTTCAATTATTTTCCGATAAGTTTTCTACTTATAAATTTTTACACCCTTTCTCTACCTGGGCATGTTGTACATATTTGGAAAGGTAATAAGATGGGCAATCCAATAAAAATAAAAAATAGGAAAGGTCATTAGGATAGTTGTTATTTAGCGTTTGTTTGATGTCGCTATTTTGGGTATATCAAAAGATAAAAATAAAAGGGTAATGTGAAGCATTTTTAACTTCTTAAATTATTAACAAGATTTTTAAGGGCGGAGGATAAAAAGAAAAATTTTTCAAAATTTTAATTTTTAACATTCATACCTGCCACATTTGCCAACAGATCGAGACATGTTAGGTACTGTTAAAAAGCTCATAAGGCATAACTTTTTATCAAAACCTTACTTGTCGTCGTACTGTATTTCGAACAGAAGTTATTGCGTTTTATATGAGCTCACCTCCTTCCACGCGCGAAATATTTCAACCGTTAAAAAATGGTTTAAGGAGGGATTTTACGAAAAAATTGCTCATCGTGAGCGCTTATCACAACACTGTAAGGAATCGATTGGGACAAAAACTAAGAAGTCTATTACTGCCTTCTGAATATCCTGAAAATGTTGGAACTCTTTTCTATTAACTAAATAGATACAGATACAGTTGTTCGTCAGGTGGTGCCGGGTCAGGTGACTTAGTTGGGTATGGTAAGACTTCATTCTCAAGTGTCTGTAGATTCTGCTTCGTCCTTTGAGTCACTTGCATTGCCATGCTGCAAAACAATACCTTTGGGGCCGCACCAAGTTCGCGTATTTTCGCATCTAAGCGAGTTACTGAACGCAGTAGAGATCTATAGTCGTCGATGGAGTAAACGATAACATGTCCTTCCATCCCAAACGTTCCAGTTTCGAATCCCACTACTGTAGCAACGTAAGGCTGTTTTTTTTTTGCTGGACAAATTACGACAAAAGGGTCATTGGGAGTGGTAAAGTAATGTCGATAGTTCGGGATCCATCCTAAATCCAAGCCCAAGCATAGATTCCTGAGTTACTCCAGAGAATACTGGAAGAAAACTAAAATAAGAGCTATTAGAAAATACTGCCTGCAACTTATATCAATCAAATAATTGTAATTGTAATAATTGTAGTGTAAGCACGAGTTTTTAATTTGCAATTGCAATAAATATATAAATCTACTCCGTCTCTGGGCCGTTGTCTAGCTTGCAGCAATGGAAAAACAAGACATCCAATTTCACTCAATCCCCTTACTCTAATTCCCTTCCGGCTAAGCCATGATAATGCATCATAGGGCTGTCCTCTGGGCTTTGTCTACATCATAAATATGTGTGGTAGAGTGGATTGAAAAGTTGAAGTTCTCACTAAGCTTCGCGTAGTATAGTCCATGATCAAAAGTGTCAAAAGCTTGCGACAAATCTAAAAGAACAAGTGGATGTTTTTATGCACAAATGGTCCAACCCACAGAGTAATGACATCAAGTTATTGATGTTTGAAATTGATTTTCTAACCGACTTCAAAAACGGAGGAGGTTCTCAATTCGACTGTATGTTTTTTTTGTATGTTTGTTACGCGATCATTCCGCCAATTATAAATTGATTTTGATGATTCTGTTTTTGTTACCATTGGTACCATGTCAAAAAAAAATTTGGTGGAGTGGGGGTGAAACCAAACTTTGTAAAGCGTGGACCGATTTGGATGGTTCTTTTTTTTGTTGTACAGAGTATGATCCCCCCTTGCTAATAGGAGAAAAAAATTTGGTCAAGGGTGTGGGAGGGGGGGGGGGTAGTCCAACTTCGTAACGCGTGAACCAATTTGGATGGTTCTTTTGCTGTTGTATAGAGTATGATCCCCAATTGCTTATGGCTAATTTGATCTATGGTGTGGGAAGGGGAAGGGGAAGAATTTCGATGATTCTTTGTCTGTTGGGTAGAGTATGTGCCCCGATTGATACCGCGAGAAAAAAAAATTTTTGTTGGCTGGGAAGGGGGGGGGGCGGGTAGGGGGTTGAACCTAACTTTTTAACGCGTGGTCCGTTTTGGATGGTTCTTTTTCTGTTATACAGAGTAGACGACACTAAAAAGTTAAAAATAAAATAGTTTTAAAAAAAAATTTAACCGACTTTACAAAAAGCACTAAAAAGCTTAAAATAATTTTTAATTTTATATCTATTGCGACTTTTGGAAGTCGGGGCAAATTAAACAAACAAAACAACTACCCAACCATAATTAAAAATAATTCATAAAACTACCTAAACGTTTCACCTCACGGGATCATAAGGAAGGACGATTAAATACTATTGTTGCAGTTGTTTGGTTTGTTTGATTTGCACCGACTTCCAAATGTCGCAATAGATATAAAATTAAAAATTATTTTAAGCTTTTTAGTGCTTTTTGTAAAGTCGGTTAAATTTTTTTTTTAAAACTATTTTACTGAAAAGAAAGTAAATGTTACGCAGGGAAGGATAAAATTAGTTAAATTGCTATAAAAAACTGTAAAATAAATTATTATGATTTATTACATATACTGATAAATAACTAATTAAATAATTTTTGCTAATTTGACGTACCTACTTTTATTAAGTGCATTAACGTTGAGTTTGTATTTGGGTTCGATAAATAAAATAATAAAAAAAATTACTGATCTCATATTTTCGTTTAATCAATCCTTTATAGCTTGGAACAATTAACTCATCTTTTTAGTCGTTCTGGGTTGGATCGTTTTTGCATATCAACGTCAAAGTGATGCAAATCCATCTTTATCAATTGCAAGCGATATACCATTGCTTTAAGAAGAGCTAATGTACACTTATGCCATACCGAAAAACGGGGACTGATGATTGTGGAAGAGACCATGCAGTTGAATGAAATGAGAAATGCTCATTAGGACAAAATCATCACAGTCTATACTAGAGCTTTTTAGAACGTATGTTACGATATCCCTAGTTGTCAATAATGCTTAATTGCCCTATAATGCCATTAAAACATCGTCATCAAGCTCCTTAGGCCTGCCGGGGCGATAGTCATCATCAAGCCTCACCGCAATTTCGCAAACCATCTTTGAACAATTCAGATGGTCCAAAAAAAAATCACAAATTTTTGTGAATTTCGCAGCATTATGCCAAAATTAGAGCTCATATAGCATAGCAAGGTTGCAACCGGGAGTTAAGGGTGGGAGCACTTCTATAAATTATGATATAATAATGTTATAATAATCACAAAAATATGAAAAGTGAACTTCTTAAGAAAATTTTACGATATCTATGTATAAAGTGTGGATGTATGTTAATTAAACCAGAAGGCCATGTTAATGTGTTGTACCAAGTTTCGTCCAAATCAGATTATATTTACGCGAAAATTTAAGGTTTATTTATAAATATGCTGATTTGGCGGTTGTAAGCCACCTGGTGGATGTAAATGAAACCCTATAGAAATTTCTTCTAAACTTTAAATGAACGAAATCTGTTCATTCTTTAACGAGATATGAATTTTGGCCTGCACTTTTCCAAAGCCGAAATCCTGGACAATTCAATAGGAAAAATTACGAAATTTTTTTTGTCTCTTTTCCTGGTAACTTTGATATCAAATGAAAGGCATTGTTGATTAAATTTAAAATATGGAAACAATTTTTAAATATCTTTACTACGGTGGGATATATAGCAGTTTCTTCCTGTGAATACTATTTAAATGTATGATAGAGTACATTGTATCGCTCTAGATAGAAGGTAAAGAATCACGTTCAATGTTTCCGTGGGACATGACCAGGATTTAATAGGGAGCTCCAGGGAAAAATGTTAATATCGTCGACGTAACAAAGAATTTTAAAGTTAGCTACAATAGTGGATAATGTAGTGTAAATGGTAAAATAAGTGTTATCTAAGAAGACTTCTTTGCGGCATACCAGAAGGGTTTTAATAATTTAATAGACTTAACATAATTATTGGGGAATAGTAATGATAAATTAGGTCGAGTTAACGTTGCACATAGGTTTTCTCCTAAAGCAACAGTAGAACGTAATATAGAATACAAATCGTGTGGCTTTATAAAGAATTCTTGTTTAGCTCTTAAACGATCTTCAATTTATTTTTGACCAGATTTTAATTTTTTTATTTTTAATGTAGTTTCAGTTAAGCGCAGCCGTTTTATTTCAAATTATTTTTATCCGGCCGGCCAACTGAGAAAAAATTTCGTTTTTCCTTCAATAATTCAGCCAGTTTTTTTATTTTATCTTTGAAATTGTTAACTAAAAAGAACGGCTGCACAGTGTGCCCCATAAGTTTTAAGGCTGTGGCTATAAACTCGGTACTACTAGCGCTATCTTCATCTTTTGGGAACTAGTTACTACAACCTTCCTCTCCCCCCATACGAAGTTTCAAGTCCATCGGATCACAGTAGTAGTTAGCAGTTCATGAGGTAGTATAACAGTGGTCGCGGTTATAATTTCACGATTAACAAAAATAACGAACAACGTGTTGCGATTAAATGTTGCTGTAGAGACGGTAAAAGTACGGAAATGTTGGAAATGTTTAAATTGGCTTATGGTGGATCTGTTATTTCTCGTGCTACTGTTTTTCGGTGTATAACCTTTTTACGAAGGGTAGAGAGTTGAAGACGACGAAAGGAGCGGACGGCCATGCGCCACGAAATGAAATGAAAACATCGCTAAAGTCGCAACTGTTTTAAAGGACCACCGTAATGCGAGCTGTAGGTTGATAGAAGAACTAACTGGAATACCAAAAACCATCGTACAATACATGCAGCGACAGCAACGAGTTTCTCACGCACATGACTTTCTGGAAATGATTGAAACACAGCCGAATTTTCTTGAATCCATTATTACGGGTGACGAAAGTTGGTGTTTCGCATACAATCCTGAAACGAAGCGCCAAAGTGGGTCTCCGAAAATTCGCCGTGACCAAAAAAATTTCGTTATCAAAAATTAAGACAATGTTGGTCATTGTTTTTGAATCCAAAGGCATCGTCCACAAAGAATTTGTTCCTCAAAACACTACTGTGAATGCTTCATTCTACCAATAAGTGCTGGATCGCCTTTGCAAAAGAATTGCGCGTGTTAGACCCGACTTATAGAGAGATCGTTCTTTTCTCCTTTTGCACGATAACGCACCAGCGCATACCGCGGCGATCAACATTAAATTTTTGGCAAAACAATAGTTCCTGTGCTCACCCACCTACTGTATGCGCCTGATATGAGTCCCCCTGACTACTTCCTGTTCCCCAAATTAAAGATGGACTTGAAAGGGTACCATTTCGCGTCGATAGACGAGATACAAGAAGTCGTGACAACGAAGTTAAACAGTATTTCAAAACAGGAGTTTTTGGAAGGCATAAAAAGGCCGAAATATCGTACCAACATGTGTATTATTTCTAATGTAGACTATTTTGAATAAAAAATTTGTTGAAAAAACTTTTGCAATTTTTTTGCGTCTTTTATAGCCACAGTCTTAAAACTTGCGACCTACCAAAGGGAAATATTATCATTTACTGGGCAAAGGTTAATAAATAATGATCTTTAAATAACACGTGCTTACTTTACCAGTTATAATTAAAAACATTACCTAGAAAAGGATAAGAAAGGATCATAAATGTCCAGACGGCTGCAGATACATGTGTAGGTTTACTTATGTCCCTATAACTTTTGTAATTCTTTGAATTTCAACTTAATATTTTAGGAGCGTTTTCTAGACATGTATACCTACGAAAAATTTCAAAAAAAAAGCTTTAGTGGCTGATAAAATGGACCGATTTTTAAAATTAATTTACAAAGAACTGACAAGTTATTTTTGAAAAATGTTATAGAGGCTTTTATTTAGAATTCCAAGAGTATCAAAAATTTTTTATTTTTTTTATCTTCAAAGAGCTAAATGTATGGCACACCGATTTTTCCATAGTGTCTCGCGGCCGTGGGGATAATTGAATTAATTATGGATCTGGAAACAAAAAACTAATTTTTTCAGGAGGTTATCGCTGAGAAGTACGTAAGAAAATATTGTTTTTATTTTTTACAAAATGGAACATGTTAGAAGCTAAAAAGTAGTTTTTTTTGGCCTAAAATTACGTGAATTTGTCCTTTTTGGGCTCCTTTGTGACGTGATTCGCGATTTCAATGAAATTTCCCTGAGATTTCCCTGACTTCTTCCTGACTACTTAAATTCCCTGACTTTTCCTGCTTTTCCAAGAGTAACATCTGGTAAAATAGGAAGGCGCGAACAGGATAATCGTCAATTACGCCCCTCCCCCCCCTTTCGTAATCAAAAATAAGCAAAGAGGAAACGCCCTTCCCCTACGCTAATACTTACGTAAGACTTGAACGGCCCCTAGGCCCTAATTTTTTTTTTTTTTTTTTTTTTTTTTTTTTTTTTTTTTACGATGTGGCCAAATCCTAGGGGACAACCCTTTGATGCGTTAGCATGGTTTTTGGCCGGAAGGGAATTAGGGTAAGGGAAGTGAGGAAACTTAAGTCTTGTTTGCATTGCTGCGAGCTAGACAACAGCCCAGAGACGAAGTGGATTATTTTAATTTCTTAATAAAAGCTCACGGTCATCTGGGCTCGAACCCGGGACCCATGGCATGTTGGTCTTGCCGCTCAACGCATTGATCCAACTTTGAAATTCTTTTTGGAAATACACGTTTAAATGGTACAATTGCAGACACGTTGCTAGACAATTTTTCCCCACTAATTTTTAGCTTTCACAATTCAAAACGACACTTAAAATTTATAGCCATCTATCACTGGCATTTTCCAGGGTTCAAAGTTTCAAAAATTACAAGAGCCGACTTCCCAAAAACAAAGAGGTTTTAAGTTCGAAGCGTATTTTTTGTTTTATGAAATGTTCATGTTATACTGTACATGTTGACAAATGCTTTTTCTAGTTTCCAAGCAATTATAATTGCCGCGAATTCTAATTTTACTAAATAGTAAGGAAATTAAAGTATCAAAATTATAAGCCAAAGAACTTAATAAACCGAATTTTTGAAATTAGCAAAAAATTATATCTTTTCATCATGGGAATGCTTCTTGTTCATAGCAAACTTAAAGTACTACCCAACCACAAAAGTATTGGAACATTTGCATTTTTTTCACATTTTCAACACATTTCGAAATTGTATAATATTTATAAAAGAAAATTTTGTTATAGCAATAATTATTTTATTTGTTTTGTTGAAAATTCTTTTCACAGATACAAAAATTCAAATACATAACAACAAAATAACGAAAATAATAGATATTCATTGGAAAAATAGGAAAAATAAATTCAATTTACTGTAGATTTCTTTATGTTCAGCATTTCGTTTCATTACGTTTTTGTTTTACAACCTCTTTAATATGGAGTGGCATTGATTTAACAGGTCTTAATGTCCCTCTTCACAATCCTTGGCGGTAAAAGAAATCCAAATTTCCTTTATTTTCTCATGAAGAACAGTTTTTGTCCTCCTGGATGGATCCGCCTCAAGTCTTTTCTTAATAACTCCCTATAAACTCTCAATTATGGAAAGATCTCGACTATTAGCGGGCCACTCCATTGTTGGTACTCCATTGCCCTTCAACCAGGCTTTACTGGATTTTGAAGTATGGCTTGGTGCTCCATCCTGTTGAAAAACGAACTCCCTTAAGGCGACTGAAGGAGAGGTATTGATGGCAGTACATTTTGGTATTTTTCGGAGTTAATTGCACCATCAATAAAATGGAGATACCCAACTCCATATCCGGACATGCAGCCCCAAAACCATTACAGAAGTTGGAAATTTGACAGGGTGCTTCAAGCATTCTGTCAGGTATACTTCGGACTTTTTCCGTATAACATGACTACGATTGTCTTTCTGCTATTGTGCATTATTTTCGTTATTTTTTTGTTATTTATTTAAATTTTTTGTAGCTGTGAAAAGAATTTCGAACAAAACAAAGTAATTATTACCATAACAAAATTTACTTTTATAATTGAACACTTTTTTATATACCCACAAAGTTGAAAATGTAAAAAAAATGCAAGTGTCCCAATACTTTTGTGACTGGGTAGAAGACTTTAATTACTCTTCAAATTAATTTTGACATTGGCAAAGACGCATTGTCGTAATGAAAAAAATATATCTAGTATACCTGAAACAAAACTATCTTCTTGTATGTATTTAAATTAGATAAATTTTTTTGAACACATTTTGAATGAATTCTCTTTTTTCAAGGTGGGCCAAAACATAAAAAAAAATATTGGAAGGTGCTGAGCTTTGCAACTACTGCTAAATTTCGTAAGTAAGAAACTTTTGTTTATTATTATTTATGTGTGACCATATTTCACTTTGTTTTAAAATTTGATTACTAAAATTACTACAATTGCTGTATCTAAGGAGATGACTAAATAATAATAATGTTTTATTTAATTCATCCATCTAACATTAAGCTTATTAAATACTTGAACATGAATTCTATGAAATTAGACTAGTAGTAAAAGAGATCTGTACAAATCCTTCCTTGAATTCATCAAATTTGAGAAAGAAAAATTAAGACTATAAAACTTTTGACATTGACAACAGTCGTCTGTCTAGGTTGGCATGACTTTTCGGATGGAAAACGATATGGTAAACTAAGAGTATGCTTATATAATATGAATAGATGGTGATTATATTACACTATTAATAATGGGAAAAGTAAAATTAAAATTCGTGAAGGTAAATAACTTAACGAAACAAAAGAATACGAAAACAGGACATCTCTAGGGGCTTAATCTTAGGCTTGTCATTAATCTTAGCTTACAAGTTGTACTCAGCGATAAGTAAATTCGGGTACTACATTGCTTAATGCACGTAGAGAAATAGCGCATCCCAGTTTTCACCATTTAGATACCTGATAACTTCTTCTTTAGTTAATGTCCTCTTATCAAACGCCTGGAGACGAAACTCAGCTAAGATAGGGTGGACAGCCACAAAGTGTAAGACATCTTCATCCTCATCTGTGTTACACATTGAGCATTTTGAGCTTCCGCTAGTATTCCAAGGACTTGCATTAAGCCACAGGAAACTACCTCTGCACTTAAGAAGTCATCTCACTTTCCGCAGAGAATATGAATCGAGTAGATATGTGTTTTCCACTTGATAATTTAATTCCTTATATAGCCCATGTCGAATGCTTTGTCGTGCTCGTTCTGTGCTGTAGTTTTGCATAAAGGTAATTTCCTTTTCCAGTATAGTAACTAGTGATTGAGACGGGTCGTTATTGTCTATAGTGACATCGTGTTTTTGTTCCAATTCTGACCACTCTTCACGCCACCATACATCCTTCTCCATTATTTTCCTTGCTAAGCGCTTTGGGAGTCTTTCTTCGCCCATGTTTAGTAGTATTTTTCTAATATATTGAAAGTGACAACTGAGGGTGAGAATATATAAATCCGGGAGACCTGTTTCTAGCCTAATCATGTAATTTTGAGTACATAGAGGAGGTTAGACCCAATAATTCCTAATGAAATATCTCTGCAGTTGTTCAACATCCTCATATTGCTGGTAACCCCACACCTGCGAGCCATAGCACATAATCGCTACAAATACCGCCTTGTGCACTTGAACCTTGGAGGAGGTAGGCACGGCCTCTTTTTGTAAGAAATTGGCCCAAGTTAGGTTTATGTTGGCTTTTGATAGTTGCAACCTTTCTTCTAAGTGTTTTTTAAAAGAGAGCTTGGGCGTTAAAGTTATACCTAAACACTTGTAGGATTTTACCAATTCGATTTCTTCCCCCTCGAAGGTCCAGTATTCTTGTATGCCTCTTTTACCTCCACCTTGATTAAATACATGACCTTAGACTTATTTAAATTTACCCTGAGATTCCATAAGACGCAAACATTTTCTAGTCTGTCTATCATTTCTTGTAATATTGCACCTTTATCTGCCATTATGACAAGGTCGTCTGCATAAAGTAGCAATCGTACATGTATTTCTTCCACATTGAAACCCCCACCAATATAATCATAAAGATCATTCACAAAGTATGCAAAAAGAGAAGGACTAAATACTTATAAAACAATTTTTTAAATAAATAAATATAAAGTGATAACACTGAATTGTACAGGGTGGCCCCATCGGCTACGCCGGAGTCAAAAAGTCCCTGCCGTTTCTTTTTATTTAATCTGGTAACCCTAATGCTTCACATTTGTCATCTGCTGTTATTGAGGTTATTAAAAATGAATCGTTATACCAAATAACAACATATTGTTATTGTTAAAAACACATTACCTTGGTCTGTTCACTTTTGACGTAGCAGATGTCTTACAGTTGAAAACTGGGGTGCCGCTTTGAGACCGTATAACCAGTGATAAGTTCTAATAAGTTAAGTTAAATGATGAAGAAATATTGTAAAAATTGTGTTAAAGCAATCGAGTAGAATAGTGAATAACAGCTGTGAAATGTTGTGATTAAAAATAAGTGCCTTAATCAATTTTTCAGCTATCAAATAGAACCTCATGATCCAACTTTGTGTTCGATCTAGTGTTCGCTCGTACACGATAAGTTACCTTACGAGTAAAATGTTCGTTAATATTATTAAGCATTATTATTTATGCGTGGAGAGAAAAAAATTTGGGCTTCTACTCATCGCCATCGTATTACAAGTAACGCATTTAAGCAGCCTTGCGATCATTTCAGAAATTTTTAATGTATTCAGAGGTAATTTTTACGAAACAGCACTGTAAAATTGTTGTAAATCAAAATTTACCACCTAATACACAATTTTTCCCGGAATAACTGGCAAATTTTACTGTTCTGCACCGTAATTTTCTTCCTGGGTTGCTTCCGGCGAGCTTACGCTCGAATTATGTCAAAAGAGGTAATTTCAAATTTCGAATATTGCTTTGTTTTATAATATTCATCTCAGAAATTATGGCATTTCCAACGGACCTGTTTCATAACTTAAAGAATTAAAATAGAACCTCATGATCCAACTTTGTGTTCGATCTAGTGTTCGCTCGTACACGATTAGTTACCTTACGAGTAAAATGTTCGTTAATATTATTAAGCATTATTATTTATGCGTGGAGAGAAAAAAATTTGGGCTTCTACTCATCGCCATCGTATTACAAGTAACGCATTTAAGCAGCCTTGCGATCATTTCAGAAATTTTTAATGTATTCAGAGGTAATTTTTACGAAACAGCACTGTAAAATTGTTGTAAATCAAAATTTACCACCTAATACACAATTTTTCCCGGAATAACTGGCAAATTTTACTGTTCTGCACCGTAATTTTCTTCCGATTCTGCTTACTACCTTGGAGTCATCGTTCAGAAAATTCTCCGGTGCTGTTCCGTAAAAATGAACGTAGTTGATAGTTGTAACACGATTAATTCTTACCGGAATTTTCGTATAAAAATTCCAGAACTTTTCTTTGCATGAACTCGTATATTTGCAGTGTTTAAAGAATACGTTGCGGCATACGTCGTAGTATGTCAGTCCTTTTTAATGCACAGTTTTTAGTTTGATGCCTGATCGGATAATAATAAAAATGTTTCGTCAGTTATCCAATATCCCTATTATTAGAAGAAGATTCTATTCAATTTTCCCGTCCATAAAATTCAAACAGGAGGCAAAATGCAAATATTGAATAGAAGAAAAATAAATTTAAAGCCCGAGAATATAGACCTTATTAAAAAGTGTTCAAAACCATCGCGCAACACGAGATGAAACGTGAAACTTTATCTAATATAATCAAAACAAAACTCCTGGGTCAAGAAGGCAACGGCCAAGACATAGCTGTCAGGAATATTGCCGACGTCTAAATTTCTTATGTTACAATTATTTCTTAACCAGATTGACGGTATTAAGAATAATACAAGGTGATGTCTTCCCGGGAGCTTTTGTGCTAACATCATCCAGGCCTATTTAGTGAAAGCTGTGACCTGCCCCACCCCTCCTCAAATCAACTCTTCACCAGCAAAATCGCGATTTGAGGTAGACTCACAAAAAATGTGTATAACTTTTTTTAAGGATGACTTAGGATAATGAAAAGCGGGAGTTCTGGAAGAAAACTCAGAAAGCTTTCCAAGAATACAATGCATACGATGTTTTGCTTATAAATAAAGGAAATATTAAATTACAATTAAATTTAAAATTATCAAAAACTTTGGCAAAATATTTGACATTTAATTTGGTATCCTGAAAAAGTTTTCCATCAGGATTAAAATTTGAATTGGAAAAAACAAGCGTTCAAGGGAAACCCTTTCAAACCAAAAACATATTATTTTGTGGTATAACAAGAATAGCAAAGTATGAAGTGACCTTCATTTTGACAAATACAACAAGTTCCTGCTCTCAGAGAATATATATGTATATGCTCTCGCTAGTGAAGCGGTTGGAGGTCTACAGCTTATTTATTTATTTATTAATAACAGGTTCGCCAAAGCTGGCTACTACGAAAATTCCAATTCATTAAAAGTAAAATACTATAGCTATCTTAATCGAGAGCAACCTAGCTCGATATAGGCAGGCTATTCATTAGGCGAGACATAGAAGCGACAGGCTCGTGCATACCGTAAAGCGTGCGATGGAAGGGAACGTGGAAGAAGTTGAAACTCTTCAGGGATCTTCTGAGCATTTCGCCATAATTCCTCTTTGTTGGTCGATATGCGCCTTGATAGTCCTCTCTTCAGTTCACCCCATAAGTTCTCAATTGGATTGAGATCGGGGGACTGACTTGGCCATGTTAATGTCTTGATATTTTGATCCTTCAGCCAATTACTCACGAGTTTCGATGAGTGCTTTGGATCATTGTACTGCTGAAAGCGCCATATCAAGGGCATATTATCTTCTGCATATGGCAGCATAATATTTTCTAAAATATTTTTATACTCAAATCTTGAAATGGTGTCCATTATACGAAATATGGGGCCAACACCGTTCCAGGAGAAACATCTCCATACCATAATGTTGCCTCCACCATGTTTTACAGTCTTTCGAGTATATTTAACGTGATATTATTTTCCTTTTGGTCGACGGACATTTCTTCCAGAATCATTGGAGAATAAATTAACTTTTGTTTCGTCGGCGCTCAGGATATTGCGCCACTTTTTTACCCATCAGGGCCACACCAGGTGCGATGGTTCTCAGCAAAACATTTCCTCATATTTAGATTTTTTTTTCGTAGTAGAGGAACTTTGCTTTCTACTCTGCCGGGAAGCTTAGCATCTACCAATCTGCGACGAATTGTTCGGGGAGATACATTTATGCCCATTTCAGCAGTAAGGAGCCTTGAAGACTTAAATGGGTCCTTTTTTGAAAGTATTGTAATATTCCGATCGTCTGTTTTCGTTGTTGATCCAGGTCTTCCGCGCGTTTCAGGCGAATTTTTATATTTAAGGGCATTTTTGATCGCCCCAGAGACTGCGCAATAAATTTATATGTTTTCCTCTGTCTCCTCAGCTGCTGTACCAATCGTCTCTCTTCTATAGTGCAGTGACTCTATCGACCCATCTAAAATGTCTATTGATGTTAATATTTGCTTGTATTCGCAGTATTAAACAAACCTTTTCAAATTTTCACCAAAGAATGAATTTTAAAACACTTTACACCTATTTTTTTGTCCAACTTAAATTTTTCACGATCTTTGATTTTTGCTCTCACTCAATCGCGTTATGCGCAATATTGAAACTGGAGTTGAACATAACTTGACAACCCTCTAAGCTGCAACGGCGTAATAGTTAATTTGGTGCACAAATAAATTCGCAAGAACAAAATGGAATATGCGTACACCTATTATTTTGTCCAGCAGTGTACATAGTTTCAAGATACATCGTAAAGTCAGGGAAAAACTCAAATATTATCTGGAAAACCGGGAAAAGTCAGGGATATTTGGTTTTGAAAAAAAGTGGCCACCATATAAAAGAAATATTGATACTTAAATTTGAAATTATGTAAATTTTTGGCAAAAAATTTGACATTTAACTTGTTATCCTGACAAAGTTTTCCATCAGGATTGAAAAAAAGAAGTGCCCTAGGGAAACCCTTTCAAACAAACAAAAAGTAATATTTTGTGGTATAACAAGAATAGCAAAATATAAAGTGACCTCCATTTTGAAAAATGCAACAAGTTCTTGCTCTTCGTCTTAAAAACCGATTATTGCATTGCGCACATTTTTTGTGTCTCTTACTGTCTCACAAACCGAAATTATTGTTCTCTGGACCAAAGAGGATGTCGCATATCCGCCTCGACTTTCATTTAATATGAATTAATCGAATATCTTTTTCAAGTAGGAGTAAGATTTTTACAAAAATTGAACTAAACAAAAATTTAGATATCAAATTACACCCTTTAAAATATTCCATCAGAATAAAATCCTGTAAATTTTTTAAAATTTTTGTCTCGGCTAGTCAGCCAACGCCCTAATTAATTTCGACTTAAATCCGAGACGAAATGTCAATGTACGTAATTAAGTAAGAAAAGTGATCAATTCAGTGGTTTTGTCTGTTTAATTCCTGAAAGATGAAAGTATGCCAAAGTGCAAACCAAAAATTATTAATTAAAAGAATTTCTGAACGTTTAAGCATATCCCGATCATATTTTCTGGTTTATCCTGCCAGTAATTTTCCTGAAAAAATCACTTAAAACTTTCTAAAATTCTTCATTATCACTGTAAAAAAAAATATTTTTCTTGCTATGAAAACAACTAGCCGCAGCCTAGTATCAAAAGAGAGAGCTTTTGATCAGCGGCGTCAGTTTACGAGGCAACTACAAAAACAGAGTACAGTTTCCAAGGGTACAAAACACTGTACAGACACACAAATACAACGAACGCGTGCATAATAGATAAACGGAATGGAAACGTGGGTCGAGCGATTCCTCATACAAGACGCGTCTACCTACAGTGCCAGTTGCCGCCATTTTGTTGTGAGTTCCAAGAACATATTCATCACCATCATCAGCCGCATAACAGCACAGCAACGGGGCAACAGCCAGGCAAGGCACATTCGACTTCAGTTCCAAGTGCTCGGTGCACTTTATACAGTGGTGATAACGCAACTTTGTAGATTTCTAGTTTTCGTAAACTCTGAAAATCGTCGTGTGAAAAATTTCGACCGAAAATTTACTCCGTTTTCCAGTTTATTCCGAAGCTCCATCTATTTTCGTCCAAAGGTAAGTGCTTTTGGCCATGTTTTTCTCTAGTTTTAAGAATTTTCGCGCGTCGCTTGGAGTCCTGTATCTCTGCTCGTCCTTTTTGGGGTTCATACCACACAAAAAGGGAAAATCCCACCGCTGCTGTTGCTGTATTTTGCCATTTGGTGGCTGGCTTGTTGCGCCAGTCTGTTCCGCTGTAATCGGATCGCTTCGGAGTCATGTGAGTCTTTGGCTGGCGCTGGATGCACGGGTGGTAAATTTTATCAGAGCCTCGTCTGCCGATGCTCAACAGAGCCTCCGACAAGACAGCTGCCTGCGTTGATCATGCTCTTCAGGTGCAAGAACGTACGTAGCCCTCGGTGTGGCATAAATATGATTATTTTACCCTCAGGAATTTCGAGTGCAGTATTCCATTGCAGGGACGCCATTTCGTTAGTTTGTAACTTGTCTCTCTTGGCTACTGCTGCTGTACGAGAGCTTTAGGACGAATAATTAATGGAGCTTTTACTTGATTTCGTTGCGCTCACTTTAGCATGAATAATTTTTCTGCTATTTTGCATAGGCGCTTCTCCATCCATTCTTTTGGTCGATTTAAACATTTTCTTTCTTGGAGCGTGGAGTCGTGGGAACGACGTTGCTACTCTTTTGATTCGTTGAATTTTAAATCGCATAATATCGATTTAGCAGGCATTAAATAAACTTTTGCTTATTGAGTTAATTATTCCTATCACGTAGGGTTAATGGAAATTCATCTTTGCGATGAATCTAATTAAATTTTTCTGTTTCCTTTTGTAAGTATTTAAAGTGAGTTTTTGATAGTGAAGAAGAAGGCATTTGTCAAAAAGGGGTTTCTATTGTATTCATTTATCTCACAACATTTTTACAAAACAACGCCTGGTTATATTGATCAATCAAATCAAGAGATTTTGGGAATTATTTAGAACTATGCTTTAATATATTTATTTGGAGCCTAGTTGACATCCTGAGAGTAAAAATGACCTATCTACCAGGTCCGAGCAAAAGTGACGCAGAAAATGTTCCACGCAAAAACGAACCAGAGAAAAACTCCCGTCAAAAAGGACTTAACTACAAAAAGTAATGCAAACTTGATGTAGTTAAGTTATTTTTACCCGGAGTTTGTCTCTGATTTGTATTTGTTCGGAATCTCACGCCGTTCGTTTTTTTAAGTCCCTTTTGCTCGGACTTTGTAAATAGGTTAGTTTTACTCTCAGTTCTTAGTTTACAAATGTCTAAAACCGGTCAAGAGTGTGTTGGGCACGCAAATGCTAATAACACAAGTCCCAAAGCCGAAAAAGCTGTCGCAATTATGTAGATTTGTATCGTTTTTATTGTTAAACTTTGTATACATCAGTTTTTGTGGTCGCTGATTACGAATTTAAGATCAAATTTAAAAAACAAAACAAAATGGCGGACCTATTTTTTAAAAAATCACCAAATTTGCGTGAAACTTGGTATTGGCGAGTTTTTTTGGTCGCTGATTACGAATTTTATGTCAAAATTTTGAAAAGAAAAATTGCGTTCACACGTCGGTGGCATAAGTGCTAACGTGTAGGCCTACCAATCCACAGATCCCAGTTTCGAATCCCACCCGGTGGTGGCGACCTATGGTTGTTTTTTGCTGACAACAGATTCCGATAAAAAGGACACGGGGGTTGCAGAGAAAATGTCAGTGGTTCGGAATCCATTTTGAATTGTAGGTCTAGGTTAGGTTAGGTTAAAGTGGCTGCCTAAGAAGGCACACTTAGGCCAAAGAGGCCCTTTGTGCTACCACGTTGAGGCTTGAATTTAACAAACCCCATAGAATTACCTAAGGAATAAGAGGGTTAACATGTTGCCCCCTGTGCACCGAACCAGTTTCTTGTATCCATTGGAATCAGTTCACGTGAAGTCAAAATAATTTTGACTGGGCTATGAAGGGTGTTCAGCCTTAATTCGTCGTCGGGAATAATTTTGAACTCCTGATAAATCGAGTCAGGTCTCTGACATCCGTGGAGCCTAGCTCGGTTAACTCTTCAAAAAAGGGGGAGCCCAAAAGCCTGTTCCCACGGTTGGCTAGGGCCGGACAGTTACCGAGGAGGTGAAGTATGGTTTCCTCTTTATCTTCGTCGTGGCAACTCCTACAGAAGTCGTTTGAAGGCACGCCCAGCCTATCGGCGTGTCTACCTATGAGGCAGTGACCCGTGATTACGGGTACTGTACTGCTAATTATTTTGCGTCCGAGTAGGATGAGCCCTCTTGACCGCTTAGGGAGGGTCAAGCTTTGCCCATATTTGTCGGGTAATCAGGCAGGCGTGTTACTCTTGCCAGTTAGTGTTAGCAATCTTGTGAGCCTCCTGTGAGAGTTCCAGTTTGCATATAGCTAGCGGTTTACCCAGCTTATGATTAATGTCCGAATCAGGACGTATGATACCGATTCTAGCTAGTTCGTCGGCTCTGCAATTGCCCGGAATATCACTATGTCCAGGCACCCAGATGAGCCGTACTTTCAGATTCTCAGCTATGTAATTGTAGGTCTACTTGCAATCGTTGTCTCGAATCGGGTGAAGTTCTTCTGCATTTGTCAAGGAGTTTTTTTTTGAGTCACTACTGATTTTACGCAAATATTTGTTTTCACTCTTAGAACATTGAAAAATGAGGTGTAAATAGATTTTATCATACGAAATCAACCTGAACTTAGTCTCAACGTGGTTGAAAAATCTTACCGGAGAAAGTTACTTTTAAATTCACGGGGGTAATCAATTGAACACACATGATAACAGCTTTTATGGAGCATCTTCCTCTAGAGGAATCTTATTGACCAATCCAGACATACTCAGCGATCTACTTAAGGTAGACGGTATTTGAATTAACCAAACCCAGGGTCTCTCGAGATTCTCTTAAAAACCCATTTTCTATGAAGCTCTAGGGGGAAGAAGTACTCTACCAAAATAACTTCTCTCCCTCATCTGAGTTGGCAGAAGTGGTAATGCAGAACCCACAGGCAGTTTTACGAGTTAACCATTCAAGTCACCATGGCCTGATGGTGTTTTTCCTGCCGAGCTTCCGCGCAACCTTTATTGCTTGATGGTATTATATAAGAGGTGCCTTACCTTGATTCACATCCCAAAGCTGTGTAAACGTGTTAAAGGAACGTTTATACTCAATGCGCGAAGAGGCTCGCATTCTGCCTAAGGAACGCAGACCTATTAGTTTAACATCTTTTCTAAAAATGTAGGAGAGATGACTTGAGGTAGATCTACTTTTAACTATTCCGTAGAACTTTTTTATCGGTGTCACAACACGCGTATTTTAAAGGAAATCTGTAAAAACTGCTATACATTTTCTGGTATGCATTACAGAGAAATCTGTTGAGTGCAAGAAATGCAATATGTTGGCAATTTCTCCATTTTCTTCAAAAGTCGCGATATATGAGAGTGTAGTAAAATCGGGGACGAAGCCGTAGAGCACAAAGTTTCAAAGAGAATGATCCATCCAAAATAAACGCGTAGTAAAGTCGTCAATATATGCAACGTAAGCGCACTCGGACAACTCAAGCGGTGTTTTCGTCTTACAATCCTAAGACCGTCATCCCCATCGCTCAACCCCTTGACCTATTACCTTACCCATAATTCCTTTCAGTGATGGGCATTTTAATCAAATACCGATTTCTTTAAAAATCGATTAAAAAGTTATTCAAATAAATTATTATTTGATTTTCAATTTATTATAAGTTATTCGCAAATAATTATTTGTAATTCGATCATGCGTTATTTGATAAAAAATAAAATTATTCATTATATTGATTTTTGTCAAAAAATTATTTGTTATTTGGTGCTTATTATTTGAATTTCAAATAATTATTTGCTATTCGATTATCAATTTCAAGTGAAGGGAAAATCTTTTCTGTAAACATCGAAACATAACAAGGCAGTTAATTCAGTAAGTACGAAACTCCTTGTTATATAAAATGCGTTTACCAAGAATTTATTTTGAAAGTGGTGTAAATCCACTTATGAAATAAGCCAACATTTAAGCTTTAAACCAACAAAAGTATCAATAATTTCGACATAAAAACGGTTTGAACTTTTTATTCTAAAGGGTAATATTATTGAAAGTTATAGTATTTAATAGTTATCAATATTTTGGATAAAATGAATATAAAACTTAAATTATCCAAAACGGACTTACACCACTTTCAAAAGAAACGGTCCAAATAATTACATATAATTGGAACTAATGAACATTAGGAAACAATAATTATTCCATAGACAGACATCAACTTACGAATAATTATTTAAAATATGAGCAACAAATATATATTTACGTATAATTGGTCAAATAACGAGTAATTATTTGATTAGCAAATAACGCGCGATCGAATAACAAATAATTATTTGAGATTTAAATAAGAAGCACCAAATAAAAAATAATTATTTGCGAACAATTCTCAAAATAATAAATAATTTTTATTTTTATAATCAAATAAATTTTTATTTGATGTTTCAATTTTCCTCCTAACCTCTTTGCTGCATTCATTACTATGTTGCGCAATGAAAAACGCACCACAAAATCTGCGATTATTTTATTTTAGTGATAATCTTTTTTAAATAGCTTTGACTACAGAATAAAGGTACATACGTATGCGATTCACGATCAAAATTATAAACTTATAATATTTTTTTGAAGAATACTGAAAAAATATACATATTTCACCATTGCACAAAAAAAACACGCATCTTACGAACTCCGTCATTTTCAATTTACTAATTATTTTTTAACATTATTTTTGATCTTTAATTTTGATCATCCTGTGTAATTGCCATTCTTTTTGATTAATTATTAATTAATGAAAAATTTCGGGTCGTCATTGATTCAAATAAATTTCGTTAGACAACGTTGTCGCCAAAAATAGCCATTTTAAGGTCCACAACGCTTTCTGCTTGAAGCTGTCGGCCTAAAATACCCCAGAGATGGGAATGCAATCTGGCGAGCGAACTGTTGTTCTGCAACCAAGCTTTTGTGCTCCCACTGGAATGAATATATCGACATTATCCTGTTCAAATCTGTAAATTCTCTTGGAGTAGTCCTTGACATTTTTCACTGTTCATTCTTGTGGCAGGGAGAGATAGCAACAACTTGCTGGCCGAACTGAACGCACCCTACACTATTAAGGAAGTGCCTCTGAAAAACGCCTTTCTTTACGTACATACATCGTGCCAGATTGAATTAAAGCCATCTGCACCATCAAGATTGAACTTCTTCTCGTCGCTGACAATTACCTTTAATAATAAAATAAAATTTATAACTACATTATTAAGTCGAATAAAACACAAGGACATAAATAAAAAAAATCTGGGGGAATGTAGGCCACCAGGTTCAGTTTCGATTCATTTTACGGTGTACAAATATCCTTTTTTGTCAGCATCTTTTAAGCATGGCACAGTGTTATTTATTTTGTTCAAACATTATACAGGTCTCGTATTAGAACTCTCCAAATGGTAATACGATGAATCTATAGGTTCGACTCAATGTATTTTACGTAGCTTTAAGGGGGAACAAACGGAGAATTTTGGCGAAATTTGTCCAAAGGTTTAATTATTTAAGGATCGAGTAAAGGACATATTATTGAGTATACTTTCAGCTATTTCTATACAAATTCTTAACAAAAAATATTTTCCCATTGTCCCACTGAAATTTTGGTGAAGAATTATCTCAAGATAAAAAAATTTAATATCTTTTTAATATATGTTGCACCTATTCCATCAAAACGATGAAATGAGGCTCCCACACCAACATGCAAGGGTACAAAATAACAAGCAAAAGAAAGGAGCAGGAAGAAAACAAGTAAGGAAACCCAGCACACAACATAACATAGATAGTTCTTAAATGACACCCTGCTAAGAGTTAAATCAAAATCAGGACATGCATTAACAGCCCTACATAAACGATTAATTGGTTCATGCATGCCATAATTTGATCTGGATGGTTCAACATGCAATAAAGGCAGTCTTCGAAGGTTATGTTGGGACTGTCTGAAGGAAACCGTGCTAACAAGCGAACCCGAGTCTATATTAGAGTTCAAGAGCCGGCGAATAAAGACCAAGTCAGCGACTTTGCGCCTTTTCTCAAGCGAGGGCAAACCGAGCAACCGGTGGCGGTCGGTATAGGGCGGCAGTCTAAGCGGATCGTCCCATGGGAGCCCTCTAAGCGCAAATCTAAGAAAAATACGCTGCACCAATTCGATACGCTTGGAATGAACAGCGTAGTAGGGCAACCAGACCTGTGATGCATACTCTAGAATAGGTCTAACTAAGAAGCAGTACAAATGAATGAATGATGGTATTTCCGAGAATTCCCTAGACCAACGCTTAACAAAATGCATGATTAAACTACCTCTAGACACGATATAGTTAATATGCAGAGTAAAGTCAAGTTTCCTATCAAGTTTTACCCAAAGGTCAGTTACGGACAGCACACGACGGGGAGACCATTCCCCGCAAAGTTGTAATCCCAAGCTTGTGGTTTAGGGCTCCTGAAAAAAGTCATAGCCTCACATTTCTCAAAATTGAGATGTAAGCCATTAAGCTCGCACCACTGCAGAAACGTATCTAAGTTCTTTTGAATAAGGGCGGCGTCTTACCACCATCCTTAACATAAGAGAAGATCTCCACGTCATCAGCGTAGATTAGAATATTAGGGAACGAGATCAGATGGACAATGTCGTCAATGGCAAGAGCGAATAGTAGAGGGCCGAGATGGCTGCCTTGTGGTACACCAGATGAAGTCCTGAAGATTCTAGAGGTAGAGCCACGGAGCGACATATGATACGTCCTGATTGTTAGATAAGAAGAAATCCAGTCGAGTAGAACAGGGGGGAAACCCAGCCTCCCGAGTTTTTTTATACGATGTGGCCAAATCCTAGGGGACAACCCTTTGATGCGTTAGCATGGTTCTGGCTTGAATGGAATTAGGGTAGGGGAAGTGAGGAAACTTGAATGTCTTGATTTCGCATTGTTAGACAACAGACCAGAGACGAAGTGGATTATTTTAATTTGTTAATAAAAACCCATGGGGGAGATCTGGTTTCGATCTCGGGACCCATGGCATGGTGGTCGTGCCGCTCAACAAATTGATCCAACTCCGTCTCCAATATAATATAATTACGGAGTGATGGAGTTTATCAAAGGCTTTACTGAAATCCGTGTATATACAGTCAGTTTGCATGCCTCGCTGGAAGCCAGAAATAACGTGGGAGGTAAATTCAAGTAAGTTAGTAGTCGTTGATGTACCGGGCAAGAACCCATGCTGATTGGGAGAGATTAAGTCAATACAACGCTCTATAAGCTGCGAATACACTATTTGGGTATGCAAGATAACTTCGCGATTGGTCTATTATTAGTTATAATATTCTTATGACCCTTTTTATGAACAGGGACTATAAAAGAGCACTTCCACAATGCAGGAAATTTACCAGCTTGAAGGGACCTAATGAAGGGAATCGCTAATGGACTAAGAAGGGCAACGAAACAGGACTTGACGAAGATTTCGAGAAAAGAAAATTTTTAAAATGAATTTTTTTTTTCCAAAAATGGTGCAAATACCATACCCCCTTAATGAAGACGAGTCAGTATTAGTACTTTTCGTTTCGTACGAATAAATATGCAACATTTGTGAAATACCCATTGTTGCTTAGTCAAGATTTGTTAGCTATAAAGGCTGTGTTCTATTATGGCCCTTCGTCACCTACTCCCTGTCCAGATTTCGAATCACTAAATGACTGAAATTGAAAATTCAGAATTTGTCCCATATGTAGGTATCTTATATATTCGCACCAAAGCCATTGCCATTATTGCCTACATAATTGTCGCGAAATTCTCATTTTCCCACCTACTTTTCTCTCATACAAAATAAAACTAATGAATGTTAATTAATTATAACAAATAACCTACTTCCAGTCATACCTTTGATTTGCATTTGCTCCATAGGCGCGGATCCAGGATTTCGCTTTTTCGGATTTCCATTTTGTTATTTGTCGCTGTCAGGCGCGAATCTAGGTTTTTGTTGAGGGAGGTAGAATGTGATATTGATTTCTGTGTTTGAAATAAATTAGACAACAATTTTGTTGAATATACCTACATATATACCATATTCTACTTGCATTATAAAATGAAAGTTTTTACCAGATATCTACAAACAGTAAATGCACGAATATTTGTATCCCAATTTAGTTACCATACGCCGCTAGTAACCGTTGTAAACTTCGAAAATTGATTTAATGCTTTCCTCTTTTTCACCTACTGAATTTAAACCTATTCATTAACAAAGACGAACGAAGTTTCACTTCATCCATGCGGTTATGTACAGAGGGTGATCAACGAATTAGAAACGGATGAACAATTTTAATTTTTAGCTTTTTCAATTCAATTTAATTCAATACTATTTTATGTCAGTACATTTAAGTTGACAAAACTTATATTTAAAATGTACAAAGAATCAAATTCAAAAATCCATTAACTTTACAAATAAAAAGGAAAGACTGAAAAATAAATTTGTTACAAAACGCTAACTAAGGAACTGTTCTGTTGAAATAACTTAAATTTCTCCTTCAAAACTGCTATCGACAAAGAGAAGAGAGAAAACAAAAATTAAAGAAATAAAAAAAATAAAGAAATTGAAAACCGCGGAAAACAAAAGGAGTATTTTAGTTCAGAAAAATTTAGTTGGTTTTGAAGTGCTCTAAGACTTTACTTTTGAAAGTAGTCATTGCAGCTGTGCGTCTCAAATCCGAGGGCAGAGAGTTCCAAAGTCTGATCGCATGAACAAAGAATGATCTTTTCGACAGCAAGACCGTGAATCTAGGTAGAATAAGTGATCTTGTCCTTGACGAGGTTGCAAAAGAAAGCTTGCTAAAGAGATACTCCGGCCGCCCAGACGTCATAAAATTACGAAGGAAAACCACTATACGATATTTAATGAATTGGTTTAAACTACAACCCAAAAGCGTACTAGAAAAAGAGGACACGTGATCGTAACGACGTAGTTTATATATGTATCGTACACAGGAATTGAATGCTACATTAAGTTTGCGGGAAGATTCAGCATCCAAACAACCATAAATCTCCACCCCAAACATTATTAGTGGAATTAGCAGAGACTTAATCAACTTTAGCCTTGTTAATTGTGGAATAAATGATGCAGAAAACCAAAGACGTACGTAGTCCACCATAAATTTTACCAATAATTGAGTCAACATGGTGCTCCCAGGACAGTGTCATGATTCATGATTAGACCCTGGTTCCTGATAACATTTACGAAGTTTATAACAGAGTTATTAAGCAGAATGGGTGACAGTTCTTGTGTATCTAGTGCTCTTTTATATATGATGATAGCCTGAGATTTCCTTTCATTAAGTATTAATCCATTTGATTCCGTCCACGCCCAAATGGCTTGCAGATCCTCATTAATTCTGGACACTCCATCCTCAAGGAGCCCTATTACTCGAGAAATATATATCTGTACGTCATCCGCATACATAATGATCTTTGAAAACTTTAGGCAACTTGGCAGATTATTGATAAACATGGAGAACGAAGACGGCGAGAGTATGGACCCCTGAGGGATGCCACATAAGACCCGACGTGGGTGGGAGAAAGTTTCCCTTACCTTCACCCCTTGAGAACGGTTACTGAGAAAGTTAGATATGAGTTTGATAGCCAGATGAGAAAAGTTAAAGTTATCTTCAACCTTTCGGCACAATGTAATATGAGGTACTGAGTGAGCTTTTTATTGCTAGTTTTTAGAAAAAAATCAGAACAAAAATTAAAATTCTTATGTACACATATATGTTCGAAACAGATAGATTGTGTTGTGTTCCTCCTTGATTTTTTATTACCTCCTTAATTCGGTTGGGCATACTTTCTACACAATTAATAATTATTTCTTGCATTTAGTCGTCATTTGTCCACACATTCTTAATATTTTGCTTCAGTTCTGCAATATTTCGGTTCTGCAGACTGTAAACTTTCGCTTTTAGTAAGGCCGAGCAATTTTCAATTGGATTCAGATTCGGAGAAGTGCCGGGCCATAGAAGTACCTCAATTTTTTCCTTCATTAAAAAGTGCTTGACCGATTTCGCTGTATGGCAAGGAGCTTTGTCCTGCATGAAGGTGTAGCAGAATGGGTGATAATTGAGTGAATTCCTATGTGGAATAAAAACATCCTGGAAGACTTTCTTATACTGATCCTGTCTCATTGTTCCGTCAACAAAGTATACAGGGCCAAGACCTTCTCCAGAAATACAGCTCCATACCATTATTGACGGTGGGTGTTTGACCGTTCTTTGTATACAATCTTCTTTGTATCTCTCTCCTCGCCGCCTCCTTACAAAGTAAAAAGATTCCATCAGCATTTGCAGCTGAGACTCGTCGCTAAAGATGACCTTAAGTTTAAAAAAATCATTAGTTTTAATACATTTTATACTATGACCAGAAATATAATAAAAATAAGCAACATTATCAGCTTACTTTTTTCCAGTCATTAATCGTAAGGTGTTCACGTTGTCTAGCCGACTCAAGCCGGGATTTTTTCATTTTTTGGCTTTTTAGCTGCTTGCTTCCCTTTCAAATCGCTTTCATATAACCGCCTGCGTAAGGTAACTTGAGATATTTGAATTCCTTACTCATCCAGACTCCGTTTAAGAACCTTAGTAGGAGCTCTACGTTATTTTATCGCCATAAGGATTATTCTTAGGTCTGTCCTAGGCGTAGTTTTCCTGATTCCTTGGCACTTAAGTCTCCTATTGTATGTTGCAGGTTGATAATTTTTTAACAATTTTGAGATTCTACTCACTGTCGCACACGAAACATTCACTTGATTTGCAATCTCACGATTTGTTAGCTTTTTTGATTTCAATAGTTCACCAATAAAAAGCATATTTTTTTCATTTGTTATATCCTTTTTACGACCCATGTTCTCAATATAGTCTTGAGTATTAAATTTCACCCTAAATCTTTAATTTATTATTTTTTATTATTATATTTTAAAATATCACTCAAAAATCTTGCAGCTGCATCCTTCAAATAAACCTTTAAGACTGAATTGAAAACTAATTTCAGTTTTTTGTCGAAAACAGAATGTTTGTAATTACCTAGAATCGGTCATAAATGTGGAAATAGTCATTTGTCCTTTACCCATTTCTTAATTGGATGAAAAAAGGACATGTCATAAAATAAACATTAACAGATACATCTTTGATCTCAGGTATTCGACTTACAAAAAGATATTGTTTTAGTGTAAGAAAACTTAATGAGCAATATAAAATTCAATAAATTTTAGACGTTTCTAATTCGTTGATCACCCTATGTAGGTGAGGTTTACAGTTCCATAGCAACTAGAAAGCATTATAGTGTCGGTCTGCATGTCCATCCGTATGCCATAGGCTTCATCCTCTCATTTATAAACCTATTAAGATAAAATTTGGTTTAATTTTTGGACCTCCTTTGCATAAAGGTGTACTGAAAAATGTTTTTTTTATTTAGTTAGGACTCGTAAAATGCAGGTATGGCTTAGAGCAGTGGGGTAGAGTCGGGAGAGCAAGCCAGTCACAGAAAAGTACTACGCCGCCATATCCACCTACTGCCGTAATTTCCATTCAACCACTGGAGTAGATTTCTTTCGTAATGGTTTGCACCGCGCCATGTTGATGAGGCCTTTTCCTTGACAGGTGTCATATGGAAGGGATAAAGTCCTTCTCTTCGTAATACTCTACGTACTGTCGATGAACTCCCCAGTAGGATCGGTTCTGCTTGCCTCAAGAATTCCCTCCTCCATTTCCCCTGAAATTAGCGCAATACTGGCGTCCGCTTGATTCGAAAGTATATGAACGCGTCCAGTTTCTGGAATGTTTGAAACGCTCTTTGAAAGACACCTCTAGGTGTTATTATGGTTATTACCAAAAAACAATTCGGAGGCAGGAAGTATTTTTTCTTAGAAAGGGAGGTATTTACTGTATGTTTGGTCGTGTAACTTGAGAAAAATAAGGAGTGTGCTTTAAGGGGTTGATACGTGTAAAAAAATGAATGTGTCCAGTTTTTTCTTCCCTTCATAAATTGGTTTGTTAGGGTCTTCAGAAAGTCGGTTTTACGATATTACGATTCCATTACACTCAAAACCACTATATAGCATCAGGTAGACTAGCCCAACTGCACGCGGACAGAGCCGGGCCACCTCTCTCTTGACATATATCTTTTTGATCTTGTATACGACTCTAAGGCCTGAATTACAATTTCGACTAATCAGGTGGCTGCGACTGAATTTTCCAAATTTGAAATTAATTTGCAGCTTCAGCTTCTATCATTCTTAGAGATGTTGTGATGAAGTTGGCCGCAGTCGAGTTTCTGACTGCGATTTTGCACTTGAAGCAAAGTCTAAGTTCAGTCGCAGTCAACTGCATTTCCCATTTGAACAAAGTCGCAGTCGGCAGATCAGTCGGAATTGTAAATTGTAAATTCTTTTCATAGTTTAGTTTTGGGTACGGGGAAGAAGGCGAGGTGTATGGACATCTCGCACAGCATAACCATAGTATAAATACAAATAGTAGACCAGCTTCGAACAAAACTGTAACAATTTCCCGGCAATTAAATTCATTTTTCATTTAAATGGTAATGTCGCTAAGTGGAAATTACCCAAATGGGAAATCTCTCAGTCATCCTGTTTGTAGTTGTAAATGCCATTTCATCCGAGTAAAAACTTTCGTTATGCATCCAATTTGCAGGTGAATGTTTTTATTCAAATATTAAGACCAAGTGACAAGGCTCACAGTGAACCTGTCCCATTCAGATATAAACTAACAGAGATTTCGTAGTCTCGCGTACGAAAAAAAAACTTAATGAAAGAATTGAGAAAGATTTACGGACTAATTTCATACGAAAGTAACGAATTTTTAGAACTGTCAATTACTTAACCAACACCTAAGTCCGCTTATACGAATTAATCGACGAAAAGGGAAAAATTACTCTTCTGAGAGTTACAAAATTGATTCTCGCTTACTGATTTTTAACAGATAGCATTTACTTTTCCCAGGACGGACGGTATGCTATTTCATTTTCAGACAACTTTTGTACCCAGTAGTGAAAAACCTTTTTTGCTTGCATTTTTATTTCGAGTATTTTGCTAATACTGTCGAGAGAGAAAACCAATATTATATACAGACTAAATTGTCTTCTCTGATAATATTTTTTCTAATTTATTAAAATAAAATTTAGAAATAAATGGTTGTTTTCCTCTGGAATGTGCTTAACCAGAATGAGAGCGGAGATATTTTCTTGTACGCTCGTCTATTTCTATTCGATGTGCTTTCTTGTTTTGAAAGTGCTTATAACATATAACGCAATTGTATTTGCTGGCGGCAAATCAAAAATATTTTACATTGGCGGGAACTCCTACAGGAAGTATAAGATAGTGATTAAAATTAAATTAAATTAAGCTAAATTCGCACTTTGAAACAGAACATTCCCAGAGTCTTCATGTTGCTAGTTCCGAAATAGCTCAATGAACAGTGTACGAATTCACCTTTTAGAGTTCAATGTAATGTGCTTATAGGAAAAAGGATGAAGATACAAAAGTGTTTCACCTTGCGCCAAGTAATTTTGACAGGTCTATCTGTCCATAGTTATAAGTCATTGACTTTTCCATACAAAATTGCTAGAACATTACCAAACTATTTCGTTCACGTTTGACAAGGGAAATTTAGGGAGCTGTTCTTCTATTTAGTATCTATTCTATGGCTTAACTCTCATGTGAGTAGACAACTCGTCGATTTTTATCACTTTTTCTGTTCAACGTTTAAAAGCAATTATCTCCAAACAGCGTTTTTGACGTTTTCAAGTAAGATATTTCGCACTGTGTCTGACAATGCCGATTCCCTACTTTTAAATTCTGACTTTGACGCCGTTCAGAATTGGTGTTCCATTGACGACCTTCCCCTAAATATCGGCAAGTGTACATCTATGTATGTCTTTCTCACAAAAAAGCTCTCCCTTTCAATTTAACTTTACCATAGAGGGTTGTCCTTTAACAAAAGTTAGTAAGACTAAGGACCTAAGTATCTGGCTCAATTCCCAATTTTCTTTCGAGGATCATTTTGATGCCATAGTCAACAAGGCTAATATGACTCTTGGTTTCGTGAAGAGGTGGTCAAAGGAATTTGATGACCCTTACATTACAAAGCTGTTATATTGCACTTTTGTCAGGCTTATTCTGCAATATGCCTCTCCAGCTCTATGTGATACATATCAATCATTGAAGCTGTTCAACGGAGGTTCGTTAGGTTCGCTCTTCGAGGCCTTCCTTGGAATAACTCCCGTATATTACCTCCTTATGTTGATAGACTTGTACTCCTGCACTTGGATACACTTGAAAAGAGACGCCGTAACGCCAGGATCCTTTTTGTTTTCGACTGTATTCGGGGGTCCATCGACTTCTGGCGACTTCTGCTCTCTTGGCTTGTTTAGGCATATCGGTTCCGGCTCGATTCCAGAGGAATCACGACTTTCTTCAGTTACCTTTTTATCGCACTAATTATGGATTAACTGAGCCTATCACATCGATGTCGCGACTTTTTAATTCCTCTTTTGATTGCATTGATTTTCATCTATCGCGAAATCACGTGAGGAGTCAGCTTTGTTGAGGTTACTTTTTGCTTTTTACTTTTCACTTTGTGTACTTTTTACTTTTTATGTACGTTTTATTCATTTTGGCACTTTTATTTTCTGTATTTATATTTTGCGAATTCTCTCCTTATTCTTTAATTTTATATAGTTTATTATACGGTTTTTATTTAGTCTTTTTTTGTAGTAATCAGTACTTTGATGAAATATTGTAAATAAATAGACAGTAGATCAATCAGCTGTTAGTTGTCAGCCATAAAAGAAGAAGAAGAATTCAGTAGAAATTTTGTCCACTTATCAACGTGTGTAAAATTTGGGCAAAATGGGAAATTACTCGACTGTCAAATTTCTTCAAGTCCAAAAGTAAACAGACGCTGTGCTGTTCTTTCGGTTTTGTGTAAAAACTTTCGAGTAAACAGACAGACACCTATTGCCATTTAAATGAAAATTAAGTGCGACGAAATTTTTCCAGTTTTGTTCGAAGCTGGTCTACTACTTGTATTTATACTATGACTGAAGTTTGGGTTCAGTTTAACTTTCCGCACCTTATACTCATTTGCGACTGACAAATTTTGATGACAACTAACGAATTTTTGGTATTTTTAACCGACTTCCCAAAAACAAAGAGGTTCTAAGTTCGACGCGTATTTATTTTTTTTTTATTTTTATTTTTTTTTTTTGGTGGGCATCTACTAACGGAAGACAGGTACTGATGCACTTAACCTACAGCTGGAATAAAAGTATACAATTTTTTATTTTGTTATATTTTTATGTGCTATACTATGTACTTTATTTATTAGTAAAAAAGACAGTTTTTATTAGTAGATATATTCCTTCCCACAAGATTTTGTTTTATTTCATTTTACCGTAAAAATTAAGTAATTTTGTATGTGACAAATAAAGTGATTATTGAAACAAATTTAATCTGCATTTGAGATTATCGGAATGCAGTTCTTGAATTATTTCCAAACTGGGATTAGTACGAGTACTTAATCAAACAACAAAAATTTATTTCGCAACGGCAAGTAATCTGTAATTGCACAGTAATTGACTATTCTCACCTATTCCCCAGTAAAGCTTTTGGTTACAAAAATACTTTTTCTAGTTCTCTACTTGATCTTTAGTTATAAGTCTCTCATAAATCAATAAAAGGTCAAACGAATAAAATAGTCAAAGAAATCTAGAATTAATTGTTGACATGAAAACTTTTTACTTTGTTTTTGAGGCAAATGGCAAGAGTTCCAAGAAAAGGGGGAGGGGGGGAGGTCTTTTTTCTATTTAATTAGGATTTGTAATCTGTCCTTTGTCAAAATTTTAAGGACGTAAAAAACTTCATTGAAGAATGTTAAATACAATTAAGACGCTAACATGGAAAAAGTGCCTAGCAATTAATAAAGAAAAATACAAAGTCACTTTTAGTATTATTAGGTAACAAATTTATTTAAAAAAAGGCAAAAGTGAATAGCTTAGATATAATATAAAAACGGACAATTATAGATAGGTTGAACATTTTCCATGTCAATCCTTCAATTGCTTTTAAAACAAAACTTTTTCTGACAAGAAGACTAACTAACTTGATTCCATCAGTTATCCAATTCAGTATTAATAAAAGATGCATATGAGGTAAACCCCGTCTTATTTACTTTGATTACATTGGTATTTATCTATGTATAGGCACATAGAACATTCTTAGCAGTCAATTTTATTTATATTATGCAGGCAATTGCTTTTCGCTCTGTTAATTTGCATCACAATGATAAGAAGAAATTGGTTATTAAAACAAAATGGAGTTTCTTATCAAAAAGTGCTTCCCGATAATTATTGTTTGTGAGACTATCAAAAGATTAAATCACGAAAGGTTATTAATTTAAATTGAATTGAACTGAAGGCATATTATATAAATCTCAAGAAAGTATTGCAAATTTAAAGCTTTTAGAATTTTTGGAATAAAAGCAAAACAAAATAATTTATACGAGCATACGAGCAAAGCAAATATCTAACCAATGCACAATGTGTCCAAGCTAAATTCCTTCACTAAGCTCGGGCTCGCACCCAGCAAAAAGTCACGTATTCTTGTTTCTCTACGTAACAGAGTTTTGCTTCTTAAAAGGTGCACGAGTCGCGTCTTCTTTCGATTAATTTACATCTCTCGCCAAAACGATAAACTTAATTGCAAATTGAGAAAGAAGTGGCGAAATTGAATGTTCCCCCGAAAACAATAATCACAAATTTTATAAGCAATAAACTCCGAAATGTTTTTTTTTTCTTTATCATTTTACGAACACAAGCAAAATCGTAATATAATTTTCTCGTTAGCTTTCCCAATTTTATTTCACTCGCTTCGTCTTCTCCGGCTGTATTTCCCAGCTGTTTGCCTGTTTCAATCATCCGCTCTTTTCCTATCGTTTTGACACGAAATGCGCTCTCATTAAGTCGCTAGTGTGATAAACAGGTAGCAAATTCATGAATGGATTGCAAGCAAAGCAACAGCCATTTTGACACGATACTGTAACTGAGTGTAACTTGTGGTAGCAATCGGTGGTAGCCGTGTATAAACACAATAAGTACGGATACGCGGCACATGCATTAGTGTGTGTGCGCGTTAAATCTGTGAAAACATAAAGAGGAATTCGAAGAGAGCAAAATGTGAGTGATGTGATTTTTTTCAATTTTCTCACGAGAGAAAATTTTAATTCGGCGACCGAAGCTCACCCATGGGTGCATGTATGTGACGTTTTTAGTTCTTGTTCGTTAGTTTTATTTTCTACCCCTCACAGGAAGGTTGACGGGGTTGGTGTTGCGGAATTTTTTCCGAAAGTTCTTTAAAAAAAAGTACGAATTTCACGTGTTTTGAGTTGTGTGTGTTATGTTTATATGGTAAGTGGATTGTAGCTTGTTGATGTTGTGTTATACCTACCAGTGCTGATTTTGTATGCTGGCGTTTGCGATATTTTTTTTGTTGTACACTTTCCACCCGGTGGGCACTTTGTTTTGGATGATGTGAGTTCGCTGCCAGTTCGAGATCTCGAAATTTTATTAACTTTTCGTGGTAAAAGCTTAAGCCGAACGGGGGAAGTTTTCATAAATGTCACTGAGCACGCTGTGTGGAGTGGTGAAAAACATGTTTTCCTTCATCCACTGCTGAATTTTCCCTATCATGTGCAAGTTTTTAAGAACATCTGACGTGTATCGTGTACCCATCTTCCTTTAATGATAATGTTATATATTGTTTTGCTTCTGGTATTGTCTCTTTACGATTTTCGGTTTTGATTTGTTTGCCAATTTTAAAATATGCTTAACAACAAATACCGTTAGCTTTTGATTTAGGCCACATTGATCCCCTGACATTTTCCGTATTATGTAGGTATAGGGAGGGCATGTTTCCTTTTAATATTGAGTGGACATTCGTTGAATAATAAATAGGATAGCCGAGCTCTGGCGCAAGCTTTCTTCAGGCATATTTTATTGTAAATGGAACTTACACTTATGGTATTGGTGGAAATGAAGATGATTTTATATAATTTATTTGATTGGTTCTACATTTTTGGGGATTATATAATATATTAATGAAAAATTATTTACTAAGTAAATATAACGAATTCAGAGATGTCCTGTGTATTAACGATTTAAGATTTTTTCGAAAACCCCCTTTAGTTTGGAGATAAAATTAACAACTACTGTTCAATAAAATATTTTAAATTATTAGCTTAAAAACTACACAACTTTTGAGTTTACAAATTTTTAATTAAGTACGAACTAGATGCTTTCATTTATTTAAAAAAAACTATTAGTATCCCCTTCTGCTTTTCGTCCAATTTAACCGGCTTTAATCCTATATTTTGAACCCCAGAAAAAAAGGTTTATTCATTCAAAAATATTTAAACGTCATTTGAAAATAACATATCTAATTCGATCGCAATGCCACCAAGCGGCGTCCTTACACAACCACTTCTAACACTGCCCAGTAAAAAAAATCACGTGAAATACACGTTTTGATTGGTTAATGCGACACGTGTAGTCCTTACCGCAAAGTACGAAGAGATGCGGCACGATATGTCACATCCTACTCTAGGAACAATCCCGGAAGTTAACACGAACAGCTGAGCATTGGTGGTGTAAACAAACCAAACAGTAAAGAATAGGAAAATGTTTGAGAATTCTACCTTTTCGTAGTAATTCTCGCAGTACTTTTCATGTCTCAACTTGAAATTTACTTGATAGTGAACCTACAAATAGCAGACAGATAAAACAAAAGTGGCTTAGAAAATTTTCCGCGAAAATGTTAACCGCATGAGATTCCGGGCAAAAACGAATCAGAGAAAACTCCGGACAAAAACGACTTAACTACCGAACTGCATTAACTTTTCATTACTTTTTGTAGTTAAGTCGTTTTAACCCGAAATTTTTCTCTGATTTGTTTTTGCCCGGAATAAGTGATGTCATTTTGAATTTGGAGAATTTTGGGCTTTTGTGTAATGATTCTGCTGAAAGAGTTGCTGGTGGCTTTTGCATGTTTGTTACAAAAACTTTCGTGAATATCTCTTTTTGGAAATATTACTTCCAAGTTCTGAAAAATAGGTCTAGTTTATAAGTCCCCACTCACACGTTATCGACTTGACTCCACTTGAAGCTTTTCTATCAGATTTCTGTCATACTGTTGTGTATATCATTATAGATGGGGTTAAAATTAAAACTCCATGAAACGAACTACTTCCACAACTTATTTCAGAGATGCTAGGCTTCGACCCATTTGTTATCAATAACTTATCAAAATATTTCAACTCGATCATTTCTACCCTGTTGGACTTAATTGACGGGCTGAGAGTAAAAGTGACCTATTTATAAGGTTCGGGCAAAAGTGGCTTAGAAAATGCTGCGCGCAAAAACGAATCGCGTGAGATTTCGGGCAAAACCGAATCGTAGAAAATGTTCGGGCAAAAACGATTTAACTACAAAAAGTAATGCAAAATTAATGCAGTTAAGTCGTTTTTGCCCGGAAAATAAATGCAAACACGATTTTCGGAAAGCGAAACATTTGCTTGCTGCTGATTAAGGAGGCCTGGTGGAGAATTGATCTTTACTCGAAAACCGTTTTGACACCCCGGACAATTTTTCGTTTGAAAATCGTTTGGCTTATTTTAGTTGTAATCTATTCTAGAATGTTTGCTGCACCAGGCTATCTAATCAGATCCTGATTTGGAGAAGGATAGGGTGCTAAAATTTACGAAAAGTGAGTGAAAATGGCTGATTTTGTGCCAAATAATCGTCATTTGCGGGAAGTGTTGATTTTCTTCTTTTATTCGAAAAAAACGGCGGCTGAAGCGCATCGAGAGCCAAAAAGTTTACGGTGATGCTGCTCTAAGCGAAACAACGTGCCGTGATTGGTTCCGTCGCTTCAAAGACGGTGATTTCGATGTTGAAGATCGTTCGCATGAAGGAAGGCCGAAAAACTTCGAAGACGCTGAATTGGAGGCATTGCTCGATGAGGATCCGTGCAAAACGCAAGAAGAGCTTGCTTCAGCATTAGGAGTTACCCGCCAAGCCATCTCCAAGCGATTTCATGCGTTGGGAATGATTCACAAGCAAGGAACTTGGGTTCCTTATGATTTAAAGCCAAGGGTCGTTGCGCGTCGTTTTTTCACCTGTGAATAACTGCTCCAGCGGCAAAAAAGAAAGGGTTTTCTTCATCGCATCGTGACGAATGATGAAAAATGGATTCATTACAGCAACCCAAAGAAAAGAAAGTCACGGAGACTGAACGGTCATGCTTCTACGTCGTCGGCTCGGCTGAATATTCACGCTACGAAGGTTATGCTGTGTATTTGGTGGGACCGGGTCGGTGTTATTTATTATGAGCTGTTAAAACCGAACGAAACTATCACTGGAGAACGGTATCAACTTTAATTGATGTAATTGAGCCGAGCATTGCGCGAAAAACGGCTACAATACGATCAGAGGCACGAAAAAGTAATTCTGCAGCATGACAACGCTCGGCCTCACGTTGCCAAATCCGTTAAAACCTACCTGGAAACGCTGAAATAGGAAGTCCTATCCCACCCGCCATATTCCCCAGATATTGTTCCGTTCGATGGCACATGGTCTGGCTGATCAGCAGTTTCACTCATATGAAGACATCAAAAAATGGCTTGATTCATGGATAGCCTCAAAAGATGAACACTTTTACCGTAACGGTATTCGAGCTCTGCCTGAAAGATGGGAAAAAGTTGTAACTAGCGATGGGCAATACTTTGAATGATTCATTTGTAACCATTTTTTTACAATAAAGTTGCATTTTCATCAAGAAAACAGCGAGAACTTAGTTGCGAACCTAATAGTTTTTTGATAAAGAAAAACATCGCGGTGCTACATAACCTCAAATATAACAAAAAATTATAATAAAAAAAATTGCGACCTCGATGTTGGATTGAGATAAATTATTGGGCGCAGCAGTTCAATTTTTAAGTCTGTTCGACTTTTTATTTCTTACATGATCTGAGTTCAAACCGGCGGTCGAAAAAAATGATTTTTGCATTTTTATGAAGATTACACGATGTTTGAGATCACAATTCTTGTTCCTTTAATTTTTTTCCAAAACTTTGACCAATCGGCCCGAAGGAACCGTCCAATGGATCGATCTGCGGATTAACAGGGCTATTGTGTGTACATTGTGGTGTAAAAATTCCTACAGACCTTAGCCTTTCCATAAGTATTTGCAAAGATGCGGTCAATTTACCAAAACAAGGAAAAAAGTCACTTTTTTTGACTTTTTCAAAATTGAAATTACGGAAAAAAAAATTATTATTTTTTATGTCTTGACGGATTCTTTTAGGAAATTTATTCCAGTTTCCGAAACTGCCCTTAAATTTTCTGTACGATCATTGGTTGCTGAGATATCCATGGTTGAATACAAAAGTGTCCTTTTTCGTTTAATATCGGATATCTCCGCGACAAATCGACGTATCAAGGATTTCAAGAAAGGTAATTAAAGCTGAATTAACAGGCTATCTGGTTCATAGGGTGGTCAAATAAGAAAAAAATTCTGCGTTCGTGCACCAAAAAAAATGACTAAAAATTTTGAAAATTTTTTCTTCCGCTATTCCTTTGGATTGCGTGAGCACCGTGGCCTTTAAAATTTTGTGGCTGAAAATTTCAAAAACTAGAGTTCTGGAGCTTTAAGATGTTTTTTTCAGATCCTCGTTACGATTATTTTTCGCTTAGATACAGCCCGTCAAAAATCACTAAAAAATTTAAATATTTTTTTTTGTTCCCTTAATTGTTTTGAGTAGTTTACTTTTCTAGAAAAACGCGATTTAAGTTTTCGCTCTCGATACTTTTGGAGCGCATCACTTCGGTGACTATTTACGGTCTTTTTTTAGAGTTTCTGTTGAGCTTAAAAGATTGAAAATATATTTTTTAGATAGTAAATGAATTTTTAAAACCAAAAAACATGCAACTAAATTAATTTCTGGAGGAGGTTCCCCCCTTAAGATACGTCACGAATAAAAAAAATTTGACACAGTTGACAACAATTTGAATGGAAGTTCGCGTATTTTTTATCAAACCACGAACATATTTTACTTGAAACTAAAATAATTAGCAAAAATTAATCCTTCCTTAATATTGATTCCGGTTCGATGACAGCAATATCCAAGTGAACCTACAGTTCAAGGTGTACTCCAAACCACCGAAATTACTCTGCAACTCCGAATAGCCTCTTAGCGTAATCAGCAGCAAACAACCCTGAGTGGGGCGATGCGATTCGAATCTCGGACACTTATGCATCAGCACGTTATTCCTTACTACACCGACGACTTCAATTACTCTATCAATGCTGCATAATCCTCTACGTTGATTTTAACTTTTTTTTGTTAATCAGAAAACTGTTTTCACCTTTGTTTTTTTTCGGAGCTTTTCATTCATTTCTTAAATCACTTCTACACATGGGACTTTGCTGCGGGATGGTGAATCCATATTTTTTTCACCAAAAATCTTTCTTGTTTCCGTAATCCCTTGTGGGACATGGGAAAGTCGTCCTATTCGAGACAACGAGTCCAAGTGGGCCTGCAATTTAAGGTGACATTACTTTGCAACCTCTAATGGTCTTCTTATCGTAATCCGTCAGCAGGGATCGCTGTCGATGGGGTTCGAACATGGAACCTCCGAGATGAAAGAACAACACGTTATTACTTACTTCACCTAGGATCTAAAATGCTCCGCAAAACAATTTATTGTATTTAAGCATATTTAAACGCTCTTTAGTTAGTTTAGCTGAATCGATTGTTAGTGATCGCGGCACTCTCACTTCACTTTATTTACACTTGACGGGCTGAGAGTAAAAGTGACGTATTTATAAGGTAGTAGTAGTTGTTTTTTAACCCGTGAAGTGATAAGTGACGGGCTGAGAGTAAAAGTGATTTATAAGGTTCGGGCAAAAGTGGCTTAGAAAATGTTCCGCGCAAAAACGAATCGCGTGAGATTCCGGTCAAAAACGAATCGTAGAAAATGTCCGGGCAAAAACGATTTAACTACAAAAAGTAATGCAAAGTTAATGCAGTTAAGTCGTTTTTGCCCGGAAATTTTCTACGATTCGTTTTTGCCCGGCATCTCACGCGACTCTTTTTTGCGCGGAACATTTTCTAAGCCACTTTTGCCCGAACCTTATAAATCACTTTTACTCTCAGCCCGTCACTTATCACTTCACGGGTTAAAATACAACTAACTACTCGCAGTATCACATATAAAACACTTCGCAGTCTAAATCACGGCTAAACTGCTACTCAGCCCTATTTATACAACACAGCTTAGTTCTAGAAGCTTCAGTCACTTAGTTCTAGATGTTTCCGTTATACATTTTCATCACACTTATTCAACGTAGGTTCGAGTCATCCTTGACTTTCTACGTTTGACATTTCCATTCCTTGATTTCTGGCCACATGTGGCATGCGGCTTACGCTGTTCAATATTTCCCTTTTCGTGGCCTACCTTGTGTACGTTACAATATACATGATTTAAGGCCCTCTAAATTAATTTTGATCATTTTTAAACAGATGTCCGCCAGTCTGTCTGTCCGATTACATGTCCGTTTGTAAATATCGTAACTCCCGAATGGTTCAATGGATTAACTTGCACAAATAAGGTCCCAAAGGATTTTCTCGTAATTGGCATAATTATTGATGTAGGTAATGACGTAATTACTTTATTCTTCAAAATTTAGGTCTTTTCTATATGATGCAATTTTGTCTTTGAGCACATGTGCCTATCCCCGACCCCTGACCAATAGGTGTTGAGGATGCGTCAGAGATACAAGTGCGGTAGATGACAAGGGCCTATCCTCGACCCCCTGACCAATAGGTAGGTGTTGGGGATGCGTCAGAGATACTCGTTTAAAAAGTGTTGACAAGTTTCTCCGCTTAATTCGAAGAGCCGAAGTTTATTCTGCTATATCTCTGTGGGAGTATTAAATGAAATTCTGACACTTGTATACAGCATCACACTAATGAATTGTCACAGGTAATGACCATTTTAAATATACTTCAAGCAAAATATTGCAATATGATTTGATTTCAAATGCCATCCACTTATTCTTTTGTTAGGTTTACTCATTATTTTATTGTTGAAGAACACTGAAATGGAATCCAGCACAGATATATCCTTCTTAGAACTAATTCCATTATGAAATGGAGTATAGTCAGTCAAACGTTTATTAAGTTTATATAAAGACAGAATTCGCGTGCAATAATAATTTGTTAAAATTTCTAATAATCGTTTTCATTACAGATTGCGTCTTAAATTCGCGACAAAACTCATCTATGACACCACATCGGTTTGGTGAATATAAAAATGTCAACACGCAAATCAACAAACAAAGCAGCTATAGATTCATCGGTTTCAATTTCACCCGATCCCAATTCGGTACGTTCAACAACAACAACAACAACAAGATCGTCTCTGCAAACGCCAGGTAGTGAATCGGATGTTACAGACACCAATACGTTATTAGATGCTAAAAGATCACGTCGTCCAAATGTCCGGACCCCGACAACACCATCTAGTAACACTAAGAAAAAATCAGACGATAGCGTTGAAAATGCATCAACCGGAACAGATGCCGATGATAAAATAAACAAGTCACCGGGAGACGATACAAAAAGTGAAGATGGTAAAAAGACTGACAGTCTAACAGACAGTCCAGCCAGAGCTTCACGTAAGCGCAAAGTTTTTGACAAAACTGCCATTGTTACACGTAAATCGGCTTTAGATTTGGCCAATAGTACAAAAAGAGTTCTACGAGAAAGACGGAATAGTACGGGAAAATGTGAAGAAAATGAACCAAAAAAGCGTGGAGCAAAAAAGTCAACTTCGTTGACGCCTGAGCCACCGATGTCTTTGAAGCGAAAGCGGGAAAACTCAACGAAATCAGATGATAAAGAAGAAATGAAAAGGGCCGAGAAAATGATAAAGCTTGAACCGTTAGAAACAGAAGAAGTACAAAAGACAGAAAATGATGAAATAGAAAAAATTGCTATGTCAGAAGATTTAAGCGAGGAGGACAAATTGAAATTGCTTGTGGAAGAAACAGACTCCAAAGATGATGAACTTGTGGAGGTTGTAGAAATTAAGCAAGAAATTGACGAAGATACCGAAGATGTGCCTATGGAGGAAAATGTTGCTAAGGAATCGGAAGATGAGGAGAAATCAAGAGATCAAGACAAAGATCAAGAAACAGAAGGTGAAAGAGAAATACCTGTAATATCAGAAATAGCCGATGAAGGTAAAGAGGAAGAAAAAATATCAAATAGTGAAATTAGTAATGCAAAATTTTTTGCAGATGAAATAGACTCAAAAAAATTGTCTCTAAGTAGTAAGACTGAGGAACAAAGTAATCCGAAAAAAGCCCCTGAAACTGCTCAGGTGGTTCCCCCTCAAGATGTAGATAAAAAGAATACAAATAAAGAGGGAGGAAAAACGGAAGAGGATGCAAAATATGAAGCTTATGAAAGACCTCGGAGAGCTCGCGCAAAAAAACTAATCGAGACACCTCCGACACCGGCGAAGAGAGGCAGAAAGAGCGAAAAATTAAGCAGTGAAGAGACGTCCGATAACAAACCAAAGCCAAGCAGAAAAACTCAGCCAAAGACATCGTCTTCCGAAACGAGTAAAACTGAAGAAGTTATTAAAATTGTTTCAGTGGCTGAGCTAGAGGTGGAAACAGAATGCAATCAAAATGTCACACAAGAAGAAGTAGTTAATGGAACCGAAAAACCTTTAGTTGTTGATACTAATAGTGAAGTAATTGCTATAGAAACGGTGCCAGGGACTAGCACTGGCCAAACCTCTGAAAAAGCGGCATCATTAAGCCCTGAACTTGTAAGCGAGGGTGTTAGTGTTATTAGTGTAAAGCAATTCTATAAGAAACCCGAATTTCTAGAAAATAATTTAGGAATAGAAAAAGATCCCAAATTGGGAGAAATTGTACAAGAAGTTGAAAAAAATAAAGAAGAGACTGCGGAAACTGTTAAAACAGATACTGCGAGTACGGAAACCGTTCTGCCTTGCAATAGTACGGATACGGTTCCGCCTTGCAATAGTACGAATATTAACCTTGAGAAAATTGCTGTACTAGCCGCAATAGAAACGAGTCCTGATTGTAGTGGAGACTCTCTCAAGGAAGGTGAACGATTGGTCTTGGACGACAGTACTGAGGAGGACGGGAGTATCGGCATTAACAAAATTGACAGTAATGACGAAAGTGATTTAGCTAACTCTGGTGAAGCAACTATAATAGCACCAGATTTTTCGAATTCAGAAGATTCGGAGCAAGCAAAATTGCAAATAGATGAAGAAGAAGAAGAAGATGAAACATTAAGCAATAGCGCATCCACAGAAAAAATGGATGTGCTGCAAACAATTTGTGATAGTACTATTGTAAATACGGCTGTGGATACTAATGAAGAGGAGGAGATTGTACAAGAAGGTGATAATGAAATAAAAGACAAAACTACATGCAATAAAAGTTCAATTGATGAAATGAGTGATAGTGAAAAGCAACATGAAAATACTGAACCTGTTCAACTGGAACAAAGAACTGATAAAAACGAAGTTGATTTTATAAAGGAAGAGGAAACGAAGAACTCTGATTTTGAGGAAGTTCTTAAAGATGAAGATAGGAATGTTATCATTGAAGACAATTACGAATGTGAGAAAGAAACAAATGAATTAAAAGTGGATCTTGAGGAAAATTCCATGGAAGTAGACGAGATCATTGAAAGTAAGGAAAATGTCAAAGATGATGAAGATGTCAAAGACGTTCTCGAAAATACTTTGCCGTTTGATAGTCCGAAAAAGGTAATTACTAAAAAATTCATAAAATTTATTTATAACTTAAATTTAAACATCAAGAAAAAAGCTTTTGCAGGTTTTTATTTTACTCCAGTGATGTTTGACCCAGTGCTTATCCTGTGGTACCTATTCTCTTTCTCTTTGTTTCATTTAGCTCCTTGGGAACATAGGGTATTTCCTGAAACGGACCTTCACCTGACCCGGCTCTGCGTTAACGCCTTAGACTTCTGTCGGGATTTAGCTATTTGCGTGTCTTCTTTCTTTTTTTGCGTGTGTTACGCAGTCGACCGTGACTCCGAGCTGTTAAAAGATGTGCGATGCTTTGACCGGAAGGGAATTAGGCTAAGGGGATGTGGGATCATGGACGTCTTGTTGTTACATTGCTGCGAGTTAGACAATAGCCCAGAGACGTAGGGGATTTATTTCTCGGCTGGAACCCTGGACCCATTGTGTGATAGTGCAACTCATCCAGCGATCAAACTCTATCCATTGCCACTTTTATATTCGTACATCTTACGGTTAAATTGATCTTCGTTGGTGATGACCTCCAGTCAATGGATGTTCAGAATACGCGAAGCGCACTGTTTCAAAGGGTCGCTTTTCATCTTGAGCAGCTGTTGAAGGGAAGAGAACAAATTTTACGTTCGAGATATAATTATTGCATCTATTTCAGCTATTGCATCAACTTAAAATTTTCCTTATGCTGTTACTATGCTTCCGAGTCATTTTATCTACTGCTGTTCGATATGTTTCATTCTGTCCCGTTGAGTCCAAGTTGGCAGGCTGAGAGTAAAAATGACGTATCTACACGGTCTACACGGTTAATTTGCCTTTTCCGACGTTCGTGGCATTGTTCACTCAGATTACGTTCCTGAACATCAAACAGTGAACAAAATCTTCTACCTGAGTGCTTTGAGGCCGTTGGCGAAGATTGGTTCTTCCACCATATTAATGCTCCAGCTCACACAGCCATTCCGGTGCGTAATTTTTTGGCGTGAAAACCGCTTGACACCGCTTCCTTCCGCGCCCTGAAAGCCTGTAGCATATCCATCTCAACCTGGCCAAGTTATAATTAAACTAGGACATCCGATCTACTCAACAGACCGAAAGCTGTTATCGCAAAAATACTGCGATCTGTACGGGCTACTGTATTTTAGACGAGCATGCAGATAGGATGGGCGCTAATTACAATAAACCCTGTCGCGATTGTCTCTGTAAATGTCAGGCTCTTGCCAGAGTCAAAAAGAGGGCTATGGGGTAATACTTCTTTGAAAACCTGAAGGCAATCTCGAGGATAAAGATTAAGGAAATAGTAAGTTTCTTAAACTCCGTAAAAACTGGTTGGCTTTAGTTCTTTTCCAATAATAACTCAGTAGACTTCAACCATGATTCTAGATAAAAACTAGGTGTTGTGAGTGGAACTGAGTCCAACAAAAAACCGGGTCTTACTGGTTGTGGCTTCAAAATGGCGTTATAATAGTTCTAATTGGAGTATAACCATGATGGCGACGCTCACCACTTAAAGCAACCAACCAACCGCTTCCTCACTCACCCTACTCACCTGATCTGGCATCCCCTGATGAAAAGGGAGCTGAAAGTGAAACGGTTTACAGACATTCCGGAGGTGAAAAGCAAGATATCAAAAAGGACGAGCACGAAAGGTGTTTCGTGCAGTGGAAAAAACTTTTGAATCATTGTATTAGTATTAATAGAGACTACTCCGAACGTAACTATCATCTGTAACCCGAAAAAATAAACTCTGTATTTTTCAAAGAATGGGGTCCGCTTTTTTTTGGGGTCTCCCTCTCGTATGTATCATATTGTTCCACATTTAGAACGGTTACGGCAATTTTCTTTTCTGCAGGACATGACGTCAGTCTCGCGAGTAGGAATTCTTTATAATAATGACAATATTTTCGTCAACATTGTTTATAATTAATAATTGTTAAAATAAATTATCTAAAACGCTGCTATCTTAAAAAAGTCATCTATAATCATATTATGTATTTAATTGCAGGATGAAAATTCTGACGATGATTTGTCTACAGAGAAAAACGATAAAAAATTATTAGAAACTCCAGAAACGCTTAAACAAAAGGAGACCCATTTAAAACACTTAGGACTATTAACACACAAAGCAGCTGTAGAAGCAAAAATTGAGAAGCAACGAACACGTAAACTGCTACAAAACAATAGAAAGAATGGCGGCAACAATGGTGCCAACAACAACAACAACAACGGTCAAAACTCACTTACAAGCGACAGTGCAAAGAACAATGGATCAGGATCTGCAGGTAACTGCAATGAAAATTCCCAAGAGTACACTGGAACATTAAAAACAGTTATCAAACTGAATCGACAAGCAAACGGATCAAATGCAAATGAAAATAAGCGTAAACCAATTGCTGGCAGCAGTGGAACAAATGGTGGTGGTGGACGTCAATCATTAAAAATGACTTTCCAGAAAGGCCGAGCAAGGGGTATTAATACTAGTAAGGATCCAAATCAAGCAACCAATTCTGGAGATGATACTTATTACACTATACAAAATGAAGTAAGACATTTTGAGTCAAGTTTTAATGCGTTAAGAAGCACTAATTGATTTCTTGTTTCAGATTGAGGGTATCCAACAACAGGAGGCTGTAACTCATGGTAGAAAATCACATAATCGTTATCATTCAACTGGTGTGTGTTCTTTCTATATAACCCAAAAATCTTTCACAATAGTTACTAAAACTTTCATTAATTTTTATTTTTACGCTATTTTTTATTCATTTGCAAATATTTTTTAAAATCATATGTCCAAGCAACATTATAGCTAATGCTCAAACCTGCGGGCATATTTTTGGACTATAATCCTGCTGAGTATGAGCGCGTTCAAACACTTGACTGTAGTTAACGATAGTCAGTTCTTGGGTTTCAAAAAAATCCGATGTTAACTAACTATTTATCGTTCTTAAACTGTCATAGTTTTTTATGGAAGCAGATTCACCTAGCCATTGATCAGTCATACCGCCTAAAAAAAAAACCTCTCCAGGAGGACCACCACGGAACCGTAGCTAAGAGACTTCAATTGGAATAACTATGGCTTACCACACAGTTTACTATAGTTAAGTTTTTGAACGCGCACCATATGGTTTTTAGTTTCTTGTTTTTCTTATTTTTTTATTTCTGAATTCGATTTTTCTTTATTTCTGTGGCTTTTATAATTTAGTTTACTAAATTCATTTATTTTATTTTATTATTTTTTACATAAAACAAGTTTTTATATTCATGATAGCACCTAACTACGAAATAACCTAACCAAAAAGTAGAAAATGATTACACTTTTACAAATTTCTTTGGGATACTTACACTATTTATAAAGAAATTAGTTACAATATGATTTCACAGCAAATTATTATTAATTACTAACAATTCACTTAACTGGGTACTACACTAAACGATTGATAAGTAGCCCACTAAACTTGGCTTACATCGTATAGGGTAGAGGTTGTAAATTGTAAAGTTTGTGTTTCTTAATCTCATAGAGCAGTGTAGTTATTACGTGTTCAGTAAAAACTCCGGTATGGTTTTTTTTTCTTCTAAATATATTTTAAAGAACGAGAACAAATTATCAAAACTATCACTTAAGAAATTTTTAGATTCGAAATATCACTAAAAATTTATATTAGGCGATCATAGTCATAGTCAGGCCTTCGGAATGGTATCTCTATTCCTTCCCTACTTAATATATAAAAATAATTTAAATACAAGTTGCACCGACGTTACAAAATGCGTGCTAAAGCATAAAAGAATATTTAATTTTATATCTATTACGACATTTTGAATTCGGTGGAAATTAAATAAACAAAACGACAACAACAGAAGTATTTAATCCTCCTTCCTTATAATCTCGTGGGCTGAAGTGGTAAGGTAGGTTTATATAGTATCTTCGATTGTTTGGTAGTTGGGTCTAACCCCCTATACACACATCTATCCATAGTAGTAATGGGGTATCACACTCTATACAACAACGAAATATCCAATTCTACTACATGGCGTGATAAGTCCCTGGACTAACATAGATAGCAGTACTGCAAAGAATTCCATATGATATTCCAATATTGCCAACCTTTGAAAGTTTCCTTATAAAATTTGGTAACATTGTGTCGATTAGTTCGTAAGTTATACTCGTTTGCGTGGCACCACTTACGTTAATGTAAAAAACATGGAAAATAATGCGTTTCGTGTGTTAATTAGAAATTTTTTTTACGTAGATGATTCGGAACGGTACTTAAAGCTGTTCCAGCGTAATCCAAAAGAATTCGTGCGTCGGTATGTAACACCCGAGTCCAGTAAAAAATCTGCGCAGTGGTTACAACCACTGTAAAGCCGCCCAAAGCGACCGTAGACGCAAAAAACAGCTGGAAAGTATTTTTTGGACGCGCATGGAATCATTTTTTATAGATTATCTCGAAAAAGTTAAAACAATTACAGAAGAATATTACATTACCTTATTGGAGCGATTGCACGATGAGATCAGAAAAAAAAGTGCTATACCATCGATAATGCGTCATGCTTACACATCTCGAAAAGCAATGACCAAATTGAACGACCTAAAGTACGAAATTCTTTCCCATCCACCATACTCACCGGAAATGGCACCGACCGACTACTTGAAAAGATGGGGTAAGAGATTTCATTCGAATAAAGAGGTCAAACAGGAAAAAGATGATTATTTTGAGGCGCTCGACAAATCTTACTATACGAAAGGTGTAGAAATATTGGAGGAACGCTAGAAAAACTTTATTGCTCTTGGAGGGGACTACGTTGAAGAATATATATTTTTTTCCATCTCGAATCCGGAGACTTGTCAACCCCTGTAGTATTTATGCGTTACGAAGTCAGACTACCAACAAAGGTTAGAGCAAAACTTAAAACGATGCTGTTTTAAGTCATTCAAACGAAGACTCTATTACGACAGTGAGCGCCCAAAGTTTTACTAGACTAATCCTCTGTTTCTCAGAGTATGGATTTATCAATGATGTAAGGGGTTCTCCAATTAAGAAGTGCCCATGTAAGAGTCCCTGGAGATCGTTAGGGTCACTTAAAAGTGGAATAAGTGGGCGCGAATTCAAAACTGCTTCTATCTCGATAATGGCTGTGTTTAACTCTTCGTATGTAGGGTGACTTCACTGCCGCTTTCCAAAGGCCTCTGAAATGTAGTGTTCCTACAGGCATGAAACACCACTAAATGCATTCTGTTGCACATTGCAGTATTAACTTATTTTGAAATTCCTTTTTGAAGAATAGATCTTCAATTTCTCTAAGATCATTTTTTGCGCCAACGAAGTTAAGTTAGTAGCGTTGTCGCAGAATATTTTTGCGGGTTTCCCTCATCTCCCAATAAACCAAGTTCTAATAAAACAAGTTCTAAATGAACGGCTTTCGTACTTAAACATACAAATACAGCAATGTAAGCATTGGTTGGTTTTTTACCGTTTATTTGGTAGTGTATTTGCAAGGGTTCACAAAAATCGAAACCAAAAATTTGTAAATGCTCTCGAGAGCTGTACTCTTTGAAGTGGTAGGTTTCCCATGAGTTGAGAAATAAATCTTGGGCGCATGCGTGTACATCAATTACATTGACGGACCCGTTAGTGGGCCAGTATTGCTGTCGTATGATAGCCAACAGTGACTGTGGTCCTGCGTGCAAATACCGCTCGCATAGATGGGTAATGAGTAACTTCACATGTTTATGATTTCGTGATTATAGAACTGGATGTCTGGATATCGGAATAGGTAGGTTGGAATCTCGCAATTTTCCACCTGCTCGGATAAGTCCAGTGTTGTCTAGAAATGGCATTAGTGAGTGTAAATTACTTGCTGAGATTACTGGTCGTCTATTTGTGAGTTTATTTAATTAGCTGGTAAATGATGTTCTCTGGATTTCTCCTAGTATAAAATTGTAAATCTGTGGCTGGCAATGCCTTGCCATGGATTCGTCCCTGATCTGGTTTTTTACTATGAGCAAACCCGAAAAATATAAGCCACAATTTTTTGCAATTTCAAAAATTGATTCCGATGATTCATGCCATGTAGTATGCTTGCAGTTTTATTAGTAGCTGTTAATGTTGTTGTAATATTTCGGAGTTCTTCTGTAAACTTCTTCCTGGGGGTTTTCTTGGCCACTGAGAGGGTTGTATTCGCAAGAAATCTGGTCCTTTAAACCACATCTTTGAGGATAGCAGTTTCGAAGGTGTGATACCTCTAGAGAGGAGATCTACAGGGTTATGTTTTGTAGCGACGTGTTTCCATTGATTTTTGTATGTGTGTTCCTGGATGAAAGAGACTCGGTTAAACAATGAGTGCTTATCACACAGGCGTATTCCAGTTTCTTTTTTTTTAATGTAAAGCTTAAATTGAGCTCTAAAGTTGGTTACGTTGTTTCTGTTAGAAAAGAAATGGCTTGGGCAGTCCATGAGTAGTAGTATATGGTCGCAAATAGAAATACCTAAACATGTAGCTAGTTTTCAAGTACTTTTTAAATCTAATTCATTCAAAACTCAAAGATTTTAAGGAACACCACTATTTCGTTTGAAAATCTCTTTCGTTCGAATTCAAAGTAAAATATTTTTTTTAGATGTCACTAATGTTGCGAATTTACCAGAAAATGTTGAGAAAAAAGATGAAAAGGAAATTATTCTTATACCGGAGAAAGCCTCGTCATTTGATATTCATCCCGGACGATTATGCCAGGATCAATGCTTCTATTGTGGCGGTAAATTTGGGCTCTACGATACTCCTTGTCACGTGGCTCAACTAAAAAATGCGGAGCGACAACAAAAAATCTTAGCAAGTATGTTAATCGATTGAAGTCTAGTTAAATCTGATATAAATATTTAAGTATTTTCCCTGTATCCAGATGAAGAAAAATTGACGGTTGATAATTGCCTGTGTGAAGCATGTTTTCGGCATGTTGATCGTCGTGCAAATGCTCCACAATCCTTTAAGAAACGTCTATCAGCACCCAGTGCATTGGAATCGGGTGGCACTGATAACAGTAGTGCAATACTTGCTCAAAGTGATACATCAACAACTGACGAATTATCTCAATCAGCACATCCTGCCAATACTAGCCAAACAAAATCAGTTTGCTTTGTTACGGATTGTAATAATTTCGCAGCACATCCACTACGACGCAAATTTATCAGAAAAACTATTAAGAAAATTTTACCAAACTTTGATATGTCGACAATTGGAGGTTCGGCTCCTATTTGTGCGCAACATTACGATGCTATTGTTCAATATTTGGGCTGTGCGCTATGTAAACGTCGTTTGGTCAAGAATAATATGTATCACATCAATCAGGTAAGCGTTTTTGGCATGCACATATGAAAAAAACTAATAAGTTTCTTACAGCTCCACGAGTCGGCAAGACTGGAAAAATTACTGGAAGAACAAGGAATCCCTGTTAGGTTTGGAAATAATACTGCAGTATGCAAACTCTGCCGATACTTTACAAATCTTCTTCTGAAACCCCCAGATATTGGGAAAATTCAAAAGAAACAATTTGTAAAAAATTACCGAAAACGGTATGTGTATTTAGCTGTTTTCGACTGTTTTCTTGTATTAAATTACATGTTTTGTAGGCTGTTGCACTTTTACAATATTCAAGCAGAAGATTCAAGTGACGGGGAAGAGCAGGGTGATGACAAAAGCGATAATGAAAGTGAAGACAAGGATGAGGAAGCTGTTAAGATTGAGACAAGAGGTCGAAAGAAGAAGCCTGTTCAAACCACAGATTTAACAGAAAGTGAGAAAGATTCGCGAGCTGATACAAATACGCCACAATCTTCTGAAGACGGACAGGCTTTGACTTCTGGGGGTACAAGTGGACAAATGATGCTTGATAATGATGTTTTAGTTGATTATGACATGCCCGTTCCAATTAGCGAAAGTCCGTCACCTCCGCCGCTTCAGATGCCTTCAAAATTGCAATCAATTCTCCAGAGCGGAAACACCGATAAGGATGATATTTCTATTGTTCTTCGGTCGAATCCTAACATATCAATGCGAGAACTCTTTCCTGGCGAAGAAGAAATGGGCTTACAGGTAGGATACTCATTGTTCTTTAAAAATGTAATACTAAAAATGTCTTCTTCCTATGTACAGATAAATGTACCTTTTGGCGGGTCAACATCAGTTCGAACTCCAGAAGGGTGGACCCGCGTGAACACATTCCTACAATACGATGACCCTACACGCCGGTTGTGGGAAGATTTACAAAAACCATATGGAAATCAGTCAAGTTTCTTGCGACATCTTATACTTTTGGAGAAATATTTTCGTAATGGTGATTTAGTTCTCTCACAAAATGCCTCTACGAATGCCGTTGTGTATTCAGACACTATACATAACCGTCTTAGATCTTATGATAATTTAAATGTACCACCAAAGAGTAGACCCAGCAAATCGAAGACAAAATCATCCAATTGCGAAACACCTGCAGAACGAATTTCTAAGCAATTTAGTAACTTACCAGTAACAATAACAGCCAAGCCAAGAGGGCAACCAACTCCAAGTACAAGCGGGAGTGCGGTTAAAAAGACAAATCCCTCAACTGCAAACTCTAGCAATTTAAATAGTATCTTAAAAAGAAATCTCCTCTCTAACAATCGCTCCATTGAAATTCTTCCGATCTCATCGAGCAGTGAATCAGGGAGCACAGGCCCAAATAATAAGTCTGGCATTAATATCGGTTTGACTCGACAACAGCGACTACTAGAAGCCGCGACTAGACTTATTAGCAATAGTCAAGAGTCTCACTCTAATCAACCTGGAAACAAAAAGGCGGCCGCTGGAAGCTCTGTTGGGCTCCCGCCTGAGCTTATAAGTATCAATCGCAATCAAATACAATTAATAAAACATAGACAAACACAAGTGCAACCAAAGCCTGGCACTTCCAAGTCTATTCCGCCAAATGTAATTGTTTTACCCGACACTTTATCAGCCCTGGAAAGAATGCAAAGCAAAAATTGGCGTCCGACACTTGTACCAGTCAGTTCTGTCAATCCTGGAGCTCATTTAAATGCATCCGGTCCGCTTTATCAAACAGCTGATGGTCGCCGGCTTCCAGCACTTGTACAAGTTCAGTCAGGAGGACGCCCGTATTTAATATCAATCTATGACTATAACCGCATGTGCATTTTACGCAGAGAAAAACTGATGCGTGAGCAAATAGCTAAAGGAGGTAAAAAAAATTCAGAAGACAATGGGAGTAAGGAAGAGAACTCGTCACAGCAGCAATCTCAACAATCAAATAAAGTGCAAATACCAAATAAAATTCTCGAACAAAACTCATTAATACCAGTAAATGCAACCAATAAGTCGCTTAGCATGGATCAGAAGAACAAGAAGCTGCCGCAACAATCTCTGCTAAAATCATCTCTATCAAATTCACTTGTACCAATTGCTCCAAAACCTGCTATAGGCTCATTTCCCATTGTGCCCAGTTCAATAGCTTCTCAACAGCATCTTCTTGGTCAAAATAATCCCGCATCATCTGTAGTTCCAGTACTACCAACACTTTCCAATGCTCTGACCATTGCATCTCCAAGCACAGCCGGAAACTCAACATCATGGCTATGGAGCAATATAAATGATAGTAATAATCATTCAAATGGAAATCTTGTCAATAAGAACATTAATTTAACCGCATCATCCTCATCGGCATCTTCATCGAACTCATCTAGCCCATCTGTAGTTAAACAGCAGCAATCACAGGGTAATCCGGCCGCAATCATTCTTGATAATACTCTATTGTCAAAGATTCCTAAATCCTTGACTGTCATACCGCAACAAAAGAGTAAAGAACGATCTCGTGGTAATTCCGTAGACGACTTAACTAGTGCCTGATGATACTTTTTGACCAATTGCCTAATAAGACATCTTATGCTAAATTTTTACCTGATATTTTCGTACTGCCGAGCTCTTTCTAATTTACTACCATTGGATTTATTTTTATTTCAATGAAGACTGTAAGGTTCGGAAGAGAGGAACTTCGTTTGGTGATATTTACTAAGGTAAGTCTCCAGTAAATTATTTGTACATTTTTCGTGTGTTTTTTGAATCTCTCTGGTTAAAAATTGTCTGAATTCTCCATGAGCTATCTTCAATTGCCTAAAGACTTTAAAACTGGTTTTCAAAAAGTGAGGAAGTGTCAGCCTGGATTATGACTGTTTAGAAAATTGTTTTTACTTCTTTAACGAATGGTTGAAAATGTTCGCTTGTCTATACGAATTTCATTATATTCTTTGTCATCCGCTTGAGGTGGCTTAGTAGTTCAGGAAACATTTTTTGACCAGAGCATCGAATTCTATACTTCTGGCGCCAAACATAGGTGATCATTGTCTTGAGCACATCCAGACAAGTTTTGGTTGATACGTAAGGAAGTTGAGTGGTCTTGATCCTGATTAGATATTTCTCGTAATCTGTTGGCAGCAGAAAACAACCATGGGTCGCCGTCAGTGGGATTCGAACCTAGGACCTTCGGATCGGTAGGCCGACACGTTATCAGTTACTTGATCGACGACTTACTATTTATACTACTTAGCTTAATTCTACGAACTTTAGCCACTTATTTCTAGATATTTCCGTTATTTATTATCACCACAGCAAGTCACTACAGGTCTACAGTCTGCTTTGACTTGCTACGGCTGCATCTGACGTCCCGTCTCCCCCCCCCCCCCCTCCCTAAAAATTAACTTCAACCTGCTAATGTCAACGATCTTCTCTTTTCCTTTCGGTCAATGTTGTACACTATAGACCACATCGTTGATGCAAGTAAGGATCCTGTAGAATCCCTCCCACTGCAGTTGAAGCTTTGGTGATGTTCACTTTTGCCACTGTAGATTGAACAGCCAAACGAGGTTCTTTTTTGAATCTGCTAGAATTATCTATTGCTAGATGCCTAGAAATTCGTTCTTGCCAGTAGGTGGATTTCAGCCAGACGCTTCCGAAGCAGGGTTATTTATTCCACAGTGTATTCACAGTCGAATTTGTCTTTCATCCACAACTGTAGAGGGTATTTGTCCAGTTATGTTATGAATTACTGTTCGGTAAGCCAATAACTATATCGGGATGGAGATATCAAAATCGCATTCAGGCTCATCCACTACTTTCCTGAGATGTTCGATCCCTGTTCTATTAAATCGTGCAACCATCCCGTCAGATTATGGTTGAAGTAGTGTTGTCCACGTCTTTCTTATTCCAAGATATTCGGAAACTTTTTGGGATACTAGAGACTCAAACTTTCTTCGTTGATGAGGGACACAAAATCGGCGATCCAGTTTGTCACTAACTATTTTGCCATTATCTTTCTTTCTTGATTTCGGATCGGATATACTCTCAAATGTTGTATTGTTTCATCGCTCTGCTTGTGTTTTATGTGAGTTTCTTTGCTATGAGCACATTTACGCCACCAGTCCTCCACGTCCTCCTGCATATGTAACCAGTAATATCGTTCTCTTAATTTCTCCAAACTTTTATTGACGCCATGATATCCTCCCGTAGCACCATTATAAAATTCTTCGAACACATCTTTTATTTTGCTCCTGGAAACCAATACCTGCATTCGGCATACTGACTCGTTGGGTGCTTCCCATTTGTGCTTCAATATTCCAACTTCAACGCACAGCGCATTCCATTGTGCCCAAGTGCCTTACTCAATGTTGTACTTCTTTGTGAAACTACTTATCATTGGGGCCTTTTGTCGTTGTCTTTCAACGTCAAAATTGAAATTCTTCACGTACGAGCGCTAGTGATGACTAAATCAACCAACGCACACTTTTCTCGCGAATCTGACCCAAACGAGTTTTTTTTTTTAGGTAAGGGATGGCAGGGAAGGGTAATTTTTAATTTCACATTTTCCACTGAAATGATTTCCAACTCACGGATGCAAAACACCACACTACGTATAGAGTGGATATATATATATGGATTCTCATACAGCACATCGTCGTTTTCTAAGCAATCAAACCAATACTAACTGACTTCCTATTTCTATAAAAGTGAGTCGGGGAAAAATATGTAATATTTTGGATTCGCATCCTCAAGCCAGATTAAGAAAAGAAAATTGTTGATAAATTTGCGCTAGTTCCATTGAACTGAAAGAGGGGAAACGTTATGTCAAATCAACTTCCCCTCAAGCACTTTTTAGCACTGACAAGGTCTGTCTGTTTACTTCTGTGTAAGAAAGCGTGGGTAAAACCAAGTCAAAATGTTCTTCGGGTAGAGGGGATGAAAATGAGAAAGTTAACCAGACGGTTTTTGGGTAAATTGATTACAACTGAAGAACTGTCAAAAGTGCATTTCAGTGCAAACTTTAGTGCGTTTACAAGAAATCGTAAAAATAAAAAAAAAATGAATAAAAACAATTGACTGAAAAAGTTAATAGGTTGTTGCCTGTGTTTATTTAAATTGTTATTTATAAGCTATAACTTTTCAAATATCAGCTGTCAACCATAAAACAAGTCTGCGCGTGTGTAAAATTTGGGCAAAAGGGGAAATTACTCGACTGTCAAATTTCTTCAAGTCCAAAGTAAACCGACGCAGAGCGGACGAAAACTTTCAAGTTTGTGTAAACACTTTCGAGTAAACAGACATACCTACAATTTTCCGTGCTCTCAATGATGTTTTTTCAAATTGTCAATTGAAATGAATGGTCTGTTGACATTTCTCATATTTGGCACTAAAAAGTACCGACGTTCTAGTATTTCAGTGCAGTGACACCAAATGGCAATAAAAGGGCAGACCTAAATTTTCGTCTTCTCGTTGGGTTGTTCAAAACCCTTCTTTATTCCAATCTGTCCAGGGTACGATAGCCGTTCTTTGCACAATCACATGGTCGCATTTTCCTTTTAGACGGGAGCAGTATTTGCAGTGGCTTACATGGCGGTCGTGAGAGAGCATCCGCATTTCCATGAGATCTAACTATTCTATGTGTTATTTCAAAATCATACGATTGTAGTCTTTCGAGCCATCAACTTGTCCTTCAAGGCTTTTAAATTGCATTAACCACCTTACACTTTACAGTTGCATAATCTTCAGAAGGTTAATTTTTGTCCAAATCGGAATTTATGGAAGTACTTCGTTGAATCAACAATAGCCAACAGTTCTTTCCTCGTGACACAGTACTTTCTATCTTGATAAAGTTCTAGTACAGCAGAGTGGCCACTTTCTTTAAAACCGGGAAAAGTCAGGGAATTTAAGTAGTCGGGGAAATGTTAGGGAACTTTCATTGAAATCAGGGATTCACTTAAGAACAGACAATTGATATTCTAAGGACTGTGCGAGAAAAAAAACCGGAAACAGAAGAAAAAAATAATTCAGTCGTATAAAAAATATTTAATGTTTTTTCATTTTTTTAAGCTATAAACTGTATAGAATATTTTACACTAAATAATTTTAAAATTATTTGCTTTAAGTATAAAAATTTCTTACTTTACATTTAATGGCTTTTATAAGTTGTTGTACAGCTGTTTTGTCGATGGTTTCCGCAGCTTCATTCCACTTTTTCCTGAAATATTTGATTTTTTTTGCCACGCTTCCTTTCTTCTTAAGTTCTCGCTTGATTTGTGCCCAATAACGCTCGATGGGTCTTAGCATTGGCGTGTTTGGGAGGTCGCAGTCTTTGGAAACAACGTCAACACCATTTTTGTTTTTGAGAAATGAGAAGTGGTTAAATCTGGTCAAAAAATTAAGGATCCCACATGAGACTTATAAAAAGGTAAAAAATGCTTTTCCAGACACTCTTTAATGTATATATATATCACTATTAATCGTGGTATTTGAAATAAAGGTCTGTGTTTTTAAGCCGCACGAGCAAATCGCTTGCCATACCATATATTTCCCAGCAAATTTTTCTGTGCTAATTTCCTTAAATTTAGTTGAAACATTGCCTTTCATATCGGAAGTATAAAATGTTTGTCCAGGAACTGCTTAAAATTCGTTTTGCAATACATTTCGTCGTCCGTGTTAATGGACGTACCTATTTTGTTAGATAATTTTCATGTAATTTTCTTGCTCGTGTTTTAGCAACAATTTCTTGCTTTACAGTTCGCTTCGGGACCTTTTGGGCTACAAAGCTTTTTAATCCTGCATCACTTTTATATTTTTGAACTGTTGACGCCGAAACTCCAAACTTAACAGCCATGTCTCTCTTGGATGTTTCTTGAACTCCGTTAAAATGTCCTTTTTGAGTTCTGGGTATTTAGGACCTTTCGGGCATCCACAACCTGGTAACCGATTAACACTTAAACGTTCTTCGAATTTGTTTAACACTTCGTATACCGTAGATTTGGGTAGTTTTAATTTTTTAGCCACTTGATTCTTCGTAAGATTTTTATTTCGTTCGAAGAAGGACAAACTATTTTTTCTGTTATCTAACTGTTTCGAGCTCATTTTATTTTCTACTATCGTGATCGGATAATCGCGCACTTCAAACTTACTTGCACACTTGTGTAACTAACTTGTGCCATAGAGATTAAAATAATCCACTCCGTCTCTGGAATGCAGCAATGCAAAAACAAGACTCAAGTTTCCTCATTTCCCTTCAGGCCAAAACCATTCTAACGCATCAAAGGGTGTTCCCCTAGGCTTTGGTCACATCATATAAAAATAATAAAAAATATTCTTCATTTCGAGTAAGCCGAGTTCACTCAAAATAGTTATCGCATTCGAATTGACTCGAGTACGAGGGCACTTGCCTCTCAAGGAACCTTTACCGAATACAAGTTGAAATAAAATCACTCAATTTTCTCGAGTCGCTTTTCCACTTTGAAGTAGCTCATTGGACAAACTTTAAATCTAATTTTAAAAATATCTAATTGATAACTTTCTCTAAAAATTCAAAATTGCAACTATGTGCGCATTCGTTAAATGCTTTTGCTTGTTTAATTTCAGATATTTCGAATCCAAAGAATTTATTGTGAATGCTTGATAAGTCCGTTGGAGACGTCACTCTGGAAAGTAATCATCACGAATCCTAAACGGATCAGACTCTCTTGATTTGAAGATAATTTTTCTTGTTTTGTATAAACCTAAAGGTAAATTATGTACCACCAATTATTGTATATATTACTTCTAAGTATTTTTCCCGGGTATATAAGTTATAAGATATCTTTTACATTTATTTTTGTTAATATTTCGGTTTACTCTTTTTATTGATATTTCCGTGAGTAGTTTATTTAAGAGCAAGGTTTAAAAAACTAGTGATAAGTAAAAGCAAAAATATTAAATGTATATTATTACATAGACTCTTTACAAGAAATGTTTTTGTTTCATATTTTCTAAAGCTTCAATCTTCTCGTTGCTGCAGGAGAAGGCTACAAATTCTAATTAAGTATTAAAAATATTTAATGACATATTTCATTATCTAAAATTATATATATATATATACACAAAATGTAAATTAAGGTTTAATATTATTAGCTACTCAATAGTCCGATCATTATTGTTATTGGAAATGGGAAAGCAAGTTCAGTTTCCTTTTTCGCCTCAGTTATACACAGGGAAACTCTAAATTACGAGTATCATAAATGAGAAAACAAAATCTAAAATTATCGAATGCAAGTTAGTTGTATATAAAAACAAAAAACAGAAAAACATAAGGGTACACATCCGACCGAGATGTAATAAATATATTTTTGTATTAATAAATCAGATTTATTGAACGTTGGCAAACAATTCATGATAATGTTAAGTTGAACGTTGGAAGTTCACAATTTGAATTAAAATCAAGTTTTCTTATCCAAAGTTGAATGTAATTTATAAAGACTTTCCAACCCTAGAGAGATAAACAGATAGATAATTAAGCACGCAAAGCAAGGAAAAACAGAGTTTTGTTCATATCTGACGATTATTAATATTATTATCATTTTCATAGATATATTTTTCTAAACGAAGAATATGAAGAATTATATATAGAGACTTATTTAATTATACACTTATCATCTAGTTATTTAAATATAATAAAAAAATATATTTAAACTGTAATTCACACTTGTATAGAACGCCTAACCCACTTTCCCAGTAATCCAATATTTTCAGCAATCGCGAAACTCGATTTTCAAACATTTTTTTTTTGTAACGAAATTGAGTTGACCCCTCGTGGTCATTTGGAAAAAGTACTGCCGATCGTTTTCCATATTCTGGCATAAATGGCCAATTTCTGAAAAATCTGGGAAACCGGGAAATGTCTGGGATTTTTACAAGTCAAATGAATTTTGGTGGTGTATTTATACATATACATATGTAAAGAAAAAAAGACATCGGGCAAGCTTCGTATCGTGAATCTACTCGCACCTACCTAGGAAGTTTACTGATTTCTAAAAAAAAATGTGCTAATTAAAGACATCAGGAGAGTGGGAGATATAACATATCTAGCGGGAAAATATAAAAATTTTTGTAATTTAAAGAAATAATTCACTAGTGGACACTTAATTAAATAACCACATTACACTCGCGGTAATTGCAACAAGGTTTGATTTATAGAATTAACTCTTCTAACTCAGAAGGCGCACCTCTCAGGCAGAAGCTTAGAATCAATTGACCTATTCGCCAGAATATAACAATATATTGAGGCGAATGAGGCTCCCACACCAACATGCAAAAAAAGAGAACAAAAACATTAATAAACAAAGACTAAAACACGCACACACAACCATCAGGGGTGCACGCACCACAGAGAATGCTTCAGCAAATCCTTAATAAGAGTCAGGTCAAAAACAGGACACATATTCACGGCTCTACACATGCAATTTATATGAGGCTCATGCAAACCATAGTTAGACCGAGAGTGAACAACATGCAGTAGAGGAAATCTCCTCAAGCTATACGGGGTATGCCTATAAGGAACCATACCTGCGAGAGTGCAAAAATCTATGTTCGAGTTAAAAAGCTGTTCTTCCAACGATATTAAGCAACCGGAGGCGATCCACATAAGGAGGAAACCTGAGTGGATTATTCCACGGAAGGTCTCTTAGTGCGAACCTAACAAAGTTCCGTTGCACCGACTCAATCCGTCTAGAATGAACAGCATAAAAGGGAGACCAAAACCTGAGATGCATACTCGAGAATTGGTCTAACCAAATTAAAGAATAAGTGAATTACGGATCAGAAAACTCCCTTGACCAACGCTTTACATAACCCAGAACTGAATTACTCTTAGAAACAATGTATTTAATGTGCAGAGTGAAATCGAGTTTACGATCAAGCTTCAGACCAAGGTCAGTAACGGGCTGCACGCGACAGATTGTAGTTTCCGCAAAGGTATAATCAAAGACGAGTTGATTTTGGTTCCTAGAGAATGACACAACCTCACATTTATCCAAGTTAAGCTGCAGGTCATTAGATCCACACCAGTTCTTGAATGTATTTAAATCATCCTGAATGCAAGAAGAATCATAACTGTTTCTAACGCATGAGAAAATCTTCATATCATCTGATTAAGACTTTGGAGTGCTTAATCAGAGGGGCAATGTCGTCAATGGCAAGAATAAACAGCAGCGGACCAAGATGGCTTCCCTGCGGTACACCAGAAGAAGCCCTAACGACTCTGAATAAAGTATTACGGAAAGATACTCGGTATGTCCTATATTTTAAGTAAGAGTAGATCCAGTCGATTAATAAAGGCGGAAAACCCAACCTTTCAAGTTTAAGCATAATCACAGAGTGAGAGAGCTTATTAAATGCCTTGCTAAAGTCGGTGTAGACGCAGTCAGTCGGGAGTCCCAGCAAGGCAGAGATAAGGTGTGATGTAAATTCAAAGAGGTTAGTTGTTGTCGATCTACCAGGCAGAAAACCATGTTGATTAGATGAGATTAACCCCCTAACACTTCCCAACAAGCTGTGAATATATAACAGATTCGAACAACTTGGGTATGCAGGAAAGCTTCGCGATTAGCCTATAATTTGTTATTAAGTTTTTATGCCCCTTTTTATAAACAGGAATTATAAAGGAGCTCTTCCATAACCTAGAAAATCTACCGGCCTGAAGAGATTTGTTGAAGATGAGTTCCAGTGGAGTGAGTGAGGCGCCAGAACAGGATCTCAAGAATGCAGGTGTACCACCATCAGGGCCAAAAGAAATGTCTAGGTTAAATTACTTGATACCATCCTTGATAATATCACGAGATATAATAGGTAAAGCAATGGAGGCAGCGAGACGATCCTGGATATGACCAAACTCTTCCAGGGATGGTACAAAATTGCCAGATGTAAAGGCTCTCAAAAAACAATGCAAAGTTGACGGCTATATCAGGCGCGCTGGAACTACACCACATTGAAGATGAATAATTATCAGTTTTCTTCTTCATATTTACAAATTTAAAAAAGGTACGAGGATCATTATGCAAGTTATCACGAACAATATCATGGTATTCCCTGTATAAAGATAACGATAACGCTAAAAAGATGTCATGACAATAAACGAAATCACAATAAGCTGACGTGCTTCTACAGCGTAAGTAGGTTTTCCACAATCTATTTTTTTATTCTTAAGGCTCCGTAGTTCTGAGAATGACAAGATGATCCCGACCGTTTGAGCGGTACACACGAATAAAACAGATCAGAAATCCTATCATAAAACACGGAAACGCAATCATCGATATCGCAACATATACATACATAGATTGGCAGTGGCACTTTTAATATTCGCTACAGGGGATACCAAAACCTCACAATGAAATGATCCAAAGGATTAGAGCCCTGCAAACGGGCAGCCCATTTGTCCAAACCCGGTCCGAAAGTGTTTTCGGCTTTCATTACTTTGTCCGGCCCGGCCCGAAAAATCGAGAGGGATTTTACCCCATAACTCACGGCAATTTTCTTCTGTGCAAACGTATTTTCTACCTTCGGAGTGTTGCTACGAAAGGGGCTTTGATTGACGTTAAAAAACCGGTTCATAAGTGTTTTGCAGGGTTGAAAATTTGTATTCACCGGCTCAAGCAATACTAAATCAACCTGACACCAAAAATTTTTCGAACCCTAATGTTAGTTACGAAAATGGACAAAAGCAAATCAGAAAAAACTCGAGCAAAACCCCTACGATTAGTGATTGACACTCACAGATGACCCAATTGCTACCTCACTTCTCTCACCAAAAAAAAAACAGGTTTTCGTTTCTCATGGGGTAAAATCCCTCTCGTGTAATTCAGGACTTAGGAGTGATTGTGGGTGGTATGTGGGTGATGGTCCGGTGGGTGGGCGGGAGTTGTTGGGATGTAGGTGCGGAGTGGGTGAATGAAAAGAAGTCTAGTAATTATAAAAACGCCCACCTCACCTGTAATTTTATTACAAAGTGACTTGTGAGACGCATTGTGACTTAGTGAGACTGGTTAGTAGTCAATTTGGGTGGTGTGTGTGGTGACCCACCCATACATCCACCCACCCGCGAACCCACCACCCATCCATCCACATTCACTGCCCGTCTCACAAACTAGCACAATACTCTAAGTACGTTTTTATAACTTACAGACTTCTTTTTTTTCATTCACCCACTCACCTCCTACATTCCACCACCCACCTCGCGTCCACGACCTCTAGAAAGAGACACCTCGTAAGTAAGTTGTGCATGGCAATCGCTTTCTTATAATTACCAGACATATTCCTACACCTAGAAAAATCACACAAAAAAATTTCTTTGTAAACCAAAGTTGAACTTCGTTGGAAACTGGGCTTTTTGGGCTCCCCAGATACTTCGGGCTGCAGGTGGCCCGATTTTCACTTTTAAAGCCCGAGACCCGGCCCGGCGCGATTGATGTTTCGGGCAGCCCCTGCTCTTTGGTAAAGCGTTGGCGGGCCCGGCCCGTACAGGGCTCTACAACGGATGCATTTCATTAATTTTTAGTGAGGTCCTTTTTTATTTTTATTTTTTATTAATAAATTAATTTGAAAGTAATTATGGCATTTAAATAAATTAATTCGACAGCTAAAAATTTTCGACAGTTTTGAAACGACGTACACATAACGTCGAGTTGCCTGAACCAAAAACGACATTTGAAATGTCGTTTTTACTCGACGTCGACGCCGACTTGCGTGAACGTGGCCCCTGTTGTTCGCACAAAACAACCATAGGTCACCGTCAATGGGATTCGAACCTGAGACCTCCGAATTGGTAGGCGGACACGTTATCATTCCACCGACGACTTGCAGGAATCTGAAACAGGTAAATTTCGAGAGCAAGTTCATGCTGGAGGAGAAACTGTGACGTCAACAAAGTTTACGTTATTTCTTAAGCCCACGAATTGCAGAGAACACCAATTGCCCAATTTGAATTGAAGTACGTGCGAATGAATTGCCCGAAAAAGTGAATAAGGAACAACAGTGGTTCGATTATCTGATTGTTAGCTTCTCCGTAGATGGCAGCAATAGTTAGAGTCACTAAATTTTGGAAATTTCTTGAAAGTGTTGGTGTGAACATTTTTCGAAATTATTTGAACCATCCGGCGGCACGTAATCGAAGTGCAAGATATCTTGTTTGGCATATGCTGCCATCTATGAAGAATTCAACAAAATGCCAATAGTATAAAAGATTATTTACTAATATTTTTCTTTCCAACTAGATGGCGGTAACTGTTATATATTGACAGATCGTCTTCCAGTATTCACAGTTAAAAGCAAAGCAGAGCAGAAAACAGCAAAATTTTTGGAAATTTGGTAGCCCGCTCGTTGTCTTTAACTTGATTTATATGAAAACTCAAACAGAAAATGGATTGTTGCAAAATAGCCTCACTGAACACACATAAGATGAATCTAGAAAAAAGCTATCAGGTCTCATCAAATACGAATTCTGCGCCTTCTTGACTAGTTTGAGCTAAAGCAGATCGTTGAATCTGTGAGGGAGCTCTGGCTCGTATTGTCCAGGACCAGAAGATTGCGCACTTTTGTGGCCTTCGAAATGAAATATTGGAAAGATGCAGCACAAATTCTTTTAAACGGAAAGAACCCTTCATTCCCTATGCTACAGAATGGATACAATATTTCCAAGAGTAAGTAAAGTCTTCTTTGTAATTTATCACTCTTTGTTCATTCAAATATATTGGACAGTCCTCAAAAGTGGTCCCCGCTGCTATGCTAACACGTAATTTTCAGCGTTTAATTATTATTTAAATCTCGAACACATTTGAAGACAATTTAATTCTGCATCGATGTTTCCAATTTTCTAATTGAATTTGTTTTATTTTTAGGTTCGAATTAACTCCATCGTATACGGAAAGAAGCACACTTGCCTGCTGAGTCAACATTTGGGGCGCACTAGTCATCAACATTAAGAACTTTGCAACAAATGATCGACAAAGAAGTATATACCGGGACACCCAGTTGTTCTAGTGCAAATAGGCATTTAGTGTACATCGAATAGCTCAAATGTTTAGTGTTTTAAGTCCACACCAATTATTGTGTGATTGTAAATATTAATTTAAGCATTCCTTAGTGTTTAATAATTGCAAAGGCACTCATAGGTAGCAGTTAAGTTATATTGTTCAATTGTGTAATTGTGCAATCTATCCTTTATCAATTTTTCCCATTTAAGTGTAAATTTTTCTACTTTAGAATAACATAGGCATTATGAGTAACCTAATTGATTATATTATCTGTTGAATTTTATTAAAAAAATACTGTACAAAGTGAGTGACTTCTCATTTCAAACTATCAAACACATCACATCCGTTTATCCTTTACAATGTCCCTGTTGTCCTTATCTAAAATTGTTTTAACGCTTTAGGCTTATAGAGGAGTTCCTACAAAATACATCGCACAAAGATTTGGTTGGAAAAGGACTTTAATTGAAATGTATAAGCCATACAACGATTGATCCCTTTACGTGAATTTCAGGAACTTATCCTTCTTCAAATTAAAAGCTGACTTCACATCCTGGTGTAGAAAGTAAATTATAATAGGCTAAGAAAAAAAGTTGGTCAAAAACGGACCTTAATTGAAAAAAATAGACCATAAAACGATTTCTACTCCGTCCATGCCCGAATTTTCGTCCTTTTTCGTTTATTTCAGGACCTAATCCTTGTCCAAATTGGGATCTGACTTCAGATCCTGGTAGAGAAAACATCCTAGAATACAGTACAAAAAAAATCCGGTCGAAAAAGTCCTTAAAACACCGAAAATAAGAGCAAAAACGATTTTCCAAAAATCGAAAATTTGCTTGCTGCTGATTATGGTGGCCTGGTGCAGAGCTCAGTTTTGCTCGAAAAATGGTATGACACCCCGGAAAATTTTTCGTTTGAAAATCGTTTTTTGGCTTATTTTCCTTGTTTTAAGGACTTTTTCGACCGGATTTTTTTTGTATTGTATTCAAGGATGTTTTCTCTACCAGGATATGAAGTCACATCCCAATTTGGACAAGGATAAGGTCCTGAACTTAACGAAAATTTTAACATGTGCGGAGCAAAAAATCGTTTTATAGCTTCGCATTGCTTAAGTAAGGACCTTTTTTGGTAAATTTTTGTGTCATCATATTGAACAAGGATCAGTATAAGAAACCTACAAACCATTTCGAGAATATTTAAGGATACCCAATTTTGTCAGGAGGCAAATTTTCTGGTAGTGTTATCCTTGTCCAAATCAGGATCCTGGTAGAGGAGATATGCTAGAATAGATTACAAAAAAAATCCGGTCGAAAAAGTCCTTAAAACAAGGAAAATAAGCCAAAAAACGATTTTCAAACGAAAAATTTTCCGGGGTGTCATACCATTTTTCGAGCAAAACTGAGCTCTGTACCAGGCCACCATAATCAGCAGCAAGCAAATTTTCGATTTTTGGAAAATCGTTTTTACTCTTATTTTCGGTGTTTTAAGGACTTTTTTGACCGGATTTTTTTTGTACTGTATTCTAGGATGTTTTCTCTACCAGGATCTGAAGTCAGATCCAAATTTGGACAAGGATTAGGTCCTGAAATAAACGAAAAAGGACGAAAATTTGGGCATGGACGGAGTAGAAATCGATTTATGGTCTATTTTTCTTTATTAAGGTCCTTTTATGACCAAATTTTTTTTGTTAACTTATTCTAAAGTATTTTATCTATCAGGATATAGAGTTAGAATCTAATTTATGCAAGGACAAGATCCTAAAATTAACGAAAAATTATGAAAATTTGAAGATGAGCAGGAACAGGCGTACTTTCCTTAATTTAGGTCCTTTTTCGACCAAATTTTTTCTGTAGTATATTTTACCTTGTCGTCTCTACTAGGATATGTATTCAGGTCTCAATTCAGAAAAGGGTAGGGTTCTGAAATTAACAAAAATCGATGGAAATTTGGGCATGGACAAAGCGGAAATTGGTTTATTATCTATTTCTCTTAATGAGGATCCTTTTTCCTTTAATCGATGGAAAATCCGTGATCTGATATAAATAAAAATAATTGGGAATAAAAAAGGATTTTATGAAATGAAAGAATCCAAATGTTTTAAGCAATTATAATGAAAGCAATATTAACAGTATAATGTTCACAATAGGTACTCCTTTTAATGTCTTAATCTAATTCTAGATAATAAAACATAGTATTCATTGGAGAATATAATAATTTCTATCTTACGTAAGGCGTAAAATGATCGATATTCACAGTATGATTAACAAATTTACATTGCAAGATTATGAAAGCTTAGTTATGTATTTTAATTGAAGTGGAGTTGATCGAAAAGGTAGGATATTTTGCCTCCGTCTGCCGGATGATACCATTTTCCCCATCTCTTTCTTCTACCAGTTTTTCTCCACAAAGTTAGTGAGGATGCAGCATTTGGCAAGATTTTTCTATCGATCTCTTCTTTCCAGCTGTTTTTGTGAGGATGCAGGATTTCCAAAGAGAAAGCAATAATCCACAAATTCCTTTGCATCAATGATAGTAGCCTAAAATGATAAAAGCAGAATTAGTTCTATTGCGCTACACAATAAAAAAATAAAAATTTATACAGTTTGTTAGTAATATCGGTGTATACTCGACAAGCTCAATGGAGGACTTTTCAGAAGCATCCTACGACGGAGAATGCAGGGAATCGGCAAAATCCAAAAGGATGATAAAGATCGCGAAAAACGAATCTTGGGAGAAATTCGCAAACCCTATCGATCCTTCTATCAACTTTGCCGAGGCATGGACAAAGGTCAAATCTTTCTACACCTTCTATAATTTCGAACCTTGAGTTCAACGGCCGAATTACTCACGACACCTTGCAAATTGCCAATGAACTAGCGTTTTCATGGTTACAATATGCTTCAGACAGCAACTTTTCACCTACGGTCATTTCCCAAAAGCGGAACTTCAATATAAGTGGCATATCATCCGTTCCTGACCCAAAGAAAATCCTATCATATCCAGTTACCTTTCAAGAACTAAGTAATACAATTGGCAATTGTAAAGGTAGCGCCCCTACCTACGGCACGATTAAAAATGTCGATTTGCAACTCCAGCATATAATCCGTATCCTGAGCAAAGGGTTTTATCCTAGCTCATGGAAGTTGGCTATACAGATTCCACTAATGAAAAAGTAAAACTCAATATCAATTACTCCAAACGATCTACGCCCGATTTCGCTGCTGCCCTGCATATCGAGACTTCTCGAAAAGATTCTGGGGACAAGACTGGGACAACTGCTGAAGGGTGAACTATCCTAGAGATAGCAAGGATTCAGAAAGCGACGAGGAACAATCGCACTCCTTCTGGAAGTAGAAGCGAACGCCTGACAGGCATTATCTCAACACAGATAATTACATGTTTTGACCTTAGATCTGGAGAAGGCCTACGATAGGGTTTGCAGCCACGTCAGAAATCTTCAAAAACTGCGTTACGTAATACTTGAACGGCCCCTAAGCTACGAGCCTTTGTCAATCGTTGTCTCCGGAGTATCCTTAACATCCATTGGCCGGAGATTATTACCAACGAAGACCTACACTGACTTGCAGGCCAAGACGGGATCTACACCTGTGTTCGCAGGCGAAAGTGGCAATGGAATCCCCAGAAGGTATCCAGCTCAACAAATCCTGGCAACAATTGAAGGCGTTGGCGCAGAACCGGACCAGGTGGACAGTGGTGTAATAGACGCCCAAGGGGTTAAAGAAACCACAGCGAGAGGCATTCGCTGCAGATTTTTACTGGAAACCCGTTAGTAACAAGTATGCTTCGAACAATCATCGAACAGACACTCAAAATAATATCAAAATGAAAGGAACTGTTTATTTTAAGAATAGTGAGAATAGTCAAGATCTTACCTATTATTAAGAGTCCTCTCTCCGAACCATGATATTTGTGCTGTAACCCGCAATGATCTTTTTGTCTTAATCTGCTGTCACAAGAAAATAACCATGGGTCGCGGCTGATGGAATCTCAATGTGGGACCTCCGGGATGGAAAGCTGACACGTCGTCATTTACTCCAGTGACGACTTATTATTTAGAGTTGCAGAAGATAATTTATGTATAATGCTTCACAAGTTATAAATTGATTACTCCTTCCTTTGATGTGATTCGTTTTGATCCTCATTCCAATAATTTAAATTTGTACATTATCACTCGCAACAAACGTTGCTATTATCAAGTGGGGTCCAGTTTCATTCCCTAAAATTATAGAACAAAATTAGTATCCATGAAATAATTTATTGTAGCAATTGCTAAAAGTAAAAGTTTGCAAATATTAAGCATAATTTAAAAGGTATTTTGAATAAATAATTGAACTAAATATTACCTAAGGCATACATTCCGAGTTCCCGTTGAAATTAAATTTGAAAATCAAATTAAACCTGCAACTTTTCCTGTAAAAGAAAATATTAATAGGAAGAGAATTAATAATAATTAAACTCCCTTAATTTAGCATCCAATTTTTTTCTTCAAATATACGTCTGTTCCTTATCTAATTATTGGGACAACTCATTCGCACGCATGTGTACCAACTCACCCACTTTCTGTTCCCTACAGTCAACCTGTTTTCCGATCCAACCGCGTATGCAGCATTTTTTGTTACGAAACCAAACAAAAGTGGTATAATTGGAGAGTTCGTCTTGAAAGGTTTCATTAATTGCATACTACATATGCTTACGCTAGAACTCTCAAGTACTTCTTCTGTAAAGTTACCTAAAATAAAACGTTTCTATGTCATACGCCCCATGATATTTGAGTCATGGTATCTCCTAAAGGTTTCCGTTTAGTTTTTCAGTAGTTTCATTTTCGGTGTGGACGACGTAAAAAAATACTTTTTTTTATTATCAAAAAATAATTTAATTTTGCAGCAAATTTTTAAATATTACATAATGGAAATATTTTTTATAACGCTTCGAAAATAAGACGAAAACTCATGGAATGTACAATTTCGTCGTAGACTAAAAACTATACTTTGCACAGTAAAATATAAGTAAAAAATTGCATCGAGGAGTTAAGTTATGACTTAAATTATGAAACACTCTCTTAAAGGACTAGAGTTGTTAATTATATAGAAAAACTAAATTTAATTTTTGGAATGCGTTCAAGTAATTTACAAAATTATTTTCAATAAAATTATATCAATTTTTATACCATGCGTTGTAGTTGAAAATTACAAGACTGTGTACATTGGATGAAAGAACAATTGTTTGCAGCTTCATCCTTTGAGTAGATTATACAACTGAAACAAGGATGCACAATTTAAATCCTGCCAATGGGTAATATCAACTGTAGACTAATTAATAAAGCTTTATTGAAGGATTTGATAAATGAATAATTAATTTTGTAACTATAGTTCTCTGTCTAATTCAAATTATATGTCAACAATAACTCATTTGGTAGAAAACAAGCTGCGCATCCCTTACCTAAAGTCCACTTTAGACAATTAAATCACTTTTCGCTAAATCTAATAGAAAGTATTATTTTGAATAACGACACCGTTCGAACTCGAGCAAAATAAGAAAAAAAGCAGCAGCCCCAAAGGGTTAGCTTTTCTTTAGCTTTTTGATGTTCGTAAAATCGAGTACTACAGGATGTTTCAGATCTGACGTCCCAAAATGAGTGGCGTGATAAAATTACCTAGCTAAAGAAGAAATTGTATGGCGGTAGGGGGTGAGGGCTCAACCGTCACACAACTGTTTATCACAGTTGAAAAACAAATCAATAAGTAGATGGTAGAATTTACATTTGAGGGATACGCGGATATTATTTACATTTATGGTGTAGTAGACGAAGACCCAAAGAGAGGTATTTACACGGGCTTTCCGACGGTTAAGAGAAATAGGAAGTGTAACTTCACACGACATAGAGACACGACCCGATATTTCGGACGTCGAGCAGCAAATAAACACCATCGTGAAGCAAGACCCTGAGACTAGCACGAGACAAGTCGCAAGACGATTAGGAGTCTCTTCATCTAAGGTTTGGAGGGTTATTCATTGAGAGGCAGTGCGTTTATAGACCGAATTCTGTGGACGGATAAATCTCAATTCACAGGACAAAAGTGACCTCATTCCAGCAGAAATTCAGTGTAAATGTTTAGGCCGGTATGATCGGCAATCATTTGTTGGACCATTCATTTTGCCCCAAGTGCTCAAGAGTCAAATTTATGCGGACATTTTGGACAATACACTGCCGGATCTAATAGAGGACATCCCTGTGCATAATCGAACGGACATGTTTTATCAACACGACGGAGTACTAGCGCATATGGCTAACATTGTGAAGGTAATACTAAGTGAAAAATTTCCTAACCGCTGGATTGGACGTGATGCACCGATTCCTTGGCCTTCTAATCTCCAGACTCTTTCTTATGGGGAACAATGAAGGACGAAGTTTATTCAAACCCTGTTAACATTAGGGAGGATTTATTTAGCAGAATTGGGAATGCAGTGACGAAAATACGGGAGGCTGGCTGCAAGACACCTTAGACAGGGATTTAGGAAAATTTTTTGGGAAAATGCTGAATTTTAGGTAATCGCAAACCATTTTTTCACTTTTGGAATTGACTGCACCTGCAATGGTAGTGTGATTGTCCCGCCTGGGCCTCCGTTAGCATACACTTTTTTTGTCTCGAAAAGCTATTTAAAGAAAAATTTGCACACAATTTTTTGCTGCAAGTTGTTTTCAGAATGGTTCAAGATTATTTGCTACAAGTTATTGCAGCACTGTGTACACTCAACTTAAAACTTTGCGAAATTTTTTAAGAACGTTTTTCGTTGAGAATTAAGCAGTGTAAAAATTTCGTGCCAACAGATAATATGTGCCACTGCAATCGTCGTAGCCGCTTTGATAAAGAAAAGTGAGTTAGCGGAAAATATGAGTTAGGGAATGGATAGTTCGTAGACAGGAGTTATGATTTCGTCGACGCCTGTTTGAAGAATTAAAGAAGTGAGAATCCTACGAAACTTTGAAATTGTATGCTTATGTCGCAAAAAGACTTTGAAGTTCTTTTAAATTTAGTAGCAGAAAAAAAGGGGAAAATGATACTAAGTTAAGAACTTCTATTCCAGCAAGTGAACGACTTTTTTTGACATTTCATTTTCTAACTACAGGTAAATTTAGCTTGGGAAATAATTTAATTTTGCGCAAATGTTCCTTTAAGTGCAGACACAAGCCCAATATTTGCAGCAATAGCTTGCGCAAATTTCTTTTCAAGTGTGCAAAGGTCATTATTTCCAACTCACTTCGAATGCCGCAATAAAAACTTGCGCAATCAAAGTTTTGAACCAATTTGCACAATTTTGTTTTCAAGTATACAGAGGCCTTAACAGTTGGCGCTTCGGGCTACGTACATATTGTTAATTTGGACATTATAAGTAAAATTTTAACATAACCGTAAATTTGTTCGCTGGTATGCAATCCTTATTGAATTATAGTTATTCATCATCTTTTTTATAGTCTATGATGGAATGTTAAAATGATGTTTCTCTTGCCCTTTTTTAGTTTGTGGCTTTTGTAAACAATTCCAAAGTTAATCAATTATTTGTGGGGCATATTACTATACGAATGTACCCCTCCCCATTACTAATTCTGCAGAAACATACCTACTATTTATTATATAATTTTTTAACACTACGACAGAAAGATCTCTCCGGAATATGACACGTTGAGTACGGCCCGACACATAAGAGGAAATCCAGTCAACGAAGTCGGAAGGAAAACCGAGGAGAGACAATTTGTAAGTCAGAATTCTGTGATCGATCCTATCGAAAGCCTTACTAAAATCCGTAAACGCACAATCGACCTGTTGACGTGATTTGATAGTCGATAGAGAGTAGTTAAGGAATTCGAGAAGGTTTTGATCATCGATTTGTCTTTAACGAAACCATGTTGGAAAGAACTTATAAAAGGCCCACAGTGAAATCGCAGTATATCAATGACAAAAAAAATCTTCGCGACAAGACACAGGTTAGCAATCGGTCAATAATTAGAAACATGGGACTTGTTGCCCTTCTTGTGAAGAGGAATTATCAAAGAATTCTTCGAGAGCTCAGGAAACCGGCCAGAGCGCAAGGAGACGTTGAACGAAGGACACAAACAAGAGACGACTGGCCTTTCTTTAGGATTGAAGCAAAAATACCATCAGGACCACCAGAGTAGCCGTCCGAAAGATTAGACAAATGTTCGACAACAGAGGTATTATCAAATACCAAGTCCAATGGATTTAAGGGAAGTAGGCAGGAGTAGCATCAAATGGGTGAAGTCAGAACAAGAAATATCACAACTAAAATCACAGAAGGTAGTTCGGAATAAATCCGCTAAGAAATTAGCAATTTCATGGAAATGTTGGAAAAAATATTCGGATTATAAAATAAATAAAAAATAAATAAAAAGTTTCATAACGCTACGTAAATAATGCAAATAAATATTTCTTGCTTGTATGTAATGTATCCCACACCATGTACAATGGTGCACAACGTGGGAGGGGGCACTTTCGTACAATTTCCATCAAAAATTCAATACTCTACTGGCTTAGATGTTTTTATAAAATTTAAATCACATATTTGAAGATAGATGTACTAACTTCTAATAATCCCTTAATTTTTTTAATGAGTCGTTCGTTTTTAGGGTTCCGTAGTCAGCAACGAACCCCCTTATAATTTCGCCATGTCCGTCTGTCTGTCTGTCTGTCCGCGGCTTAGCTCAGAGACTCTTAGTACTAGAAAGCTGTAATTTGGCATGGGTATACATATTAATCACGCCGACAAAGTGGTAAAATAAAATCTTGAAAAAAACATTTTTAGGGTACCTCTACTACACGTAAAGAGGGGATGAATGTATTTTTCTCGTCTAGCCCATGGTGTGGGGTGCACCGATTCAGGGATCCATTTGCAAAATATTAAGCTTTAAAGTGCTAATTTTTGGAGTCAAGTGTCTTCCCTCCTCCTGCCAGGTAATGACTGTTTTTGGATATGTGAAAAAATTCACGGCAATAGTATATATAACGAAGTTGAAAGGACTATTACAGCTAAGTAGGCTTTACAAGTTAACGAGTAATAGTCGACCAACTTGTAAAATGTACTTGGAGAAGTAAAAAGGACAACTTCGTACAAATTCCATAGATGAAGTTGCGTAGAACAGGTAGTAAATATAAGTTTATGAACCATGTAAAAGTATGGAAAAATAAAGTCGTAACATCCTTAATAAAAATAATTCCTAAATTAATAACAACCGTGAACTCAATTAATATGTTCAAACAAAAAGCCATCTTCTAAGTCCGCATAGGGAACCCTACACTGCACGTTTCTCGACACGCACTTGGCCGGTTTTTTTTTATAAACGGATTGCAAAACTGTTACGAAGCTGCCTCACTTTACCCTGTCAATTAGATTAAAATCGCTAAGGCATCCAGCAGCTAAAGAGAAGCTTGTGTTGAGGAAAGTCAAAGAAATTTAAGAAATCTCCCTCAATGGCGTTTCTGGTGAAAGTAAACCAGAGACACCATTTAGAGAGATTTTAATTTTCTTATTTTGCTCGAGCTCGAACGGTTTCGTTATTTAAAAAATTCATGAAGTTACGTAAATTTGCGCAAATTGATTTAATTGTTAAAGAAACACTTAGAGAAACTAGTGTGATCTTAAAAATACATAGCCTTGCGAAACCATTTGGACAATGATGTCACCAAAAAATGTTTTTCATTTCAATAAAAAAGGAAACATAATGCGAATTTACAGCTTTTAGTCTGGATTGTTATACAATAACAAATTCGATTCTCTTTATATGTAAATGTAATTTGCTAATTAAAAAATTAACAGTAAAGCTCATTCCTCTTAAAAATGGCAACGAAGACAAATCTTCATTTCAGTTCTTATTCAAAAATCAATTAAATAAAAATTATTTTCATCATCTTCCTATGTCTAGGGGTTGTCTAACTAAAGTCAATGCTAAGCTAAATTTGGTTATAAATCTAAGGATAGAAAATTTGTTTAATTTTTAACATCTACGCTAAGGCGATTGATTGATTATTGGCGTTTTTACGGTTTCACAAATAACTTGATTTCACACTAAATGCGATTAATACTCCTATTTATATGGTGAATATTGCCATTTTTAGTCACTAAGAACTGCTTAAGTAATTTCAGGCCTATTTTAATTGTAATGCAAAAATTGTACAGTGCCTATATACAGTAAAAATTACAAAAAAAATTTATTATCATATTGCGCTTTGCTACAGTTTGCTGTTAAGTGTACGCATTTGTTGAGGAATTAAATTTTTTGTTTAGTACAATTTTTTTTACAAAATGGTTGCAATTAACTCTTAACGTAAGAACGTCTTTGCTTACCTAACTATTTTCTTTCTACGAGTATGAAATTTCACATCATTGCAGATTCCTATTATAGGAAAGCACGAAATCATATCAATTCTTTAGCTGCAGTCGTAGATATGAACAGATCTATAATAGCACTAAATACTTTTAAATGCATTCAATTTTGAGCTCACTTCACTTCATAATCGTGGCCATACCTTTTATCAATTGTTCAATGTTGTAAAATAATAATATTAGCACTTATCATGTAAAAATATACATTCTAATGTAGTCACCAAACTCGATCTATTCGGCGCATACAGTAATCTTTTAATTTAAAGTAATGTTAATAAATAAGGAAGGCAAAGTGGGTTTGTTATTTACACTATTTTGGTTACAGCTATTAATTTTTCCAGTTATGTTCAACACGAAAGATTAACATAGAGCACTGAATTGTTGCATAAAACTAGACTCAAGCACCTAAAATTTATGTTAACAGGTCCTAATCGTACGTTATAGTACCCTTTGACCGTGGCGGGTATCATAAGTAGAGCTCAAATAGAATTGCAAACTCTATCACACAAAATGTTCAGCTTTATTTTCCAATCCAGGACAGGAATTCGAACGAAACCTACACGGGACTCAAGAAAGACAATTGAACAAACACGCAAGTGAAGAACAGAATTGGGACAGAAATTAAAGACGTTAGCGCAGAACCGCATCAGTGAAGTATACTTCCTTTGCCCCCCAAAGGGTTAAAGGAAATAAAGAGAGATCAGGTCCTTTACAGAATAATGTGCTGAATTTTCGCCAATTCGAGTCCTATTGAAAGAGTCCATGTTGTGAACGAAAAGACATAATTCCGGTGGCTACTAAAGATTATAAGTTTTGCGTCAGCAAAGAAGCAAGTCAGTGACACAGTCGGGTCAGAGTTCTGACTCATTTCTGTCGTCGCCTATGGAGTATGACAAACTCTACTCATTCACTTCACTGACTCAGTCGGAGTCCATTCGTAAGCATACTGCAAGCAGACGCACAGCGTACCGGACCAAAACACCACGAACGCGAACGCCGTTATTTTTTAATATAATTTATACCCGGTGCTGAGCTGGGCATGGAGTGCGGTGGATAGACTGACTACGAACAAGAACTGGGACTGTGCACCGTACTTACTTGAACTGTTGGTTGCCAGTTAGGGAATCTAAGCGGAACTAATTCCGTTATCAGACGTGTCGAAAGAAAGAATGAATCCAAGTGAACGAGTCTTTCGAAACGAATCCTTTAAGTGACTTGCATTCAGCGGTTCAAGGCACTTAAAAGGGTCATTTTGCCCATCTCTAGGGTAAAGGGACACGTAGAAATTGAAGGAAATGAGAAGGCAGATGGTCTCGCTAATCGACGAGCTGACTCGAACTTACAAGGCCCAGAGCCGTATGGTGCTTAGGAAGAGGCAAGGTGAATGGTATGGGTCTCTCAGAGCCTTTCGAAGATGACCATATCCTACAAAAAAAAATCTAGGACTAGAAATAATCTACAGAGCAATCAGATTAGAGCTTTACAAATCTGGAATTCGCTAGTGTTTTTGCCAATATCAGAAAAAGTAAGCTTTTTAAATTTTGGCACAAATGCATTGAAAGTTAACGACTAATCTTGCAAGTTTTGGACATAAAATAATTAATTCCCAGTTAATTATTTGTAAGAACTTCGTGGTTTCTTTATATTCGTGATTCGTTTGTCATTTTCTTAGATATTATCCCAATCTAAAGCACAAATTTTATTAAAGGTTTTCGATAAAACCTTCTGCTCTGTGACTAACTGGAACAATTACTTTCATTATAACCATAACTTATAAATATATTTTCATCAATTCTCTTAAAGAAAGCAATTGTTAATAAATAATACTAAAAAAATAACTACTAAGCCACTTTTTACAATTCATATTCATAGTGTGCAGATCGAGATCGTCTACCATGCCAGCGCATGGGATACTCCTCTAACTGCTAGGAAGCCATATCGCTGGTGTGCCTTCTTGATGTTTTTCTGTTTGTAGTTTGAAGCAGTGGTATTGTTGGATCTAAGCTTTGCATTTGTGCGGGAATATCAAGCAACGATTCAGGGCTAAATCTCACTCTACTTTGTTGTGACGATATTGAACTTTCTTTAGCACTTAAATACGAGCTATCATCACTCGTAAGAGAATCTGGAGGTGTTGGATTTGTTGGTGTTCCACCACCGGAATTTCCGGTACCATTTTTTTGATTGGAATACTTCTTTAAACTTGACCGTAATTTATTGCCTGCTGGGGTCCCTCCATGATCAAAAGGTATACTTGACGGCCGATCTATTATTGTTGTGTCATGACAATTGTTCATTATTAGCACAGGTGAAGTATTAACGCTAGCATAATTGTTTGATGAGACACTTCTATGATTATAGAAGCTCAAATTTTCATATTCCCGCATTCTATTTAGACCAGGTGATTGCACGGTGCTGACATATGATGGTGGACCATACCCATCACGTTGATCGGAACTTATGTTTAAATTACTAAAGTCATATAAGGAAGATAGTTCATCTGAATCAAGTCGAAACCCTTGGTTTATGTTTGAATTCGTAGATATATTTGAGAGAGTTCGCCGATGTCCAGCGGAGATTCCCATTTGAGGCACTCTTGGAGCTCTGGCAGCTTCATAGGTATAGTCATGATAATTTGGGTGATCATATGAATAGTCAGGATATGACTTGCAGTCACGTTCATATGCTAAATTTACCTCTGGCCGATAAGGAAAGTAATTTGAACCTTAAAAATGAAAAACATATTTTTAATTGAATCTTAGGTAGCTTGATGTAAAACGACTTACCGAAATAGCCACCTCTATGTGCGCTGAAACCATCATTTGGTACGCTAGGGTATTTATTTAAGTAGTCTCCAGGTACATAAATTGGGGCACGATTGTCCATTCTAGGCTGCTCCTTTTCCGGAAAATCTAAATTATCCGTAAAAGACGAAGCGCTCGCCTTGCGGCGAGGTGAAGGCGTAGGAGGTTGCGTACTTCCTCCTAAAGATGATGAAAGACCTGATGTATTTGTTGTGAAATTGGAACCTAAACCGCTTGTCGTCGAAAGTGTTGACTGAAGGTAGTGTTGAGGTGAATCCGTATGCCGCATCGGTCTATCATCTGGTACTAGTGACATAGATGTAAGTAGAGCTCTGAAAAAATGTAAAATAAGAACTCGAATAAGGTTTTCTTTAATCTTACCTATTGTGTCTTGCGGGCCCATGATAGGTGTTTCGTCCAAATTTCCTATCATCCGATCCGGAAAACTCGGTTTCTATGGGATTTATTGTGGTTTCATTAAATACTGATGAAGGATGTAGAACAGGATGAACTGGTGACACATTGGACATTCGAACATCATAGCCAGCAGCAACGCCAGCTAAAAGTGCCGCCATATTGTAGAGAAGAATTTCAATTACTGATACTCTAGGTTTTCGCATTGAGTCGCCTGAATATAGAGTCGGCATAGGAATATTCGGTGTATAACGATTAAGCAGGAGAAGATTTGGTGAAACAAGTGGAACCTGTGGTGCTAGTGCTATTGGTGGACACCATTCGTCCTGGCTTCCATACCCTTTTTAATTTCCGAATGTATCAAAGATGAAAAGAAAATTCGAAAATGAAATCACTTTTCACGGGGGGCGAATTTATTTTTAATGTTAAGTCTTTGAAATTTTCGAAATAATATTGATTGACGTTTATAGGCTACGTGGAATAACTATAAAAAATGTATATAAATTATAAGCAAGTGGTTGTATGTTTTTATAATTGAGTACATAGTTTGAATTAAATTAGAAACTGAAGTTATAAAATATGAAAAACGGTTTTAGATGAAAATGTGCTGTCAACAAAAAGTAATTATACAGCAACAAATGTCTACAATGGAAAAATACTCAAGAGATAGAGAATACTATTGCTGCCTTTCTTGATGACAAGTTCACGCTTTGCGAATAAAAAGAATTTATTTTGTGTTTAAGTCTATAAATTAAGTTACTGAACATTTTTCCTATCGTGTATTATATGGTGTAAAACTAATTCCTTGATTACTGACATTTCGGATTTGGGGAGAATTCTCTCTGATTTCTTTAACGCCCTGTGGGGCAAAGGGCATCTACTACACCGACTCTCCACCTGGTTCGGTTCTACGCCAATGCCTTCAGCTATTGCCGCGACTTGCTGCAATTTTTGTTTGCCTGCAATCATCTTAATTCTTAGACTCAGAGGATTCCACCCTGAGGCGTTCTTCTGCACACATTTCTGTTTAACTCAGTAAAAGATTCAAAGATCGTTTTCATATGGACGTTGTTAAAGGCCCCTTCTGTATCTATGAAGGTTACCGCAGTGAATTATCGTAAAGAGCTGTCTTTACGGATCTTTCCTTGCAATTAATATGTTGGAACTTAGACATTACTGCCCAGTTCAGTCCAGGAGCAAGATGGTAAGACTAAATTGTCTAAACTCTTGTAAGATTTTTGCCTAAACCTTAACCCGGTGCAAGATTACTGTGCGTAATTTATTGCAATACTGCCCCTAAAAATCACTTTCGCAGCATAATATATATATATATATGGTTCTGTACAGACCAAAGCTTCTTAAGCGGTATGATAATAGATTCGACCTTTCTCCATTAGAAAGTATCAAAAATTCCAAGTGGAAAAAAGTCATGCTTTCTTCAGGTCAGGAGAACTAAAGAAGAAACTAGAAAAACAAATTGGTTCCTGTGTTCATTGAAATTGTGTTTACTACCAACTACCAATTCTGCTGCGCAAATCTGCATTGAAATGTAGAGAGGCAGCATTATAAGAAAAAGAAAAAAGCCAGAACCCGGCCTTGTAAAATAACTTGTGTTGCTGAATAAAATGGAAACATTTATGCCAGCCACAGAACTTTAAAAGGAGTTGAATATTGCTGCCAGTGTGGAAACTGTTCGCAGACGATTGATTGTGGGAGAACAATTTTAAAACATACAACTAAAAAAAAAGTGCGTCTGCTGCGTGGTACGCATGTCAGAAAGCGTTTAAACACAGCCTACTCTAGATAAAAGCCCAAAAGCTGACACGAACAGCTGAGCATTGGTGGTGTAAACAATCCGAAACTGGCTACAGTAAAGAATAGGAAAAGGTTGGGGAATTCTACTTTTTCGTAGAATTTGTCGCAGTATTTTTCAAGTCTCAACTTGGAATTTACTTGACGTGAACCCACAAATTTTTTGAATATGTGGTCACGATAACAAATATGTCAATTACAATTTTCATGTCATAATATGGACTTTTTTACAGGGCATTGAGCCTATTTGTTGGATTAAAATAAAAATGGACCAGAATGTTAACGGTATAAATATTGGAGGAGGTGATGCTTCCTTATGCATCTGAGGATACGCCACTACTTTAGATCTTGCAACAAGAAAATTACCCGAAGCGCAAAAATGGATAAAAAGCATAAACTTGAAGAAATCACTTCGACAGTCCAGTTTGAATCCAATTGAAAATTTTTGACCTGTGGTGAAGGAAGAGATGTCCTCCGTCCACCACGACGATGATATTTGACAACCACGAGTTCATGAGTCGTACAAACGCTTTCAGGAAGGCCGAGAAGACGTCGAAGACGACTCGAAATGTGGGCGTCCTAGAACATCAATCAATGATGAAAACATAGAAAAAGTTTAAGAGCCTGTGCTTGCTAATCGCAGAATCACCCTTAGAGAGGTTGCTGAAGAAATAGGAATACAATACGCCTTATGCGAAGCAATGTTTACAAATGTTTTGCACACGAAACGAGTGGCCTCAAACTTTTCAATTTTCAAAAAAACAACATCGCGTTACCATCGCTGAACAAATGCATGCTGATGTCGCTGACGACCCAGCTTGCTTAACCGCGTCACAACTGGTGACAAAACGTTGGTGTATGGGTACGACGTCGGAACGAAGGTTCAATCGTCTCAATGGAAGTTTTCTGAGGCGCCCAGACCAAAAAAACACGTCAAGTCTGAACAAATGTGCAAAAATTAAAAATTATCGTTACTTTTTGATCATACCTCGTATGTATGAGATTTTGTTCCAAAAAGGAATATTTTCTATATACACAGTGGAATTATTTTAGAGCAAACTTCTCTATAACGAAATCTGCGCTATGACAAACAAGACATTATGACAAAAGCGAATTCGTTATAAAGAATTTCCACTGTATTCTATGAGTTATAGCAATAGGTTTTTGTTTAGTTATACTTGCGTGCTTTTAGAAATTATAAAAAAATAATAATAATTAAAAGCATTTGATAGTCATGTCATTCTCTATATGTTACCAAACAAACATTGGAATTAAACGCAAATTAAAACATAACAAGATTCATATACCACGCCCATCCTTAAATAATTTTCTATTTTTTAATAAATTAAATTTATAAATATAAACAAATAAATATTTAACAAATAATTTTTATTTATTTAAAAAAGAGATTAAGTTAAAAAAAAAATTATAAATACAATTTATTTAACGATTACAATCATCTGGATTTTTAGTGATTATCTTCACTAAAAAATAGAAATATCGATATTATACCGTCACCAGTCTAATGTTGGAAAACTAAAGGATTTGTTTTTAAAACAATTTTAATACACTAGTAAATTTGTAGCAAAATTTTCAAAGCGGTTTATTTTAAAATCAGCTTGAATTACGTTTGGTCTACAATGAATACATGAATGGCCATCACCAAAAAAAAAAAATAGTTTAACTATGGCATTCGAGTGGTATGATATTCAAATTTTAGATATTGTTCAGTTTCTATAATGAATGCCTAAATGGAATTTGTTTATCCACGTAAAATTGCGTAAGGTATTGGGACTGGACATTAACAAAATTTTGGTATTCTTTTCCCTGATTATGAAATAAATTGAATAACTTGCCAGCTAAAAATAAGCTATAGAGAAAAATATTATCTTTGTGCGATATGAGAAATAAAATTTCAGTCTTTTTTCATTGTACATAAGAATGTGGGGCACCAAAATGTTACTCTTTTCCTTAAGAGAATCGTTCCCCTGTTATTGGAATTTTTTAGTGAACAGTTTTTTTTTGTACAGTAGTGTGCAAAACATTTTGGACTAGACATACATAGCTCTATTCATCATCCCTTGGATTTAAATATTTTGAGTGTGTGAAATTGGTTTAAGACTATTTAATATTACATTTAGGACGTAATAATTCCATTTATTTTAAAGGATTCCTATTTATTTTCAACAAAGTAGCAAAACAAGCAAAATTCATTTGTGCAAAACAATTTGGACTCTTACTTTGTATTTTTAATGTTCTCAAATAACGATTGTTTTGTCGGTTGATGCAAACGTTTTGCAGTTTGCTATCAGAATATGACATATTTGAGCGTATTCATTTGTTATTTTCATTAAACTGCTATTCTCGTCGTAATTTTCTACAAGGGAAGACAATGGCTCGCGTTAAGTACAATTGTGCAGTTCGGTTAAGAATTTTAGCAGATTTTCAAAATGGAATGAGAAATATGTCTATTAAGTATGATATTCCAAAGCAAACTATTTCGTATATTTTAAAAGTTTGTAAAGGGAAAAATAGTGTTGAAATATCATATAAAGGAGGTAGAACTAAAAAATGACGCCCCGAATGACAAAAAGATAAATCGATTAAAAAAACAGAAACCTTTTTTGTCTTCAAAAGATATTGTAAATGATCTAGAACTAGACGTTAATCCCAGCACTGTTCGGAGACATTTAATAGTCTGATCTACGCGCTTTTAGACCAGCAAAGAAACCGCTACTTACTGTAAGGCATCGACAAAGAAGGTAACATGTTTATGCTTATTTAATACCCGCGATATTGACCTTTAGGTTTAATCTGACAGGTTGCAGTTTGCTAGAAAACATTTAAACTGGACCGTGAATAAATGGAAAAGTGTCCTCTTTAGCGACGAATCGAAGTTCAACCTACACGGATCGGATGGGAATGCTACCGTGAGACGACCAAAAGGAACTCGTTTGAATCCTCAATATGGCAATTTACTACCAAGCATGGAGGAAATGTGATGATGTGGGGTTGTTTTCCGGCGAAAGGAGGAGTCGGCCCTCTTTACAAAATCGAGGTTATAACGGACCGTTTCAAATTTCGCGATATTTTGGAGCAAGTAATATTGCCATACGCTGAATGGGAAATGCCGCTTCGATTGATGTTTCAGGAGGATAACAATCCGAAACATACGTCAAAGCTGGTACAGGAATGGTTTCAGCATAGTTTCGGTGATTGATTGGCCATCTCAATCACCTGACTTAAACCTCATTGAAAATCTGCGGGCCATTCTAAAAAGAAGCTAAGTTTTTACTAGAAAAGCTGATCTTACTAACGCTCTTAAAGATGAATGGGAATGACTTCCAGCTGATACAATAAACAACTTAATAGCTTCCATGCCCAAAAAATGCGCCGAAGTAATAGATAAGCGCGAATATTTTTCAAAATATTTAGATTTTTGCTAGTCTAACATGAAGTCTAAATTGTTTTGCACAAATGAATTTTGCTTGTTTTGCTACTTATATAATAGGAATTCTTTAAAATAAATGAAGATTTGGATTATTTTTCTATTATTACGTCCTAAATGTAATATTAAATAGCTTTAAACCAATTCCACACACTCAAAATATTTAAATCCAGGGGATGATGCATAGAGCTATGTCCAGTCCAAAATGTTTTGCACACTACTGTATATGTGCACATGGAATGATGCAATGTTGTTAATTTAAAAAAAAAATTATGAGTTCAAATATCATACCACGAACGATTATTTCCCAATCCCAAGAGTTAATATAAATAAAAAAAATTATTATTAAAAATGCAAATCTCAAAATAACCTTATTTACCAGTAGTTAAAATTTTTAGTTTTGTGTGTTTCCTTTTTCTCAAAAACCTATTCGATTTTTACAGTTCTTTTGTTTTTGTTTTAGCGATTAAAAAATAAAACGTTTTGAAAATTTTGTGATGTACAAGATACTTTTACAATAATAAACTTTAAAATTAAACATTTTGATACCTCTCTCTTAAATCTTTGTAATAAAAATAGAAACAATAAATTATTAAATAATTTGACAATGACAAAAAAAGAAACTCAACTCGAACAGATAATAAAGAAACAAAAATAAGAAGAAATTTCAGTTTCTTTTTATTTAATGTAAATTTGTGATTGAATATCAATAAAAAAAACACTAAAATCAACTTTTTCTCAAAGGAAATAATAATTGTAATAAATAGAAAACTAAACCTAAACAGCTAAAGCTACACAACGAATTGTTTACTTTAGATCAAGAGTAGTACTTAGAACTACTACTGCACAATTGAAACGAAATCAACTCAAGAAAAAAAGCTTTGCTTTTGCTAAAATATTTTGAAAATAAAATGTTTTTTTTTCAAATTTAAAAAAATTATATTTTGATTTTTATAAAGACTAACTAAAAATGGTTCTAAATAAAAACAAATATAATAAAAAATAAAAAAAATTAACTCGTTTATCACTTGTAATGTATCCGTGTTTTTTTAAACTTAAACTAATTTATCGCGGATGTATTATATCTTCTTAATTTTTTTTTAATTATAATCTTATTTTGTTTGTTTTCTATAATATATGTAACGCTAGAGATTAAAGTATAGTTGTTTCGGCTTCATACTATCTAATCAATTTTATATTTGCAATTAAAACTTACAGTTCTTCATTTAAAAAAAGAAAATCATAATTTTGTTGTTACACAATTAAAATTACGATTAAAATGCACAATATGGCGAATAATATACTTGTGAAGGAACCCAAAGTGTTTTGAGATGTTCTAAAGTATAATTATTTAACTAACAGCACAGACAATTTTATTTTGTAATATTGAAGGCCTCTTTGAATTGAGACCTATGACATGGTACACCACTCTGTTTCATTATTTCGTTGTGCATTGTTTATTCCGTATAAATTCTATACAATTTTATTTTAGGTTGACAGGTTATAAACTAAAAACCCAGGGCCGGGACAACCGGGGCAGTAGACCCGGGGCCCCCACACATTGAGGGCCTAAATTTTATAGCAATAAATTTTTTTAATTTTTAAGAAAGTAATAAGGAATGAAATATATCCAAACAAGGGATATTTTCATCCTATGTGAAATCTATTCAGCGGGGAACTTCAAAATTTAGGCCTCTTGCAAAATTCTGGTTTATTTACTGAATAGAGGGGTAAAATACACCCCGGTTAAGTGGCAAAATGACAGCTAAATACAACGTAAAATGCAAGTTAGACACGGGGTGAAATGTCAGCAAGGCAGTGCAAAATACTAGCATAACTTTCTTCACCGTTCTATACTCGACAGAGTAAGTGTGCTACCATTAGCAGAATGTGTGTATTTCATCTTGAAAGTTGAAAGACATTTATTAAAAATTAAAATAAGTGATTGAATCTTCAACTATTTCTTCATCTCAAAACGTATTCGTAAGTATTGCTTGATTATATCTCGAAAAATATGTGATTTACGACAAAATATACAGGACCATTTATTGTAGAGAATTTAACTTTCCACAATAAAGGTTTAAGGGATCGTCTCAGTGTGAAATTGTCGAAAAATCGATTTTTTAAACATTCTCTCAAATTTTCAAATCGAAATTCAAATTATTACGGTCGCTACAGCGTTTCTTGTAGAAAGGGAACAGGGCGAGACATCTGCCTCGTTGGGCGCTCCGCTCGACCGTTATTCCTTTTGTTTATTTTTCTACCTGCGTTTGTATCTTTCAAAGGTGCTTACGTTCTATAACTTTCCAAAATAAACTGGCCAAGCATTTCAGTTCGTTTTCGACATCAACCACGGATAGACATACGAGTGAAACCCCCAAGAAACTTCAATCTTTAAACGCGTTTTTCTCAGAATGGTGTTTTTCAAAACGGTTTCCACTCTCAAAGGAAGAGTTTTGAAGATATCTAGTTCCAATTTGGAGAGAACATTTTTAACGTCATTCTTTATCGCGCTATGGAAGCTTTTTTTTTTGTTTGAAATCTTCCTATTTTTTTTTACGAAAAACTATCGAAAAAAAGGGCCAAATTCGATACTTTTTGTTCAAACCGCCGCCATTTTGTCAAATTAAAAAAAAAACCCCCTCCATAGCGCGATAGCGACTTCCCTACAGATTAATAATCTTTTTGAAATTTTTGTTTCAGATCAAAATTGCGGCCGCAATCGTGGACATCGTACAGGACCTTTTTTTTTACGTTTCATTTCAACAATTTATTCAACTATTATACACCCAATAAATAAACATAAAAAAAACCGGACAGATTAGTTTATTTCAACATTAAAAAAAAAAAAATCGCGAAAATCAGTGGTTTTTCGGAGGGTCACACTGAGACGATCCCTTAATGTAATTTTTTAGGATGCTATTGTTTTGGAGAAGTTTATAGAAAAGAAAATATAAGACAATTTCGATATTTTTAATTATCGCCTTATAAATCTCAACTATCGCAACATTGTGTGCGATCGATTTGGTTTTTTGAATCATTTAGAGGATTTGAGTTTATCGCAGCTTATTACCATTAAACATGTCAGAAAAACGTAAAGCTTCAAGTAGTTGGAATCATCTTCCAAAGCAGCATATGAATTTAACTATACGACGGATAAATATTGCTTAAAGGACATATCTCAAGGTGGAAAGAATATTGCATACAGAGACTTCGTGACTAGTAATATGTGGGCAAATGTAAAACTTTTCCGTCCTGATGGAATTAATGGTGCCAATATAAAGGTGTATTTAATACTAACATTCTATCAGAACCTTCTCTTTTAATGAAACATGCAACGGTCTCAAACGATTTTAATTAACGGCGTGCTAAGGAAATAGTAACATAATTGATTGTCGAAGAAAAATGTCTTGATACGGAACCTTAGGATTATATAAATAAAGAGAAATCCCAAAGACTTTCGACGAAACTTTGTCCCAGGAATAAAATGGTATTCAGGACCCATATTACGCAGACTACTTTGCCTAACATGTAAACACGAGTTAAAGCGAAAATGCAATCATAGTTAAAAAATATCTCTTATATTGGGTGATTGCATAAGTCGTGCCCAATTTTCGTAGACGGCGCAAACTTCACTACATGGCGGAGCTCGGAGGTTTTTTTTTGTTATATTGCATGCATTTAATAAGTGACGATGTTATGGCTGAAACAGATTGAACCCGACAGTGCGAGACAGCAATGCGACGAACGATACGATAAAATGGTTTTTTCGTACTGTGAAACAGATTGAAATCGCATGACAGCAGATGCGACGAGAAACTTGACGGACAAAATCTTAGAACAGAAAACGAAAGGAAGTGCACCATGCTCAAAAAGTGTCCGAATTTTGCCTATGGGTTTGAAATGTGTGAATGAGTTAGTTTTCACCATGGAAGTGGTAAATTTATGACTCATTCGAAAGGGACACTGTATTAATTTAAATTATGTTTAATGAAAATAATCAGTTCTACCGATGGATTTTAACCTCAGTTCTCTGAAGTCTTCATCTTTTGGAAACCTAAAATGCCAAAAAGTAGAAAAATATTTTATTATTTTTAAAGTTTTATTCGAGCCCCCAGGCAAAAAATTCCGTCAGCTGTCGCTGAAACAACCAAGGCGACCCAAAACTCTGATGAATCTCAAATGTAAACAAACGAGCACCATCAAGAGAAATGTTTATATTTTTTGGTAATTTATTTATACAGCTTTTCCTCATATTTCAAAGAAAATGCTGTATAATTGCTTATTATATTGTTTAACTTCCCTGAAAAATGATTTTCCATACACAATGCATCGATTATTTTTACAACAAAGTACCGCACACTTCATCACGAAAATTTTTCAAATTAAGCAAGTCAGATTCTTCGTTAACTAAACCAAAACAGTCGTTAATTTCCTTTACTTCTAAAATTACACCACTTTTAATAACCGAACAGTGAAAATTATTCAAATAAACAGGGCCTGTTCATAAATGCAGCAACTGCGCAATTCAGCTGAACCGAATGAGTTGCTAAATCACGCGGATGCAGTGCAAACCTGCATTTATAAACAGACCCACATTCTATAAACACTTGAATGCGCTCTCCTCAGAAAGCCTACGTCAAATTGACATTTCGAAGGCGTATTTTCTACCCCCTTACAACACCTTTTCTACGGAAAAAAAATCGGAAAACACCTACACGGTATTGCACTTCCTTTCGTTTTCTGTTCTAAGGGCAAAATATCAATTTCATAGTTGGCAGTACTGAGTACGACCAAATGGTTTCTAAATTTCGTCGCAATGCCGTGCCGCACTGTCGCATTCAATATGTTTCAGCTATTATGTCCCAATTGAGCATCAGACATCTTTTAGATAAGTCGGCTTGTGTGTTTAATAAATTTTGCAAAATGGAGAGCGAAAAGATGTATTTGCGGCATATAATTTTGTACGAGTTTCGGAAAGATCTGAATGCTGGGACTGCGCAAAAAAACTTACAGAGCGTTTGTAAAACGTTCTCCTGCTCCCCGTACAATTAAAAAGCGATTTGGCAGTTTTCGGAATAGTGCTTTCAACCTAGCTTTGCATGGCCTTCCGGCATTGATAATGATATTTTTAGTGCCTTGGTGGAAAATAACCAATTGATTACAAATGAGGTTACTCCTGAGAGGATGAATATCGACCACATTTCGAGAAGCTCGAATACATATCTAAGGTCGATATATGAGTGCAGCATCGTTTCATCGAAGGAAATATGCCCGAATGTGGCAGTTTCTCTCCATGCACATAATGAAACGGAGACTATTTTGGATCGACTTGTCACAGGCGATGAAAAATGGATTCTGTACGACAACGTACAGCACAAGCAAAAGCTGGTTTGCACCCGATGAAGGTATTGCTGAGTGTTTGGTGGGATTCCAAGGGAATTATGTATTACGAGTTACTTCTATGCGGCGAAGAAGCACTGTGAGACTCGAGAAAAATGTAGTTTTGGTTAGTCGGAAAGGCATTATATTCCAGCACGACAAATCGAGCACGAACTTATGTAATCATCCAATATATCCATTGCAGCAGATCTCTAGACCAGTGATGCATTTAATGATTTTATCAGTGTTACTGAACACTATCTGAACTTGAAGTTAACAATTCCTGTCTATACGTATTGCCCTTTAGAGTCCGAAAAAAAGTTAAGTAAGATGCAAAAATAAGAGAGACACCAATTTATCTGCATTTACAGTGCAAAAAGACTATGAACAAAGTATGAAATACAGGCCGTTCCGAACATATACCGTGAATAGCTGCTGCAAAACTTCACAAGAACTATACAAAACAATATCCGAAAACGAACAATATTCAAATTTTATTTAATATTCTCAAAAATATTATAGATTGCGCAGTCTCCATCCTTTTCTAGCTTCGGATACCTAAAAATACGACTTGATAGAGTCGACGCCAAAAAAGATGATATTTTTTCGCGCATGAGGGGAAACGATAGTTCTTGTACAGAGAAAGCTCTTTATTTCGATTGTACTTCTCCGTCAAACTATCAGTTTAACCCACCGTAGCTCCCCATAGCATCAATGGCAATGGTACTAAATGATATTTGATGATGCTTTCTTTCGAATAAAAGGAAAGAAGGCAAAATAGCTAAAACAATACAGAAAATGTAGCTTTTTCCATCATTTTGTGATATTTTGCGCCTATACGAGTATTTTAACAGTGAATACTCTCTTCTCAAGTTTTTCAGATTCGCCGCAGTACAAATAGACTGCGCAAGCTAAATCAAAATTTAAAAATATCATCTTTTTTGGCGGCAACTCTACTAGCTATTTGAGTCAAGCTAAGTGCCACCACAATGTACATATGTATATGAAGCCTATTTCCATATTATGTTCCCTGAACCGGAGTTAAATGATTTGATATGTCTTAGTAGTCCACGTTTGGCAGGGTATTGGAACACTGTAATATTTTTTAACTTAATACTAAAATTAAAAAAGTGTAAAGCAATTTAAATACCGAGTGAATGAATACTGATGTCACTCTGATCAAACCGCAGATACATATTTATTTCATGCTTAGATAAAAGGCCACGAGGTGTGTAAAATCACAAAATTAAAAAATAAGTTAAACAACTATTTAAAATATAAAATTGCTTAACATAATCACTACAAATACAATTCTACTTTGTAGAATTTTTTCTGCTGCTAGGTTGATTGGACTTTTGTAAGACAAGATTTTTCTTAGAATGAAAAATGGCTTCATACTGTCCATCTGCATTTGGATTACTTCCAGCAGGTAAAAGCTGTTCGTTCAGTTCTGCTGAATTTTTAAATTTTTTATAAGAACTTCCAGCATTCTGAACATATTTTTTCGTACTTCGTAAACTTGCAAAGCTAAACATTTTTCTCCAGTCTTTTATTTTGCTATGCTTAACTTTTTCAGGTTTTTCTACTTTACTTGATTTAAAAAGTTTGTGTTGTTGCCTATAACTACTATTGTGCAGATATGCTAAATGAAGGACTTCCGGATCCGGTTGAATGTCTTTTACTTTTCTTGGAGCTATAAGAGTAGCCTTAACTAAGTAACTAGGAGAAATATTAGGATGGTTGTCTCGAATAGGAGACGATAAATTATCATCACTATAACGTGATGCAAAGGAATTTGCTTCAGAAAAATCATTCATATCGATACTGCTGATGGTACTATTTGCACCAACAGTCGGAGTTGTTCGAAATGTGACAGAACTTTTGCGCGAAGGTGTTGAAATATCTACAGATGATGATCTGTCACTGCACATAGAATTAGTATGTTCGTCGAAGGAGTTATTTCCTCCACCAACTCTGTCAGAATTGTTTAAATTTAGTGACGCTAAACTTTCATTGAGATTGCTGCTGTTTACACCTGCATCATCATTGCTATAATTTCTTTCATCAACAATACTCGATTGTCTTGAACGGAAAAAGCAATGTCTAGGAAATTGAGAACCGGAACCTAAGCGTTGAAATCTATAGCTATTTTTGCTACTATTCTCAATTTCTTCATCATCGTCGTGGTAATTGTACATAGTTAAATCTACACTCGACTTGGAACTACCCTTCTCTGCTCGGCTGATCTTTCGATTTGCACAATCATCTCTAGAAAATATTTCATCCAGACTTTTTTGCATAGCACGATAAAAAACTCTGTCGTAAGTTACATCGTCTAAATTACATTCTCGTGTAGAAGAAATATTCATATCAGGAATTTTACTATCTAAACTATGTTTTTTACTTCGGCGGTCGTGTCCATATGCGCTATAATTATTGCTACTACCATAGTCACTATTCTTTCTGAAACCGAAACAACCAGTAACTTCAATCTCATCGTCATCGTCGTCTTCGAAATTGTTGTTGTTGTTATTGTTATGGTAGGTATTAGGAAATGTTATTAATTTATTATCTAAATTAGAATTTTTGTAAACATCTAAGCCACGATCATGACTTTTACCTAAAATATCATGTCGTGAGCCAACTGTTGATGGATTAATCATCATTGTTGTACCTGTACCATAAGCACTAGCGGCTGCTGTCCTTGCTTTATCCAGATTTGGTGCGCTTTTGCTAAATTGTGGCGTCCATGCAGTCGGACGAAGTGCTGGTAGATGACTACGTTCCCGTTGGTGTAGAGTTGATGGACCCCAGGTTTTACCTTTGAAGCCATCAGCCGGAACTGAACAATTTTGTTTTATATATTGTTTAACGAAAATAATTTTTGTTCTTCATCAATTAATGTAAACATGAATTGTGTTAAAATAGGGAACAGGCAATCAATTGATGAATTTATTAGTTATGTAGCCATCACCATGAAAAAGTCTATGCATTGGGTCTTAGCCCTTAGTCTCCATAGCACACGCATTTTGGATTTGACAATTTCCTTTTTAAAAATGACAAAAGGATTAAAACAAAAATTAAAAGGAAATAAAAATTTAAGTAAAATTTTGATATAAAATTCTTGCTTGGTAATTATATTAAAGAAAAAATGTTTTGTTGACAGAAATTATTAATTGCTTTAATTTTAAACACAAATACTGTGTGCCCTAATTCCAGATATTGAATAAAATATTTCTCGCTGGAGTCTATAAATAAATTGGAGAAAAATATTACGTTTAGTTGCTGTTTTACCTTAAGAGAAGCAATGATCCCTCAACGTATTCACCTATTTATTAACCTCTGTGTGTGTGCGTTCAACTCGATTTAATCATCAACTCGATCAACTTGAATTAAGAAACAATCCTCTTGGACATTTTGAAGGTGAGTGTTATGATGTGGTAAAAATAATTACTGATGCCTAAACTATAGTTAAACCGATATAAATTTTAAAGGAAATTTCGAGACAAATAGCTTTCATGTTCTACCATAAACAGTAATTGTTTCAAGTTGTATGGATGTATGTAACTAGACAGTGCTTAAAATCTAAAATTGTTTGCAACACACAACTACACTAATCCTTAAACTTATAATATAAAAATCCAAGCAAGAATTTTCAGTTACTGATAAATAAAAATAAAATAATGAAAATATCTAACTAAAAATTCAAAATTAGTGCAAATATGAATTTAAAAAAAAGCAAAGCTCTACTTCAATAAAATGAACGACAAACAACCAAAAGTTCTCTTTTTTTTTAATTTTATAAGAATTTGCAATCCAATGCACGTGAAAGCTACAAAATGTACAGCGTGAAAGTCACACTTCTATTTACGTTTAAAGAGAGAGGAAAAAAAAGCAGAAAATCAGAAGTGCATGAAAATGAGAAAACTTTATTAATGTAATATGCGAAATGTATATGAAATATGATAGTAACAATATTCAAAAGTACTTACGCGCTATTACTCGTAATCCAGAAATCGCTGGAGAACCAGGCGGCGTATCAGTTCTTGGACGTGGTTTATCACGTATTGTTGTAATTGTATGTCGAAAGTCCAATGGAAGCGATATTTGACCTGGTTCACGCTTTAAAAGCTGTAAAAATAAAAACAATTATAATTTTTGAATTTTTCTAAATTTATTAAAGCTACAATAGATGTAAAACTAGTTGTATTTGAAAAATAATTTCAAACTTTTGGTTGGTTGGGGAAAAGAGGAGACACGTCTTCCATATACTTAGGACTTAAATGGCCCGTACCGCAAGGTTCCCTAAACTCCAGTACCGAGGCAACTGATACCCATACCGAATTTGATAATAGATTTATATCCCACCCTGTTAACTTCTATTAGATCTTCGCAGAAGTGTGTTCCCATGATTCTATATCTTCTTTGCGTTAAGGCCGGACATTGGTCAAGAACGTGCAAAGCGGTCTCATCTTCCTCACCGCCATCCTCTGTACAAAAAGTGGAGTGCGATACTCCTATTCTTTTGGCCATAATTCGCGCATGCTCCGTCAGAAGGCCTACATAAATTTTCAGTTAGGCCTTATTCAATTTGATTATCTTGTTTGAGACAGATATATTGAGAGTTATATTTAGCTGCTTCGAATCTCTTCCAACTTTCCATATGCTACCTGGTTGCCCATTCCCGGATTTCAAGTTGAGCATTATTGGAGTTTCTTTGTTTGCGCTAATTCGAATGCTTTTTAATTCCGTGGGATTCCGCAGCGCCTTGGCGCGTACATTAGGGTGTCCACGTTTTAGTGCTCTAGTCTCGCAAGAGCCTGTTTGAGTTCCTCTAATGTTTCGGATTTCACCACGGCGCTTGTTAGTGATTTAATAGACGAATTTCACCTCCATTCCGTTAGTTTCTTTGTTTCTATTTCCATCGGGCGATTTCATACTGAAGAGCAGAGCAGGAGTTATTTAACAGGCTGAGAGTAAAAGTAACCTATCTGCAAGGTCCGAGCAAAAGTGGCCTAGAAAATAGTCCGCGCAATCAGAGAAAAACTCCGGGCAAAAACGACTTAATTACTTAACTGCATTAACTTCACATTACTTTTTGTAGGTAAGTCGTTTTTACTCGGGAGTTTTCCTCTGATTCGTTTTTGCTCGGAATCTGACGAGGTTCGTTTTTTCGCGGAACATTTCCTAAGCCACTTTTGCCTTGTAGATAGGTAATTTTTATTCTCAGTCTGTCATTTACCCCACCCTAGGCTTAGTTTCCTGCATGACACACCGAAACCACAGCCACGCTCCCCGAATTTTCTTTTGATCGCTACCGCCTTGCAGATTTGTTGGATGTGATGTTCCCTTACTTTCCACACTTTATTCATGCGTAAACGTGCGGCGGAATTTAATGCCACATATTTGACATAGAATTCCAGTGGAGTAATGTTTAACCACGTCGGGTCCTTTGATTCGGATTGCATTTCTCCTTTAAGATGGTGTACTAAGCTATGTAGACCGGAGTGAACCGATCGTCCTTTTATGTAAGCGCGTTGGCAACTTTATAGTGAATTTATGCCTATTTGCTTTCTGGACTCCAGTTCCACCAGCCTAAGACATGCACCAAAAAGTGGGCGATTCTATTCCAAAGCCGATAATCCCTTATGGTGGGGTATATCCCATCTCTGTTCGGTGATCAGTATGGGCTACATGATTGTATTGCCCTTTTATATTTACATCTTCCTGCCTATCTTCCGCCCCTACTTGTGGTCGCCTAGAGGTAGGAGCTGTTTAGTATTAGCATCTCCAGTGATTCCTTTATTATGGATGAGTTCCCTATTAGTTCGCTTTGACTTTTAGACCTGGAGAGTATTTTCATTTAAATTCCCTCCACGATTCCATCTGGGCTTTCCTACAGTTACCAATTTTGGTAAAACTCTGGAAATAGTAGCAATTTTTTAAATAATCCCTTTATCATTTAAATTTACATTAATTTTTTTAAAGTGTATTAGAGTATAAAAAAATGCGCAACTACCTACTTTAACTCTGTAAGCATATTTTTATTAAAACTATTTTTTAATTAGAAAATATAACATATATCTCCGGATGTGATTTTTGTGTAACCTAAAAGATGTCTCCACGTAGCCTTTTAATTGTTGGGAATATGAAATAATGTTGCTTCTATGATAATTTGCATGAGTAAAGACAGGGATTTTCGCTGACATCCCATTGGAACTATTATTCCATATTATTTTTTCTACTAGCAAAGTCTAGGGTATTACGAAATAATTAATTATAAAAATGATAGTGCCTTACCTTTAACCTCATTTTACTAAATTTCCCCCGCCGCTTTTTCGGCGTTGGAGTATTTTGCGTAATTAAATTAAGTTCTCGACCAAATAGCTCAATTTCTCGAGCATTTAGTTCCTGCTCACGTAACTGGAGATTTTTTTCGTGTTGTCTTTGTTGAATTTGTACTCGTACTAGTTCTTCTTCTTTACAACGCAATTCCTGTGTTTAAAAAGAAAAAAAATGAAATTTGTTGCAATAAATTTAACAATACAATTTAAATTCCTGCCAAACAAACTTAAAAATCAAAATTAAAGCGGAAACAATTTTAAAAGTGCAAATTTAAATAATTTCGAGCTTTAAATGTTTCCATGCCATTAGATATTTACTGTATAGTGAAGAAAATTTATTTATGCATGTTAAATTAAAGTATTTTTTGAATGTGGTATTAATTTTTAGAGGAGTCTCTACGACGGAAAGGAAGTTGCAAATGTAAAATTTGAAAGCAGTGCAATATTGGCATGCTTCAGGCACCACAATAAACCTCACATATAAGTGCGTTATGAAGGCCTTGGTGTCACTTTCATAAGACGAACCAATTTAACGCGTCTATGTTGCCACTGCAAGAAATTTGATTAAAATTTAGTTTTTCTGCGAATCACGCATATGCAGATTTTTCAAAATAACTGACGTTTTCGAAATAAATATATCTGATTGAAATAACTTCGGTGAGTTTTACGCTTTGCGGAATTAATCCGACATCCACCTGGTGTTGGTTGGGTATCATCTATTTTCAACCATAATGGTCCAAAAGGATATATTTTGATAAAAAAATTAGTTTCAGGATAAACTAACTCACAGTAATGGAGAATGATCCAAACAGTCCAGGACAGACCGTAATCCGTAATAGAACTATTCTATTGTGCCATTGAAAATTTTTTAAATAATACTTTTGTTTTTCTGTTTATTGTATAAAATATTAATTAAATATAAAATGTCAAAACTTATTAGTTGCATCAGGAATCAATTTAAGGAAAAGATACCCCTCAAGTGCCTCGACATCGACCGTGCATTATTTCATTAAAAGCTACTACAGTGCGTTTAATCATACCTATTTATAAAGAAAGTAATTGTAGCCTACTCTCATATGAGCCACTCAGAAGCTAAAGCGATAAACTCCATTTTGAATTTAATCTTACTGTCGAAATATATACAAGTTTATTGTAAAAGTAAAACAAGGACCTTACTAAATTTAACAATCCACAATGTCAGAGCTTATTTATTTTGTTTTAAGAAGGAATTTTACAATATAATTGTTCATATTCTGACAGTAGAAAAACCATAAAAATGGAGTTGATTGATTTATATTCGAGTGGCTTATACCGGGTGTTTTTTAAGCGCGTCAAAATCAAGCACAAAAAATATTCCAAAGGTGTCTTGAAACAAGATTTTCGCCAAATTGTCTTTTAAGTGAATTGTTTCGGTGTCATCATCAATGGGCCGAAGCTTTGGAAACAAAAAGTCGCGGATCATGTACCGGTCATCTATGGCAGTTACCAGTTATTGAAGGAAAAAATCGATGAGCGCATAATTTCACGTAATGGACCCGTGAATTTGCCTCCAAAATCGTGCGATTTAAAACCTTTGCATTATTTTCTGTGGGGATATATATAGTCGCTAATCTATGCCGATAAACCAGAGACGATGCAGAGCTTCGAAGCCAACATTCGCCTATTACCGAGCTGCTCGAAAAAGTGGTCGAAAATTGAACTGATCGAAAAACTGAACGAAAATTGAACTTCCAGATTGGACTTTATTAGCGCCAGTCGCGGCGCCCATATGCCCGAAATCATATTTAAATAGTAATGGAGCAACATTATCTTTCCAATAAAGTCTACACTTTGGCCATTGAGTTGAGTATGGTTGCAAAAAATTCTGCTTTAGTAACAAATCTTTATTATCAATGCAAGATTTCCTATATGTATGAAAGGTCATTTTGATTATGCTAAGAAAAACGTTTAGAATTCATGGTAAATGCGTGCGATTTTTCTAAAAATTTAGTTTTTATTGCTTTTGATGACCCCGACTTGTCTGTACATTCATTTTTGAAGTATTTTTATAACTTTATTAGAAGCAACCTTAAAAAATTTCAAAAAGTACTTGGGTTTGGTTGGTTCAATTTAGTCGGGGTTGGTTGTCACACCAAATAATTACTTTCTATTTGTTTAATTTCAAGAACATTGAAAAGATCTAGCAGGGATTCTATGCCCATATGTAAGAGTTGCCAGAATTAGTAGGAATGAATATACCCGCATGAAGTCAACATTTTATGTTTTTCAAAACTAATTGTGAAAATAAAAACGGGAAACTTTTGAAAAACTAAAAGCATTATTATATAAATAATAATATTCTGGCAGAGGTGGAATATAGTGCTGAAGTGCATTTTCTTAGTCTTCGAACTATTTTTCAGTTCAACTCGACATTATGATTTTTTTTAATTTATTATTACTCTCTCTGTATCGAAATGATTGACCATAAATTATTTGTAATATACCTGCCTTATCATTACGCGTAAGCATAATTTATTAAGTTTGAGGCAACTGCAAGAGAATAAAAAAAATACGTGCCCAACTTAGAACTTTGTTTTGGGAAGTCGGTTAATAAGTAGTAGACAAAAATATTCCAATGTGAATAAAAGAATCTACCGGACCTATTTTAATGTGGTAAATGGTGATCTATAGAAAAAGAAAAAAAGGTTTCGAAATTTTTGTTTTAATTTTCCAATAAACAATACTATTGCCGATTGAACGGTGGAATTATTTTTTTATCTGAGCCTTAATTTGTTGTGGGCGGAGCCTCAAAGTTGAAGCTTTCTGAAGCTCTAGCGGGGGAAGGGGGGATCGCGTAGACAAATTTGAAGAATTTATGGAAAGAAGATGTGGCCTATGCGATGAAAGAAAAACGGGATTTTTAACGGAAAAGGGGGCGGAGTTATTAGGGCTCAAAGTGAAGTCGTCGAAAAGTTTCAGAAAATGGTCGTTTTTTGAAGTTCTTGTCAGAATGATTGTCAAAACTGCCGGACAGATTGCGGCATTTTTCTAGGACCATATAGAACTCGTGGCCGAGTGTCAACCCATATGTCCAAATAAGGGATGTAGGGTATCAAATAAAATGTCGCACTACAAATTGACAGGCTGAGAGGAAAAATGACCTATCTACAAGGTCCGAGCAAAAGTGGCTTAGAAAATGTTTCGCGCAAAAACGAAGTTCCTAAGATTTCGGGAAAAAATGAATCATAGAGCCACTCCGGACGAAAACGACTTAACTGCAACAAGCAATGCAAAATTAATGAAGTTAGGTAGGTTAGTCGTTTTTGTACGGAACTTTTCTCTGATTCGTTTTTCGCTGGAATCTCACGCGCTTCGTTTTTGCACGGAAAATTTTCTAAAACACTTTTGCTGCTCGGACCTCGTAGATAGGTAATTATTGCTCTCAGTCTGCCAATTAAAGTGTGCATTTCTTTTTAAATTACAAGAACCTCATAGCAGACTTTTTTTTGCTCAAATAATCTACCGGGGGTATCATTACAAAACTCTGAAGGGATGGTCTTGTTTTTTAAACTATTTACTTCGAAAGTTATTAAACTTCTATACCCAAACATCATTTTGATGCAGAGGGATTATTCGATTTCTTCTTTGGCTTTGAGAATAACAGAGAATTTTAATATGTTCATTTTTGTAAAATTAGTTATTATGTTAATATTACAGTCAAGGGTGATTAAATTCTCATTTAGTTACAAATGCGTAACAGAGTTGTTGCTAGTAAAACAATTTAATTTTGCGTCATATCTTGCTTTTGTGTGAAACGCACTGTAGATTTCAATCGACATATCAAATTCGACACTATCACTTTTGTTAATTGGTGTTAACACCTGAGAATATGCGTATATGCATCTCTTCCTTTCTTTCCTTTATAAAATGTTTAGTTATATTCATTCGCTGTATTAAGGCATAACAAAATCAAAATATTGAAATAATACAACCGAAAATATGGAAAACATACAACAGTAAAAAATTTTACGATAATAACGCAAGCTTACCTCTTCAATCGTCTTGAATGCCTTGACGATTGATGGTTTATTTAAAATTTTTATTAATATTTATATGATAAAATATTATTTTGCAGCAGGAAAGGTAAAAGAAAGAAAAAAACATTTATATAACAAATGAAAAAAATATGTTTTTGTGAATAAATCTAATTTAGCAAATAATATGTAAATTATCATATCCCAAGCGTACATATATTGTATAACTTTAATTGAAAATAATTAAACAATATTGTTTAATTGCTTACCTTCTCTTTCATGCGTAACTCCTGTAGAACTTCAGCAATCTCCTTCTTCCAACCATCTTGCATTGTATGAAAGGATTCGTGAGGAGTTTGTGAAAAACCAGATCTTGCTATTTCTTCTAATCTATGAAGAGTATCTTTGAAGGTCGGCCGTTTGTGCGGGTCAGACTCCCAACAATCTTAAAAATAAAAATTTTTTTAAATAAATATCATTTCGTGTGATATGTATTTAAAAAATAATACTTTTCATGAGTTTCCCCCATGCTTCCGGGCATGTCTTCGGAATTGGTAAGGCTAAACTATTCACAGCAACTCCATACGCAACGGAAAGTGAGTCGAAACCTTTATAAGGCGTTTCTCCAGTCAGTAGTTCCCACAACAGGACACCATAACTCCAAACATCTGACGCTCTAAATAGCAAAAAGTAATAAGTAAAATTTAAATACTCAAAAAAAATCATTTTTAATAGTACTTGGAATAGGTTCCCCTTTTTATTACTTCTGGCGGCATCCAAGCATACGTTCCAGCCGCTGACATTCGCGTTGTTTTATAAACTTCTCGAGCTAAACCAAAATCGGTTATTTTAAGCGTTTTATTGTGCAGATTGTCGCCTTCTATTGCTTCATATATTAGAACTGTAATATTAAATTTATTCTTTATTCGATTTGAAACATAATAATAAAAAGGCTCAGGAGCTTTATACAAAGATTGTAAAAGAATGCACAAAAGATTGGTTTATAACTAAATAGATAGAATATCAAAATACAAATAGGAAGGAGTTAACTGAGTACAATAATTATGTTAACTGAATAGCGTAAATAAAGTAAATTTGGGAACTAGATATTTGATACAGAAAGAATACATTGCCCCATGGCGGTGAAATTTGCGATGACCAAGTCAGTGAAAAGAAGGAAAGAAAAAAAGAAAAAATGAGAGGAGTCGGTTGCTGTCATTAACCATGAAACATATCAAGACACCTAGCTTTAAAGGGACTCGACGACCACAGGTATCTGTGTGCCAAAGGGAATCGATTCCACAAACGGACCGCCCTAGCTTGGAAGGATAAATCCATAGCGCGATACCGGAAGGGCGGCAATAGCAGCAACCTAGATCCCACCGACATGGAGAAGCTGAACCTGCAGAACAAGTAATTGGGGGGCGTTGAACTTAGAACATCCATAGAAAATGATCGGCATGAGTAGTGACCTGACCAACAAGGCCCTTAGTCATTATGGAGTGAAGGACCTAGCAGAGTATAATCTGGAAAATGCGAAGAACACTCTTTTTCTCACCTGACTGATGTGAGGGGCCCAGAAAAGACACACATCTAAAGTTAAGCCCAAACTAGTGACTGTTTGGCTGAGGAATAAGGACATTGTCTAGCCAGATAACTCCAACGCGATCCCAAATAGTGAAGCGATAGAAAGCTAGTTTGTTGAAAGTCCCCCAATCACAAAACGCCTGAAGGTCTCTATTTATCAATCCTACACAGGCCTACAGCTGCCCCAGCTCAGAGCAGAAGGTAATTTGTGCATAGTCAGCATAAAGGTGGACCAACCCAGTACCGACACACTCAGAGAGATCGTTGATGAATACACTGAAGAGGAGGGAGCCAAGTTTTGAGTCCTGGGGAACGCCCCTGGAAATTGGCAGGAATTCATAAAAGACCTTTTCCACACGGACATATTGAGTCCTGTTAGTAAAGTAGGAAAAAGTCACAAGCCGACGGGGAAAACCCGAGCCTTGATTTCAGTTTCGCGCACAGCAGGGCGTGATCGATCGTATCAAGGGCCTTAATAAAATCATAAAGGAGCAAAATTGTGGCTTTGTCATTGTCCATGTTCCTTCGTGTCTCCTCACAAATATTTACAAGCGCAATGGTAGTGCAGTAGTAAACCCGGACTGACGACTATCATCTGGATCCCATGCAAGAATCTCCCAAGCCTTGGAGAGTGATGCTAACAAACTAATTGGCCTGTAGTCAGTTATATTCGATGCATGGCTTTTCTTAGGAATTGGACGAACCAAGGCCCGCCTCCAAGCACTTGGGAAAACTGAAGTAGTGAAAATGCTATTGAAGAAGTGGAGTAGGTGGTGTGATATAACTGGCAGAATCAATTTTTTTTATACGATGTTTCCAAATCCTAGGGGACAACCCTTTGATACGTTAGCATGGTTTTGGCCGGAAGGGAACTAGGGTAAGGGAAGGGAACTAGGGTAAGGGAAGGGAGGAAACTTGAAAGTCTTGTTTTTGCATTGCTGCGAGCTAGACAACAGCCCAGAGACGGAATGGAATATTTTTATTTCTTAATAAAAGCTCACGGGGAGACCTGGTCTTGAACCCGGGACCCATGGCATGGTGATCGTGCGGCTCAACGAATTGATCCAACTCCGTCGAACTTGATTGGAATCTCATCCAGGCCCACCGCATTGGACCTATATCCTCAAGAGAAACGTTGCAAAAAGAGAAGGCGTTCTGGACTTCAGGCACAATTTATCTTTATTTTTATATTTTATCTAAAAACTTAATTGGCCTTTACAGTAAGAGTTTTCCCTTAACTTCAAAACAATTATCACAAGGAAATATAATATTTTCTCTTCAGTATTACAAAGCTATTTAATGGGTTCCAAAACAAAACCAGTTTTAGCTGCGGACGAGTTTCCGGAGATCAAAGAATATGTCAAGATCTTGAGATGAAAGTTATCATCGTTGTGGTAACAAGATTTGGATAATGGCGGAACAATCAAAGCTTTAAAACACTTATCTCAGTTCAAAGAATGCTAAGCTGAAAAACTGATTACCAGCAGTGGTCATATACTCAATTTTAACATTACCGCCAATAGTAATCTTTTCTAATCTTTAGCACTCTACACAAACTGGTCATGTAAAACGTTGCAATTCGTGCAAATATGACAAAAACGGGAAAATCCAAAAGACTAACTGTAATGAATCAAGGAAAACAGCAAACAAAGTTTTGGGCAACAAAGCCAGTGAATCAATTCGCGTGAAATCACGCCAATCAATTTGATCAAATTATTCCCAATATTTTACGTCAAAGCAAATTGCTGAAAAAAAAATGTTCGATTCCCGTAATAAGATGCGATAAGAATTTATAAATGGCATTGATATCTTATCAATCGTAAAGGTGATGGAATTCAATGAAACTTACAAACTATGAGGTGACAAGGGTAGACGACATGTCTCCAGTTGAGTACTTACCGTTGGAGCTTTTTAAGTCTCTGTGTATGATAGATATTGGAGCTTCGTTATGCAAGTAGTTCATTCCGCGAGCTATTTGAATTGCCCAATTCACCAAAACATCAGGTGGAATTTTGCGACCAGCTAAAATACGATTCAATGAACCGCCGCGGGCATATTCCATTACAAGGCATAATTTCGGTGCTTGAAGACAAACTCCACGCAATGCAACAATATTTTCATGCTTTAGCGACCAAAAGAGCTTTGCCTCTTGCAGTACATTATCTTTGGTGACTTCAATATCCTCATCTGCTCCTTGTCGTGCTGCCTTTACTGCAACCTCTTCATTTTCATAAAAGGCACGATGAACCTTCCCAAATCCGCCAACACCAATAACTTCTCTAATATCAAGTTCGGTGAAAGCAATTTCTAAGGGCTGAATATTGCCAATAGCTGAAGGCACGTTAATGAGCATAGGATCTCCATTTGTTACAAAATTTGAAGGAAAAATTCCGACCTGAAAATTATGTTTTATAAGGAATATTTCGGGTGACATGTCAATTAAATAACTACTTTTTCACCGATTTTCCCCGTCCACCAGCCCTCATCACCAGATATAGCGCTATCAGTCGAAAGAACATACACAATTTGTCCTCTCCTTAAAGATAATTCATCTTCCCCTTGGGCATGGTAGTCATACAGGGCAGTCCAGAGAGGTTGATTTAACTCTTCTTGAGTTGGCCCATTTTCACCTACACCAATCATTGCAGGATCGTGATTTTCCTCACTGATTGAAACCATGTGCGTGGATCCTATTGCTGTTGCAAACGATGCATCCGTTGCAGGGGATCTTCCTGCCGTTTGTGAGATTGTAGCTCCGACAGGATTTGGGGCTGCTTGCATTCCATTCAGAGACTTTTTTTCTAAGTCGTTGAACAATATCAACGGCGGCATTCAAAAATACGTTTTTATCCTTTTAAGCACTTTTAAAATATCACTTTAGCGCATTGAATTAACTTAACCAATATAAAATTATAAAATAAAAACAAAAAATCACTTAAGCACCCCAGGTTCAAAGAAATATGGGCAGCACACAAATTGCACTCAAAACATGGCTAAATAAGCGAACATTTCACAGTAGTACCGATTAATTTTTTAATAGATTTTTGAATTTTACGAGCACACGTAATGAATAGCAACAAATTCGCTTTGTTCACAATTAAATTTCGCCCGATTTATATCGAATCTTCATCATTTGCGAATTTCTACCAACGACAGATCGACGGCCATACTTGAATGTCATAAAATGTTGTGAACACAGCCACCTACAGAGAATTATTAGAACTGCCAGATATTGGAGGTTTTTAAAGGAATTTTCTTATCAGAAAATTTTTTAATTAAAATAATTTGATAAAAATGAGAAAGAAATTATTAAAGAAAATATTTATCAGAAACAATTAACTATTTTTATATTTGGAATGTGTAGCAGGGTTGGTTAAAAGTAATAAATTTCAATAAAGTTTTTATAATAAATTTAACTTCAAAATATTTACTTAACACAAAATAGTAAAAATAATTATTTTACGTAAAATTAATAATTATAATTGATAATAAATGCACATTTAAAACTATAAGTAACGTTTTCTGATAGAAAATATTAATGATTAAGTGATGGATAGATTAAAGTCAAAAAAGTCAGTCACAAATAAATTTATTTCTAAGCTGTATAAGTAATTAATGCTTTTTATATAGCAATTAATCGCAATTAGTAAAATTAATCTTTAAATAACATCTTTGTTAATTTTTACTTACACCCGTTTCACAAATTGAGACATAGGTGGCACAAACCCGTAAAGTTATTTCAAAAGCTTTAAAACAGAGGAAAAGTTATTTCTAAAAAAAAATATATAAATTAAAATTACGAGTATGTTTTTTGCAAATTATCGATTTCAACTTAAGTAGACAAATATTAATTATGCAAAAGTGGTAAAAAAAGCTGGAAAAAATTCGCAGGTTCCACCGAGATTTGAACTCGGATCGCTGGATTCAAAGTCCAGAGTGCTAACCATTACACCATGGAACCGCTATTCTCTCGGTTGAGCATTAAAAGTGAGTAATTGGTCGCCGTTGCTTGATGTGAGCGCCAGAATTCAGCTATTTACATTATTAAGCTGAATACGTACCACAAATTAAGGCAAGACCGCATTTTCTCCTTGCTTTATAATAATAATTTGGTAATTGTTCAGAATTTTACAGACCAAAATCACTTCAAAAATTTCTTTAGGCATTTAGAGTCATTCTTAAGGGTAGGTTCTAGTCGAGCGACTTGAAAAGTGGCTGAAGTTTATGAATTTTTTTCTCACAAAAGGTAAATAAAATGTATAATTCTACTTTTTCAGCTATTAGTACATTTACTTAAGTTAACAAAAAATGTTTTTTAATTCCTTAAATTATAAAATTTGCGAGATATCCACGCGCTTCTGGAGCAATGTAGCGCGTGTAGAAAAAACCGATTCTTTTGTTCATAGTGGTTAAAAAAATAGTAAATGTAAATATTTTTTGTTGAAAATGGTCCATGGCCCCCTAAATTCAATAATCTTTATTTAATAGAAGAAAGAAGTAAATCGGTTGAACGGTTCGACTGCAACTCTGCACGGCGTGTTCAAAAACATGGTTTTGAGAAAAACGCGTTTAAAGTTTTACGAAGAAAAGAAGTGGGAAAAAATATAATTTTTGTTTCTTACAGCTAGTCAGCTGTTGCTAAACCATAAAGCAATCCTTCCTGTTCCTTGTGAAACTGATTTTGACTATTATATTCAAGGAACATTATTTAGTCCAAACAGAACATATTAAAGAATACGGCGCGCGTGCATCTGCTTTTAGCCCGAACGTAGGCATGATTTCTGGCCGGTAAGCGTTCGCACTAAATCGGCTGTAACTTTTACATTTTCCCGAACTTCGTCAAATCGTTTAGAGGCTTATTCTATATATATATATATATATATAAAGATTTCAAATATGCAAAAAAACGCAATAATTTTTTTTTAAATTGCTCGTCTAGAACCTACCCTTAAGTGTTCCAATAGTAAATTCAAGGCGACGGAGATATATTTTTTCTATCACAAAATGCCGTCCTCCCCGCTCTTCGCACTTTTTTTACTTTGAAGTTTAATTTTTTTTATTAAACTTTTTGAGAGGAAGAGGTATATAAATCAGGCTTTTAGTTGCTTTATTTAAGCAGAGGAAGGGAGGCGGCATGTTGTGATAGAAAAATATGTCTCCCCCGCCTTGAATTTACTATTGGTATACTAAAAATGACTCTAAATGCCTAAACAAATTATTGGAGCAATTTTGGTCTGGAGCCGTGATTCTGAACAATTACCAATAATTTTATAAGCACTTAAGACAGTATTCTACGCACAAAAACACCATTGGTCTGCGCTGGTGTAGAATTGTAAAAAATGGGCCATCTAAAATAGAAAAATTTAAAATTTTTAGATTCAATATATCACTAGCAAATGATTGAACTACAATTTTTCATGTTCATGCAAAAATAACAAAATGGCGACGAAAAAAAGAAGGAAGATAAAAAATTGCATGTTTTTCACTGCTTTTTGCCATAAAAAATAGTAAAAATAATTTTTTTTAAATAATTCCAATTCAGTCGGTTGATATAGGTGTGCAGAATATGTGGTTAAAATTTTATAACAATCGGAAATGTTAGCACCAAGTGGTATAAAAAAGTAGTTCAGTCAGCGCGTTGGTCATCGCGGAAAAGTATACTTAACTGCTTAAATCGATTTAAAATTTTGAGAGAATATTCTTGAATATACTTACTTTCGAAAAAAAGTTAAGTTTCAAAGTAGAATACTGCCTACTACTGAATACTTTTACAATATACAATAATTTAACATCTCTCCTTTTTTACAATTCTATGGCATAGCTCTAGTATATTCTGTACAACGCTTAGAATATTCTCTTAATTAATTATCTTTCTTTATCTCTCAAATACAGTTGAAACTCGATTAACCGGGATTCGTTTAACCGGGACATTCGATTAATCGGAAAACATAACATTACATATTTTAATTATCAGTGGTTTGAATCTATTATCCGGGGCATCCGAACTATCAAAATTCCACTGAACATTTTCCACATTTAGCCAAACCACTTTTACTTTTTTGTATCGCGCTTGCTGGAAATCCAGATTGCAGGCTCATGAGTTCTCTTGCTCGCACACTCAGTCTACATAAATTAGCCAAGATTCGGTTAAATTTTTCCGGAATTCAAAAAGTTTGAAGTGCAGGCAAAAAGTTTTTAAATCTAAGAGTTACAGAAAATAAAGTAACACACAAGATGGGCAGCAAATTAAAGCATTCACATTTTCTCATTAGATTACGGAAAGTTGATGATATGTCATAAAAGAAAATTATACAAACTTATTATGAAGATCGGTCTTGCTTCGGATTTTTTATCGCCAAAAAACCAGATGACCGCGAAAGTGTCTAATTACCACAAGCTCCACTAAAAGAGGAAGAAAAGTATTATAATAAAAGATAGCAAACAGCTTCTGATTTACTTAAAATACAAGATAAAATTCTAAAGTTTATGCTGAAAGTCAGTCAGTAAAGAGTTTAGAAAAACGTAAAACTCGAAAATGTGCTGAAAATCCATTGGTGGAAAATACAGGAAATATTTCTTGGGCCCCAATTTCTGGACAAATGATAATAGGAAAGGCAAAATATTTTCACGAAAATAAAGGGTGTTTCAGATCTGACGTATCAAAATAAGTGGTGATAGATCTCTTTTATTTTTATCTCAGCGACGTCAAACAAACGGTAAAAACTATTATCCCAATGACCTTTCAAAAATTGTCAACAATGCTGATCCAACTCCAACCATTGCAGGTACAGTTGCGGTAAAATGTATGGTCCTACCAAATGGTTGACGAACCCTACCCAAACATTGACACTGCTAGAATGAGGTTATGTTTGTGTGTGTGTGCAACTTTTTATTATTACGGAGACTACCCTGGATCCTGTCATGCTTACCTAATTGGGTACATTTTGGTATTGTTTGTTTTGAATTTTCTTATTCTTAGCTATTTTCTAACGAACCATTTAATTCTTAAAAGGACCTGGCATATATTGTCGCCTATTTCATGATCACGCAATCCTAAATAAACAATTCCTAGTCTACGTGAAAAGGGTGGAATTGTTTCCAAATACTTTGACTGAATTTATTGCACATACAAATAAAGTAAAAAATTCCTTAAATGAATAAATATTAATTACCGTACGTACAGAATAAGTTGTAATCACGAGCGATAATAACTAAAACAAAAAAGTTTTATATTTACGTCTCAGGAAGTTACATATCCAGTCGCGTCTAAGAAAGTGCTGGCTGACCGCTGAAAACAATTATACCGGAGCACAGTACCATTCTAATGTTGACTTATGCATTGGTTCGATCTGTAGTGTTTACTGAGAAATATTAAGATTGTTCCAACCAACCCCTGTAGCCAACGATACCCGGTCTCTCCTACACTGTCTATAAGGAAAAGACCCCGGTAATTTTCGCACGTGTAATTCCTTTGGAAGAAAACAGTAAGGCAAGTTGTGCTTGCAGGGGCAAGTAGTTTGTTTTTTCAAGATCGAAATTCAATAATTTAAAAAAAATGTTTATTAAGCGAAGACACAAACTTATACTGGAATATTAATCGGTATAGTATTAGCTTATAAAAAACAAATAGTGACCAACTTCATACTATGTTAGAGACGAAAAGTGAATTGAAATTTAAATACAGTAAAAAACCGGAAGAACGGTGAGTTTAAACCAGTGATGGGCATTATTCCAATAAATTTTCAATCAAATAACGATTTTTATTCGATTTTCAATTTATTTTAAGTTATTCGCAAATAATTATTGTCTTTATTCGAATAAGAAATGCCCATCTCTGGTTTAAACAACAGTTTCCATTTAATTAGATACAACAGACAAAGACGAAGAAGAGCAGCCAAAAGATGTGGTAGAAATCAATGAAATTTCTTAATTTTTTATTACTTTCATAAATTTTTGAATAATATTAAATATACACACAACATTTCATTAGTTTTTCAAAAAATAAATTTCTGGCTTTTGAATTCTAATGTAAATGTACAACTCATCCCGTTTTAAGAAATTGCCAACAAAGCGTTTTTTCCTGCCTAAAAATTTTAAAGGTGATAAGAGAGAAAGATAACATAATTTGAAAGTACATACCACCTTTGAAAAAATAAAGCTTCTTCAGAATAAAAAATAAATAAAAGGAATTGGTGATAAATTTAAGAAAATGTAGAACTTATCCTGTCCCGTCTCATGGTATGAATTTTTATTACTTTTTCTCGAAAAAAAACCAATTGAATTTTTAATTTGAATTTGCATTTGTCTGAGCTTGAACAGTAATTAAAATTTTAGAAACCACTCGTCGAGCGGTTCCATGGTGTAATGGTTAGCACTCTGGACTTTGAATCCAGCGATCCGAGTTCAAATCTCGGTGGAACCTTGTTTTTTTATTTTATAAATTACATTAGTTCCCATAGAAAAGTAAATTATTAAATATTTTAATTTAGCGTAAAAATTAAGACAACAAAATGTTTTTTTTTTTGATAAAACACATCGCTTTTGCAAAAGCTACAAGCATGCGCTTTCAGTCACTCACTTGACAATGTACCAAAGAACATCCTTCATCTCCACGGTATTTTAATCCTTCAAAATGGGAGAGTAAAGTTCAGATTTTTACGATAACAACGTTCATCTCAAAGAGAAATCTGCCAGAGTACACCCCAACTGTCTATGGAAAATTTTGCGCATCAGAGGGAAACTTCTCAAACTTCTTGATGGTACGTATTGGCTATAGTGTGAGATGAATTTTGTTCCACACAGAGCTCATAGACGAATTTATCTCATTTTCAGTTCGGAACTGAAAGTTGAGTATTGATCCCCGTGGAAATGATGAAAACGTGCAAAATTGTTTTATTTGTGAAACATTTATAGAAACAAATGTAATACTCGAAACAAGTACATCATTTAGGAACGTTTCAAATAATTTCATTACGTAAAATTTCGGTATTTTCATATTTTTTCTTAGTTTTAAAGAAACAATTCCGGCATAAAGGACGAGATGAAAATGTTACTTTGAATTCGCCTAAGTCCTTTAACTACCGTGCGAGTAATCTTACGTTTAAAAGCGAAATGTACTTAAACGAATATCGATTCGAATTTGTCGAATTAAATGAAATTACTGCGATTTAAGCTGAAGTATACTTACAAATGCAGCGTGAAAATGGTCGATTGGATTCAAGTTATGTGAAAAAGTGAAGTTTCCTATTAACAATTATATGTTCGTGTATAGTGCTACTCCTTTAGTTACTTAAAAAATCAAATCAATTTAAGATAAGTTATAAAATGTGCAGTAAAAGTGAATTTTGTCCAAGTCCAACATATATATTCTCAATTTTTGGGCTAAGCCCACCGTTCATATTGTGATAGAAGTAAAGTTTTCCTATGACCAGGCTAAATTTGCGGGTAAAACATTTTATAAAATTCAACTTTTGTTCTAATTCGGATGTGAAATGCAGCCTAGGGCGGCACTTGGGCCACAAACATCATCGTCATCATCAGGAAAGGTAGGAATTATAGTAAATTTCAGATACGTTCCACACACTAAATACACTTGTGGTACTATATTGGGCTGTCAAGTTTAATTTTTCATATTAACTAATTTAAATAACACCCGACAATAAGATATTTTTGCGAAATTTTTATGAGTGTTGGATGCTAAAATGTGGAACATACAAGCGCGTTCCACACATTTCCCCCATGTGTGCGCAGAGGGAACTCTTCGCCATTTCATTTGTCACTATAAAGCAAAGGCCGTTATCTCTCCTATTTTATCTTACAGACATTGAGCAGGTCGTTAGTTCCACTTTTACAATTATCTGCACTATTTGCAACATTCTTACGGTGTCTTGTAATTGTGAGAAGTATAGTCAGATATTTCCCCCTATTTTTATATCTCTTCGTCGGAGTCTATAAAATGAGAATAATAATGTGAACCCTGATAATTAACGGGGTAATTGTATAAATGTTGTGACATATACTCTGTTTTGAAAATGCAAGACTATACTAATATAGTTTTATCTGTGGATTGTATTTTACTTACGGTTACGTTTACGTTATCCCGTAAAACTAGGTTATATGTGAATTTTTTATCGAAAATCCGTTGCTATGTGATGTCGTCAGGATACAACATGAAATGACTCTTTTGATGAGGGATTTGATTTTGATAAGGATAATAATCTCGATGAATAATATTCGTGACAGCACACCAGATTTTGTATGATACATTTCGATACTATGCGAAAGGGAATCATATTTCTTTGTGTAATGTGTGCTAACATAAAGTTGTTTTGTATAGCTCATCGGGAACTTGTTTTTGACTTTCATTTGATAGATAAAATGATTGGATTTGAAATCCTTCGATTATTTCGTGGAAAAGCATTTGAGACGGCTTCGCTTTCCCCTTTGTTCAAGGTGTTACGAACCTAAAATAGAAAGCAAATTGTTATTTTTGTTGAAAAATCATTTTTATGATGGCAAAGTACCATTAGAGGACCTTGTTAATTGACATTTTAAATAGGGAAGTTTATTTTGCGTGAGGGTTGAAAATTTTCCAAAGACACCAGGGGACCCGAATGTCTCTGGTAGTGTGAGATTTGTACTTACTAAAAATATTCCTCTAGGGGTTTACCTAATCAGACCACTTTATCCGGGTCCTTTTTCGTCTCTACCCCTTTGCGATCTCAGCGAGAGAGACCCGGACTAATAAAGTTTTCTTCCCTCACCTCGATTCCTCGTGTCAGCGCAAGCATTTGCTTATAAGACCTTGGCCACTCTTCTTTCTTCCATCCAGTGGTGTCCATCAGCTTTCTTCTTCTGCTTTCTAGTGCAGGACACTATGTGTGCCACCGTCTCTTGCTCCTCCAGGCATAGCCTGCAGGTATCATCTTCGAGATTGTCACCACTTTAGATGACACCTGAAGTTAACATGTCTTATTAGCCATCTCAAGGTTCTACGATCCATATCAAGGACCTTCCACTGTTCAACACTTCTGGTCGCTACACTAGCTAGTTTCTGTAGCTTACACGTGAGTATTTTCTGACGATGTGACGTAAAACTGAACGAATTTGTTGCTGTGAGCAACAACAATTTTACTTACATTTACGTCACTGCGCGAGAGAAACTGACTATAGGTAACAATAATCGATTCTTTCACTTGTCGGGCTTAAATACAGGTCATTATAAAATGTTTACGTTAAATAACTCTCTAGAAAAAAAGGTTCTATATACTTTCAACGCACAATGAAGTGTTATCCTGTTATACAGCTGATAAAGTGTCGGACTCTATCTGGTTCTTCCTATAACCTCTTCTGTGAAATAGGGCGTCTACTACACTGACTCTCTGGTTCTGCGCCGACACCTTCAACTGCTGGCATGATCTTTTTGATTTTAGTACCTTCCTTCTCAACGGATCTTATCCATATGTTGCGCGGTCGTCCAATTCGGCGTCTTCCTTGAGTCGCGCGCGGGATCCAATCTAGTGCTTGTTGAGCGATATTGTTCGGCTCATTCTTCAGTGCGTTGTTTTTGAATATCGATTTCTATCCCAACTTGGCCTGTGAGGCTATGTCCGTTTTCATTAATAATGACCTTTGGCCAATGGATGTTCAGAATGCGCCGGAGACACCAGTTGACAAAGGCTTGCAGCTTAGATGTTATTTGACACTTTTTATAATGTACAACAGAGTAGATTCCGAGATAGCTAAATTTTCCATATATTCTATTTGCTGTTCTTCAAGATAAATTCAATATTGCCTCCTGAAGTCCAAGCTTATAAGTTTAGTTTTCACAGCGTTGATACTAAGCTCTCCTCTGTAACCTTCACTACTCAGGGCTTCGGACATTTGGGCTTTCGGTGCGTAAGGTGTTTAAAAAGTTTCCATATAACCCTTCGCGATGAATGGTTATCTAGGGTCCTGTATAATACATCCTTAATGAATATCGAGAAAGCGAAGGGTGGAGTATGCACCCTTGTCTCACTCTGTTCAATACTTGAAAGGGACCCGCCAGTTTTCCCCTACGGGAACATTGAACTTCTGGGTGAAGGTGATAATTTTTTATGGGTAGAACTGCTACGTTAAGCTGCCCATATATACTGACAGTCAAAAACTTTCTCGAAATCAACGAACATTAGTTTAAAGGGGACCTTCATTCGGCGGAGTGTTATATGGTAATTCGAAAGGTGTTGATATTATCGTGCTGCAGGAGAAGCTCTCACCCGCTCATCGTTAAAACTGCCGTCGATGAATTTCTTGATTTGCGTTAATATGACTTTTGGCATCAATTTGGAGACTGCAATTAAAAGACAGATACCACGCCTTAGGTCGCCTTTTTTAGAAATCTTCACAGCTACTCATGTTTTCCATTGACTGGAACAAGTCACGGCTTTCCAACATTCCTTAATTACGGAAAGAAGAATGTAAGCCGCAGGAATGGGATCCGCCTTAAATAATTTCACTCGTATTGCATCAATTCCTGGGGCCTTATCGAGGTTCATCGACTTTATTGTGTCTGTCACCTGAGGTGTGAAGATAATGGTTCTTCAGGCTGTGATAAAGAAGTATTCGACGGTCCAAAGGTGGGATCCATTGATATCTCTTACAAGATGCTCAGTTGTATAAGAGTATCTCCTGCCAGTTCATTGGCAATCTTGTACAGGTCTCCATTGCCACCGGCGGTAGGCCGTTTCTTTTGTCTTTTCTGCTAGCGCGTCGATGTAGTTGCACTTGTCACGTCTTGCACGTTTTCAGACGCCTTTTTGTAGAGATCGGTATGCTATTCTGAATGGTTGTTTGACTGCAACATCAGCAATAGAATTATTGTAGTCTGTAGTCTGCTTCCGTTCTTGAATTCTGGACCATGAAGCGTTACTAAATCATGGTTGTATTCTGCTCTCTAACCGTACTACCACAGCTGCGGGGGAATATGCGCTGCGGATGTTCGGTGTTTTAAGCCTCTGTACATTGAGCCCTAGCATATTAATGTTGCATTACGTGAGCGTACTACTGCCGCGTATAAGTAAAACTTAGCTGTAACGAGATGATGACACTTTCTCCAACAATATGGTCTGATTCTAAATTCTGCCTTAGGCCCCTTAGGAGCCTTATCAAAGGTGTCGCCAAAGAATTGGTAGAAGGGTACGTAGAAATTACGTAACGTGATTCAGAAGCTGACGATGATAATTCGGTGTTGAGAAAGAAGGAAGGAAATTCATGCGGCTACCAGAACATTCCGACTTAGAGAGAATATATGCGCAATATAAATGCACTCTCGGCAATTTCAAGGACGTCTCAAGGAAAGAGCAACACTCCTTCGAGACTTACCTTAAAAGCAACTCCTACACTCTGAACGCCTAGTACATTTCGGATACTTCAAATTGATTTGGTTATGACGACCTTTGCCCATAAACATCAGACTACCGGCGGGCTATGGAACGTGAGAAAGCATCTGAAAACTGAATAAAAAGTAAATAGAAAAGCAGTGTTTATGTGTTTCTTTACGGTAGACGCAAATTATGTTTATGTGTTGGCTCTCCACACGAGAGTGGCAGGTCCGAATCCCACCCGAGGCGATCAATGGTTGTTTTCTATTGACAACAGATTACGCTTAAAAAGGAGGTTCAGAGTAGCAATGTCAGACTTAATAAGGCCCCCCCCCCCCCTCCCACACGATGCACAACAAGTAATTAAGGGAACAAGAGAGCTATTTAGTTTTGAATTTTACGTCGACAGCGCTTTATCGGTTCATAGTTATAAGTCAGTGCTTCCATCAAAATCATCCTCTATACTCTATGTTTAGGATTTTCGGCGATCTTATAATTTTTGGGGACTTCTGTTGTGGGATTTCTGTTGCGCTTGGGTTTGTCTTCAGTATAGTGTAGTAATTTTGTAAATTCGACTATTCTGAAATTAATAACTGAAGAAATTTACTTAATAGGACATTGATATTGCCGTAAATGAACGTGAAGGGAGGAATCTCCTGTAACCGGTTCAAAAAAAAAATCTATTTTTTTATATTTTAAGTGTACAATACTCGCATAAAATTTCATATCAATATTTAAAGAGATTTTCGAGTTATAATACAAAACACGTTCCACCCGTTCGATAGCGTCAGGCACCTCTGGAGCGTTAGAGAAAGAGCACCGGCTGTTGCTCCCTTCTATTATGATTCAATTTGAAAGAACAGCTGTTCAATATATAGACATATTCATACATATGTACGTATGTCCCTTTACGTTACGATTCGAAAAGATGCTTGTACACCAGCTTCGCTCTAAAAGTTAGTCAGAACAGCTCAGTCAGTTTCTAGTTTCTATGTCTATGTTTTAAAAATGCAGAGCCATCTATCGGTGGACAGGATATTTAAAAAAATACTTGTTCGATTGTGCTGAAATACACATCTATAAAATAGTAATATCTACCGGTTAAACCTATTATGAAACAAAGAAACAATTTTATGAAAATTGGCTCATTTCTGGCCTTCTACATAAAACCCCCCACCCCTTAAATAAATTTTAACATATTTATACTCATGTAGCATTATTTGAAATATTTTTTCTCTCATATTTTCAGCAAGTTGTTGAGTTAAATGGATACGTTATAATTCTGGTTGAAGGACGTGATGGAAAAATTAAATTGTATGGTTCGCCGGCGGATAAAGATAACCTCGAAGTGGCAGATGAGATACTCGATGTTAATGAAAGAAAATTGGAGGATCTCCCTCGAACAGAAGTTATACGTCACATTCACGAGGTGAGTAATTTCAAGTGATTACAGAAGTAAATTTCTTGTAATAATCCAATGAATTATATTCACATAAGTTTTTCTGTATAATTTTCAGTGTATTCAGTCGTGCATGATCAAACTCCGTGTAAAAAGAAGAAGTGATTCAAGACTGGGTGAGTTGTTTGAAAAAATTGAAATTTTGATTCGTTGATAAAACTAATTTTGTTTACTGATTAAACCCAACAGTGAGCTTTTTGTTTTGATTTCATCAAGTAAAAGTTGGTGTGCGTACAAATCTCTTTTAAACCTTTGTGACTTGCTTAGGCCTTACTACATTTTTCTCAAGTGTCTAACGACTTTCTTCGATTTCTTCTCATAAAATCTTTTACTACTGAGCTACTCAGTTCTTTTCTAACCAACATAACTTAACAAACAGAAAGAGATACTTTTGTGCTTAACAAATGTACATAATTCCTGACAATCTTTATTTGTACTAGCCATCTGACATAGGACATCTGGGTGTGGTAACGCTATGTGCTGGCTACAACCAATCCCACCCTGCTAGCTCCAGCTTTAGTTACCATTTTAAAATCAAATTTAATTTCTTCTCAGACAGAATTTTTTCATGAGTTGTACGCCGCGGTTCAATAATATAGAAAATATTGTTCCATATGTAGATATAGTTTTCAAGCTCGTTTCGTTGAAGGTACCTTATCTAAGTATTACCACTTTTACTCTCTTACGGATATCTAAATTGTCTTGGCATTTATAAAGGTCTTTGCACAAAAATTTCTAACCGATTAGAGTCCCGCGGGACCAGTCTGCAGAGTCATTGACGTCTGCAAAACTGCTCCCATCATCCTCCTAGTTCTACGATTTCAACGTGAGACTTGTCCTTCCCGTATCACTTGCAGCAATACCAAAGCGAAGAGAAGCTTCGTGGAAAAGTTGCTGCAAGTCTGCGGCCTGTTATTCCCAGTGAAAGACGATGTTTCCGTTCCGCAGCGACGATAAAGGTTGCCAGATGCAGATGAATGTATCGGCCTGCCTTGCCTGGAACTCTAGACATTATCGCCTCCTTAATCTGGCAACGAAGTGGTTCTTAAGTGCATTTGCGTGAAACTGCAGGTTAGTCAACTATTGCCCAGCCTAGATCCGCATGCAGTACAGATGAATTGTCGATTTAGCAAGTGTTAGGATAAAGCTTATCAAGCAATTCACCTGGTTACATATCCTTGGCCCCAGTAAAAACGACGTTCTTGTAATGCCGAATGTCGGCCTGATAAGCTGACACATATCGCGAACATGATTATTTATAATGCAAAAGGTCGGGCATGTGAAGTACCTGTGGAACAGGGTTCCGTGCACGCTCTTTGAATTCGTCGATCGATATGTGAAAGCTGGTTTGGATGCACGAGGCTGTGATGGAGCAGTTTGAACAACACATCAGTCTCTGTAATTGGACGGATAACTATAGATCACTCTGCTAGTTATGGTCCCCATTACTCCCAAGTCTACTCCAAGATGTGCGCGCCATCTATTAACACTTATGTTATCCGTAGGATTTATTCCTACGAAGAGCTCGCGCAGCCGACTTGAAGTGAATGTACTGAATGTTGTGTGCGGCTACCGATTCATTACGAAAGCGTTTATCACCCCAGTGCTAGATTTCCTAGTAGAGAGACGACTGAAACGCTCTCGTGCTGTATCCACCAGTTCGTTTAATTCTGTGGTGTGGGGGTGTATCAGTGTGTTCCCAGAACATTGATGATTCTGTCTCCAAGAACTGTAAGTTGTCCTGTATCGGCCGTTACACCTCGAGCATTACTGAACACCGAATCTACTAACTCAGGGTTCAACCTGATAGCAATTGCTGAGAATTCCCCGTACCCAATTTCATTCCATCGCAAATGGAATGTTGGTCTTATTCTGCCCCAGATTGTAATCGTGGAGATCAGATCCTGGGAACAGTTATACTTCAAGGCGTCAACGACCTTCGCCTGTAAAAGTTTCACGAAGCCTGCTTGGACGAGGTAATCAAATAATTGACAACGATTGCACGTCCTTTCAGCGAAAGTGGGTTCAGTCTAGTCCGCCAAGAATTCACAGCTCCAGAGAGTTTCTTCGGAGCCATGCGGCTATTATATGTTTTACCATAATACACCTAAAATATTTCAGGCAAGTATTCGCAATTGTATGACGAGGGGAGAATCTGTTCGATTCCGCCACCTCCCACACCATAGGCCTTGGCTTTTGCTTAGGTTAACCCTAGCGGCCGCCAGTCGCTCGTATTGTTCGAAAACTCTACATGAAACTGGAAATGCATCCTCTTTCGTGACGGAAATAGACAGGTCGTCAGCATACGCTAATATAAGTGGCCTTATATTAGTAAATGGTAAGTGAACTGAATATTCCCTCAACGATCGACGAAGATTTATATTATATTATTATTATTATAAGGAGGGGTTACACACTTCGACCATGGAGGTCTTTTGTGCCGGAGCTCCATTACTGCAAAAGATACTCAGCCACCCTGACGTAAGCGAGGAGGTCTTTAACAGGGGAGGATCTAACGTCAGCCGGATAAAGAAATTCACGACTGAAGGTCCTCCTTCTAAGCCATACTAATGCAGGACAAGAGCACAAAATGTGCAATGTGGTTTCGTCATCTTCCAAACAAAGCCGACATTCCGTCACGCTAGACAGATCTGTTCGGTGTAGATGATACTTAAGCCCATAGTGGCCAGATAGCTAGCCTGACGAAGATTTACCAACATAGGTTCCAGTGAAAGGTCATAAAGCATACCTGACAACGGGCATCCCTACCTGATACCCCGACGAAACGGAATACGAGACAATTGCCCATTATGCTTTATGAGAGTCACTGGATCTCTATACAGACCACTGATGATCTCAATACACTTGGACGGAAGCCCAACCACAAAATAATAATAATAGTTTAATTCGAAGATCTGGATATGGATATTTTAGGTGTTAAGCGAAGCTCAAGCTTTACTGATGTGAGTTTGGATATAAAGTTTGAATTCTGTGGTTGGCGTTGCTTTGATTTTGTCGTACCTAAATTGATTCTAAAAACATATACATATTTTGTTTACAAAATATTGATTTTAAGCCTGGTTTTATTGGAAAATTCCATATATCAGAGTAACCTATAACGTACTTGACTAATTATCTAGCTATTAGCGATTGTCTAATTATACGATCGCTTTAATAAACAGAATTCCATGTGCTCTTATTGTACACATTTACTTTAGAATTTTTTACAATTTTAAAAAGCTGCTAATCATATCCTGAACATCTGGCACCCCTATAACTTAGTGTTATTAGTATTGCCAGCTTCAGCATACTTCAAAACATATTCTTTGGAATAAATTCCAATCGTACAATCGCAATGCATCGCATTCGCGTTTTATAACAGTGCAAAAACATTACACAAATTAAATTTTCAGTATTTGTGCAAAGATATTTACCGCGAGACCGCTTCTGGATCTGTCTACGTTCATGTGTTGGCCTACAAAGCACTTTTCGAAATTGTCAGGTGAACACCTGTGTGAGTACAGCTTTTGCACTTAAATACCTGTCGGTGTGTAGAAAAGCAAGAAAAAAAAAGCTGAAAGCAAATTTTTTGTGGTATTGTTGTTGTTGCTGCTGCCGCTGCTGCTGCCTCTTATTGTATTACACTTAATCTCGCGACATACAACGCTCCACAACAACAGTACCACAAGTCTACCTATACCAGGACCGGCTCCAGCAGTTGCTTTCCAGTTAGAATTGAGGAGACATTAACCACTAGCCCACTATACCTGTGGAAACCTGAAAACAAGAGCTCAGTCAGTCGCGTTTACCTTACTTTACCTGTTCGGGCATCGGTCGATAAAGCTTAAAAAATTTTTAGAATAAAAAACTTCTGCCCAAGAAAACTGGTGCAAATGCAATGAAATTTTCGTGTCGTGCAATAAAAAGTTGAGTTTAGTTAAGAAAATTAAGATTATCCCGAAAATTTCAGTCGAATTCGAAGTTTTTCCGCCATGTGGATCGTAGTTTCCGATCATTTCTAATTGGATTAAGAATTTTCTCGTGTAAAGTGCATGGTGCAAACATTTTTGTGTTCCATGGTCCAGACTCTGGATGCTGGAGTGTCCGATTGAGACGAAATTGAATACGTGGATAAATCAGTTTTTCACATTTTAACCTGCAACACACATACATTCTACTAAACGCCTATGTTCAACCATTTTTGTAAGGAGAAAAAGATAACCGAGAAAAATGTGATCTTGCCTGCTTAGTTATTTTGTTACATGTACCAAGTGGAATACGTTCCACATGCGCAGCATCCACTCTAGGCCAACTACGGTTGTTTTTTTACATTCTTTTTTTCGTTCATTACGATTCTGGTTAAGTTCACTTAATTCATTCTTGGAATTTATTCGTGTTTGTGATATTATTTTTTGTGCAATAGAATTAAGTTAAGAAGTGCAGTTGAGAAGTGCAATTGCGAAAATACATAAATTGTTGAAAAGTGAGTGATTATTTACATTACACCACTTCTCTGGATATTATCGCTGTATAAAGTTTCTGCATCCCCTCCGTACTCTGCAGATGATGCACGTTAATTAGCACCGCAATTGAATATTTCTCAAAGGTTAGTAAATGAGTTTCTACTTAAATATTCAATTAAATGTAATTAAAGTATTAATTGGACGAAATTGCAATGCTATTGCTGATAAAAACTAGTATCACTGCATAATTTGCTGCAAATTTCTTCTGTCCAGTTTTTGGAGAAATATTTGAAAGTGAGCGCTCCAATTTTATTGCAAATTTTGTTGCTTTCACTTGTTGCAGATCATTCCTCGATTCGTTGAGTCTTGATATCACTGAATTTCATGCCCAATGATTTTTTCAAATCTATTTAATTAGTGAAAGATATAATTACATTGAAGTCAATTTTTTATTTAAATTATTGGAATAGTCTTTTCACAATGACGGCAAAGTCAAGGGGACGCCCTATATTGCTAAAGCACACATCCTTGGCTGTGGAAATGAATCACGAGTAAGGAAATCTGTTAAGGGTTAACTATTAGCTGTATAGTGAAAAATTTCTTCCATTATTATTACTCGAATCTTTTTTCTTATGTTTTATTAATTTTTAACAACAGTTACAACTGAATCGTGTTAGACTTCTTCCTCATTTTAAACCTAACATAATCATACCGTGCAGTAAATGTTAACTACCTAATGGTGGTCAATTTGAAATAGTTTGTCTTATTTTTTTGCAAGCAAGTAACACGTTCTGCCAAAGTTTAAGCATCCGCAGTGCAAAATTTGCGATCTTTCCAATAATTTGTAACATGTTCACAGGCAATTTTTACGGAACAGCATGGTAAAATTTACTTATAAAGTTTACTGTGTATGTGAGGAAAAATCGAATGCCTAATACACAATTTTTTAATTTTCGGTTTATTTCGGAGGCATCCAGCAGCGAACAAAAAGCTAACCCTTTAGTGCTGTTGCTGCTGAAGAGCTAAACAAATTTATGTATATACACAGTATGTTACATAGAAAAGGTGACTGATATGAAATAAAATACAAGACACTAGTGATTTGTAGTTTTCATATATTTTTATTCATAATAGACACCTTATGATTCAATACAACACTGAAATCTCTTGTAGAATATTTTGAAGCACTCCGAAGACTCATTTTTTGAAATGCCCGCCAAAGTACTGGTCGAAGCCCTACGGATATACAAAATGGTGTCGAAACTCTTTCCTTTCATCGCCAGTTTCAGCTTTGGAAATAGCCAGAAGTCGCACAGTGCTAAGTCAGGCACATATGGGGGATGATTGAGTACCACGATACTTTTTGCAGCCAAGAAGTCGCGTACAGCCTTACTCTTGTGAGCCGGTGCATCGTCGTGCAGTAGCGTCCACGTCCCTTGTTCCCGGTATTCGGGTCGAATCCTGCCCAATAAACGATGCAAGACACACAAGTAATAGCCTACAACAACAGTTTGATCTTGTGGGATGAATTCCTTAAGGTTAATTTGCTTGGAATCAAAGAAAATCGTGCGAAGAGGTTTGATACTGCTCTTCTGCATGAGCATCTTTTTCGGTTTCGGAGACTTTGGACCTTTCCATTTTCTGGTTCATATTTAAAGCACCATGTTTCGTCGCCTGTTACAATACGCGACGTGGTCAATATCGGCCGTTTTCTGCATGTCTCTGTGGAACAAAGCGAGCGCAAACCCTCCGTTTGGCCAAATTTTCTGTTAAAATGCGGTGGATAGTGATTTTAGGAATGTCAGTGAGATCTTGGAAGAACCGTGGACGCTCGACGACCATTTTGCAGAACTTCAGCCACTTTTTTCACGTTACCTTCAGTTCGATATGTTGAAGATTAACCTGGTCGGGGATAATCTTCAACGCTCTTCCTACCGTCACCCTGTAACTCCTAAATTGTTAAGATCAGGGTTGGCCAATAAAATTTTTAAATTACAGGATAGGAGAGCACATAAAGTCAGACGGACGGACAGATCGAAACTATAATGTTGTATCCCCCTCCCCGAAATTCTACAAAAAATTTGGATGCACGCCTGACACACACAAGATTCGCGCCATTTTGAAGCAACATCGCATAAACAGGTTATAAAAACGTTTCTGTACCCGTGGGAGTTATCTAGGAGATCAGGGCAGAACGTTAAATTTAAATCGCGCAGTTCAGAAAGTGGACGATCTCATCAATCCATCGTCGATGTGTTCTTAAAATCATCAAAGAAGAAGCTCCTAGTGAACGATATCTGATGCAAAAGAAATGCATTAACATTTCCTTATCGCTGATATATCTATTGGTGTAACAGTTAAAGTTTTTTTTTATACGATGTGACCAAATCCTAGTGGACAACCCTTTGATGCGGTAGCATGGTTTTGGCCGGAAGGGAAGTAAGGAAACTTGAATGTCTTGTTTTTGCATTGCTGCGAGCTAGACAACAGCCCAGAGGCGGAGTGGATTATTTTAATTTCTTAATAAAAGCTCACGGGGAGACCTTGTCTCGAACCCGGGACCCATGGAATGGTGGTCGTGCGTGTCAACGAATTGATCCAACTCCGTCTCCTAAGTTGAAAGCAATATCCAATATCCACTCTATGCGGAGAAAAAATTCCAGGAAAAGTTACGGTTCCACACATCGTAACACATTCCGCTAAAATTTAAGCACCCGCACTGTAAAATTTACGATCTTTCCAATAATTTTTAACGTGTTCACAGGCAATTTTTACGGAACAGCATCGTAAAATTTCCTCTGACTCATAAAGTTTACTGTGTGTGTGGGCGAAAAAATGTAATACAATTTTTTCTAGTTTCCGGCTTGTTTCGAAGGCGAAGCAGCTAACGAAAAACTAACCCTTTGGTGCTGTTGCTGATGAAGAGCCACAGAAATTTAGCTTTTCCTTATTAGAAACACCTAGCGTGTCAAGAAATTTTAAATATTTCTTGTTCCGCTCAAGTTTTGAACGGGTTGTTTTCAAAGGTGTTTTTTCAAAAATTTTCCCAGAAATTAAAATAATTCACTCCGCCTCTGGGCTGTTGTCTAGCTCGCAGCAATGCAAAAACAAGACATTCAAGTTTCCTTACTTCCCTTCCGGCCAAAACCATGCTACCGCATCAAAGGGTTGTCCCCTAGGCTTTGGCTACATCGTATAAAAAAAAACACCGGTGGACGGGTTTTAGATCCAAATCATCAAAAGCACCATTAACTACTCACGAGAGAGTAAGTCGAGAGACCAAGAGCGGATTGCGTCTCTACTGTTCTGTCAACATGCCAAACCCATCTTCGCTGGATATTCTGCTGACAGATGCATGTAGAGCAGAGGTTGTGATCTCGAGTGTCGCCAGCAGAGCTAAATTATGGCTTGCCTTGGACAACCATCCAGCAGCAGGGTTGGTCGCAGTGCTCAACATAAGGTTGAATTGAATTGCACTGATGCCGTTTCGCAAAAAAATCCCCACTACTATCTCTTATCCTTTAGTTTATTAATTCTACCCACATTGTGAATGTTTGTTTTTCTAATTGATCTGACATTATCAAATATAGATACTCAAAGCTGTTTTTTTTTTATTTCGCAAATTAAAGTTTATTATTCTCCCAATTATCTATCTCCCCTTACGCGCCTAAGTTATGACTCAGTGATTATAATCAAAATGTCGTGATAACGTTAAGTAAATGTGTAAGGGATTTAATGACTCAAGCGATGGTTAATAAAAGCTGTCGGCTAGATTAGCTAAACAAAGCTCCAGCTGTGCTTTAACTTGATTCCGAGATAAGCAATTAAAAACCTGACGTACTATACAGGTAAACAGAAGCCAACCATTCCGTATAAAAATTAACTTTTCTTGTTAACAATACTTAAACAATACTGCAAAATAAAACGAAGCCGACATGTGCAAAAATCGAAATTAGTCACAAGTTCGCAAACTTATCGTTATCTTAGCGTAAGTAGAATTTCGACGTAGAGAAAACCAATGGTGAGTTCTCGTTTGCTTCTGAAATCTTAAGTGTTTGGCTTGACGGCACGGATGCAGCCATTTTATCAGGTTTGACGCTCATTAACGTTTATGGCGTTGACACAAAAAGCATAGCGAACATTCCGGTAAATATATTTTTACAAAAATTTTTTACATTCCCCAGAAGTATTCAACCGTTTCACGTAAAATGAAAAATTTCAAATAAACTTTATTTAACGGGCTCTTCCGTAAGATCATGCGCACAGTAAGCGTTGAAATCAACGAACCGGCAAGAATTTCAATGTTATTAAATAAAATTGGCCGGCCTGCTTAGGCACAAGCCTAGGGATTCGATCAGAGGTGGTTTGTTGGAAATGGCATTTTTATAGATCTTTTAATAACCTGTGCGGTAATAGGTACTTGTGCGCAAAACAAATTAATAATGTCTTTATTGGCTAGCGTTACCGGCAATGTTGTGTAACGTCACTAATTATTGATGGAATTATTTAACTTGCGGAAGATTAATTAAAGTTTTATAAACGTTTCTTGTGAACATTAGCGAGATACCTTCACTTCTTGATCTTTGCAGATGAAGTGGTAGCAACTCTGATATAACAAAAGAGACTTCTCTTCTAATATTTTTGTTTTGTTTAATTGTATAATAATGTTCCACGAAAAAAAGAGCTATCATCAGTAGTGCAGGAAATAAAGCGATACTACTACTAGTGCTACTAGTGTTTACTTCGAGAACTAGAAGTTTGATCTCTCTCGCGGGCCAGAAATGGTTACGCATAGCGGTTTCATCGTCTTCCTGACAGAGCCGACCCTCCGTCTCACTGGACAGACCTATTCGATGTAGACGATATCACAGCCCGTATTAGCCAGATAGGTAGCCTTGAATGAACCTTAGATCTGCCTTACTTAAGACGGTGGCATTGTTGTAAGCCGAGGGTTCAACAAATGCCTTAGCAAAGATTACTATTACTAGATAACCGGCTCTATAAAATACCCAACTAGTCTTGAAAAAGTAACACTGGCACCACAGTAAAACGAAATATTTTCAGATTTTAAAGTGATAAGAATATCCATGCAAATAAAGAGTACAGATAGTGTCCAGTCATTTACTCCTGTCAAAATTATTTGAGAGAATCACTTACTCCTGTCAAAATTCTGTTCTCATCCGGAGAGAATTACAGCTTTCTCTCAAAAGAGTACCGCCAAATCTTGTCGAAGATAAAAATGTACCAAAAAGTACCACCAATAAAAAGAATTCATGTGAATCACAGGACTGAGATAGTAACTTGTGTGCGTAGAAAATTTCAAACTGTCAATGTATTCTGCTCTTTTAATGAGAGAAGTACATTTGACATTTGTAAATGCACATAAGAAAAGTATACTTGTCTCCTACCCACAAACTCTCTCGGAAAATACATTTTTAGTTCTGACTGGAGGGTTGCCCGATGCGGGAAATATATAAAAGCAACCAACAAATTTTCACTACTTTGTTCGAAGCCGTTTATCTAGTAGAGTAATCGTTGGCCTTAGCCTGGGTAAGCCCGAGGACATTTCTCGACTATAAGAGCTGCTGACTCCTAGCCTGTTCTTCAATTACAGCTCTTGTCGACGATCAGCTGTGGTTGCACAAAGGCTCGGGACCTTGGCAGAGGAAAAACCTTTCCTAGCCAACTCATCGGCAGTCTCGTTACTCTCGAAACCTGAGTGACCAGGTATCCAACAAAGCGTGACCCTCTTATGGGTGGCCAGTTGTTAGACTATCGTAGCACTCCTCCGTAAGTCTCGAGGAAAAACACCACGAGGATTCAGCTTTAAGGGCTGCTTGGATATCAACAAATATAGATACATCTATCCTATCTAGTCTTTAAGGCTCTATTCTTGTCGTTTTTATATATCAGCCCCTTTTAGTCCTTTTTTGACGTTGATAAGGGAACAAATTTCGAAGGCATGGAGTTCGGCTTGAACGACATTGGGCCAATTACCCAATGTAATCGAAACTTTAGTGTTGGGTCCAAAGACACCAACACCAGCACCATATTCCATTTTTGAACGAACAGAAAAGAATAATCTGAATTTTTTGCCAAAACGCAGTTCCTTGGCCATGTTACTGTGCACACATCTATGCCAGGAATACGCTGAAGGATGCCTATGTGACTCTTGTCACCAGCTGGGATATTGGATGTAAGTTGCACTCCTAGGGAGATAATTGCAGCCGATTTCGTGATAGAGATATGTAGGGGAGTGAATCCAATTACTGCCTCGATTTGAAGGTGATACGCCTGTTATGGAGAGGCAAGAAAGCTGTTGAACCTTTTTACATTTGACGATTGCCGTCCGTTGTAGAACTTTTGGCCACCAGACCAAGGCGGCGTAGGTAACAATCGGTTTGATAATCGTATTGTATAACCAAGAAATCATCTTCACGGTGAGACCCCAACATCTTCTGAAGATTTTCCGACAGCCCATTGGGCTCGTGTAGTCTTTTTTAAGGTTGTATTAAGGTGAGCATTCCAATATGGTCTTTTGTCGAGCATAATGCCCAAGTATTCCCACCTCATTGGAGTTTTCAATGACATTGGATTAAAATTGGACTAAGGCCCAAATGATGCCTTTTATTAAACGGCACAAGAACAGCCTTAAACAAGGTTAATAGGAGGCCTTCCTTTGCGCACCAATCGGTAACCGTGCGCAGAGCTGACCTCATCACATCAGTGACAGTCGAGTCGAACTTCCATGTAATAATGATTGCAAGGCAAACAAGCTCACTAAGCTACTTTAAGCGGTCGTCTACTAGGGACCAGAGCAGCGGTGACAGTACACCACCTTGTGGACACCCCTTAACTGCCCTAATGCACACAAAGATGTTACCAAGGGTAAATGTATTTTTTTCGCTACTTTAGCATATTATCCACCCAGTTAATGCCATAAGAATCCAGACCGCTGCATGCGAAAGCTCTAGATATGGATCCGTACCTGGTGTTGTCGAAAGCACTTTCTACGTCAAGAAAATCACATAATGATATTTCTTGCTAACCAGAGTGTGTAAAGACTGCCTTACATAAAGAAAGCCCTTCAACATAAAGAGATGGTATTATGTGATTTTCTTCACATAAAGAGTGCTTTCGACAACACAAGGTATGATCCACCTTTTGTGTAAAGCTCCCTGCGTAATCTTGAGGAAGATGAGGACTTTATCCACTATAAGCAGCTTCGTCATTACTTATTAAATTGACATGTGGTGTCTTAAGCAAACAGGCCTGTTAACTGATTCAAATGGTAGGTGAAAAGTTGACCAAAAACCCAAAAAGCAAAGGAACATGTTTCATGCGAACTCCAGAGAAGCAAGAAGTAACGATCAAGGGATTGCCGATCCTTCGAGGCTATCTACGCTTCGACATCGGTCACCAACTGATCCAAATCCTCATAGACTTTGCCCACTTGCCAGTTTTTCAGCGAGCGGTTAAGGTGCTAATCCGCGTGGGCCTCTGTGTGAGAGTAAGGCGATGGATTCGACTACCAAATGCTCGACATGGAAACCCTCGTTGATCTGGTTCTTTTCAAGTGATCTTTTGACATTGAATATAATTATCGAAACGCATTTAAATAGTTCCTAGTGTAAAAATTATGGTTGTAAAAAATTTACGCTTAATCTCAAGTTTTAAGAGGAAAGAAGAGTATTCACTATCAGTGAAATGGAAGCCTTAAAAAGACAATTAACTTGGGTTATATGTGGAAAGGAATAAAATAAAAAAAAAACATATGGAGCATTTCCTATCCAGCTATTTGTACTTTTGTAAGAGAACATGGCCGACCATGATCATGCACTAGCTAAAAAGTTTGGATATGTTCGCCGTAGAAGGGAGCAAGCTGTTTTCCAGAATTTTTTCTGCCAAGAAAAGTGAAGAAACACATAATGGATAATGGGAGCCCAATTTCTGACAAAGGACCAGAGCTATTATTATTAGGAGTGGATCAAGGACACACAACATCCTTTAGTCACTTCGACCAAGATGATCTTTTGTGACTTGATCCAGGTTCAGATTTAAGCTACCCAGTCAAGCTTTAGTTCCTTAATTAGACTTAAAATCTCTTTGAGGGCTGCCTTAGCTATATCTGGTGGTGATGGGAAAGCGCCACCAAAATGTCTCGAGCCTGATTTGGCCGAGGGCCTTACAGTGACAGAGGATGTGTTCCGCTATATCCTCCTCTTCCAAACAGAAGCGACAGGTACCCTAACTTTTTTAGATGGTAGCCCAAGGGGCAGTGACCAGTTAGAAGTCCTGTTATGAGCTTCCGTTTTCTGTTTTGAGTATGTTATAAACCTCTCTGCCTGTCTAACTAAACCTTGGAATATTTGCCCAGTGTGAGTGCTTGCGTTTGTCCTCCCATGGCCTGATACGCATTGCTAGTCGGCTTTTCGAGTAGCCACAGAATGGCTCGAGTCCAATAAACTGAGAATCCGCACCTGTTTTTTTGCCAGGTGGTCCGCCTTCTAATTGCCTTCAATGCACTCGTGCCATGGTACCCAGGCCAGCATAATGCTGTTGCTCTGAGCCAGTTCTTTGAGAGCAAGGAGACAGTCCCAGACGGTTCTAAACTCAAAGGTGTATAACTCCAGAGCCTTGAGTGCCACCTGAATGTCGGACATAATATATATTTTAGCACCGCGCATATCTCTATTAGTAATTTCACGTGCGCAGAGTTCGATGGCATGTATCTCTGCTTGAAAGATGGTTGGCGCAGAACCGAGCGATTTGTGCAGCCTTATTCTTGGCCCGTAGACCCCAATGCCCTTTCTGTCTTCCATCTTGGATCCATCCGTGTACCAAACCAGAGATCCCTTTTCAAAGATATGTCTATTGTAGAGCCAATAATCTCTGCTCTCAAGGATCAGCTTGAATGGTATATGAATCTCAGTTGTGCCTTTTCGGCATGGCATCTGAGATTGAGTTGATCACCGGATCATCCTTGAATTAGGAACAGAGCTAACGTGTAGATGTAGTATAAAATAGATGCATCTTTTCATTTTCCGTTTTTAATCCAGTCGTTTCCATGACTCGAAACAATTGACGCTAATCACGTGGCCAGAAAAAGCGAACAGAGGCCCTGGATGATTGAGACGTTCTCCTTTTGTACTCGAATGTGCATCGCGCTTATAACTTTCGAAACGAATATTCCGTGTTCGTTGAAGAGAGTTTTTATTGAATTTTACCTTTGAACCTTCTTAAGAATTTTGACGTTTTGAAAGTTTTTACCTCAAGTTCGTTCAGGTAATTTAATATCCCAAAGAAACTCTTTCTCTGTAAATATTTGAATAGGAACTTTTTTCAACTTTTACATGAAAAGTGGGGTAGGAGGAGGAGCACGCCTAAAATAAATTAAGAGTTATTGAAAACTTCTTAACTTCCTTAAAGTGGGGAAGTTATAGCGTCGATAAAAGTACGGGAACAACTTTTTATAATTCTGGCATTTAAGGGGACTCATGAAGCAAAAAATGTTCTTCCTGTTTTTACTCCACTTCTGATTTTATTGATTACTTACTTGTCTAATTTAGATTTGTTTTTGTGAATATTCAAAGCCTCACCCAGCTATCAATTTGTCATAAGAATTTCCATTTGCATTTATATAAGGACCGCGAATAGAGCCATTTTTGGTATCGCGGTAAGTTCAATCCAAAACTCGATCAAACTCTGTTACTTTTGTTTTCGTTGACAAACAAAGCTTTGCCGCTTTCAATCAAACGTTTTTCTTCGTTTTTAGATTCCGCTCGACCGTCGGAATAGCGATTTGCATTCAATAGAAACTTAAGAATGACAGGTTTATTTTGGGCGTTCACGATAGACCTTCAATTTGGTTGAAATATTTCTCAAACTGTTTCACATTCGGATCGGATCAGTCAAAAGTCATTTTTTTGCTCATCCGCTGTCGCACCTTTACTTGGAACGTAAAGCTCCGCACGATACAGGAACTCTGCTTAGGTTTTTTTTTTAGATGAATATATTCGTTACGCTGTACATGCTAATTATTTTTGTAAGATTTCACATGAAATTTTTGGGTTTTTTCTTTCAGGTATCATCCATGCGTGACTAGTTTGTTGGTGTCACGTGTTTTGAGTCTAAGCAGGTAAATGTTAGTCGTACAAGGCTCTCGGGAATTATATAAAATCCGGAAATGTTGCCATAATTAATTTAAAACGTGGAAAACATTGTCATTCCTTGAATGCGCAAGTATTCTCCTTGAGCCCAGTGCCTTCACTAATTAGTATTTCTAGGGATTCTCAAAAACCTGTTCCCAACGTAGTTGTAATGAAAAAACGCATAAATCCATTGTATTGCAATTAATTGCAAAACTTCGTCACATGGTTTACATCATTTAGCAGAAAGTGAAGCTATTCTTAGGCAAGAAGCTTTAAAAAATTCAAAATCCAATTGTGCTTTCGGAATGTCCCCGGTGACAAAACTGTCATAGACGATAACGTACAACAACAGTATACCTAAAACGCTGAAAAGGCAGAGCTTTTCACTTCTTGTTCATATATGCCCTGTTCCGCGCACGGAGAGATTTTATAAACGACCACTTAGTCAGCGACCTTTTAATAATTCCAGCAATCGCATTACGACGAGAAAGTAGTACAACTTTTTTTCGTGTTACTGTTTGTCACTTTTTCTATCCGTCCAATTTGCTGCAATGCTTTAAATTTGAACAAGAAATGACGTATGACACTTTATCGTTACTCAGAAATCGCAATGTTACTTTGAATGAAATTCTGACGTGACGGACAACGCACGAACGAATTGGATTGAAGGGAAGCGGATTGGTGGTTCCGGTCGAACGAAAACACCAGGCATATAGAGAATGAAAAAAAAAATAAAATAAAAAATAACCAGGGCACCTCTACTTATTGAGATTCACTTGCGGTTAATAAAATTCTGCACTTGATAGTTTCCTCATTCCGTCGATTTTTTTTTGCAATTTTGAGTTGCGCTAGAGATTCAGCAGAAGATCCGTAGTATGATTACCATTAATGACATGTAGAGGCAGTGCTGTCTTTAGATGAGTGGAAGATACGAAGTGAAAGATGTTACTTTTTCAAAATACATTTATATTAATACAATCACAAACCATCTAACATTTTGTAGAGTAATTCCCTCTACAGTAAGTCCTCTTACTCTGTCTAGTTTCAGTAAAACCTTATTGGGCTTGATCTTAAGTACTTAACTCCAATTAATGACATAGATGGCAGGTGGAACTACAATTTATTCTGAATCATCATATAACTCTGCAACAATCTGCTTTTTAGCGTTATCTGTTGTTATCACCCTTATGGTGGAAAAGTAGCACTTTATCCCTTACACCACCAATGACATACCGACAATAACTGACATTTACTTGCTTTTAACAAAACAAAATTTAAACTATACCAATTACAGGCTGTTGTGCAGTTGTGTCTAGGCTGTGTTGCAGCATTAAAGGGCTTCCTTTAAACCTTTGCCCAATAATTATTTATTTCATTTGCAAAGCCGTAAGAAATATTATTTGAAAGACATACTAAACTTATCATTATGTTAAAAGAAAATAGGTTCTAAGTGTCTTCCTTGTGGAACGCCAGATATAATTACAGTATAAGCATGAAATTCAACATAATAGTCTCACTGAGTAGGGCATTAAAAATGAAATGCAAACTGCAAAATTTTCGAGTGAAATTCCATTCGAGTTGCGTTTTTTTTTTGCATGGGAGGTAAATATTTTCCAAAGGCACCGAGGGACCATTTTTCATTTTCACTAAAACCATTTCAGCCGAATCAGACTATTTTATTCGGGTTCTTTTTCGTCCCTACTTCTAATCGTCACAGTAAAAGCTCCCTGGGTTCATCAAGTTTTCTTCCCTCACCTTGATGCCCTAGGTTAGTGCAACCATTTGCTAATGAAACACCTCTCCGAGCCTATCGGCCTTCATATAGTGGCATTCTCCTTCTGCTTGCTAAAGCAGGACACTGACACGCTATGAACACCGCGGTCTCCTGTTCCTCCAGGCATTGGCTACAGATATCATCCTTACGGATGTTAGTGTTCTTCACCTGAACTTGCCATGAACTGTTACCAGTGCCGATAGACTTCTCAAGGCCCTTTGATTAATATTTAGGACCCTCCTTACCTTGATTAATATTTAGGACCCTGTCACCTCATCCAAGCCAGTGTCATTTTATTCAGCGAAGCACACGTATTGAGTTTGCGGACACACTCCAAGGCAATAGATGTATTGTATTGTATTGCTGTACTATTCTTTGACCTCTCACCCGACTCTCTAGGGGATAGTACAGCGCGTAGACCAGAGCCAACATCTTTGCCTGATAAACTGAGGTATACGATCCCAGGCTTAGATGGATGTTCAGATTCAAGTCAACGCTTCTGCAATTCCAATAATTTTGGATCCTGTTCTGAAAATTGTACTGTCAGTCTTTTTCATTACGTGACTCATCACTTATGAGCGTTTCATGATATTTCTCGGTTAACCTTCTCTCTTGGGTTCCTTTAACCCCTTGTGGGTCATAGGGCGTCTATTACACCAACTCTCCACCTGGTCCTGTTCTGCGACAAAGCCATCAACTGTGGCCACGGTTTATAGCCAAAGGTCGTCATCAAAAATTAATCAGTCCGTGGTATCCGAGACGTACTAGGCGTTTCGTGTGTATGTATGGTTTGTCAAATAAGCGAGTAACAAGCCTTCCTATCCTATCCCAGGATTGCTACTCCTTAAGGCGTCTTGGGAGTCACCGAGAGTGTATTTGTATAGCGCGTAGGTACTCTCTTAGCCAAGGTATTCTGGCTGTTACGTGAGTTTCCCTCCTTATTCAATACGGCGGAGTTCTCGGTTACCCTTACTTTACTTATTCCGATAACTTATTTTTGATAAAAGTAAGGTTGTTAAATTACAGGACTTGTTCTCAAATCGAATGTTCTCTTCTCTGGAGTCTCATAGGGGTCGATTCTTGGGCCGCTCTTGTTTACCTTATTTATAAATGATTTTCCAAATGGATATGTAGTACCTCGTCGTGGGTTCTCCTGGAGTAATCTTTATATATCGCCTGCGTACCTTAACCGCCTCAAATTTATTTTGTTAGATACTTTTAGAAAAAAACAGCGATTTCAGAATGATCTTCGCTTTTAATTCTGCTTATTTGTAAGGAAGTTCAGATATTTCTGTACCTTATCAACTTGTGGAACCATGCTATCAAGTGATCGGCCAAAGCAAGAAAACACAACGTTTTCGGCAGAACACAATTTATTTATCAACATAGTCTAATTTTAGCTCAGGACACTTGATTCAACGTTGCTTCAATTTTTCCATGTTCATCCAAAAATACGATATTTGAGGCCCTTAAATACGCTACTGTTTCAGCGATGACTTTCTCATTGAACCCAAATCTCTAACCACCGAGCCGTATCTTCAAGTTTGGAAATAGATGAAAGAAAACAAATCTGCAGAATATGATGGATAAGGAACCAATCATGGAATTTTGCCGTTGTTAGCCGTCCTGGTGGAATAAAATTCTTCTCTTCAATAAATTCGGCCACTTACGCTTTATTTCGGCGTCGAATCGGTCCAACCGTTCTGCATCACATAAACCAGTTATTGTATCCCAAAAAAAATTGGCCATTAGCCTGTTAGCAGATGGACTACTTTAGTCTTTTTCGGCTTCGATTTGTCAGAGGAAGACCACTGTTTCGACTGTCCCTTAGGCCCGGCTTTGTTGTGATGGATCCATAACTCGTCAGCAAAGGCGCAACAATTCTTCGTGTCAAGGTTGAACAACGCCAAACCCTCATTCGAAATGGTTAGAAGTTTGCCAGAGAGATTCCTCATTCAGAAATATTCATGCAAAATGTTGAGCACCCGTTTCGTTGAGACGGTCACAGCTTAGTTATTCGTGGATTGTTGATTATTATCCTTCTATGGATTTTATCGATCACTTCTGGCGTCCTTTGATGTCCTGTACGTTCATCATTAAATATCTTCGTACGACCACTCTAAATTGCGCTGTCCCATATGTTGCTGTTGATATCGAAGATGAAGAGACCGCTGGTTTAATTCTGTATTAATCTCATTGTTCGTTAACTTTTCAAAAAACAACGATATTCAATTTTATCCAATTTTGAAAAAATGCTAAAACTCTTCACAGCTGTTGACAGTTTTTACACTAGTCATTTGAAGGATAGTATATTGTTAATGGCGCTATCTCTTGCCTAGGCTCTTAAAACTTTTCAAAATTTCCTACTGCTACGAGGGGCGGCTGATACGTCTGTGGCCTAAGGCATTAAATGAAAGAAAAGTAAGAGTATTTTATTTTTATTTTTCAATATAGTCTCCCTCAAGCGAAATACATTTTTCACATCTGGCGTATAACGCTTTTAAACCACCACAAAATATTCCCTTTCTTTGCCCTCAAAATTGCTTTCTACAACAGCCTCCTTCATTTCATTTTCATCGGCAAATCTACGACCTCGGAACTCCTTTTTCAAATTGGAAAAAAGGAAATAGTCGCTGGGAGCCAGGTCTAGACTGTAGGGTGGGTGGACAATTACCTCGAAACTCGCGCTGTGTGGATAGGCGCATTGTCTTGCAAAAACAGCATTTTTGAAACCCAACGTGCACTGATTTTTCTCACATTCAAATGCTCGTGCATAATTTCTTTGCTAATCTGCAACTCTTCGGCTATCTGCCACAATTTTATTCTTCGGTCGGCCAGTACGAATTTTTCGACATTTCGAACATTTTCCTCCGTCACTACCGTCACAGGACGCCCCAAGGGGGGATCATCTTCACAGCTCTCTCGTCCTTGCTGAAATAAGCGAGCACATTTTTTGACCATGGTATACGAAAGCGCAGATTCCTGTAGAACTGATGACATGTCTTCGAAAATTTCTTTCGGCGTTTTTCCTTTCTTTACGAAGTACTTTATCACGACGCGGTGTTCAATATTACTAGAATTAGTCGATTCGGTTGACATGATATCGTTTGTCTTTCAATAGATAATATTCTAATGAGCTTATTATTGAAAGAAGGTTACATTTATACTACCAAGGAGTGTCGCAATCAGTGCTAACACAAGTGATATAATGAGTCATCGATAAGTATCTTCGACCGCGGACTTATCAGCCACCCCTCGTATATATGGTATAAATGAACCAATATCAAGCCTATTCAAAGTGAAGGTCTATCTATTAATTTCAAAACATTAAATATTAAGGTACGATCATAAGATAAGTCCAGGATAAAATTTCAAAAGGGGAAGATACTGCTCAAATTTTTTCACTCAACAGAATAACTCTACATAAATGCCTGCCTGGTTATAATTAAATTTAATATGTGCATAAACGTCGAAATCGAAAACAATGCGGGAGTAGATTAACATTCGAACAAGCAAATCTAGCAATTCCAGACAATTCTTCTAGTTCATTAGGTATTGCCACGTATAATACCACTCCTATGCAAATTGCACCCTATGAAATTGCTCACAGATATTTAGAGTCAAAACGACCACTTATTGTTCCTGTTGTTTACTAAATTGCTTATATCTTGAGCAATTTTCTTGTCAATGATTGGACTTGAGCAGTCTGTCATTAAAGTCAATATGTACGTATTGAGGTAACGCCCTCCTTCAGTACAAGAACATTATCGAACATGAGTACTCGATTTTTATTTAAAATTGCTCGGAATCATTTGTACCATTCAATTGATTATTTGATTTGGAAATAATTGAAAAATCATAGTAAAAAGTGAAATTAGTGAACAAAAAATCACAACGTGCAAATAACCAAGGTATTTTTCGTAAATTGGTAAATTAGTTTTTGTGTTAAAATGTTCAAACAGCAAAACTTTTAGTTGCAGTGGAAATAGACACATCCCTTAGCTCCATAACTCATTGTACAAAAAACAAGCAATTATTGCCGGGTCACTGTAAAGTGGACCTTGCCGGAGTATAGGTAATACGGTTATGGTTGTGGAAAGTATGAAATTTTAAACGTTGGTACTGCTTAGGACTGCAAAACATATCGGATACGACTAGACCTGTGACCTGTAAATGCAAAAACTCATATATGACAACATATCCCCATGTACAACATTCATACAGTGTAGGCGGGAACTATAGTCGAATGTCATTAATTAAATTTGTTCACGGCTGAACAAATCTGTGCTCTTTCTTTCGTTCCGTTTAGCTCTGAAAGTTTTGCACTGCACTCGTTGCTTTCTTTCTCTAAACTTGAAAAATAGGGAAAAAAATCCAATTAATGGAGACATAGAAATCTTGTGAAATTCTATATGAGCTTACGACAACATCGCAGTGAACTTTTGACTTTTGTGAATGACTAAAAGCGATTTTATGTCATCGTTTTATGTGATTTTACCTCGGAAAGTTTTTAAAAATCTTTTAATAAGGTGATGAGGTTAGAGTGGAAGATGTGCGGCTCTAAGAACCACATAATAGAGCAGCCATGTCAAAGAGGTGCATGTAGAAACAAATGTTTAGTTTAAATCCGAGCACCAAAGGCATGTTGTCGAACAAATTAAATTTTATAAACATTATTTACAATAAAAGACGAAAAAACCAAAATTCACAGAAACCATACTATGATAAATTTTATATCAGAAATTTCCATATTACTCCGCTTTATTTGACCCTCGATTTTCGTGCAAAAACTTACCATGTAAAAACTTACTAGAGTAGTATTTGTACACATTCGAAAAAATAAAGAAACGCATGTCATTCAAGTTCATTAAAAACAAGAAGAAGATGTTTGAAATGACTTTTGATTAAACAGTTGTAACGTCAACCTTTTCGCCGTCATTTTGTCTGCTAAGAAAAGCGAAGGAACGCAAAATGGGTGGGCGTTTGTCACAGTGGCGTGGCGTGTGGGGGGCACCGGGGCGGCAGGGAGCGATATGGCTAATCCTATCTGCGGCCTGGTGCTGGTCATTAGATCAGATCGGGCTTATTCAATACATTCAACCAATCACAGGCAGAAAGCGATTCGTTAAGTTTGCAGAGATCCACCTTTTTAAAGTTATAACAGCAAAAAAAGTTAATGCTAGTATCAAAACAATAAACGACGTAAAGCGTCGGATAAAGATGTGACTCAGGCAAAAGGGAGTCAGCGTCATCGTTCATTTCACCACTGACCTGCGACAAACCAGAGGAGGTAATGCCATCGACTGACTGTTTGTCACCGCCCTTCATTTTTATGCCTACTTAGATGAAATTGACGACCCAAAAACAGATATGAAGAATATTTATAATTTTTTTATAATTTTCCAAAATACAGTGTACGCAGTACACTTGCCTACCCTCCCCCACCCCCTTAACAGGATGAAACTGTGTGCTGAGAGGGTGGCGATATTCAGTAGGTACATAGGGCGGTAGAAGAACTTCACCCGATTCGAGCAAACAAGTGCAAGTGGACCTACAGTTTTTCCCTGTAATCCCCATGGCATTTTCATGGTACTCTGTTGTCAGCAGAAAACAACCATGGGTCACTGTCGCTGGGATTCGAATCGCGTCAAAACGACTGAATGGCACTCAAATAAGGCACGCTACGCCTAAGTAAATATTATACTTTTCCAAATGCCAGCATGCTGCATGCACGTATTAATGAAAGACGCACGAAATAGTCCAAACCAAGTACGGTACGTTCACACTTTTTCTAGACTAAAATTTAAAATGAAAACAATACAATTTTTGCTGAGATTAACTCATTCGAGACCGAGGTCTGAAATAACCAAACTATCCCCGCAATAGCCCGCAACATTTGTGTAGTTGAGTCTTATTTTTACTTTGGGTAATAAAGATTATAACTGAAACTGGAAAATATATAAGAATAAAAATAATCAATTTCAGGTAATTGTTATCATTATTATTGTCCTGACTCACCTTGTGAATCATCGGCTATTTGGAACAATTTTAATATCATGTGACCAATAACCCACACGGTGAACACGCGTCTATGCGGGTGAGATCTTATATAATCCACGCCCCACGCGGCGATTCACCAGTCTAAAAAGTATTAAAGCAAGAACGCAGTAACAATGCATGCATTTATGGCGGGCGTATTTGTTTTTTCCGATGTGTCCAAAGCCTAGGGGACAACCCTTTGATGCGTAAGAGTGGCTCTGTTCGACAGTGAATTAAGGTAAGGGGAGTGAGAAAACTTGAATGTCTTGTTTTAGCATTGCTACAAGCTAGACAACAGCCCAGAGACGGAGTGGATTTATTGTTAAAATGTTAAAAACTCACGGGGAGACCTGGTATCGAACCCAACAACCATGGCATAGTAGTCGTGCCGCTCAACCAATTGATCCAACTCCGTCTCCATTTTTAGAGTTTTGTGCCTGTAGCGGGAGCTTGCTTGTGTGGCGGGCGTATTTGTTCGTTATGCGTGCTCGCAACGGGCGCGTTCATCCTTTTTTTTTGGGCGTAAATATATCAACTCAATTATTTTTAGACGAGTAAGAAACAAAAAATTAAAGAACCCCTCTCAGTAGTGCTGGTGGGTACTCCAAGTGTTGCGTTTGGCCCACCCCTTTTGAAAAAATAGAAAAACCCAATTCTAACAGCTTCTAACACGGCTAGCAGGGAAAAACAGGAAAAGGGTAGTATTTTGCAATTAAGGGTTGGTCCGGAGGTTGTAGATATAATGATTTCTGATTCTACGCGCTAGCAGAGTAAGTTTCATCATTGCTCATTCGATTGCGTGCGAAGAACGAGTTTGGGATGGAGTATTAATTAGTTAATGTAAATTATTCCCCCCTCTAATGTGTTAATACAGATATATGTATAACGTTGCAGAAAAGATAATATATAGTTCCTGATGGCAACACTTACCTTTTAGGTCCTGCAAAACTATTCTAGTGCAATTGAAATCTATCTGCCAATGGCGCTGAATTCCCTTTGAGCCTACCCAAACTAACCAAATCTGAAAATAGAAAAAAAAAGAAATTTATAGATAAAACCATTAATGGATGCAATTTTTTTTTGTAGAATAAAACGTACAAGAGCGTCACTCAACTTCCTGTTTTTTTAAATCTAAGGATGAGAATTTAATTACAGAAATCTATCATCATTGCAATCAAAAGCCCATCAACCCTTCCACTGCTCTGAATCGACGCATTGCTGGTAATTGCTTTCGATTTTTCCAACTACGTCACAAAAAGAATTGCGTGGTTCGAGTGCCACCCGCACCAATTGAGTAATCATTCCAAGCAAGATGGCAGCAATGTTCACTTTCATAAATAGGAAAAAAAAATAAAAAAGTAAAAACAACAACAAACCCATAGCTTATTTGGAGCACAGAGATTGGGATTCATCTGCATGTGTACGTTCGAGTGTTCCAATTATTTAATCCGGGTGTCAACAAGCAAGATGCACTTTCATAAAAAAAGTGCTTCAGATTGCACTGCACTAACTAGGTGTACTGCAGGTGGATACTTTAATTATTTGCTTAGGTGCAAAAAAAAAGTAATATTTTGACAATTTTTCGAGGTTTTTTGACCCGCGCACCACCGTCAAGAAGTAAACGCATGATTGCGCAAATTGTTCAGGTGTAGAACACCTGAAAATTAATCGTAATAAATGCCAAGAATTGTGTCAATGTCAGCCGTACTACGACGGTATCAGAGTACAACATTTGTCGTTTCCGATTACTTTTTGGACGTAATTTAATAACGAAACGAATCGAGAGCTTCTGAATTGATTTTTGAGCTTGTTTTGATGCGTTTCTGTTGGTTTGTTGTTTTCGTTCATATAATTTATTCGTTCACGTGATATAATTGCAATTTTTGACAAAATAATCTCCGACCAAATCGAGATTATGCTAAATAGCAATTAAGACGAAAACTTTTGTGTCCGACCTCGCGTTTTAATTATCAAAATTTAGGCCCCCATTATGAAAATTCGTTGTGGGACAAGATTAATTCCAGCGCGATAAATTACACCTTGAATAGGCGAAAATTATGAGATACATCTAACAACACGGAAACAAAATGCCCGGAAAATGCTTCACGCTGATTTTTCTCGTTCAGGTATGCTATGCCGGAGGAAAGAGAAGATCGAAATAAATCTGTGAGAGTAGTGAGTTTTTGTTAGATTTTTAACTTGCTAAGTAGTTGAATTATATTGCTTACATCATAAGTAACTTTGTAAGCGTTTAAAAAAGCATCGGGAATACCGTGTCGCCTTGTACCGGCAACACTGATAATGTGGGGGAGAGTCTAAGAAACCGGAAAAGACTCTTCGCAAAAGTCGTAATATAATAATTGAATATTCAAGAGAAGGTGGCCATTATTCCAGTGCCAGGTGGTTTTATGTTTTTGTTCTTTCCTAGATGTATTCTACGGTGAGTGCCTATAAAGTACGGCAGTGTGCTCCAGTAGCATCAGAAGTTTTTTAATGGACAAGTCTATTATAAGCGAGAAGAATTTTCTTGTATGCATTAAATTCTGTTAAGAAATGGTTTACGATTGCAAGAGGAAAAATACATTTCTCACAATAATGGTTTTGCTTAATGTGTCCATAAATCTTTGGGAGTTCGTAAAATTCTTGTAATCACGTGACAATTAGGTTGCACTACTTGGATAATGGAAGTTTACCAGGAAAACTCCTTAAGTTTGTAAAAATAAATTACTGACATTAAAGGGTATTATCAAATTTATAACTTTTCTTTTACAAAAAATAAGTAGTATGTCCTTAGAAGCTGGGTGCATTTAAGATAAAACATTGTCCGGATCAACTTTGTAAAGTTGTACACCGTCGTATGCTATGTAGTAGACACCAGGGTCATTGCAGATTTTTTTTATGATGATGCCAGTTAAGGGGAGTCTATGATACCATAACACAGAAGAGGAAGCAGATTTTAGGTAAATGGTATTAAAGGGTTAATGCATAGGCGGTCTACCTAACTACCTTCTGCTCTTAGGAGAGGGCCTATTCCACATGTCTACTACTTCCCAGTTCCAAATTTGACTAGGAGATTAAATTTTAACTCGAGTTTGTTACCTGAAAGGTTTCGTGAGCACTCATCCAAGCTCGTTTCCATGTCCGCTTCTTTTGACGATCTTTGCTCCACGCACTCCTACTGTAATTCTCCATCGGTTGCCTACTCTCAAGCAATCATGTTCGTCGATTACCACATCTCGTGACAAGGTAGTCATTGTTTGCAAGATTCACGAAGTGGATGATCTCTCCAATAATACCAATGATACCTCCTTAAGGTACAGTCTGTTGAACAAGAGCGTATGTTCGATTATACGGAACATTTTACAATCTTGTACAATCGAATTCTCTTGACTATTTCTCTACCACTGAATCGTTTCAGTAGTGATCGAATTGTCGTCAGGAGCACACTTTGTAAAAATGAATTTCGTTTATGCCAAGCGATTTGAAGTGTTCTGCTTGTGGTTGCACCCACCCGCGTGGGCCTAAATTAACAGTCTCGCCGTTGCTGCCAAAGTATTTAAAAAACGAAAAGTTTCGGTAGAAAGCGGGTGAAACATTATTCGGTGTGCGGGAATGTCGATGACTTGCCGAATCGTGGGACAACTAGAGCCACCTCGAAAAAGGAGGATCAAGCGATAGGGAAGATGTTTGAGAAGAACCCCCCGCTTTACGCCTCCGCGTAGCGAAGGCTCGGTTGGTATCCGTGTTAGTATCAATACTGACTGAGTAAGAAAGGCATCCAGTTTCGGAGTACGAGCCTGAACCCCCCCCCCCCCCCTTAACCGAAACCCACATGAAAAAATGCAGGAACTGGGCTGCCTAGAACATCAATCGTGATTGGTCGAATGTCGTGTTTTCGGACGAAGCTTCTTTTTGGGCCTGGATTTCTTTACGGTGCGCTTGGTCTCACCGTGGAATGAGATTGACCAAGCGAACAGTAAAGCACCTCATGTTTGGGAATACTTTTCAGAACGTGGTTCGATTGCCTCCACTTCTTTACTGACAATCTGAATGCTCAAAAAATGTTGAAAATTTACAAGTGTGAGCTTATTAAGTCGGCGAAAAATATGTTTGGATTGGAAAATGATGATTAGATTTTGCAAGAGGACAATGATCCAAAACACCGCAGTCGACAGTGCACGGAGTGGAAGAGGGAAAACGGCATCAAGACCGTTATTGCCGCGATTGGCCTACCAATGTTTCTGCGCGGTTAGCCAATGAGCTTAGAGCTTTTACTTTAACTGAATGGGGGCTACATCGCCCTGGATATAACGTACGTGGATAGGATATTTCACCTGGAGTTAATGATTGAATAAATATTATGATAGAAAGCACCCCTTGCAAAGGGCAGTGCCCTGTACCAATAGCGCATCGGCATCATTTTCTGGCACTCAGAGCAAGGTGACCTCAGATTCCAAAGGCGCTTACAGAGAAGAGAAAGTTCATCCCGACAACACTCCATCAGTTCGAAAGATATGGTAGCCGAGTCGGGAGCATTCATGGCGGTCTGGCTATTGCAAAAGATGCCGACCGGTCGGTCGGGGGTTAGTATTTATTTCACAAGCCTTTAGGATGACAAGCACTTTAGCCCGGAAGGCGGTAGAACTTTGATATGCAGAGTATCAGCGAGAAAATACTCGTAGGTGAATATCGTTGTGTCGAAAGTCTCAATCACTTTGCCGTTGTTCCAATCCCCTCTGGCGGAAAGCTTCACTGCGAAGTGTTTCCTGAAGTTCAGATTTGGGGTAATATAGTCAGTCAGAGGTATATCTAGTTCTCTTGACAGCAAATCCAGGATGTTACTGTGGCCATAATGTTTGGCGCTCCAGCATCTTATTCTTTCAGTCTGGCCGCACCGCACGACACAATATTTTTAATGCGTTATAGCACGTGCAAAAGCACCTCTAGAGCTGTTGGACAGGATCTAATGACATTCGCATATTTTTGAATCCAACTCAACTGCGATATGTTGTTGTATCCTGTAGGTTAGAATTGGGCGTACCAGAGTAGTGTATATTCTTAAAGTCAACTTCGGCTGGCAGCTCCACCTCATATATAAAAGTGTCTTAACTCATTCGTCCATTTTAACTTTCCAGCTGAGTTTGGGGACAAGAATAACCCTCAAGTACGCGTGCCTTAATCCTATCTCTGTGCAATATGTATAGGATCTTAATCATATTCCCGTAGTGGCGGATATTCGACGCTGTCTTAAACATGTAAAAGGAGATCTTGGTTCCTGGCTTGCTGCCGTTGCTAGGAACTCTAAGCTCATCGATTTCATCGCCTTCGTCTTGGCCCGCCCCCGCTGAATTGTCTTCTGCTCTGGATGTTTATCTAATGTCACCTACATATCCATTTCCTTCTCGGCGTAGGCGCGGTTTACGTTCTCAAATAAACGATCCAGTATCTCGGTATTCTTCTGCGCAAGTTACTGCTGTTGCAGCAATTTTGACATGGCTTTGTGTACCGGTGCTGGCTAGACTCTTTCGTTGCATTTTTGTGTCTAGGATCCATCCATTTCGTGAATGCTTCAATGGAGTTCTATGTGCAGTTCGCTGAAGACTTGTTGATGTTCCGTACTCTGGCGACTTGGAGATTTTGTGCACCGCCACACCTAATAAGAAAGTGTATGTATATTGCTACAATCTATATTCCGCCTAGCTCACACAAAGGTATTTAAGAGCGGCATCAAAACAAAGTTGCTTACCTGCAACCACATGCAATACCACGATAAGGAACCTTTCTGACTTTGTCGTTCAGCAAGATAATGAACCAAAACACCCTTCTTAAGTATGTTCCAGTAATTACTTGTAAAAAAGTTATTGCAAAACTTCAAATTCTGGAATGTCAGCTCACGAAATCGACGTCGAAATTGGACCTGATTATAAACGTTTATTTTCATTGCAGTGTGCATGATTCAGCAACTCACACATTTCAGCTGAATCATGCTGGACAAATTTGTGTTTATAAACAAACCGATTTTAATTGAAATTTAAAACTTATTTAGTTTGATAATTCGCTTTATGCTCAATCATCAAGTCGATCGTATCAATTTCGTGATTTAATTTTTTTTATAGGATGTGGCGAAAGCCTAGGGGACATCCCTTTAATGCGTTAGTAAGCTTTTGGCCGGAAGGGAATTAGGGCAAGAGGAGTGGGGGAATTGAATGTTGCTGCTAGCTAGACAACAGTCCAGAGACGGAGTGATTTCTTACTTCTACGGAGACGGAGTGATTTCATACTTCTACTTTAAAAGCCCACGGGAAGACCGACCCACTCCGTCTTTTCAGTTTTATGGCGGAATTAATGGCTGAATAGATAAAAAAAAATTATTTATAAATTTTTAGTTGATACTTTTGAATGGAATTTCATAGCTTGATCTCAAGAAAACCTGTTTCAGTTTGAAATTTGTCAAGCTTATGGCGGAATATGCAGCTGAATAAGCTAAAAATTTTGCGTACAATATTCAAAATTTTTTGCTTAAGAAAAGTTTTGGTTTGGAATTTCTGACATGTCTTTGGATGAGTCTGAATTAGACATAAATTACCACATTCCGTATTTTACCTAAAAAACACGTAATAAATTGAAACCTCTGGAAGACTTAATTAGAGAGGACAATGGAAGCAATTGATTGCTAACTTCTAAGCAAAAATTCACCTCTAATTAGATGCTAATTTGCGCTGTACCGCTTCTCAAAATCGTTCACTAGGAAAAAAAACCTTAAACGCTAAGATGATGACAAATAAAACTTTTTTTCTAAACGTCCGATCAGCAATTATAGCTTCCCTATGCTTCGTCGATGGATCAGGTGTGGCTGAATGCTGTGCTGGAAATTATACGCGAACAGAGTGTGCCACATAGAAGCAATTTCTGTTGCTGCAACAACTAGCATCCAAATGACACGTTGATGAAGAGAAGGTAAGGTGTCTGCTTTGTGCTTCAGGTTTTCTCGCATCAAAGGAAAAGGTTGTCAGATTGTATGGCTTTGAAATGGTCAGTAAATAAAGGTGCAACGACCTGTCTACTCGGTCTTGTGTATCCAGAAGTGTTCAAGTCAAGTTTAGCTTCATCTTTGCGAGATGGACTGATCCGATCTTTGCTAGCTAGTAGTGCGAGTCAGATTCAGCCCTAATATGCATAAACTAGATCAAAACTGATTCTAATCATCCATTGCTGTCTGGTCATGTTTTCATGTCGAACGTGAAAAGCAAATGAAAGAACTGAAAGAGTGTCTCTCAGGTTACAGGATTCATAACAGAGAAGTCTTTTAGAGGTGTGGACGTGTTAAAATCTACAGAAACCTCTGCCCTGCATTGATGGACACTGCACGATACCTCGACTGCATTAATTGCAGTCAAACGAGTTTCAATCGTGCATTTGCTTTTGGCGAACGCGCGCGGATAAGAAAAACCGAACTGCTTCACTTGTTTTGAAGAAATTTCTTCTTAGCCTAAGAAATTCCGCGCATTCGCAGAAGTATTTGAAGATAAGAAAATTGAGCTTATGTGACCAACTTTCTCGCCAGAGATGCGATGTGTTAAAGTGACCTATGCAATGGAATCTGGGACAATCTTTGGAGTTGTTGTATTCAAATACTGAGAAAATTGCTAAGTGCATTAACGAGAAACGACGGAAATATTTCGAAATGTTTGGATATAGACATCTTGTCGAAAAGTACAGGAACAAGCACATTCGAGAGTAAATAAAATCAATAAGGAATTTTTGACAACCGAAATGACATAACGATGACAAACATTTTGACTTAAGTTTGAAACTTGAGATGAAATTTGACAGCCAAACGACTTTTTCCGAATCCGTGTTCCAGGAAAATTTGGTAGTTAATTATTTTTCACTGCACCGGTTTTATTGACAAAACTGTCACTTTAATTTAATTGAAAATGCTTACAAAACTTATCGCTGTCAAAACACTTTGACATGCAGACGTCATTTTTGTACAAAATGACGAATCAAAGTGTCATTTTGAACATATCAAATATTCCCTATACCATCCTACAAACAAAAGTAACAGTTTCCTCGTTGGTTTGACTGTGCAGGAGTTCTACTTAAGTTACAATCTCAATTGCACATTATTACAGCATCTCTGTAGCACTTCTGGACCATATTTCTATCATGAAATTATCACTAGCAAAATTAGTTCAAGTAGAGAGAAGAATTTGTTACAATTTCTGTTGTCATAAAAAGGAAGGAACTCGTACATCCTCCGAACAGTCCATGAAAACGAGACTTGGTTGGGTAAATGACAATCGCCTCATCACTTTGCCATTTGTTTGAAACTTAATTGAAACTTAGAAGATACTCAAGTCGAACGAAGTCCCTCTGTACACTTCATTCCAGCTGTCTCTTGTTGTGCTCATTTACCAAGACAAGACCAACAGTTCCAGCATGTCGAAACTGGGACCATCAACCCCTCGTAAAGACAATATTCCTGCTGTGACGAACTTTAATTAGAAAGCTCCGACAAAAAGAACAATAATGAAAAAATAATAATGAGATCAGGAAAGTGGGGTGGGGGGGGGGGGGGAGGAGGGCTAATTACGCTAATTTCAAATGTTTAACTATAAAAGCCAGTCAAGGAGTTTAGTATGGTGTTCATAGTTGACAGAGAAGTCTTAACAGACTATCAAACGACAGATAACAGGTAAGCAGTATGTAGCAGTTTTCTCTACGTTGTGATGCTTCTGTTATTTTCATTGCTTGTCTTTTTGGATTGGTTGTTAGCTTCAAAGTTATCACGGTCATGGGCTGAAGATTTTATTATACCAACGGAAGTAACACAAGACGTAACTGATTTCAGAGAATGAGGAAATCTGGGATCCATCACGAAATCTTATCTCGCAAATTGGATATTATTTTTTGATTAAATCAAATTAAAAGTAGAGAAATGAAAGAGCTAAGGATATGACGAGGAACAGTTAAGATAGTTAAAGCCTGAGATTATTTTGATATGGAAACCATTTATAGGTATATAATTGCTGTGCATATATCTACTGTACTCGGATAGACTAGGATTAAGTGATAAATTGGCAATTAAATGTAAGAAGTTATATATTCTGCAAAATAGTCCCGCAAATTGCGTACAATCTTACTTTACTGGCCCCTTTAATTCATTGTGGGGCACAGTATGGAAACAATAAGCCTCCAATGGATTCGGGTTTGTAGAACAGCTTTATACCATAGACACACAGCGCTACAAATTATTAATTAACTAAATGATGTTAAAACATTAATTAATGATGAGGTTACTGGTGATATACAGCTACATCTTTAATGATTTAAAAATATTTGAACTCTGGTCCGGACACGGACGGGAGAAAAGAGGATACAATGTTGCTCCTTGTCCTTATCTTGAGTGACACATGGCACAGTTGATCGTCTGGACTAATGATAATTACAAAGCTTGCTGAAATCTAAGTCATGTTACTCCTTACCTTATTTTAACTGAAAACAGTTGCCCTCCAACGGACTCTACTTTGTGTGACAGCTTTCAATTTTGACCAGGATCTTCCAGTTGCTAACATCGTTCTTCTCCAAATCATAATTGTTCATTTATTGTTCTATTCTGCCAGCGAATTTTTAGCGCATTACATAGGCATCTATTAAAGGCGTCTTCTGCTGGACTTAGTGAACTTCCATGTTTCGCAACCGTACAAAAGTACTGGCTTTACGTTGGAGTTGAACAGCCGTAGTTTAGTTTCAACTGAGATGCCCGCTGATCGCCATATCTGGTATAGCTGTGTATAAACGCCTCTCGCTTTGTTTATTAGGGAACTGATATCTTCCTCTGCTCACCAATCTTCGGTAATAACACTACCAAGGTTACCTAATTTTTCATCTACCTCTACGTCTTGACTATCCAGCGCCGTGCTCGAAGTAGTTGTTGTATTAATTCGCATTTATTTTGTTATTGATGGATTAATCCTCAATCTTGCCGACCGACACTCTATCGCTCAACTTTCTATCATGTTGTTTAGGTCCTGGTGACGATGGACCAGAAAACAGATGTTAGTCCAGGTCTAACAGGCCCACATTGTAGGCCACCTCTATCCTGGAGCGCTGATCCTCTATCAGGAGCGCTAAAAAGGATGTCGTTTATTACGGTAAGAAACCAAAACGGCGAAACTAAACATCCTTGTCGAACACCAGAACTTACTTCAAAGCTGTCTGACAATTTTCCGCTATGTAGAACTCTTCATCTCGAATTGTTGCATTGTGTCTTTATTATATTCGATTATTTTGTCTGGTAGACCATGTTGCCGCAATACCTGCCTTATAAAGCTCCTATTAACCTAGTCGAACGCCTTTCCATAATTTACAAAGGCAAGGTAGAGGGGGACCGTAATTCGGTAGATTGCTCCATTATACTTAGGTCACCTTCAGCTCACCTTCAGGTTTTCAAAGAAGAACTTCCCCATAGCCCACTTTCTGACTCTGCCAAGAGTCGGGCATTTACAGAGATGGTGAATAATGATTTCTTTTCAGTTCACGTCATCGCAACTGCCCCTGCCTAGCGCAGTGAACGGCTGTGGACCTCGGAAACTCGAAGCAGCTCCTAGTTTTGCCAGTACGTCCGCATTCTCATTTTCTTCGACCCCCTGCGTGTCCTCGGACCCACGCCAGTGTCATCTCATTTGATGAGGCACACGAGTTTAGTTTACGGACAGAGTCCGAGGCCAGCGCTGTGTTGAACTCTGTACCGTCCATACACCTGATCACGGCCTGATTTTCGAGTGCCACCACTATCTTCTTGCCCCTCACCCGACTCTCTAGCATGTAATCCAGTGCGTAGACCAGAGCCAGCATCTCTGCCTGAAATTCTGAGGTTTATGCCCTCAGGCACAGATGGGTGTTCAAATTCAGGTCATCACTGAAGATTCCTGTGCCTGATCTCCCATCAATTCTGGATCCATCCGTGAAAACTGTAACGTCGGTTAGATGGTTTCCAGGGAGGGACCCATCCCTTATAAGCATTTTGTGGTGTCTATCAATTGCCCTTACTTTGCTTATACCATCAACAGGCATTTCTAATTACGGTATTTCATCTTTGACAAGTTCCAATATTTTCCTATGCCCTTGGTTATTACGATATCTGTACCAGTTTGCGCCTTGATCCATGCGAAGAGCTGCTGATGCAGCAGTTTTCATCTTCTTCTGGGCAACAAGCCCAGTATCGTCTCTAACGCCATTGTCAGCTTGGTTCGAAATACCTATATTATCGCCACATACACTAGCCTCTGAACCTTACTCAATTGCCTTTTTACGGTGGACTTTGAAGCGCTTGGCCACCAGACCACAGAGGCATATGATAAAATCGGTCTCACCATTATAGTGTAGATCCAGTATGCGGCCTTTGGCGAGATGCCCCACCTTCGCCCACACACATTCATGTAGAACCCTGTTCGCTGTTTGAATTTTCTCCTCAATATGGTTTTGCCAGGTAAGTTTTGAATCTAGGAAGACTATTTAGGAGACTGTAAGTTCTTCCCCAAAGAGTTCTCTATAGTCTAGATTCTTCCTTTTTCTAGTGAAAACGGTTAGATCAGACTTCTTTGCATTTCTAAAGAGCCCCTGTTCCACACACCATGGCTCCACCACCCCCTTACCACTCCTTATGGTGTCTGCTACGGCGCGTATGAACTTACCCCCTACCATAATTGCAATGTCGTCGGCATACCCCACGTAATGTATGCCTTCTTCCGCAAGTCTACGAAGTAATAAGTCAACAGTAACGTTCCACAGAATGGGGGTAGCACTCCTCCCTGTGGACATCCTCTGCCTACCCTCCCTCGCAGGCTCGATTCACCACTCTGGATGTTTACTGCTCTTGTCTTTAGCATATTGCCAATCCATCTCCATACGGTAGGATTAGTTCCACGTTCGATAAGAGCATCCTCCAGCTTTCCGAAGTCCATATTGTTAAAGGCTCCTTCAATGTCCATTATTGCGGCCATCGCATTGCCATTGCCGTTAAGCCCTTCTTCTGCTACTCGCACCGCCTGCTGGAGTGCCGTTTCGGTAGATCTCCCAGGACAATAGGCGTGCTGGTTTCTACTTAGTGGATAACTAGTGAGCGTAGTCCCTTCGATGTTGTAAGCCACAGAAAACAGAAAAAAAACACCAGAAAGAGACGTCAGGCTCACGGGCCTAAAGTACTTTGGCTCAGTATAGTCTTTTCTTCCCGGTTTTGGTAGAAATATGACCTTAGCGCCACGAAACCGGACATATCGTATTGCAAGGCATGCTGTGTATATTCTCCTAAGTATTGGTACTACAATCTCACTGCCCCTGGGGCTGGGAATATACCATCTAAACTTGCTCCCTTGAACGGTTCAAACGATCTAATAGATCGTCTTACCCAATAAAGCGTCACAATCCTTTCCGTCTCAGAGCGATCCGTGGCATTCGCACCCTGTTTTCTCATATGCCACGGCCACGTCCGATTTGTACCTTCCCACAAAATGAGTTTCCAGCAGGATTTCATTTGTAACGACACCTTACTCGATGATTAATTTACTTTTAAATGTGGATGGGAGACAACAGTTTTTTTTTCGAAAAAGCTCTTCATTTATGTTTTTGGGTCATTAATTTATGTCTTATATCCAAATTTCTGGGGTGGGGGGAGCTGAGACATACAAACAGACACACGGATATACCGAAACTATAGTTAATAGGCTACGGAACCCTAAAATAAGACTTAGTAGTAAGTACCATACCATCCCAACTACCCTCGTACAAACAGCCTGCACTTATATATTTCAATATTTCGTTCCTTTACTCCGTAAAGCCCCCGAAATCAGAACAAAATCAATATAAAAGTGTGACCCACTATAAATCCCTAAAGAATTTTTATGTGTTCGGTTTTGGATGACTTACTCAACAATAAATAATTCGAATCCGAAGAGGATTTGCTTTTATTGAGATCAAAATAAACTCACCTGGGAATAACTTCACATTGAACGAATGAACAAATTTAAGTGAGAAGTGTTTCTGTAGTTTCACAAACGTATACCGACGTTGGTTTAATGGGTTTTTGTGATTGACTTGTATTAAAAATAATAAAAATTGGTTTAACAAGTTATATAGTTAGTTAAAGTAAGGCACACCTTGAAGATTTGGTAAAATTCGTAACACTACTCCAAAAAAATGGACGACAAAAAAAAGGGGAAGTCCCAAAATTAATGTACTTTCCTTTGGCAATTTATTCATCCACTTTTTATGTTGTTGCACCTGAGTCACTTATCTTCTGGCAATAATTCTCCTTTTCCAGCAAGAAAGTTTTCAATCTTTACAAGCCTAAACAAAGAATAGTGTTCCAATTTGTATGCGTTACTATTCCAGCCAACTCTTGAAAATCCCTTAAAGTAATAGTCTCTGGAGAAGGTTTAAGTTTTATCGATTTTTTTTTCTTTTATTTCAGCTGGAGAGCTCGGTAATGCTGTACAAGATGCCTTTGTTATTGCTGTTGAGCAACAGGCCCGTGAGAGGCTGCAGCGATTGTCAGCCCTCAAACGGGTTACACCGGTTGATATGTCACAATTATCAATTAAGGTAAGTGCTACAATTGTTTCAGGAAGGTATAGAAAATGTATGCGAAGTAAACGTTGCAATTATCTGAATGAGGAAACTCGCCGTTTTGTGCTAGAGAAAACGAAATGAATTTCTAATTACCTTGGGCTCAATTCGTAGACTGGACTTTGTTGGAAAATTTGTTTTGTTTTTTATTTGGTACTAATTATCTAAATTAAATTCATTGAAAGTTTAAGGGCACTTTTGATTTAATTGTTATAAAGATTTGTTTTTCCTCTTTGTATATGACGGGCTGAGAGTAAAAGTGACCTATTTATAAGGTTCGGGCAAAAGTGGCTTAGAAAATGTTCCGCGCAAAAACGAATCGCTCCGGTAAAAAACGAATAGTAGAAAATTTCCGGGCAAAAACGATTTACCTACAAAAAGTAATGCAGTTAAGTAATTAAGTCGTTTTTGCCCGGAAATTTTCTACGATTCGTTTTTCCCCGGAATCTCACGTGATTCGTTTTTGCGCGGAACATTTTCTAAGCTACTTTTGCCCGAACATTATAAATAGGTCACTTTTACTCTCAGCCCGTCATATAATCTTGGCAGCAGGGAGGTTTTCCCTATGCGATTGTGACAACATACCGTACCTCGCTGATTTGTCAGTTTTTAAGCCCCCCCCCCCCTCCCTGAGTGTCAGGAATGCACACTTTTCTATATATTTTTTAATGTTTCGCAGGTGGGTGAGGGGGAAAGGTGCAAAAGTTCTTTTCCTTGTATCTTGGCTCCCGATAAACGTACGACGAAAGTGATGGTACCAGCGTAGAGGGCGCTTCGAGCGCTACAACTCTGCTCCTTACGACTTTTTCGTAATGAAGGATGAGGGGGGGGGGGGGGGATTTTTTTTTATTTAAATAACTAATTTGCATATATATAGTTTTTATAATACACTACTCAAAACAATTAAGGGAACAAAAAAAATATCAAAATTTGTTAGTGATTTTTGACGGGCTGTATCCAAGCGAGAAATAATTGTATCGAGGATCTGAAACAAACGTGTTTTAAAGGCCACGGTGCTCACGCAATCCAAAGGAATAGCGCGAACAAAAATTTTCCAAATTTTTAGTCTTCTTTTTTTTGGTACACGGACTCGGAAATTTTTTTTTTATCTGACCATCCTATGGATGTTAATTCAGCTTTAATTATCTTTTTTCAAATCCTTGAAACGTCGATTTGTCGCGGAGATATCCCATATTAAACGAAAAAGGACACTTTTGTATTCAACCATCGATATCTCAGCAACCAATGATCGTACTGAAAATTTAAGGGCAGTTTCGGAAACAAGAATAAATTTCCTAAAAGAATCCGTCAAGACATAAAAAAACAATTTTTTTTTATCCGTAATTTTTAAAAAGTCAAAAAAAGTGACATTTTTCCTTGTTTCGGTAAATTGACCGCATCTTTGCAAATACTGACGGAAAGGCTAAGGTTTGTAGGAATTTTTACACCTCACTGTATGCCCAATATCCCTGTAAATCCGCAGATCAATCCATTGGACGGTTCCTTCGGCCCGATTGATCAAAGTTTTGGAAAAAATTAAAGGAACAAGAATTGTGATCTCAAACATCGTGTAATCTTCATAAAAATGCAAAAATCATTCTTTTTCGACTTTTCTCACAATTATGCATGTCACTTGGTAAATTTAAAAAAAAAACAAAATTGGAAATTTAAAAAAAAGTTTTTGACAAACACTTTGAGATGGCATGATTTATGATACCTAGCCCCGACAGCGCTATGATCCAGAACGTTTCTGAGTCGCTCGATAGTTTCTTTAGAAAAGTTGTCTTCGCGGCTCTCGACGAAATGCAGTAAAGTTTGTTTTAGAATCGGTTTATTTACGATACCAACGAAATTCCGCTTATTATCCTTTCTTTGCAAACGATTATGCTCCGGTGCGTCGACTTTTTCGGAGCATATGAAGCATGCATTTTTGAAATCGAAGGAAAAAGATGTAGGACGGCTCCGATTTCACGTCCATCGCCACGGTTTCGACGTTTGAAGATTCCCTTTTGGATTTCCTGTGTGTCGCAGCAGCGATCGACATAGCTTTTTTGACATTTTAGAAGCAAACCTTCAGAATCCATTGTCCCCTGACGTATATGGAACTATATAAATGGCCTACTACTACTGTATACATGTATATGCGTAAAATATTTAAAAACACTTTGCAAATGAGTTATTTAAATAAAGAAAAATTAAGGGGTGAAGTTGTAGCGCTCGAAGCGCCCTCTACACTGGTATCATCACTTTCATCGTACGTTTATCGGTAGCCGAGTTAATAGAAAAACAATTTTTGCCCCGCCCCCAATCGATAACCTTTTCATTCCGTTCAAGTATTACGTAACGCAGTTTTTGAAGATTTCTGACTCCCCTCCCCCAACCCAACGTTACGTAACGCTCAGATGATTATTTTTACTTACAAATGGTAATTATGTTGCGCAAAATACCAGAAAAAGAATCAACGTAAATTAAAAGAAATTTCAGCCTGCTTTGGCCTTAATGTGTGTGCGTGAAATTCGTAAGTTCATGGCTTGTAGTTTAGGTGCTTTTGCTTGACCGCAACGATCGGATTCTTAGAGTCCAAACTATGGACTCGTGGTACACGGCTTATTGTGGTTATTTGTCATATATATACTTCTGTATCCTCAGTGACGTGACACTTTTCGTATGTAAAAAAATATGTGTAGTATAGATATACCATGTCACGAGATAAGAGTTAGGACTTTTAATTTGAACAAAAACCTAATGTTACGTAACGCGTTGCTTGACCCCCCCCCCCCCCCAAACTGCGTTAAGTAATACTTGAACGGCTCTTTACGAAAAAAGTCATAAGGGCAAAGTTGTAGCGCTCTAATGCACTATCACTTTCGTCGTACCTTTAGCTGGAGCCGAGAGCCCCCCCACTGGACATACCAAATATAGAAAAGTGTACATTCGTGACGTTCAGGGGGGGGGGGGTTAAACTGCACACTAAAATTTACCTGTCGCCTGTACACTATGGCAAAATGAAGGAAATTTCATTCTCTATAACATTGTATATAGATATTACAACACCGGGATATTACAAATTCTCTTTGCTTCATAATTGTGGTCGAGGTGCTTTTGTCCGGCTTTCTATTTACCAAATCAACAGACATATTAAATTAGACAATTTAGGAACTTTTATCTTCCTGACTTTACATGTTGTAAAGTTAAATAGTCATTTGCCCAACTAACAAAGATACAAACACCGAAATCGGAGAGATCGCTGCATAAAGTTGTTCCGGAGCTTGTCGACGAAATGATCCATATCTACATATAATCTAATTCGGCTTAAATAATGGATCATATTGGATTATAATTGATCATACAATTTTATCTTACAGTAACAATAAAAGAGGCTTGCTTTCGAATTTAAATTAAATTTCACACACGGTTTTCTTCTTCTCCTTTTAAATAGCTTTTGCGTTTCACGAAAGCGAAACTCCTAACTCCTAAGGTTTTGCATAGTTTTTGCATGGATTTTTCTTAATGAGGTTTGCTATTGTGCGGTTTCGTGACGCAGAACGATTTAAAAGAAAATTTTGCTTTCCCGGCGTGGTAAGTGGAGTAAGTAATAACATATCGGCCTATCCAGAGTTCCCAGGTTCGATTCCCACCGACATACAGTGACTTTTCAAAATAAACTTTCTTAAAACTATTCGTAGTAAAAAAAGTTACAGTCTTTAGCACCATTGTGTTAACTGTCAACTGAGATAGAAGATATACTTTAAAATGTCAGATTGGTTTTTTCATCGTAAAAAAATTTCAAACCCCTATAACTGGGAGGGGAAAAGGGGGAAGAAAGACCCCCATCTCCTCCCATAAAATTTTTTTCGTTTCTCACCTAGATCTGCCAGATCCTTCATTTCTGCACAACCGCTGCGAAACACTGTATAATATACAAAAATTTTCGAATCTGTTGAAGAGCTGTAGCTTAGTGAAGAATGGTCGTATGAAGATAAAACAAAAAGCATCTTGAAAATTTTTATGAGGGACGGTTATTGCGCAATCATAAGAAATAGAGCGAGAACATTTTTTTTTGTAAGGGTCCACTTGGCTTTAAAAATGTTTTTTTTCAGTTCTCAGTTTTTTCTAACATATATGGTACCTACCTTTCATACAGTAATCCCAAAGATTGTAAAGACTTTAGTATACAATGTATATGATATATAAAAACTTCGATTTCTCGAAAAGTTGATCTTTGGACTTAGAAGCCACAAAATTTATTCCTCAGAATTTATTTTGTAGCCTCCAAAGTAGTTCCCGTTGGATAAAATTCGATTCGACACATAAGAAACTAGAGACAATGTCTAATGAAGCGCATAGATAATTTTGTTAAAATAACACCCTTTGTCGACAATCTGGAATACATACCACAAGCTACCATTAGCCAGTTATGCAAAAATTGGAGAAGTTTTGAGATTAATTTCCGAGTAAAAGTTATACTCGCCGATTCCTAGCCTGAAGCAGGCACGCACATTGCAAAACGCCTACATGGCACTTAAATCAGCGACGGTAGGCCTGTGTACAAATTATAATTTTCCAAATGCCAGCACGCTGCGGCCACGTATCAATGAAAGACGCACGAAATAGCCCAAACCAAGCACGGTACGCTCACACTTTTTCAAGTGGATTTTAACCACGGTATACAGAAGGTATGACGAATAAGTTTTTGACACATTTCAGCTGATACATTGTAACGTAACGTATCCGTATTTACCGGATATTCAAATGTAAAAAAAAAAAAAAATTATTGCCGAATAAGTGCGGTTTCATCACGTCACGAATGGTGGAACAGAGTTTATATCGAGAATACCTTGTATTCTGTGTACCGTGGTTAAAAACAAAAAATTTCTTCTTTAAAATGTTAACGTCTTGGCAGTCAGTAGAAAATATAAACAAAACATAAGTGGGATAATGAAGCTGAAGTAATTAGATTTATACTACATCAAGTTAAACTTACGAATTTCAATACCACCAATATTTGGAAATGCCATGTTGTTTCAGATAGTATTGACATAATATGGGTAAATATACCACGTTGTATTGCAATACTATGGTACAAAATACATAGTATAACAGATACGCTACGTTTTCTTTATCAGTTAATTCCTATTAATTTCCGGACTGAAGCTAGAAGTTTTTATATGCGAGACTACATACCATACATAGGGTGTATTTACGAATTCAGCTTCAGCTAGTGCGACGAACAGTTCAGTTTATTGGAAGCGATTACTGAATTATACAGTGCAATACAAAAACTAAATTTTGTAATACTACAACCTTACAGTCTAAGAGAAGTGATGACGGGAAACTCAGTAATTTTATTATAGAAATGGGTTAAAAACAAGTTTTTCTTCATTCAATTGGTAAAATTGTCTAAATCGATTGCAAATTACCCAAAGAAAGTTAAAAATTCATCTTTGCTCTACAACAAGATAATGAGCCTGGACACACTTCCAAATTGTATAGAGACTTGCAGAAATGGAGACTAAAGGAAGAAATGTGACTTGTATGGTTACACAAGTTGAACTCCATCGATTTGTTTTTTTATTGGTGAAAATATTTTTTACCTAATTAGGTAATACAAGGTGCTAAACAAACTGTAATATGGACTTGTTTTCTTGTAAAGTGTACATACACCGAAATTAGTTACATAAATTGATTTAATTTATACTAGTTTGCATTGAATATCGTTTAGCTGCATCATTTGCCATCGATTCGTTTCTGTGCTTATTCAACAGCAAAGTTCGATTGATTTCTGATACTTGTGTAGAATTCTACAGAGAGATACAAAGTAGAATTTGCCTTAACCAAACGAACAGACAAGATAACTTAATTTTTCCCAAAAGTTGGTCTTGTAAATTTCCTGTATCAGAAACTCAAATTTGACTTGACTATGTTAGACTTGAATTTATAATCAAAATGTTGCGTGGAACTTTTAAGGTAATAATTTTACTCAATAATTCGACTGCCATGCCAACTCGACAGCTGCATAAATGCAACCAACCAACTGAAGGTTCAAATTCTTGTCAAACCAATCCCCTGAAGGAAGTGCTCCATCATCTCTCGCAGTGAGCTCGCAGTCTACTATTACCTCACCTTCATATCCATCGTATTCATAAGGTAACCAAATGCCGAGGTGTATTCGACCAGCCCATACGAATTTGCTCTGGTTTCATAAGTCTTTCTGAGGCTTATGATTAATGGGGTCCAGGAATTTCAGATTTCTTTTGATTGGTATCCTCTAAAAATGCATATGAATGCACACATATTACATAACTGGTGAGCTTCCTTTACTTTATAGTTGCTTTTGTTCGCATTTGTGGTTTGTTCGAAATTGTGGCTGTTGGTCTATTTAATTTAAGTTTAATGGAAGCAAGTATAGTGTACAGTACAACAGAGCCTCACATTCGAAAGTTTCTGCTACCAGATTTTAAATTTTGATGAGATCTTCCCATTTAGATGTGAGCGAGTTGAATGAGCTGAACGGATCCTACCTAAATGGAATAGACAGTGGATACCGTGGCAAAGTATCTTTTTGATCATGATGAATGATTCGTAGAGCTACTTTGTCTCTTTTGATTCTTGATACAAAGGCTAGAATTACACAAGCTCCTTAGTTCACTACTCTTCCAACAATAGACTAATCTGAGTGGGACTGAGTAATCAGTGGGTGGCAATGAGCGAAGTATTGAAATAGAAAAATGAAACGTGATTGATGCACTTCAACAGAAAAAATGACGGCACAGGGCCGATTAAAAACCAACGAGTTTGTTACTGGTAGATTGATTTTGCCTGTGGGTTACCGTAAATTCTGTTAAATGATTGGATGTGTACCTTTTGTTTTAAAAGCATTAATGTTATACAGGTAAACCATAATTATGATGGTACCTCCACAGCATGACTAAAAAATACCGTCAAATTTAAATAGTTCTGTAAAGCAATGCGGTCAGAGTAATTAATGACACGAAATCATCGTTCACCTGACTAATTATGTAACATGAACTGAGCTACCACTACGTACTACTAACAAAATACAAAAAATTCATTCAGTCAAGGACGTCTAGTATGTGATCTACGGGTTTTTGTAAAACGATTCTAATTAGAGGTCTCAACCTATGTAATTGCACCTAAAAGTAAAAAAAACAGGTTTACACTTGACGAATAAAAAGTTTAGTACCATTTACCAAAATTATGACGTAGAGGAATGAATACCTTCATAACAGTCTTTATGAATCTCTGACCGGAAGTAGCGGCGACGTTGGGACGAAGTAAAATCTCGTCAACTGACGAAACTCGCCTCTTCTTCCTCTCGTTTAAAACGAAATAATAAAATCATTACGGTGTGAATGTGTGGAACTATTATTTTTTTTGTACTTTTAACTCTTTAGCATTCATTAAACAGTAAATAGATACTTCCCCCGACGACACACCTTTGCTTTCGTACCATTAAGTTGGTATTGGTTGATGTTACTTAGCAAACATCGCATGCGCAGTTGACGTGCGGGGAATTTAATCGACTAGCGAAGAGTACCTTCGTGACTTGAAAATCTTAAAAGACACTGAACACCATAATTTGCAGGCCAAGATAATCATGACCAGTGGCCATTCAAAGAAAACAAATTACGGAAAAAGTAAAAACAGTAGAAGATCTCATAAATGCCATGGTCATTTTGCGAGTACCAACTTAAATCACGTAAAATTGTTGAGTTATGTGAAAGAAATCAGTGACAATCGCGAGAGCGTGAGCATGGGGACAACCTCACTTGGTGCAATTCACTTTCACTTGCAGTTGTTTCGGGAGGTCCGACTTTTACAGTGAAAAGTCACTGATGACAGTTGCTTGAAGAATGACAAAACAATAGTTGGCATTCCAGACGAATTAAGCAATTTTTATGTGAAAAAGAAATGCGATCTTGTTTCGACTATAAATCAGAAACAAGGACGGTAAGTTGAGATGATGATTGCTTTCACTTCGGAAAATTGTGACAGTTTTAATGAACGTCACTTGAATTACTTATCTCTCTTTTTTCAGGGACAGGTTGTCCGATCATTAAAATTGCCAGTTCGGCATTCTGGAAAGTGTGGGAACGATCATTGCTTGTTGACATGAAAACTTTAAGTGGATAGTGTAAATCGAAAGTGTAATCAGTAGTATCTGCTAAATGAATGCTTGAATATAATCGAAGGTGTGTTGAGTCTCGAATAAATTATGTTTTTATTTATCCGTTCATCTGAATCTTCCCATGATGCACCCCACGATGAAGATCGCACACCGCAAGGTGGTGTCCTGTATGCCCTTCTTTGGAATCTGGTGATCAATGAACTTCTTTAAATCCTGGAAAAGGTGAGCGCTTTTCAGGTCGACAACGCTATAGCTGTCGTCGGAAAGTACTTGTTGGTGATCAGGACTTTATAAAAAAATGCTTCCACACGGTTCTCCAGATGGGCTGTGAAGTGCGGGCTTAAGTTTAACCCTAAAAATGACAAGCTAGTCATTTTTATTAGAAAATATAGGATTCCTCGTCCTTAAGCGGCACCTGCCTGGGGTTTACACCTCAAGTAACTGAACAATATCCTGAACAGGAAATCAAGTTGGAATATCCAGAAGAGGGTTAAGAAAGCAGCGACATCTCTGTACTCTTACCTCTTGTAAGAGGGCTATTCGTAGTAAATGGAGTTCCCATCCTACGATAACTCACTGGTCTTATGTGGTTAATCCTATTGTACGGCCTAAACGTCTAGTTGCCATACCTGAAGAAGGCCACGAACATTAGCATTATACGAAAAGTACAGAGATCAGTCTGCATCTGTATAAGCGAAGCATTATGGATGACACCCACTGCTGCTGTGAGTATACTTCTTCATCTTTTAGATTTGATAGGTAAGGAGATGCCAGCATTGCCATTACACTCACAGCTACCTCTGAATGGTCCAATATTCTACTAAAATTTTGAACTCCTTGTCGTTTTTTTAGGAAACCTTGATTATAAGCAATTCCTTTTTGAAACTGTTTAAATCGATAATCCCAAGCAGGCAAGACCGGAAAAGCGAAGCACAGCCTTATTAGTACAGGCGGCAAATAAATTATTATGTCAACATCACCTACCTCCGATCTTTTTTGCATGTGGTTTAAGCCCCCACTGAGTGTGACGAATGTACACTTTTCTATATTTTTTAAGTCCCGCGAGGAGGGGGCGAATAGGTGCAACAATTGTTTTTCAACTATCTCGCCTTCCATTGTCGACTGTACAATATGGGGAAACCATCCACATCTACATCGACTGTTCCAAAGTGAAGGGTAGGATAGTGGGGCGGAGTTTTCTCTGAAAAGTTGAATAATGATCTATCCTTCCGCTTTCTGCACTACTGCAGTTTGTTCCAAGCGGAAGTACCAGCAAATCAGGAAACCCTCGGACCCTCGGTTGACTAAAAGGTAACAACATATCTGAAAAGGATATTTTTTTAAAGATGCAGCCAAAGTCCAGGGGATTATTATTATTATTAGGAGTGGATCAAGGACTCACAACATCCTTAAGTCACTTCGACCAAAATGATCCCTTGTGACTTGATCCAGGTTCAGATTTACGCTACGCAGTCAAGATTTAGTTCCTTAATTAGACCTAAAATCTCTTTGGGGGCTGCCCTGCCTTAGCTATATCTGGTGGTGATGGAATAGTCCCACCAAGATGTCTGATAAACGGCCGAGGGCATCACAGTGACAGAGGATGTGTTCCGCTGTCTGCTCATCTTCCAAACAGAAGCGACAGCTGTCATCTTTAGCTAAACCTAACTATTTTAGGTGCTAACCCAAGGAGAAGTAACCTGTTAGAAGTTCTGTTATCAGCTCTGCTGAGTGAGAGCAGCACTTCCGTTTTCTGTTTTGAGTAGGTTATAAACCTCTTTGCCTGTCTTAGCCCTGGAATATTTGTCCAGTGTGCAATACTGCGATTGCTACTACACGAGGAGAAAAACGTCGTTCGTTAAGTAAGTGCTTACGTGTCTGCCAGGTTCGTATCCCACAGGCGGCGACCCAAGGTTGTTTTCTGCCGACAACAGATTACGATAAAAAGGCCAATTCGATTCAATTTACTCTAGGCTATGTGTATTATATGAAACAGCGTTAAGCACACTTAAGGTTGCTTCTATTTCTACCCCTGAGCCTGGTCTGGGAACCCATCAGCGACCCATTGCGGGTAGTCTAACTAATATTTATATATTTCAATTGTATAGTAGAGACCTCAAGCTAATATTTAAGCCGCGCTTGAAAACGGGGCAGAGAGCACCTGGGAGCAGATGAACCTTATAAAATCACAAATTATTGAGAGTATGTTGATGTTCTACACATGTACCAGCCGATAAGGGGATTCGATAAAGCCTTTATTTGTCAAGTCAAAAGAGAGTAAGTATGAAGAAGACAATACCAGGACATATCATGTATGTATAAAACTACAAAGATCCACTAGTGATCCTGGAGGGATCCCGTAGAGTGGAATAAGTGGGCCTAACTAGCCTAGATTTTAGGTGGGAATGATTTCTAGGCATTCGCGTCATTTTGGTTGAAAGTGTAGAGTTCGAGACCGCTACAATAGTACAGGTAGCTAAAGCTGTTCATGAAGTGTAACAACCGGTAAAGTAAGAAAGGTAGCTAGAGCCGTTCATGGAGCCAGAGAACTTTATTTAATCCAAATTAGCCTATTTAAAGCAAAAAAAGGGGATTACATTAGATAAAGATACACCATTCACAAATTAATCGAAGAACTTATAAAAAGTGTTTAAGGAAAGCCTTGGAAAGCGTGGTATGTTCAGAAGTAAGATCTGATACTCAGACCAACTCGAAAACTGTCAAAAAGTGATACTGAAAACTTCAACTCTGTTACTATGGACTGCTCTTAATGACTTTGCGTTTGACGACATTTCTTTTGAGACAAGAGCGAGTGAGTTCGTTATCATAATTTTATATGCGACAACTTTAGAATGTAAACTAATTAGGGATGGGCTTTAATTTATTAATTTATGCCTAAGTGAAGAAATCTCGTGTGCTTCAATCGTTATTCAAGAGAAACACTCTGCAATTGCACCCCACATGGTACACAGTGTTGAAGAGTTAAAAATTGCCTAATTTACACGAGATCATAAGATGAGCAGCCCAACCCTGACGGAGTGCCGCCACCGCCATCCTTCATATCGTCTTAAATCTCGGCTAAGTGGTTTTTCTTTATGGATGAATTCTGAGGGACGGATGCTGCACACATCAAGACATTCTTGAGACGTTTGTCATCACGCGTCGCGTACCGGAGTCTCATGCAGTCAACATTATCAGAATGCTGATGAAAACCATCTGAGAATATCTTTTTGCACTGAATTTCTTGATTTAGTTTAGTTTTTTTCGCGGTAGCTGTATTTGTTGGCGTTTTATTATTTGGATTTATTCCAGTTTGGAGATGTTTCGCAAAAACATGTTAACTTTGCCAGATTTTTGGAATTGGGAAGCCTATTAAGTTGAGGAGAACAACAAAACTTTCTCGCATATGGGGACATTACGACATTGTTTCGTCTTTTTTGCGGCAACAGATGTTTTTATTGATTGCAATTTCTAATACAATTTTGGCAACGATTTTTCGCAATGAAGTTGAGGCCGAATTTAATATATTGTCGTCCGAAAAAGTTCTTTTAACGAAAAACAAATGTCAACAGATGCTTTGCTCATAATCAATTTTGGTACATATGCCCTCAGTCCACTTTTGTTTTTATTCCTTCAATTTTTATTGATTGATGATTCGTAAAAGGTTTTTTTATTAGTCAACTAATAAAATTTTGTTTGTTTTGTGTTACAGTTAAACCAACAAAACTACACGAAAGGTGGCCCGTCTACAACACATGATTTAAGTTTCTTGAAGGAGGCGTCTCCTATTTATGTAACGTCACTAACAAGTAATCATATAACAGCAGGTACGTCAACGTTAACAACAGCAACAACTGTAACATCATCCTCATCAGCTGCGGTGTCGTCACAAATAGCCCAAACAAATTCATTATTATCTGAAAGTTATGTACATAACAATAATATCAACAACAATATAAGCAACATTCCTATAAATAACGCAACGACACTAGTGACATCTATTAGCGGCCCAATAACAGTAACAACATTGGTGCCATCTCATTATGTAAACAGTAAACCAATTACGAGTGGTTTTCAAACAACAACTGCTGTCGTATCATCATCGACATTATCATCGGCGATATCTTTAACGGGCAATTGTCAACCGGGTGACAGCAAAATAAATAGCGGTGTTAGTGTGAAACGTCCAGAAAAATCAAACGTAGATGCCAAAAGTGCGATAAGTAGCAGTGGTCAAACTCAAGTTAGTAATAGTAGTGCTCATCACATTTCAATAAATAGCAGTAGTGATACTAGTGTAATCCAACCGGGCAAGGCTATTTTAATTGGCAATACGGCAGCAGCTGCGGTAACAGGCATTGCCACACAAAATTTGCTACCGATAGCAATAACACCATTGCAAAGTGTTAGTTGTGGAATTTATACAACACAAGCAAGCACAGCCAGTGTCAGTTTAACTAGTGGTGGTATCAATAACGTTTCGGTGACCAGTAATAATACCAATTTCAAACAAAATCAAATAATTTCGACAAACAATCAGCTGTGCAACTATAACAATTTAAGTAATAATACGAGAAGTCTTAATAATAATTTGTTAATAAATAATTTGTGTAATAACAATAATAGCAATAATATTAGTAATTGTGGTGCTGGTAACACTTTAACTAGTTTTAATACCTATGGAAATAGTAATTGTGATTTATTGTTAGCTAATGGTCATCCACCGAGGCGGGAGGTAAGAATTTATTTTTTTATATTATCATTATTATTTTATACCTATACAATTACATACTATTATGATTTCGATTAATTTGTGTGAGTATTAGTTTACCGGGCAATGCAATGAAATCAAAAACGAGTTTATGGAAAAGATAACAAGGCTTTAGCTGCTTTGGTTTAGTTTCCTTTTTACTTACATTACCAAAGTTAATCGGATAGTGGATTTTGGCTTGCCAGCTTAATTGATTGTGATGTTTTTGGTCTACTACACGAAGAGAAAAAAGTCGTTCGTTAAGTAAGTGCTTACGTGTCAGCCTACCAATCCGGACGCACCAGGTACTAATCCCACGAGCGGCGACCCATGGTAGTTTTCTGCTGACAACAGATTACGATAAAAACATGGTGGTTGCAGAGAAAATTCCATTGGTTCGGAATCCACTTTAATTCGTAGGTCCACTTGCAACCGTTGTCCCAAATCGGGTGAAATTTTTCTTCCGCCCCCAAGCCCCACAAGGGGTTACGGGAAACTAGAGAAAGACACACGAAGAGAAAAGTTCTTGAATTTTTATACAGAAATTTCAATAAAAATTACGGTTCTGAACTGTAATTCTGTATTTGTGCTACCTTAATTTCTACGGAACAGCACCGTAAAATTTCCTGAAAAATGAGTCCCGTGTATATCTGTTCGGGCTCAAGGGATATTACAAGCATAGAAATTAAAAGGATTAAAAGTAATCAAATAAATTCACTTTTACCAAAAAAAAACCATATAAAAAATGTCCCCTGAGATCCGAATCCAAGTCCTCAGCAGCATGCTCCAACGTCTTCATACCAAGCCAATCTTCACTTTAAACAATTCGCTTCCAAGGTAGTTCAATAGAGACACTTGCAGTACTATAGGATAGTATGATCTAGTATAGTAGTATAAATTCAGGAACACAGAAAACTATTTCTCACACAACGAACAAAATGATTTTACGTTTGTCTGAAGTTGATGAGAATCATTAAATTTGCCGGTTATTCCGGAAAACATTTTGCGTTAATGTGGTCAAGTTTACCTAAACCAAACAGAACATTTTACGAGTCACGTAAATATTACCGTACTCATCTGTAAAAGTTGACTATGAACACATTAAAAATTACTGAAGGGATCGTAAATTTGATAGGGCGGCTGCTGAATTTTGACAGAATATGTTACTTGCAGCAGGATTACGGGGAGTGGAACCGTAATTTTTACTGAAATTATTTCTTCGTGTTCTACTTGGCAAGCTTTGTGTAAATTTCTATCGAAGTCTAAGTAGTCAGGAGATGGCTTATAATTTTATTGCACAGGCTTAGCAAGAAGGGGTTTAAAGGTAAAGGAACTGGGTTAATGGTTGCTGATAACCACTCAAAGTAAATCTTATTATTAAGGAAGCAAGATAAGTCTTCGTGAAATGATGCCCCCTGCGAGTACTGCTTAAAAGGAGCTGATGCTGTTATCCCCAGCAGGCCTGTGAACGTTTATTTATTTATTACTATATTACGATTCATCAAATTCTGATTACTATAACTAAAATTGCATTACATTTAGTTACAGAAAAAAGTAACCCTAACAAAGCTGATCCTTCAGTTGAGATCTGGAGACTAGACACTGATGTATAATAGGCTCGCGCATACGTAACTGGTGCGGCGGTGGGACGTATGAAAAAAGCTTTGATTCCTCAAGAAACGAGCAGGAATCGATAAATTCAGAGCTCCCAGTAGTTCAGGGGAATTAACCGCGCCCTACAAGCAACTAAAGGCGAAAACAATTTTAGAGTTGTCGCGTCTGCTTTCGAGGGACTGTAATGAAATGAGTTTTAGACCTATGCTGGACAGCATCAATATGATTAATATGAATCGCAGGCCCGTAGAGACAAAATTCGGGCCCGGGGGGAACCGCATACGGGCCCCCGCGAAAGGAATTTCGGTCCCGGGACTAACCGTTTACGGGTCCATATTCAATCGAATGAGTCACTTTCAATTTAAAATGTGTCTAGTATATTACACTTTTTCGATCGTGAAACATTTTTTATATAAATAATTAAAATGGAAAATTTTTTCTGTTGATGACTTAGATGACGGGGCCCCTTTTGAAAGCCCGGGCCCGGGGGGTTTACCCCCTTCGCCCCCTCCCTCTCGACGGCCCTGATGAATCGTATAGAAAGTATACCAAATTAGGACTCTAAAATTGATCTAACGAACGTAAAATAAAGGAGCTTCGTATATACTCCTTAGACCAACTTCTAACGAAGCCCCCATTAGCTTTACTAACGATAGTGTCGAAATGATCACTGAATCAAAAGTTTGTGTTCATCCCGACTCCCAAACTTTTTTTTGTCAAATCTTACCAAAGAACTACCGTCTAAGGTGTAGTTAAAGTGCACTGGATTTCTTAATCGAGAGAACGACATAGTGGTGCACTTGCTAATATTTAGAGGAAGGAAGTTTATAGAACAGCAATTATGAAAAACGTCAGAACTTAAAAGAGCACAGTCGTTCTCACTTGAGATACCATCATTGATGCAAATAATGAAAAGTAATGGTCCTAAATGGCTACCTTGTGGCACACCGGAGGTAGTATGTATATCATTAGAAAAATCTCCTCAAAATATAACACGTTGCGCGTGATCAGATAAGAATAAATAACTTACAAACTAGAGCTCTGTGATTGATTCTGTCGAAAGCCTTGCCAAAATCCGTAAAAATGCAGTCGACTTACTTACCTGCTTCAATGGTAGAAATACAGCTGTTAGAGAATTCCAAATTGAAAAACCCTAAAGGGTGCTGTTAGTGGCAGATAAAAAATGCAATACTTAGCCATCACCTGGTTTTAAATTAGTGAAATAAAAATCTATACAGACAGCATCACGTGAGGTTGAAGGAGATCATGTTAATTAACTTCAGAATCCAGATAGCACGCAAAAAGATCTGTCATCAGCAAAACTATAAATGAGATTTAATGTGAGTCATAGAAATTCGTCAATAAAAAGAAGAAATAAGATTGGCGAAACAGCTGAACCCTGAGGTACACCGGCATTTATTTTGCAGCGATCAGAAGAACTTTCGTATATTATTAAAAGAATTAAAAGACCTAACAAATAATTATCAATCCATATTAAGAGGTAAGAGTGCATACTAAATGCTAGAAGTTTGGCTAGAGGGGCAGAATGTGAGACTATCAAAAGTCATTTAAAATATAAAGAGCAACCAAAGGTTTTAGAGGAGGCGAAGTACTCTGATAATTTTTTTACTATGTTATTATGTTATCTAGTAGGTAACTTATTTTGGGTATTCCACAGGGCGGCCAACTAGAGTCTATTAGTTTTATGATTTACATTGTCATGTATCCTTAGTGCTAACAACGCATTAATCCTTTGCTGTGCTGAAAATAGCAATATTTTTTCGCACAGTTAATGTCCAATTTTAAACCCGGGCATTATAGCCTTTTATTAATTAGCGCCCTCTTAATGTCAGTATGTGCAGGGCCATATTTTTTATTTGTAGAACAAAGCGTTTTTCCGATTTATGGTAACCATCTTTTCTTGATAAAACCAAATACATGTTCCAAGGTTTCGCGGAATAATTTTGGACTTAAAGGTGTCATTTAACACCCTCAAGTTCTTTATAAATATTTGTTTCCCCTCATATCTGCCTTAAGAAACGATAATTTCTTTAATATCTTATAATTTTGCACTATTTAATCAATCTTTCGTCTCCTCGCCGATCAGTTGAATTGTATTGATTTTGATCTTTCCAAAGAATACTAGGTTCAGTTTTTGATGATATTGTTGTTACATAAACTTTTCCTATAGATACTCTGTCACTCCGTTAACATTTAATTTTTTATTTATTTTTAAGTTGTCAACACTTTCGGAAGGAGATAGTGAACCGCTCGATGATAACGGCACATCACTTTACGATCATCAACAACAGCTGAGTAACAGTAATAGCAGCATATCAAAAGGCCGAACAGAACTTCTTCTTGGAGATCAAACCCTTCGACAGGATACCAGGTAAGCTCTTAAGTTATACTACATAAGCCACTTAAATACTAAAAAACAAGTCTAAAAGTACGAATAACTGTGCTTAAAGTTCGACCCACATAAACATAATTAATTTGGAAATTATTACACATTTGTTTGATGACAACAATAGCCCATCCCTCCACGTAATCTGATTATATTCAAAATCAACAAGTGATTTTCGTGTACAAATTTAAACAGATTTCAGGTATGTTAGTTAGTATGTACCGTAAAAACAAAAAAAAATTAACATGAAAACCTCTCAACGAACATTACCGCTTGATGGCACTTCCGGTTTTGACCTTCCGGAACGGACAGGTTTGATTTATTCTTTTATGATTTCTACGGGCCCCGCCAGGTTCGTGTCATCTCATTCCCCGGCGATTGTTTTCAATCTCAGTCTGGTACGTGAAAAATACCTGCAGTGTTGGTCACGGGTGTGACCACTTCCATGTTTCAAGGCTTCGCGGAATAATGAAGATGAACGACCATTCGTGGGACGATGACAAATATTCAATTTCCCATAATATGACTTTGTTTAATATTTTTACAAATATGGTGCCTGGCTGAAACAGAGAGACTGCTGTTGTCAACTTAAACGCTCGCACAAAGAACTAGGTTGTTAGCCTAGAAATGCATTTTCATCCGAAAACAATTAAGATTTTCTCTTCCGTTCCGTAAAGTGTTTGAAATTTTTTCGCAAAAAGCGCATGCGCGAATGATTTATGTTTGCTTGCACATGAGAAATGGAGTTGCGTAAAAAATTTAAGACCTCCTGTTGCACTGCAGCACAGGTAGACATTTTTCTTCGTATATTTCGGTTTTCTCTTTGCTGATTTCTTGTGTGGATATCGTGATAAAAATGGCGCATATGCAGTGCGATACAAAGATAGATATGACTTGAGAAATTAGTTAAGGCGTGAGTATGTCTCCAATTCAGGGAGTGGATTTAATGAGCATCGCTGTATCCATTCAGTGTTCGTAAAATAGGAATTCAAAAATTAAAGAAGAAATCTGAAACCATCGATATTGCTAAATACATTGATTGTGCTCTGACAACGTTAAACGTTTCCACTCTTTGATTTCCATAGGCTGGCATTTCGAGTAAAGTGATAAAATCTGAACGATTCTTTTAATGTGTTAAGAAATCTACATTGCTACTTTAAAAAAATCAAGTATGACGGTTTCCTAACTTAATGAATATTACGCCGGTGGCTTAGAGTATACAAAAGAACAATAATCCAAATCGATTAACACATTACAAAGTTAAGTTATCCCCCCCCACCCATCCTACCAAATTTTTGTCATTGAGGGACATATCCTATATAACAGAGAAAGAATCATCCGAATCGGTCCACGCGTTTACAAGCTGGTAGGTTAAGCCCCCTTCCCCCACCTCAAAACTTTTGACTGTCACTAACGGAAGAACATGTTCTATACAACAATAAAAAAATCATCCAAATCACCCATACATAAAAGAACGGACGTAACGCGAGCGACATGCGTAATCGAACGAAAATCGGGGCTAAAATAAAATTTGCAAATGCTAAAATATAGTACAGCAATAGCGAAAGTGGTATTGTTCCAGTGCAGAGATATGTTGGTGAATAAAGGAGACTCCATAACTTTGGAAAGACCGAGATCGTTACTTAAGATATTTTATTTTATTTAATACTTTGGTATGTTGCCCTTTGAGCCAATCATCATGAATTTGGTTTGGATTTTACCTTTCTTAAATGGATCAAATAAGTTCCGGTGTGCCGCAAGGTTCTTCTCTTTCACACAGCCTTTTTTCTCGTTTTTATTAGTGACCTTTTACCTTCAATTTTCAATCCTCTCCATAGCTTTGCAGATGATATCAGTCTTGATTTTAATTACTTTTTTGACTCTGTAGTGGAATCTCATGGGAAATCTATAGATTCCAATCAAGATCATTAAAATAGAGATTCGTGTCTTGCTTAATACTTTCGACATTCAATGCTGTCTCTGGAGTAAATATTGACAACTTGCTTTCATTTAACAGCTAAGGGCTTGAAATATCCAGTAATATTTAGCTGAACTGTAGAGATAGCCATAATGAGACTCTTCAGTGACTCGATCTTTTGAGTCTGACTTACTTAAAGGATTAGTTCCAAAAGATTTCTTCATTTCGACTTAATATTTTTGCCAACAGGTCTGACAACGAAATTGGTTTCGTTTAGATGTCCCAACTTCCAATCAATAGTAACAAGCAATTACAATGCCATGATATCACAGTTCACGTTACGTTCGCAGTCAGCCTGTTTACTCCATCCACCCAACAGTCGCAATTGCCGTCATATACCATGCCCACCACAGCATAGGATACCAATTATTATATTAAAAAATCACAGTGTTGGGATCCGTTGTACACAATTTTGATCCGATACTGTGCTGGGGGTGTGCATACAGTATGTTTACTAGTGAAATCGGACTGAATGAGTGAAGTAAATGGATGGAGCCTGTCATACTCAATATTCATAAGCAACAAAAGAAATGAGTCTGAACTCAGATCAGTATTTGGAAGTACCTTCATACTCTAACCAGTGAGACGCTGTCACTCACTTACTTGCTTGATGTGAGGCGGAATCAAAACTTATAAATTAACGAGTCTCCAGTAGTCACTAGAATTTAGTTGTTTCTTTGGAACGAAACCGTCAGACTCGACGCATCTCTAGGACAAACTATATCTTTACAATAGCAAAATTACTTGATTAGATAATTTGTTTTTATGCAAAGCTGTGAAAGATATTTCTATATTTTTCTCTGGTTTCCGTAACCCCTTGCGGGGCATGGGGCGAGAGAACTTCACCCGATTCGATACAACGATTGCAAGTGGAACTACAATTCAAGGTGGGTTCCAAACCACCGACATTACTCTGCAATCTCCAATGACCCTTTTTTTATTCTCATCTGTTGCCAGCAGAAAACAACGATGGGTCAACGCTGGTAAGGTTTGAACCTGGGACCTTCGGAATAATTAATTTACCAAAGAAAAAAAATGGAATCCTTAAAAGTAACCCTTTCAAAGAATTTCCAGCATGTTACAAAAAAAAAAAACTTCTCTTGTCTTACGGGCCCTAAGTCTCTCCATTAAATATTTAAAAAACAAGTTGCATAATCTTTGACTGTGGAAATATGTGCTCGTCAAAAATACCGAACATTATGCATTATGGAATGCTGTAGTTGTGTGGTCGTGGTATTCAAATTACTGATTATATTTAAAATCAAAATGACTCAGTACGAAATTTACACTTCTAGCTGTAATAAGTTACTTTATAAGTAAGCATGGTCTTCTATCGATTACATCATAGATTACATTTAACACGGAATGTAATGTGTTCATTACAGCGTGCATTACAAATGTAATAACAAATTCATTGACGCATAGATAATGAACCCTTTTAGCAATTATGTGGGCGTCAATTAACAAATCGAACTTTTGCTTTAATTCGTGGCTCGTATGACATTACTAATTTCATTACTCAGTAATGTACTAAAAGCATCGATGAGAATTTCATGCAAGAAATCGTCACTTTTAACTTTATTTAGCTTAACCCTTTCTCCCCTTGCCATTTTCGTCATTTACCAATTTTCCAACTTCCAACTATTTTGTGGTCCTTAAAATTTGGAAGCTCTTGTTGCCTAGCGGCAAGGAAATTTACTCATCAGTACAAGGCATGGATTTATTCATTCGCTCATTTTGTCTATAAAGAGCTCTAAAAAGGACATAAACTGAAAGTCAGAAGAATCATCCCAAAACAAATACATTAACGAAAACAATGTTATGCTGATAGTCAACCGCTTTAATCGTCGACGATTTTAAAATGGGGAAAAATACTTAAGACTTTCTGACAATGTAGCTGGTTTTAGAATCTTCGTAATTTTCTTCCACCACAAGTAGCAAGAGCAGAAATTGTCCTTGATAATCTCCCTGGGTAAATCTTTCCTTCACAACGTACAGTATCCTTACCGCCGGGATTACGACACAAGGAGAGTGTGTAAAACCTGAGAATGCTATGAATCACTGCACTTACTTAAATCCGAAGGATTGAGGGCAATCCTCGCAAGGTTGAAGGTACAGCTCCAATCCACAATTCACTAAAGGAAGGCGTGGGAAAATGTCGGAAGTTAAGACATCTAAATTGAGCAAAGATTCTGTGAAGCTGATGATGGTCCTTTTCCTGAATGTTTTTATGCTCTTATAATATTTTCGTATCTGGGCGAAGGCGTACTGCTGAGTGACAGTTTTTATGATATGAAGTAAGCTTTTTGTTAGGTTTTCGAACATGCTAAGTTAGTGGACTGAAAACTTTTAGTGATTTCAATTGAAAATTTGCGCAATCATCTGTAAAATGGGAAGCAAGTCCTGTTGAGTAAGAGGATGCTATTAGAAAAGGATTGTGAAGTTAGATGTGAACGTTATTTTTTTTAGCATTTCATATAGTGGGATGGTATTAAAATGACAGTGCTGAAGTGATAAGGTGAGTTTTATGCAGGGATTGGTTCAAAATTAATTATGTCTCTGAAATGATTTCGGTACCTTAACCACAATAGCTTAAAAGGAGTGTTAAAAATCTACTAAGGTCCTAATTATCGAAATCTTAAGCCGCTCGCAAAATGCGTAGTGCACTGTTTTAGGCATAGGAGTAGTAAAAATTTGGAAATTTGGGGGGGGGGGGGGGTGTATTTTTAATAATATAAATTTACGAAAAAGAAATTTTATACTCTCAATTGTAAATAAATAATCTGCTAAAAAAGTTTAATAGATATAAAAAATAATGTAAATAATTCGTGTGCCCCGTATGTTTTTTTAGTGTGTAAACTCTGATTTGTTTGTATTTATTAACGTCAAATAAGGTACGAAAACGTCATATAAGGCGTCGACGAGTATCTTATCAATACAGTAGGTTTGTTTCAGTGCCTGCAGTGATTATAATGAATTCAAAGCAAATTGCAGAACTTCATTCCCGTATTCATTTACCCATTTTATAGTCGCTTTGAGCAGCAGCAATTATCTTAAATTGCTTTCCTGTCAAACTGACAAGTAAAAGTGTCAAATCTCTGAGTCCGTTTAATTTCTTCTTCTTTTTTTAAGCCACCAGCATCACATAAGTAAACTGCAACAGCTGGCAGCTGAAAAAGCACGGTAAGAGACCTAGGGTGTTCTTACGTTCTTCTCCTGTTAGATATATATTCTAAGGATTAAGATTGGAAGATTGGGGTACGCAATTTAAATTAATAATTTTCTTGTAATCACTCAGTGTGAATAACTTGTCGGAGTAGTTAAATAACTTTACTCAATAAAAGGAACAGAAAAATATGTACAGATCAACGCCTTTACATCGAGGAATTAAATTAATTTGTCCATCATATGAAAAGGAAAACGTTTCCATATTGATAGATGCTTTAGTAAAATTTTTATTGAACTAAACTATTTTTGTTCTGTCTGAATTAAATAAATTAAAAAAGACTACTCATTAAACCACTGAACGATTTTAGATACTTATTTTGACCTCACGTTTTTTTCGAATTCATCCAAGGCAGTCTGCTCAAAGAGTCATACAACTAGTAATTTTTACCAAAAACAAATTAATTCGGAAAAAGAGAAGAGGTCCCATTAAATCAGCTAATTCCTGCGAGAACAAGAAGGAAAAGAAATATTTAGCAGCCAAGCCAACCAACTCCAAGGATTAGATTGCAACCTGTAATCAATCGTAGACGAACACAATCCTAGAGGTATCGCGTCACCTTAGAAACTTAAAGTAAAAATTACGGTTCTATGGTGTGACAAACAGCATTCTGCCAAACTTTAAGTACACGCACTAAAAAATTTACGACACTTTCAGTAATTTTAAATGCGTTCATAAGCAACTTTTACGAGAAAGCACCGTGAAATTTACGTGCCTCATAAAATTTACTGTGTGATTTAGGAAAATTTTACCGCCTACTATACAATTCTTCCCGGAATAATCGTCAAATTTTATGATTCTCGATTGATGCTCGGGGCTTATCGTTCAGGAAATTTTTTTATGCTTATAGATGCATTCCAGAACTTTTCTCTCCGTGTAAGGTTTACGCTTCGAGGCCTTTCAGGAAGGCTATTAAAGGAAACGTAAATTAACTCTGTAACACAATCAGCTTTAATCCCTTACACTGTCAACACAAAACTTAAGGTTAAACTCGTTCGGCTTCGTCTAAAAAATAGAAACGAATTTTTAGTCGCGGCTTAGTTTATCGAACTGTCAACAGGTTTGGTGCTGATTGGTTAACAATTTGGTAAGAATAAGACGTGGGAAAGTGAAAATTAAGCTTTTACCCTTGCAATACGAAGGTGTTTTTTATTTCAAGAACTACCAAAGGAGGAAGGGGCAGGGAGTATTTTATAACCACAAAAGAAACAAATTGTAATTTTGAAATTTAGTTGTAAAGATTTGACAATGGTGGGCACAAAGTGCCTTCGTTAGTATTGCAGGGGTTAAAGTATAGGTTGGTTGAAATGTCGAATCTTGCTCGTCTCGCCCAGGGTCCAATTAGCACTAAGGTATGCCGTTCTGTTATCACAGGTAGTAAGGTAGTAAGTGTATGTCTGTGCGCGATGGGTTAGGAGATCGGTGATTGGGTATAGCTGGCCCAACCGGTAAGGCTTAGGAAATGGATGATCTCTCCAACTCTTAGTCTTGAGACCTCCTTAAGGTCATCAAAAAAGACTCTGCCTACTGCACGATGCCTGGCTGAAGCGGGATCCGGATATTTGCAAAGGAAGTGAGCACGGGTTTCTTTCTCGTTCTCATCCTTGCAGCTGCAGCAGTGTGTGTTAAGGGGAATAAGCAGTTTCGCCGGAAGAGTTCCCACCGGCCAGTGTCCCGTTATTGCCGAGACCGCCCTAGCAAGATCTCTGCGGGATCTGTGAATGAGTTAACGGCTTTTACTCTTATTAAAGGACGGCCACATCGCTCTGGATATGGCACACTAGGATACCTGGAGTTAGCCATGGATAAGTGGTACGATAGAAAAGCACCACTTGCAGCCCATATATAAGTTAGCCTAAGTTAGTGGCAACAGATGGTTCACATATTGAGAATATTGTTCAACGGGTTGTGGATTGGACCCCGTTCTGGATGCAAGAAAGATGCCACGCAATACTTGGAGACACATCGCAGAAGGCGGGTACAAATTAAATGAGATTGTTCTGAACTGAATCCGGTAAAGGGTAGAGGTAGTAAATGTAATGTGCTCCGAGAAAGATGAAAGAAAATGGTACTGGTATCCTAGTTTTAAGGCTTTCCCCTCATTTCATTAACCAAGAAGCGATTGTGTTTACTGAAACGGCTCTTCCGCATACTCTAGCAGTAACGTAAATTCACAAGATTTGACCGCGTACAATTCCAAAATTTGCCAACTGCTGAATTTCAGCAAATGAATTAAGAAATTCCCTGCATTGTAAGATGTTCTTTGAACATTGCAAATATGTTATTGACAGGCGCATGCGCTTAACATAGTACCTGAACAACATAGTGCTGAATTTGCAATACCTAAAATCCAAAAATAATAATATCAATATAAAAAAAAAAACAAATAATTTAAAAACAAAGTTATTTTGGAAAACAGCCATTAACCCATAAATTGCCTCGTGCATTTCGTGGGGTTCAAAGTTCACTATTGAGGAAATCCAACGTAACGTTTCTCTAGCGTTTGCACAACGCTGCAGTGAACTTCAACATAAAAACCACTGGAATCATCATATTGCTTGTTTACGACTGTACACCTCCTCGCAGAGTAGCAAAGGTCAGTTTTTGCAGAATTGAGTTGTTTCCAAACCTGCGCACTTTCAGTCAATTTTTGAAAAGAAAAACTTACAATTTAAGCGTTAAGGAACATAAAATATGACAGAACCTAGAGGAAGATCATCACGTACATCAGATAGAGTTAGCTGCAGAAAAGAGATGTTTTTTTCGCTAAGTAGAAATGATGCATGCTACCGTTCAGACGTAGTTCCCATAGGTTTTTGCTTGCGATTCAATCACTGGGAGACCTTATGTTCAAGATGAGATTCCGGACAGAAATGGACGGTTCGTTCGTATACGATATTGCGGTTAGCTTCTTTGTTACTTCCCAGTTCGACTTGGCTGAAGACCTTAATGGACCAGACCAAGACATTTTGCATGAACACTTTTTACTACTTGAACGCTGCGGTAGACCATGCGAAAATTTTTAAGCTCAATGCATTTTTCATGAATTTCGTTGTATCAAGCGATTTAGGGTGCAAGCCGAGAATTTAAGTATAAAAAATTAATATCATCAGACATAATTCGAATAGGTTTTTTGTCCGGCCAGTCTGTGCACGTCAACGGATGACTCAGATTTTCCTGTTGCAGCCGAGCAAACAGAATGCAATGCTACACCTCAAGAAAACGTGAAATAAGAAACAAAAACAAAAAATATGAAAAACTTCTTGTTACATGCTCAGTCGTGCAACAACTACCTTACTGACATTTCTGTCCAGTCGATCTGGCGAAGTCCACGTCGTTTGATACCAAAAACAACTCGAGTAGCTTCAAAGTTGTTTAATAAACAAAAGTTTATTCGCATTCCAAAGCAAACGCTACTTGAGCCGACTCGCAAAACAGACACGCAAAAATAATTACCGAAAAAGAAAACAAACTTAACAAGAAGCTTGCGCGCAGTCGTTCTAGATTAAAAATTTCTGGAATTAATTTTATGAATGTCATGTGCGTACCTATATTTCAAGGAAATATTTCTACATAGGAAACACAATTTTAGGAGACTCAGGATTCAGGTCTAGTGTCTTCTCCAATAGATATATTGCATTTGAGGGTAAAGTGTGGATGTCTCGCAAGGCTGTTTCAATTAATTTTTTGTCTGAAAATTTTCGGTTTCAGAAACATCTCCAAAAATTGATTTTAGTTACTGTGTGCCGGCAACCATATAAACTTTTGGCCAGCTTTTTCGGATTTGGGACCACTGGGAGGGGGCTACAATGTAATGTCGCTGTGTTGGAATACACTGTCAGCACTGTAAAATTTCCTGAACGAGTATCAGTGAAGAGAACTGGGCAAATTACGGTGGACAACCGGTTATTCCTGGAAAAATTGTATATAATGCGGTTAGATTCTCCTAAAGCACAGTACATTTTATGAGTCACGTAAATATTACGGTGCTGCTCGCTAAAAATTGCTATGAACACAGTAAAAATGACTGAAAGGATCGTATATGACGTATACGACTGCTTAAATGTTGGCAGAGCGTGTTACTAGCAACACATTTTATGGTGAGTAGAACCGTAATTTTTACCGGAATTTTCTCTTCGGGTAAAGAAGATTTAAAGGCTTATCAATTCTGTTTAGTGTTTAAACTAAATAAAATATATATTGTCACACTTAAATTAGTACCAAAGTTGCCAATAACAGGAGGCGGAGTTGGCACGACCACTATGCCATGATTCACGGGTTCGAGACCAGGTCTCCCCGTGGCTTTTTAAAAATTCAATGAAAATATCCACTCCGTCTCTGGGCTGTTGTCTAACTCGCAGCAATACAAAAACAAGACATTCAGACATTCCCCACTCCCTTATACAAAAAAAAAAAAAAAATACATCATGGTGGCAATGTCTACGCCTCTGTTACTAAGCTCCTTTTCTGTTACCCGGACTATTTGGTGGAGTGCCGTTTCGGTAGAACTACTAGGACAGTAAGTGTGCAGGTGTCTACTTCGTGGGTAGCTCACGCGCGTTGTCCCTTCGATGTGATAGGCCATAATCCGCTCCATTGTTTTCAACAGAAACAACGTCAGGCTCACGAGTCTGAAAGCCTTCGGCTATTGCTAAGCATGCAATGTAAATTCCCGTGAGTATCACTATCACAAGAGAACTGACCACACCTCTTACTAACTACATCACCCCAAAGCTGAACTTCAGGAAAAATTTATCGGTAAAAATTCCTACCAGAGTGGAGTGGAAGAACGGCGAAGACATGGAGGCCCTCGACACAAGGATATTCACTGACGGCTCTAAGACAAACTGCGATGCCGGTGTAAGTATTTTCTCGGAAACACTCTGCATATCAGAATTTTACCGCCTTCCGGATTATGCGACAGTCTTCCAATCTGAAGTACTCGCCATCCTAAAGGCTTGTCAGATTGCGAAACAAACACTCATCCCCGGTAGACGGGTCGGCATGTTCTCCGACAGCCAGGCCGCCATCAATGCTCTCGACTCGGCTATCATATCTTTCAAGCTCGTAGAATGGTGGCGGGATAAATTTTTTTTTCGTTGTGAGTATGTTGAAGTCACACCTTGCTCTGGGTGCCAGGTCACAGGGGTATAGAGGAAAATGAGAGGGCCGATCAGTACAGGGCACTGTCCTACAAGGATCCCTTGTGGAAAGTGTTCATATTTCGATGGGAGCAGCAAGGAGTGCCTTCCTATCGTACCACTTATCCATGGCAATGTCCAGGTGGAGCAACCTATCAACGTGTGACATATCCAGAGTGATGTGTCCGTCCTTCAGCAAGAGTAGAAGCCGTGAATTCATCTACAGATTCCGCATTGCTAGCCCGGTCTCGACAATAAGGGGACACCGGCGTACACTAGGCGGCTGCTCTTTTCATGACCCTAAGGAGGACTGAAGGCCAAGAGTTTGAGAGATCATCCATTTCCTAAATCTTACTGGTTTGGTCTAGCGACAGCTATATCCAATCACCGATTTCCTAACCCATCGTGAAAAGACATACACTTTACGCACTTTGGTGTGAATAGGAGCCTGGGTCGCCACTTTAACCAACCAATGACTATCACAGTCAGTACCCCCCCCCCCCCCCAAATCTTAACAAACACAGTTCTAGCCGCCTCAAATAGACCCATAGCATTAGCACTCCGCTTTCGCAGAGGTTACGGCATGTTCGATCTTTAGAGTTTCCGGTAGAATCTGGTGCCTTAATTGGCGAGTATAACACCACAAAAACTGTTATATGAAACAAAAGCAGTGTAAATGGTAAATTAGTGAAATTTCCACGGATAAAAACATTTTCACATCAATCTCCACAGTTTTTATCTTGAATTCTAATAAGTATTTGGAAAACCAGCAAGAAACTTCTTCTTAATTCATAAATTAGCAAAAACTGAGAAAAAAACTGGCTTCTTTCCAAATTCGGAGTTCGTAAATGCTGGCAACGACATAGCATAGTAATTATCATGCCACTGATTATAAACTCCTCAAGAGAATTTACAACAGTATCTAATTAAAATTCCGTAAGTGGAAGAATGTATGTATATCTAAACAGAAAGCATCAAGTCTACGTTACAAAAGGTGAGGGTGGGGATCATTATTTACTCCTCCAAAGTAAATTGACTTACTCTGCAAGCATGGCGTACGCGAGTAAAAAAATTTTTAAGTAGAAAAAAAAATGCCGGCGTATGTCTTTATAGAAAAGTGCATTGGAGTCAAAATAGCTTATCACGAAGCAAAACGAAAGTCTCATCTTATGTTAAACACAAAATAGTCCATGAACTGCAAGTGCAGAGAAACATCTTTCGAAGTCAACATAAGAAAATCTCTGCTGCTTCAGTGTTATACGACGATTTTTTCTTTCCTTTCCTTTTTATATCATTTTTCCATTTTTTTTCTCGGGCTCACTAACCCCAGATTCAATGGATCCGCTTAGTAGCCAGCGTACGTACTTACTTTGATCACCTTTTGTTTTCCACCTGAGAATTTCAGCTCTTGGCGTTGAGCGCTTCTTTTTTTTCTTTTTTTTTGTGCTGATAACATTCTAGTTGGTCTGCAATATAAATTTTCCCCACGTGTACAATTCAGGGATATTCTGGCCCTTGTCGGGACTACACATTTGTAAAAGCTGTTCCCGGTGAACGTTATGGCCACGAAAGCAATTCTCGATGACGGCGACACTAAATTCCGGTTCTGTTCTGGAATTTTTCTTATCAATTCAAAAGTATCACAATTTGTTATGATGCTTTATTCTTTATGTTTCGTGTACACGACACGAACGAATCTCTTTGATTCCGAGACGGACCAGAATGTGGGTGGATTTATCTTCAGTCTTTTATCGCCTAACCGAGTTGAGAAAATTGATTTTTCGTGAATTTTTTAGTGTTTCTGGTACGTTGAATTTAGTGAAGTTGGAAAATTGAAGTATCGCCACAACATTAAATCCCGGACTGTTGCTATATGGGTAAGTTGTAGAGTTAAAAACTTTTGAGGTACTTAAAAAATGGACCATCGATAGAGATACTAACTAAAGGCTCGACCCCATCTCGTGGAGTGGGGAAAATTCGGTAGGTTAGTGCAAGAGAACCAGCTGCAACCTAGACCACGCAATACTGAGAATCTGCAGTGTGTCACGTCACTGAACGTTTAAACAAAGCTTTCGAACAAAAAGGTCTCGAAAAAAATCTCAGCCCTATTGAAAACCACCGAAGGGTTTGCACCCTATTCAGGCTGGGAGGAACGTCCAATGAACAGGTAGCGTGAACAAACTATAGAGCAGCTCAAAAGGATTTTAAGAATAAGATCAGAGCAGCTAAAAAAAAAGCTTGGCCTCCTTCTACAAAAAAATCCAAAAAACATCACAAACGGCTCAGTTTAAGAAAGTTATATGGAGAAGTCCTTCACAACTTATACTGTTTTGTAATAATAACAGTATCTGGACAAAGAACAGCAAGGAAACGTTGGAGGTCTTGCTGGTCCTGCCTGTATAAACCCCCAGTGACTGCCTCAGGGAAAAACCGTACAAATAGTTGTGAATCAAAAATTAACTGTGTGAGTTAGGAAAAATTTATCGCTTTATACACAATTTTTCCCGAAAAAACTGGCAATTTTTACGGCTCTCCACCACTTTGTTAATACTTAGAGATTATTGTTCAGGAAATTTTACGATGTTCATCCGTAAAAATTAAGGTAACTGACGATTGCAGCACGATTGCGGCTGTGAACCATAATTTTTACCAGAATTTTCGTATAAAAATTCCAAAACTTTTCTCTCTGTATAAAATTTTTAAAACTTTTCTCTTTGTATGGGCAATCACCGGGACTACACGGTATACTATACAGGGTATGTTGCAGAACTTGCTTGAGCTGGTAACCGACTGGTTCACGACGACCTGCAAAGGCTGTTTCACACTTAATCATGTACCCAAATCCTGAAATCTCCCACGCGTCATATCGAAAGAGAGTAATTGCGGTATAACCAAGCCCAGAGACTACAAACCGATCAGTCGAACTTATTTTTTACTTAAATTTCTGGAAAGGGTTGTGCATCTGCATATTAGGGAAAATGTCGAACATTATCTAGGACCTAACATTTATAAACGAAGGATAAATCGGTAGGCACTGCCCCACATGACGTGGTGTTCGAAATCGAAAAGTCCCTGCACTACAAAAAAAAAATCACCATGGAAACCTGTATTAATATAGAAGTTGCGTTCAACAACGCAGCCACCAAGGCAAACGTGGACGCTCTAAAAACAGCAGAGGCGGACAAAACCATCGGTAGATGGATCACCAAGCTGCTAAGGAGCAGCATGATGCGCCTGCACCCTCAACAAACCGGTTGACCGGGGCTCCCCACTGGGAGTAGTACTGTCGCCGCTCCTGTGGTTGTAGGTTATGAATGACTTCCTCGTAACGCTTGAGAGGGGGGGGGGGGGGGGGGGGGGGGTGTAAAAGTTATCGCTTATGATGTAATTATATTAATGTCAGGCGATTGTATGAGAACGAGAGCTCTATGGGAGCTAAGTTAGGGTATGACGCCTTGACGGTACTTATGGAACTTATTCTAGACAACAAGCTCTGACCTGAAAATGTAGAAGAATGGATTGCCTAAGCAAGCAAAAAGGAGAAAAGGGTCCTGAAACACAAGAACAGAAAAACCAGCATGTACAGCAACCATCTTAACAGATGACTTTCAAATAAGCTAGGAGCTCAAATTTTACTCGTCCTGTAAACAACGCCGTCCTGTAGATTTCCCACTGCCAGCACCGTCTTTGACATACAGTCAGCTGGCAAATAATTTCTATGGGGAATGTCCTGACGCTAAAAGCTCTTGGGTCCAGATTACAACTCTGCTGGGTAACCGTGCATACGGGCACGATCGGAAACGAAGCCGCAGAATGTTCTCTCTAAGATAGAAGGTGAAATCGAAGCTCGGCAGGTCGAACATTTACCCTGATAAATAGTAAGTATTACCAAATATCTCAACGATGGGTTGTTAGATCTTGCGAAAAGAAGTTGGGAAGAGACCACAACGTGTCGTATTTCGAAAATTCTAAGATCTATGGAAGACTAACTGCCTACTTAACCTAAGTCAGACTTAACTTAGAACTAGCATGGTGGGAGGGAGGGAGGGAGGGAGGGGGAGGGAGGGAGGGAGGGAGGGGGAGGGAGGGAGGGAGGGGGAGGGAGGGAGGGGTGTGAAAGGTATGACGACAACAATTACAATTGAGCATATGGTTATTTAGTTGATTACACGAAGGAATTCCACTTGGAGGCCATTCTAAATTGCATATAAATGATAATAATACTGTTGGACTTATAACCACCTAGACCTCTGTATAAATCTACTGAGATTCACCAGTGCTATCTAAGCTCCCAGTTGTCAAGGAACCTTGCCCCTAAGCAGGCAAAGCGTCGTTCTTTTCAAAAACTTTTCTTCATCCCTACAGCTTCTATAAAATTCAATTGATATTATGCCGAGTCTAGCGGCAGTGGCTCGACTGGAATAGTACGATTCAATTTAACTTTTTCCTGTGTTTGGAGGAGGGATTAGGATTAGGGGTTGGTTCATAAAACCAAAGATTTCTTTAATCAGATCTATGCATTTACCTGAATTCGAACAGTTTAATTTTCATCAATTAATACACAAATCCTATCATTCAGACCGAGCGTAATATTTAATTGGTCCAACTTAACATTTACTTAATAGTGACTCGTTTATATTACAAAAGTATTGAGTTTTACGCGCTCTACTGAACTTATGTCTAGCAACTGTGAAACCTACCGATTTAGACCAAAAGCCATACTTTATTGGTCTAAATTAAACGGTCGATATGGACGTATTGGCTTAATATTGAATTGCACTTCATTGATTTATAAAACCAATCATTTCTTTAATGTTTAATCTGCTTATCTGTATTCGGGCAGTTTAATTTTTAGTTGAGACACCAATCTAAAGATATAGTTCAAAAGGCATACTTTATTGGTCTAACCTAGTAGATATAGTTCAAAAGGCATACTTTATTGGTCTAACCTGATAGGCGGTAAATGTATGGTATTGGAATTGAATTGGACTTCTTCAGATAACAAATGTATTGCGTTCAATGAGCTCTACTGAATAAAAGTCTAGCAGTCTAAGCAGATTTAGACCACATAGCACATATTATTGGTCTAAACCGTGGATATATTGACTTAATATCTTTTACAAAAACAAAGATTTCACTGATGTCTTAGAAATATTAAGTTTAATAAGCTCGACTTAACTGAACTCTAGCAGAAAACAATGTCGTCAAAGTGTAATTTTCTCAAGCGCTAATTTCACCTGGCAACAATCTATCTAGAGTACAAGACGGCAACATGAAATCTCATAATTCAACATGCCCCCAACATAAATTTCTACTTCTAACAAAACAAAGATCTTCACTTTTGCCATCGTACCTCAGCTTAAGCTGCCAAGCGGACTTCACTTTGAAAATTCCTCCCTGACTGACACCTGATAGCCAGTCTAACTCTAAAACAGCCGACACAATCCACTATACACCGTGATAGTACTCGAGCCTTGCACGTCACTTGGCGTAGAACCTCGAGTCAGTGTGGCCTTAACCTCAGTCGTTAACAATCGGTCGATCGGATCTGGACCCTTAGTAAGTGTTCTGGAATTCTCCTACCTTGGATACGTTCGTAATATAAGTTCACGTATAAGCCTCGATTAGAGGGACGAAAATTTTAAGAATTCTTTACGATCGCCGAAAGAATTCTTCATGATTCGCGGTAATTGCGGCATTAAAATGCAATTAACACTCGCCTCGTGCAATTAATGCTTTCATGCGGCTTAGTGCAGTGATCGATTTAGTCGGGCCATCAGGTGCAACGATGATCGTTCGTGCTTCAATATTTGGCATGATCGGCACGATTTCGCGGTTACAATGCAATCGGTTCAAGTGAAGACTCATTAATTGAAGAAAAAAATTACTTTTCGTAGCGAAATTTTCCAGTGAAAATGAAAGAAAAATTTCTGTTTAACTCGAGATCAGTGAAGAAGTGAAAAGCAAAATTAGTTTAGAGTCAAGTTTTAGTTCCGAATTTGGATATTGGATTTAACACGGATGTTCATAAAGAAGAAAATGAGGTTGTTAAAGAACTGGTAAGGAAACTCCCATGCAATTGTTTTATGCGCCAAGCAATAACGACAAAACGAAAAAAATACTCAAAATCCGGTCTTATTCGAATTGTTGTCGTTGGGATTTTCCTTTTGTCTGTTTGTCTCAAATTCATTCTTCGCACATGATTCACAGGTTCTTGGAATTTTCTTTTCGTTTTCTTGGAGATTTACCTGCACGTCGCCCGTTTTGTATGCTACACCTTGAATTTTCAATTGTTTGAGGACTGCGGAGGACACTCTATATCCAGTTCGAGCACACTCACGTTTACTTGGGATTTTCTGTTTACCTAACTTTTGGTCCGTTCAGCCGTACTCTAGGGCTTGTAGTATGCCAATTCATTTTTTTTTTCTATTACTAATGGCCCTGTCGTCCCCTTGTTATTTCTTTTATATCGTTTTTTTTTTCTTACGCGTCGGAGGAAGATTCCTCGTTGTTTTCTACCTGTTGAATGATGTTTTTGTACCTGTGTCAACCGTCATCTGTTGTATATCAAACAATGAACTCGAAGACGGCGACCATTGCACTGTCGTCATGGGAAATTGATAACTGAAATGTAAGCAAATTAGACTTAATGGGAGTTTTTCAGTGGAAGGTGGTTTTAAAACGTTTTCGCGGAATAAATGAAAGCGCGACTTAAGTTTTTGAAATTTCAACTCATGTTAAGGTGTAACGTTTTTCTTAAGAAATTTTATGAAATTTGAGTAAAAATTAATCAATTCGTTAATATACATATAACGGGAACTCAGCGAAAATTCGCTAACTATAATATTACATAAATCGGAACATCATTAAGTCGGTTAGCAAAAATATTTGCGAAAAATCCCTGAACGACTATTTTGTCAATTTATGATTTCAAGCTAAAACTTGGAAGGTACCAATCCCAGGTAGTTAGCGAAGAATTGATGTATGTATGTCATCACCGCTAAACAAATTGAAAATTTGCATAGTGTGAGAGTGGAGAAATATTTTGAATTTTTCTTTGAGAAATTGTTTTAAAGGCCAAAACCTCGTTCTTGACCTTGCCACTGAATCGAAGCGATATTCTTGTTGGAAACAGGTCAGCGACCGAAAAAGAAGAAACTCGGGTAACGTGAGCGCATAGTTTTTGGCAATTAATAGTAAAATATGGTCTTCTTTCTCTGCTACCTAGGCCTAGGACTACTCGTGAGGTCTGAACCGCCGAAAATCTAATGGCGCAGATGAGGCAGTATTTTCTGACCAAGCACCTTTATGTTATTTTTGCTTAATATCGTGACTTGGACATTCACGTCGTAATTCCTGATAAACCTAGCTACTGAGATTCCAATTTAGCTAGATTCCAGTCGTTGGTTGGCCTATGTAACGCCAGAACAAATTTTTCCTGCACTAAGCGCATGGCATGGCATATATTTTAAAACAAGATTAGTTAATAAAAAAAAAACAGGGCATTACTCTATTAAAACATCGTCTCAATATACAAGGAACTTGAAGTTTGATTAATTCATCATGATAACGCCAAGTTTCACACAGCACAAATAACAATAACATGTAATGGATAAAGTTATAGTTAATATACGACATACGTAACGTTGTTCTGCATTAGTAAAATATATACGATATATTGGATTAGCGTTAGCCGTTCAATGTTTGATTTTTTAATTTGGTTATCTTATTGCACACAATCACAGCCTACTCTAGATACAAGCCCAGAAGCTGACACAAACAGCTGAGCATTGGTGGTGTAAAGAAACCGAAACTTGCTACAGTAGAGAATAAGAAAATGTAGTAGGTTTTCTCGCAGTATTTTTAAAGACTCAACGTGGAATTTACTTGACGTGAGCCTACAAATGTTCTGAATATGTGGTCGCGATAAAAAAATTTTCAATTACAATTTTCATGTGTTTTAATGGGAAGACTCTTTTTTATTTGTTCGTTTGGTTCAAGTATTAAGAAGGGAAGAATGCTTCAATGACAACAACATTTCTCTTTGGTTTTGGTTAAGACAGTTTGCAGTTTTATATGGGTGCAAGGATTGGTTAATCTGTGATACAGAAATGAATAAAATAATGACCACACGCTTGGTGAAAAAATGGCCGAACTGTCATGTTTTTGGGTTTGTATTTAGAGTAGGATATGACACAATTAATTTTGAAGCGCCGTGACATACGTATATTACTTTCACTAGTTACCTGACTGAGATAGAAGAAAAATTTCACCTGCTTCAATGGCAATTCCCATATATATACACCCCCCCCCCCCCTTCCACCCAAATATTATTGCGTAATTTTCAATATTAATCTGAACATGAAGACGACCTTCTATAGTGCAACTTTTCCGGATCCTGGATGGCATTTCAGCAAACAGGGTTAGGTCTTCTGGTACTTCTTCGTTGAAAGGCTTCAGAGTAAGTCGCAGTTTATGCAGTGTTCATACACAAGCATACGCAAATGTGGTGATTGGCGGGTCACTTAGGAGTGGCACAAAAAATACTATTCTGAACAAGATTCGAAACTCGTTGTGTTCTCGGTTAGGTTTTTTACTAGGTAAAGAAACTGGGGAATTCAGTTGTTCTGAAGCTAAAGGATTAAAGAATTCGGTCAAGTATCTTTATATCTTTCAGGGGGTCCTCGTGTGATAGGTTGAAATTTTCGGATTTTTTTTTCATATAACGATTCCTTAACAAATCAAGAGCCTAAGTCTACGAGGCTTTGTCAAAATTGCGAGTATTTCTCGAGCTATGGGAATATAAGTCGCGGAATGTCGCGTTTTCCTCGAAACTATGTTTTTCATGCGGCCCAGCGACCAAGGCTAACTCGAAAACTATTCACGCAATTTTGTCCAGATTTGAACTGCATGTTTATAACATAAGTACTTCCAGTCTGACCTACCTGGATATCGCGAAATCTCCAATAGCTTTGAGGTCAAAACCAATTGAAATTGTCAAAAATTGACGGGCAAAGCGATGCTAATGCATCCAACGGTTGCCCCCTAGGCTTTGGCCACATCGTACAAAAAAAGGGCTCTTTTCACCTTTTAGGTACGGAACCCTAATAACAAGGTTGGTGAAATAACTGAACCTTGTGATACGCCTCCACATTTAAACTCGATGCCCATGGTTTTCGGCTAGGGTCAAGTCCCTTATCGTCGGAATATTTATACCAACACTGGAGAAGGACTCTAGTACGTTATGGCTCAATTTACGGCAGGCCGGAATATACGGTACGGACCGAATTCCATGCACCATTAAACCTGACGATCTTAATACTTTTTTCACTTCCGTAAATTATGTCCCTGCAGTAGCTCCAAGTCAGGTAGCTTTTGGTATAACCCATCAAATCCTCCTGTGATTGGTAATTCTACCAACTTGTTTTCTTTTCGTGCGGTCGATCTTCATGAACTCGTAATACCTCAATCAAATCAGGCGCAACAGGACCAGACATCCTTTCACCACGCTTTATCAAACTTTTATTCCCTATAACCTATTCACCATATAATATTCCTGTCTCGCCAGATTTGCGTTTCACACTACCTGGAAGACTGCTATAGTTCTTCCCATACCTAAGAAGTCCTTTCCAGAATCACCACGTCTGACCTGCGCCCTACTAGCCAACTAAGCTTTTTGTCTAAAGTTTTGTAGAATCTTATGTATAGGCAAATTTGGAAAAACATAACTTGCTAACATGCTGGCAGTCTGGCCTATCATTCCTGTAAATTTGCCATTCGTAAAGTTTCTTCAGATATAAGAAGCGCGTTTGATAGGAATGAATTAACTACCTTAATTCTTCTTGCTTTTTCTAAGGCTTTTGTTTGCGTTGATCATTGTATTTTCATCCGCAAACTTTCTTTTTATTTTAAGTTTGATACATTGGCAGTTCAATTGATTATTAATTTCCTCTCGGGCCGTTCAAAACAGGTTAAGGTTGACAACAAATTCTCCTCGGCTATATCTGAAGCAAGGCGTACCTCAAGGATCAATTTTGTGTCCCTTACTGTTCAGTTTATTTATTAAAGATCTGCCGTCGGTGATCCGCGACTCTCTCTACGCGGACGACGTACAATTATACCTAAGCCGGCCTTGATAGTATATGCACATGGCCCTATTATAATCAATTGCAGCTTAACCCTAGGAAATCGCAGCTAATAATTTTCTCCAACAGCGTAATTGATAAGTCTAATATTCCGTCGGTGGTTTTAAACGTTCCAGAAAAAGTTGGGACTTCTATTAACCAACTAATGAAATGCTGCGACAATACAAATTGGCGTGATTTATGGCGGCCTTCGTAGGCTGTGGCTCTCTGCGAGCATTTTACCCGTTAGTACACGCTTGAGATTAGTTAAGGTGTTAATAATGCCCCATTTTACCTTTGTTAGTATGATCTTCCCGAAGCTATGTGTGCGTAAAATGAAAGTTGCTTTCAATGACTGCATTCGTTTTGTTTTGGGACTACGGAGGTACGATCATGTTTCACCGTTCCGGATGAAAGTGCTCGGTTGTACATTATCAACTTGCTCTTGCTGTCTTGTACAATCTGCTTCATTCTAATAAAACGAAATACCTCAGAGATTTCTTTAACTTCGCAACATCTCAGCGTAACAGAAATCTTTTAATACCACGCTTCTACAAATCGATCATGGCAGAGACCTATCCTGTGCATATTATTCGCTTCTGAAACAGTCTTCCTCTAAATATCCAAACATCGGGCACCATCAGTAATTTCAAGGCACTTATTATAGTGCTTATCATCTAATTTTCTATATGCACCAGATAAGTCCTTTGAAAATGACAAATCTTGTTTTGTCACAAGAAAATCTCTAACCTACAGCTCGCCACTCATGTACAAAAAAAATTTATTTTACCATCATCTGACACAATCAATTTTGAAATAAATTAGCACAAGTTTAAAACAATTCGTACAAGAGGCAAAACAAAACAAAATGCTAAAAATACCAAATGAGTACTGAAAAAAGGTCATGGCATTAAATAGGCTTAAGCTTACTTAGTAGGGCCTCCAGAAATAGTTCTTACACTTCCCAAAAGGGTATAAATTACCTTAGGAAAAAAGGGTACCTATCCCAAAAAGAATTAATTCTAATTTCGTTACGATTACGTGATTTTCAAATTAACTGAAACCGTCTTCTTTCCTAAAAGTCTAAAAATATCTCATCATCCTTCATACTAAAAAAAACAACGTGTGTACAAAAAAAAAAGCATATCAAAAGTCAGGTCAGGTGCATCCATTTCGTCATCCATCACTGACTCTGCACTTAAATTTCTCAAGAACAGGTTTTTCTTGGGTGTATCTCCTCCTGTGTTATGCTACGTGCATTTTGAAAGAACAACGAAAAAAAAACTGTTTTTTTTTGTTCCCAATTGAGTTAAAATTTAAGAAGGGTCTTCCTACAAAGAAACCCCGAAAATTCCCTACAGGCTTAGAAGGTATTTTGTTTGTTCTTCTCCTTCTTCTTACGTATCATCCTCGGAGCAGACATCAGACATTCTTTGTCACGGACAAAAGCAGGAAGTGAATGGGGAAAAAGTTGAAATTAAGAGGGATGAAAAGAAAATCGACGATAAAATGGACCAATTAAAGTCCCTTCATAGGATTTTCACTTCAAAACTTCGTTCTTAATTCCAATTTCATAGATCGAATTTGAAGAATTCTTTAATGCAGTATAAGGCGATTATGGGAAAGTTCTACGTTTCAGTTTAAAGTTCAAACCCGAAAGGTACCACTGTTTACCAAGGAAGAGATACATAGATGCTGGCAAACAAGATTTCTATCGTTTCTTTTATTTTCCAAATTGAGGAAATGAACGCATCAAAACAGTTGGGTTCTACTGAGCGGTGGAGAGAGAGATAATGGATATCTTCCAAGTACTGAACTAGCAATCACATCAGAACCACACCAGAGAATCAATAATAATTGAACAATTACTGAAAATTCACGGTAGAAATAATTCACTTCCGAGAAGAAGATACTATCACCTAAAAGGTGGAACTTATTTCTCCGGAAATTAAAGAATTTTTCAAACTCTTTCCCCATCCGATAGGCTGGCAGTGTTCCACAATAAGTCACTTCGAAACTTTTTTTTTCCTTTTTTTTTGGGTGGAAATGGTAAAATAATTTCGGGCGATGCGATTGGGTATTTACGGCCAGGACAAATTTTAAGGAAATTATACTTTCCAACATTCTTTTAAAGTTAATTAAGTTAAAAACTCTATAAACTCTTAATCTTCTCCAATTACTTTTACATTAAGAAAAAGTTAAGAAAGATAAAGACACTTTGAGTGCGTACTTAACTTGCAGACACCCGCGTGGATGATTTACTGGCTTTAGTCAGATAATTTGACAAAAGATTTCTTCTGACGATAGGAGAGCTCTTTCGTTTTTAGTGTGAACGAGGGGCTTAGATACGAAATAACACTTTTTATGTTGTTTGAAATTAGTTGAAAAACGTTCTCGATGAACTCTAAAGGGTTATATTACTTTCAACTGTTGCTACGGGCTACGAAGCTTCAAAGACGGTTTTTTTTTAACTTTGCTTGGATGGTTTGTGGTGATTGTAACGCAACTATACTATAACAATTTTAAAATAGAGGCTAACCGCTAAGCCTTCATAGGGTAATCCCTATGACTTAACATCGCCATAAAAACAATTAAAAATTAATTTATTTCTAAACTGGTATGTACATTCAAGATAAAAATAAAAATTTCTTTCATTTTACTATTTAATCAACTGTCGACTTTTTGTCGCACATAAAAATATTTGTCATGCCCACATTTTTAAAAATAAGCCAGCGGCCTAGTTAACACTATTACTTTTATTGAAAACACTTTTAATGAACGTAAGCATTGACGTCAAACATTAGACAAATTGTCGCTCTTGTGTCGTCATAAAGAAAAACTTGTCTCACGCTATTTTTTTAAATATTGTGATAATGCTGTTATTAATCATTCATTACTAGCACTACAACTTAGAAGTTTTCCTTATTTGACAATTAGAGAAATTGTCGCTTGTTTGTCGTACAGAAAAAAGTTGTTTGCACGCCATTTTTTCAAAATAACCTCTGGCAATGTTAGCATAATAGGCGAAGATAACATTACTACTCAGAAAAATAATTTTTACAATTGTTACAAAACATTGGAATAATTCTCGCTATTTTGTCGTGTAGAAAAAAATTTTTACGCTCACAAATAACCACAGATAATGATTTCTTAACGTCTAAGTTAAAACAAGCATTGGTAGTAGCTTTGTTTTAATTTATTTCAACAATTTATTTCATTTGATTATTGGATTAACTGTTGATTTCTTTCGCGATGAAAATATTTGTGTATATGTAACCCGACGAGCTAGTCGTACTACTTATTGAAGTCAGTTTAAGTAAGTTGTCAAACATTAAAAAAGTTGTCGTAAAATTGTCGTGTTAAAAAGAATGTGTCTAAACCTGTTTAAAATATAAGTGTAAAACATCAAAATCAAAGAGAAAAAGTAACCTTAACTAAGCTGATTCTTTACTCGATCTCTCGAAGTCAATATAGTCAAACTTATCGTTGAAGAGACGCAACGTCAGCGGCTCATTCATACCATATTTAGTGCGATGATAAGGAACTTGGAACACACTCTGAGTCCGCAGGGAATTAGTCGGAACAGAGATATTTACAGACCCCAACAGCTCCGGAAAATTAATTGTGCCCCGCAAACACTTAAAAGTAAGAATAATGTTAGATCTGTTACGCCTACCTTCAAGAGAATTCAATGAGAACAGCTTCAGTCTGTCTAAATATGGAGGAAGAATATGAGGATTCTTCCAGGTAAGACCCCTAAAAGCAAATCTCAAAAATTTACCCCGGACGGCCTCAATACGGTTAATATGAACCGCATAAAAGGGGCACCAAATAGAACTAGCGTATTGGTATTCTAGAATAGATAGGTCTAACGTCGAATAGATAGGTCTAAGGTCGTCGAACTATTTTGACGAGTGTTTCATAAAACCAAGGGATGAATTAGCTTCGTTTAAATTAAATCCCTGGTCTTGTCGGGTTAATAAGCTAATAACAAAGTTGGAGTGCAGAGGAGTCCTTTTGCGCGAAAAAAACAGTGGTACATTTGAGGATGTTCAGATAGAGGTAGTTAATAGAACACCATTTATGAAAGGTGTCTAAGTCAGAATTTAAAAGTGTCCATTAGTCACAGTACGAAAAATTTTGGCGTCGTCAGGGTACCAAAGAATTCTTGAGTGATGGAAGATGATTGCTGTAAATGATAAAAAGCAACGGTCCAAGATGGCTACGCTGTGGCACCCCTGAGGTATTAGGTACTTCATTAGAAAGCCCACGAAACAAAACGCTCTGTGTACATATGAGAATAGATGAGAATTCTGTGGTTGATTCTGTCGAAACCTTTACTGAAATCAGTAAAGATTGCTTACAGGACTTAATGGCAGAAACACACTACAGTAGTAAATGTTGGTATATTGGCTATAAAGCTATACCTCAAAAAGTGCAAAAAAAACCGCATACATACACCGTTCTTCTACTACAGTACCAAATTTTTGGACAACTTTCTCGATAAGAATTTTAAGGAGAGAGGAATGTAGGAAAGGTCGATGTGTAGCCAAGGCAACAATTTCGGCCTACATGATTTAGATCAAAAGTAGACAGAGAGAGAGAGAGAGAGCAGGCAAAAACGATTTAACTACAAAAAGTAAATGCAGTTAAGTAGTTAAGTCGTTTTTGCCCGGAATCTCACGCGATTCGTTTTTGCGAGGAACATTTTCTAAACCACTTTTGCCCGAATCTTATAAATAGGTCACTTTTACTCTCAGCCAGTCAATTCATATAAACTACCAGACCACTATAGCGCGTTTCAATGAGAGACCATAGAAAATCGTGCGTGCCCAATCTACTAATTGGTATGCATCTACATTGAAAGCCAAGCGGCCTAAGGGCGTTGGACTCTAACGTAGTAAAGCTACGGCATGTAGATATCAAAGGAAGTGGCGCACAAATTGTTGGGTCCGTGGTATTTAGCGGAATAAGGTAGACCAAGTAAATAGCTCAGCGCTGAGTGCTTCCTACATTGGCTGACGATTCTAGTTCAGCTCGCTAAAATACGATAGCTCAATATAGAAACGTGCCTATGGCAAACAAAGTGTGGCCAGAAATTAATAAAAAGAAAGCGGGTTTTTACCTAAAGAGAAATAGTATGGACTTTCGAAACCATGTAGCAGTCTTAACTGACCACAATGTCTTTTCAACAAACATGCGGAGCGTCTGCGCCCCCTTACCTAAGGCTTTTGCTGAAGCGATTGGATAAGGAAAAACTGGAGCTCTTGAGTATCTGCTTTGGGAATATCCACGGTCACTTTGGCTAAAGCAGCTTTGAAGGTTCATAAGCAACTGCACCTTGTACTAAAATAACCCTGCCGCTTTACACACGGTTCTGATAAGGCAACGGACCATTTTTATGGTCTACGTGTTTAAAAAAAATATGTGAACGGTTTTCAAAATACTTTAAGTTGCGATAGTAGAACAAAACCGATAGCAGAATTAAAACCAGTTTAAGCATAGATTCATAAAGATGGATAAAGCTTGTTTCGTAAACACAAGCATTAGAAGCCAGATACTATTACTAATAGATTATCTGGTAAGCATTTTAACTAATAATTGGTGTATAATATTAATAACAATGTTATGTGTTGTCCTTCTATCACAACGGTCCCAGGTTCGAACCCCAACTTAGGTTGTTTTCTGCTGATAATAGATTACGTTAAAACGCTATTGGGTTGCATAGTAATGTCGGTAGTTCGGAATCAATCTTAGAATTATGAATCGTCAAATCGAGTGAAGTTCTTGCCCTATGCCCCATAAGGGAAGTAGAGAGAGAGAAAACTACTAACAAATGAAAATATATAGAGGTCTTCTAGTATAGGTACCTTGGGTACTGCTCAAGTGTGTGAGTTGCACAAACGATATAGAGAAGGCCAAGAATCAATTCAAGACGATCAGCTATCCGGACGATTGTCACATAGTAATGTAATGTTATGGTTTGGTGGCCTCGCTTATCACGAGTTCGTACCAGCTAGTGAATGCCTTATACCGCAAAAGAGTTCTATAGCTCCGAGAGGATGTGAAATGAAAGCGACCAAAGAGCGCAGGAACAGACATCGTCCTACGTATCCAACAAACATTTACCAAATGTTAAACCTACCGAAATTATTTGTTGTTACTTTGTTTAAGGCTGGCGTTGACAGAAAGCTTTTTGAAGAGAGTGACAAGATTATCTGAAATTGCAAGTTGTATTGCGTTCCGAAGGAGACTTACGAGAAGGCTGAAAAACTGGAAAAAAATGGATATGGTTGTAGGCTATTTTTCTTCGACTGTGCAAATGTTTTTTCTATGTTTTCTTTATAAGATAAATTTATGTTTATCTGCACATTGTCAGCATATATTATAATTTTTGAGAATTTAATGGAGGTTTAGGTAATAAATAAACAATAAGGTAGATAGAATAGATCCCTGAGGTACCCCGCATAATAGATGGATACAGTTCGAAATAAAGCCATTGAATTTCAGGACCTGAGTTCTATTATTAAGAAAGTTTTTATCAAGTTTCAACGATGTTTAAGAGAGATTAAATCAATGCTTTAAAATTTATTTCGTTAGCCGAGGCGAAAGCCTTTGTAAAGTCAAGAAGCCCCTATAGTAGCCATTTCTTTCTTAAAATTAATACTCAAGAATAATAGCTAATCCCAATAAAGTGAAGCTATTGTATGGTGCCAAAGTAAATCTGACAACCAAGGAGTACGAAACTAACCATCAGAGCTATTTTTGCCAAATTCACAAATAAGAAATAATGCTTGGGGGATAAATCTGGTTAATATGGTGATTGTAAAGGCAATTCGTATCTCAGCTCATAGAATTTTGACATGGCGATGACACAAGTGTGCACGCATGCATTATCTTGATGAAACAGCATTCTTTCTTTTTTGCCAAATGCAGACGTTTCCCTTTTACAACATCGTTGAAACGATCCAGCAATTAGGTTCAATTTTTTTTGCCCTTTAAAAGGTAATCGACATGGATTATGCTGCGTGCATCCCAATATAAAATGTGACCATGACTTTGTGGGCTGATAAATTCGCTTTGACTTGCTTTGGAGTCGAATACCTGTTAAGTTCGCCTTTTTTTAACTAATTTTGTGCTACACATTCACGGTATTAATCAGAACCCCACTTAAGGTGAAAGCTACTAGAGACCTCTTTGAACAACTTAGTGAATCGTAAACTTTTTTTGGCGCCAAATTCGAATCCTTATCTTAGTTTTTTGGTTATCTCACGTCATAAAACGCATCATATGGTATGCGAACATTTAAAATCGGATCCAATCACATCAATACGAGTATGTATTAGAGATTTGCAGTTTGATATCAAGCTAAAAATCTAGTTACTTCAGATTTTAATTGCACGTATTTCTAGCGATTTCATTTAGACATGTTATGGGGGAAAGTGGAAATATGTTTTTCAAATATACAATTTCTCCTGACATTAACAAACTTATAGTTTACAGCTAAATTTCTTTAAAGCTCTTATTGGTTTAGAGCATTTGAAAACTATAGTCTATAATGAAGTTGACTAGATTGTCTCTGGCACCTTCTTATCTTGCTTCAAATCAGCTTATCTTATTGTGTTGACCCCTCGACATCAAATTGCTGCTTTTGCATCGCCTTCTACACAAAACATTGTCTTTGTTTACAAAAATAAATTGAAATATGTTCTGTCGAGACAAAATAATATTAAATTTAAAAATAATTTTCTTTCAGGCCCCGGCGTCGATCCGGTTCTAGCATAGTTGTAATAGACGGTGAAGACTTAAAGCCTTGTCTGCCCGATGACTATATCGGCAGTCATCACATCCATCATCAGCATTCGGATAGCAAAGATATAGACAAGGAAATGTTGACAATGCTTTCTGTTAATCAAGATAATGGTAATAAATTATTTTCAAGACTGTGTCCATTATTTTGATTGTATAATTATTTTTTATTTAAGGTCCACATCGTGAGATGGCTGTCGATGTTCCAGATACATTTATAGCAAGAAATAAGACACCACCACGATATCCGCCACCCCGTCCACCAGTTCAGGTAAATTTAGTACCAAATGGCAGTATGCCACAGGTGGGTGGTGTGCAAACGATTCATTCCCATCAACAAACACAGAATCATCATGTTAACTATCATCAACAAGCATTTCAACAATTGCAACATATGACACCACACAACAATCAGCAATTTAAAACACATGGCAGTGGGGGTAGTGGAGGTGGTGGTAGCAGTAGTCACAGTGGGGTTTCTTTAGAACTTGAACCGTTAAATCTTTTTCGTAAAGATTCAGCATCATTCGATGAATGCAGTAAAAAATCGTCAAGCAAGGAACCATCATCGATTGGATCTGTAAGCGAATCTACATGTGACTTTGATTCGATAAGCTACAGAAATTTACAAAACAACAATAATACCAAAGGTGTTGGCGGTCATAATACCACATCTTGCGGTTCATTAAGTACACGTAGCTCATCTTCCGGTGACTTAGGTCCGCCAGAATATGAACTAAGGGAGAAAAAGACGCATCGCGAACTACCTGTTGATTGTCCAGATAGTTTTATTGAAATAATTAAAGTTCCACCGCGCTACCCGCCCCCACCACACCTCTCATCCTTGTCATCGTCAAATGCATCTTCATCGAATACAACCACTACAACAACCACTAATAATACTTGTGCTACTACTACTAAACGGCCTCCACAGATTGTCAAGGAGGTTGTTAAGGCAAAGAACTCGATATCGTCGCATGTGTCGCAAGATTCATTTGAGAAACAGAAGCCTCAGCCACAAGTGTCTATTAAGCGTAACGATGAGGTACAATATTACGACAATCCTTATAGAATTATGTCGTATATATATTTATATATACACACACACACACTATCTTTTCCTGTCTGTATCGCTACTATTTGACTCAGCCTATATTTGTTTTACCCTCGTAGAGTTTTACAAGCTCTTGGAATTTTCAAGGGTTCTCTCCTTTGAAGTAATCCTTTTCATAATTAACAGCCGTAGAAAGTTTCACTAACAACATTTTTATGTAAATTCTTTTAAAAATTGCTCTTTTCTTAGGTTTTTTGTAGAATTGTTTTTTTTTCTGTTATCATGTTTAGTTAGTTTTGTGTGTTTATCTTTAGTTTGTGTTTTGGGGAAATTATTTTATTTAAATTTGGTAATGCCATTTGAAATGTGCAGAGGTTTTACCTCATATCTAAACAGTGCAACAACACATGATTTCTGTGGCTGTAATCTCTTATAGTTTAAACTTTTATTTGTATTGCGGAGAAAGGAAGTAAATTTTAATATTTTTTTCGAGCATATAGGACAAAATTAAAAGTAGCAATTTAACAGGATGACTTTATTCGTTAAAAATTAGGAGATTTGTATGCAAAACAAAAGTTTGAAAAATTAATAATAATTGGCAGAAAGAGGTGTTCCGTGTATTTTATCACCGATAAAACACAGCTATGCGTAGTTCTCGGATCTTATTGCGGACCACAAAATGATTTTTAGTGAAGACACATTTTTACATGGACTTTCCCATTTAAAAAGGTGTCTCGGCTAAAACTTCGTCTTCTATGGTAACCCTCTGAACACCTTTCGGAACACCTTGATCTCGATATTGCATTTCGCTTACCTGACGCGGAAGTCTTGGCTATAAAGGTAGCCACAGACCGTCTGAAACATTTAACGCAGCCCACGGATAGCATTTATATCTTCTCAGATAGTCAGGCTGCTACTAAATTCTTCACAGGAGTAAATACAACCTCCAAAATGATTATAGCACATTTTGCACAGCTTTAAATAACATGGCTCATCTAGGTACCTAGACACAGTGAAATTCCGAACTAGCAAGGATTGGCACTACTCGTCCCGAATCGGACATTATCCACTGGCTTGGAAAACCACTGGCCACTTACAAACTAGAAATTTCACAGGAATCTCTCAGGATTGCAAACGCCAGATGGCAAGTGGAACACACTTGCCTGATCACAAGACAAGATATGGCCAAAGCTTGACCCTAAACGGTCAAGAGAGCTTATCTCACTCGGATGTAAATTAACTAGCGTTATCGTGGCCGTTATTTCGGGCCACTGTCTCATAGACAGACACGCCGATAGACTCGGTGCGCCTTCACATAACTTCTGTAGGAGGTGCCAAGACGAAGAGTGAGAGGAAACCCGGTTTTTGGGCTCCCCCTTTTCTAGAAGAGTTAGTTCGGTTCATAAGGAGCTCTAAATGGTTCCCGAATACGTGATAAGGTTAAACCCTTTCCGCCCCAGCCAATATTGTATATTGGCTCCCCAAAAACTCGATTGCACTGGTAACAGGGAACTACCTCGGTTCACAGAGAGTAATAGGAAGGCTCTCCTCTATTCCTAGCGATTAAATGGGGCATGAAATACAACCTCAGCTTTATTATCACAATGGGCCACTTTGGCCTAAGTGTGCCAAAGTTAGTTTTTCATTCCAAGATGTCAAGTTATTAATATTGGAGTATCACACTAATCTTTTCTTCTTTTCTATCTGTTCTCTGATCGTCAGCGTAACAGAGGATGTTCGAATCAGTAAGAAGCAAAGATATATTATTGATATAAATGATAAAAAGCAGCGGTCCCAGATGGCTACCCTGAGGCACACCTGAGGAATTAATAATAATCTCATCAGAGAGTGTACCACGAAATAAAACACGTTGTGTACGATCAGACAAATAAGAACGCAACCATTGGACAAAGACTGAAGGAAATCCCAGAACTGACACCTATAAATAAGAATCTCATGATTAATTCTATCAAAGGCCTTACTAAAGTCCGTAAAAATGCAGTCAACTTCCTTGACGGATCAATAGCAGAAATACAGAAGTTAGAGAACTCTAATAAGTTGGTTTTGGTAGATTTACCCTTCATAAAACCGTGCTGGAAGAAGTCCAGGAAAGGTAGTAGAGCACATCGCAGATCATGGCCTCCAAAATTTTCCCAATACAGCCTAATTTGGCGATGGATCGATAAATAGAGATATTCAATTTGTTGTCTTTCTCATGAAGGGGAATAATAATGGACAGTTTCCAGGATTTAGGAAACACACGAGAACAAATAGACAAGTTAAATAGATGACAAAGAACAGGAGCCAAAGAAGTACTACAAATTCTCAGAAAATACGCAGGAACGCCATACCGACCGCACGAGAAACTTTTAACCAAATTCGAGATATATTTTAAGACGGTAGATTTGTGAAGTATTAAGTCTTTGGTCGGCGGGAGCCTCGTCAAATGTGTAAAATTCTTAAAACTAATATCTCAGTTGGAATCCATAAATGCAGTCTAAAGAAATCACCAAAGAGGTTGGCGATCGTCAGAGGATCATTACTTTTATGGTCACCAAAACGCAACGTAGAGGGATAACCGTCAATTAACCAATTTCCAAAATTGCTTAGGCCCAGTGCTTAGTTTTAGTTTTTTTTTAGTCTGCTTAGTTTTAGTTTTTCTTTTGGCAAAGTTTTTCCATAATAACTCTGAAAGTATGGATTCAAATGTAGGCAGGTTGGGTATCGTTTTTCACGATGTCTCAAGACCTATTTGAAAATGTAAGACCATTTTAAGAACGTATTAGATTAACTCCCGAATGGGATACTAAAAAAATATTCTAAAATTATATTTTTAGGTTTTTCACTCTTCCGAGTTTGGATAAATTTCGTCCTTTTGGAAAAAATTTAAAAAGAAGTTTTTGGGGTGTACTGAGTGAGGAATGAACCCCAAACGAATCGTACGATTACCCCCATGTGGGGTATCAAATTAAAGAGAATTCGGTCATCACTCAGCTAGCCGCAATTTTTTTTTAACTTTACGAATCATTTGATTACATTCAGCGCCATCTATCGGTATGACTGAGGTTAGATTTTCATGGAGGATGTTTTACACTTTGGGTTCTGTTACCCTACCCTTACTATATTTAAAAAGTTAAATAAATAAGATTGGTTTTTCCCTTGATAAGATACTACAAGATGTGTATATTTATTAAACGAAAAGGCCACAATTAAGTACTGGACCAAGTCTTAATCAGATTATGTTTAGCCAGAAATGTTAGGGCATTTATAATCCTTTGAGATTTAGCGATTGTGAGCCACCTATGAAAGCATGGCTTATAATACCGAAAAGCTGCCAACCTCTACTATTTTATAAATTTCAATTGAATTAAATTCGTTAATATTTTGCCAAGATATGAATTTTTAACTAACCCATGTACATCTGAAACACCGAAATCCTCTTTGGGTCGTGCAATACCTTGACCAAAAACTTTGTCCATAGGCTACACAAACCATTCTTAAATATGCCTACAATCCTATCCTGCAATTCCGAGCGTCTATACGAAAAACTTCTGCAAGGCCACATATTAGTTACCGAAATTTGCAAGTCTCCTATAATCATCCTATGTCAAGTTGAGTCTGTATAACAATCTACTTCATTGGCATAGTACTTTACAGGCGAAGACTATGGGCACCAGAGCTAGGACAGGTCAAATGTTAGTTTGTCAGTCTGTTAGTTACGTCTTCACAGCTACACTACCTAACCGATTTTATTAAAATTTGGCAGAGAGGTAACTTGAAGCCCGGAAAATGCTATAGGCTTTGTAACATCATCCTAAATTCCAAATTTACAGCAAAAATCATTTTACTGTGAATCAAGCAAAAAATCGAGCACATTCTTAAAGATGGACAGGCAGGCTTTGATCTCCTACAGCCATCACATCAACACCCTCGGAATTATCTGCTCGATGAATGGAGGTCCTTTTTATAACTAATGTTCGTCGATTTCAAGTAGGCGTTCGGCAGCGTTGATCGTGAATACATACGGTCAACTTTACGTAGGAGAGGTGTCTCAGAAAAATGTGTCAAATAATGAAAAAAAAAATTCCGAGCCTATCCAAGTGCTGAACGGAGTGAGACAGGGAAGCATATTGTCACCTTTGCTTTTCTTGATTGTCATTAATAACGTATTAAGCAGAGCTCTAGATGACCGCACATCGCGAGGGATTAGATGGAAACTTTTTAATCACCTCACGCACCTGGACTATGCCGACAATGTATGCCTGCTATCCAACAAACTGAGTCATATGGCTGAATTTTTTTGTTAGGTGGCCAAAGCCTAGGGGACAACCCTTTGATGTGTTAGCATGGATGTGGCCGGAACAGATTTAGGGTAAGGAAAGTGATGGAAATGGAATGTCTTGTTTTTGCATTGCTGAGAGCTAGGCAACAGCCCAGAGAAAGAATGAACTTTTTTTATTCTATTTTTATTAAAAACGTGGTCCGCTCAACCAATTGATCCAACTCCGTCACCAAAGTAAAGTAGAGAAGGTCGTAGAGCCGAGCTTAAGATCAATACTGCTAAAACCAAACTTATGAGCTTGATCTCCAGCAGATAAAACGAAGTTTATCTTGCTAAGATCTGGAGCAATAACAACATCTCCAGACGTACAAAACTCCGAATCTTCGAATCGAACGTAAAATCTGTTATACATCTGTTCAACATGGGAAGTGATGTGTTAAATAACATCGAAGCTACAAGCCTTTGTGAATCGGAGTCTCCGGCGCATCCTTAACATTGGGCGGAGGTCAATACTAACGAAGATTTACACAGCCTTACAGGCCAAGATGGGATAGGCACCAATGGCACACACTGAGCAAAGAGCCAAATAACATTGTTCAACAGGCTCTTGATTGGAACCCGCACGGGACCCAGGGAAGGCGCCGAATTGGACAATCGCGCAACACATGGAGAAGATTAGTAGAGAAGGGAGGTACTCAGATCAGCAAATCGTAGCAACAATTGAAGGGATTAGCGCAGAATCGGTTCAGGTGGAGAGTCGGTGTAGTAGATACCCAATGCCTCACAAGGGGTTAAAAGAGCCACAGAGAGAGAGAGGGATGTCCCCAATTTTAGAAGTAAATAACTTGCGAAATAGCTACAGCGTAAATAATAAGATTTTTATCGATATTTTTAGTTATCTTTGTTTTTTTTTTTTATTAATATCTTGTACTAGTAGTGTCATACAAGTATCAAATAGTTATTTAGAGCAGATGTACAACTTGCCTCATGCGTGTTTACACAAAAGCAGCCGAGATAAAATTTCACCGCCCAATAATCGCCCGAGATATGCCCCTTTATCAATTTAATTTTTATGATTTCCTTCTTCAAGTGTCAGATAATGCTAGACTGAAGATTAGCACGACTTTTATCGGCCTTAAATGATCAAACATAAACAGGGCACAAGATCAGGTAAACATTGCTTCAGAGGCTCATCAATTACCGCACTAAATTAGATATAACTGGAAGATTAGGCACGAAAATGGAGCACGAAAAAGGGGGGCAATTATTGGTTATATATCATAAAATCGGAAGTGCAATGACATATTACTTCAAGAAAGTGGCTCGAAACCGCAATAAGTCCAGTGCGCTAAACGTTTTGCGGTATCTAACTGCATATTTCTACCCACTTGAACAAATCCAAGCGGTAACCAGATCTTAAACTGCCGCTGCACTTCTAATATATGATTCAGTGTGGCGGATAACAAAAATAACAGAATCTGAAATTCCGCCTACTTTTGCATTTCTCACGGCTCTCCGTGTCTCCAGTGGACAACATATTGCTTGGGCTCCGCGGGGCATCTGGAACTATGCGAAAGTTAGCTATTTGCTTGATTTTGTCCCGATATTGAATTACATTTGGCCGTAAACATTCTCCAATGATCGTGTCCACTACCATAAACAAGTTCAATTCAATTATCGGATTGAATTTTTCGTGATTATTGAAACACAAAAACCAGATACAGTGGAAAACTGAGTTTCGTTATTTGTCAAGATTTATTTTCAAAAAAAAAGGTCGTTTGTTTTGAAAAAAGAAATAACACGAAGACTAATTTTACACCTCAGACAGACTTCATTTTAAATGTCAATTAATTCGAAACTTCCAAATGTTATTTTTCAATCTTTTCTCATTTTCACATTTAAAAAAAACTTCCGACGTAAACACTGCTTAAAAAAAATTCTTCATAATGACACAAAACCTAATCGTTCAGATAGACGTTAATGCGCTTGCGTCGTAACTGTCAGGTGTAAGATATGGTCGAAGTAGGTAAACTTTGAGGAGAGCTTAGTCTTTCAGGGATTTCTTTGAAATATTTTTGCGTTTTATAGGTTTTCTTAAAAATAGCTTTTTGGTTGCCTTTGTCGATCTACCAAAATCAAATGAACCCCCCCCCCCCCCCCCTTTCCGATTATTACATCCTAGGCTTCCAAAGGCTTATCAGATCGGGGTCTTTTAAGGGAATATCGATAAATTAAGCGAATACAGATCAGGGCAGACCTAAGCAACCCGCGGGGGTTGCAACTACCCCAACCTTGGTTGTTTTTATGATGTAGCCAAAGCACAGGATCCAACCTATGATGCGCTAGCATGACTTTGGGTAGGAATTAAGGTAACGGAAATTGAATGTCTTGTTTTTGCAGTATTGCGAGGTAGACAACAGGTCAGAGACGGAGTGGAGTGCCACTCATCGGATTGACCCAACTCCGTCTCCACATAACATTGTGAATTGGTTTCTTTCAGGCCTTCAAAATTTCTTTCCATACCCTTCGGTAACCACCCCTAAATCGATAAACCAACCTAGTATTCAAAGTTGGAATCATTGTCTCCATAATTTTTTTTAATCGTCGCTCTTGATATTTCAAAGGCTTTTGATAAAGTCTGGCACGCTGCTCTTTTAGCCAAACTTCAAACATTTCGTCTGCACCCTACTCTCGTTAAATGGATAAGGAGTTTTTTGTCAGACTGTTCAATCCGTGTAGTAATTGACGGAGTTACATCTGATTCCTACGAAATAAATGCCGGTCTACCTCAGGGTTCAATTCTCGCACCAACCTTATTTCTTCTTTTTATTAATGATCTTTTATCCCTTACTCTCAATCCTATTCATAGTTTCGCCGTCGACAGTAACCTTGATTTTGCGTACTCATTTGATTCTGTAATGAAATGGAAATGCTACAGAAGTCAATCCTGAACGCATGTTTAGATCATTAAACAACGACATTTCTATGGTCCTCGCTTGGGGCAGAGCAAATCGTGTTTCGTTTAATGCATCTAAAACCCAATGCTGTTTAATGTCCCTTAAAAAACGCCCAGTTCACCCCCAACCCGTTTCAGTCGACGGAGTGAATATATCCAATTCGCCCTCCCTAAACATCTTGGGTATCGAGATATCCAGCAATGTTAGCTGGACTGATCATATATTTGCAATCGCCAAAAGTACGATGAAATGCTTGGAGCTTTCTACAGAGATGTAAGAAATATTTCACTCCATCTGACTTAGCGTTGATCTACCAGTCCCATATAAGGCCTAGACTTGAATATAATTCCCATATTTGCGCCGGGGGCCTGATACACCGCATTGTCCGCGTTAGACGAAGTACAGCGAAAGGCTATTAAACTTATTGGCGATTCCTCAATCTCTAAGGGTCTTGACTCTCTAGAGCATCGACGGAATGTCGGTTGCCTCTCACTCTTCTATCGCTATTTCCATGGCCATTGTTCTAACGAAATTGCTAGCCTGATCCCTTGTAGACACATGACAACGCGCGATACAAAAGCTACAAGTCTCTCCCACCTCTATACTCTCCTCCAGGTTAAATTAGGACGTACCGTCAAATTTCGAACAACACGAATGTGGAACAGTTTCCCATCTTCTGTTTTTCTCTCGTCATATGAGACCGAAACTTTCAAACGGGGTGTACATCGACACCTCCTTCACTCAACCTCCGGACCCATTTCCCTCACCCTTAATTCCTTTCCTGCCAAGGCTGTGCTAGGGTTGCTTATTCCCGGCGGTGTATTGTAATAAAACGTATGATTGCGAAATATTTAACTTTTAGATAAATTTTGACTTAAGTGCTTATGTCCGCCTAGGCTAGGCCTAGGCAAAAGCTTCAGACTTTAAATAGGGAGCGCTTTGTACGTTAAGGCGTAATTATCAAAAGATACGGAAATTTTAGCACCATCGTGATCCCCGTCCTCGAGAACATAGGAGAAACCGTTTTTATCCTATTTGCGTTTTTTCAGTATTTTGCTATTAATGGTGGGGGTAGTTTTTAACCTCTGGGATTACTTGAGTCTCAATTGATTCTACGATATTCCTTGAACAACCCCCAATCCGAGCCTTTCAAGTTAAAGTTTAAATAAATATTGTCACCATTGTGAAACCCGCCCTCGAAATCGTAAGAAAAACCATTTTTAGCACATTCGTAACTGCTTGTTTTGTAGTATTTCGTTGTTAATGATGGGGGTAATCTTAACCCCGGGGCTTTCATTGCGCCTCCCGTGGTCTATATTCACTTATTGCCTTAAAACAACACATTGAGGTCGTGTAACTTCTTTGAAGAGAGCACCTAAAGTTGAAATTTTTTAAATTTAAAGTCCCAAAACATACGTTATTGCATTTAAGAGACCTTTTCAACGACAGAATGGTAAATGTAATTTTTTGCGTTTACTTTTCCTTGTACGGGGGAGAAGGGAGGGGGGGTTGGAGGGAGGGAGACAAATTCCTGCTTTTGGGTCATAAATTTACATCTTCATACCAAATGGGATCCCAATTAATATAAAAATAATAGAATGGGAAAGTGATGACATATAGCAGCTGGACGAACTTACCGAAACTATAAGGGTTCCTTTTAATTGGCTGCGAAACCCTTAACTTTGCTTATACCCTAACAAAATTGGATATGTTACAGACCTTGATTTTGTTGTTTTATTGGGATTACTAGATCTCCATAGATCACCGGTGATTCCGATCCATCGGATGGAACCACAAAAGCTTCAAGAACGCTAAAAAGTTAACCAGGAAAAGGGCTATCATAAAATTTTTCTTGATAAATAGATATCATAGACGTTTGGGGGCAGTTCGTTCTTGCCATGCCGCTGTGCCAGATATACAGGGTTACCTAAAAATCTGTAACCGGCTAAATATCTAAAAAAAAATATACCTTTGATAGGGAAACGAAAAAAAAAGCATTTGATATTTTTGAAAAAGCTATCAGCTGATGCCAAAATTAACTCCCCACCCCCTCCCCTGTGGGTGGACTGGGCAAATTTACAAACTATTTTTTTTTTGGAAAACGTCAATTTTTTAAGTTTCTCGAGGAAAAATTGAAAATTTTGGAACCTTGAGAATTTTTTACTCGAAAGGTCAACAGAAAACTTGCAAGCGGTTAGATTTTACAGTGAATCTGATCAAATTTATTGAAATTTTTTTTTTCCACTCTCTAGTGAAACCAAAATTGCGTAATGGCAGAATGCAGTAAGTTCATAAAAACCTTTTCAAAAAATGTGATCAGCTTCCCTGTAAGAGACTAAGCACTCATTTGCAACTTTTTTGTTAACGTTACAATTTTCGAGTAAAAAATTCTCAAAGTTCCAAAATTTTCAATTTATTCCTCGGAAAACTCAAAAAATTGATGTGTTAAAAAAAAATTTTTACGGCAAAAGCTGCTTATTTTTACCCAAAAAAACGACTCTGCAAAAAAAATTGGAGTTTCCGTTTAAGATTTTAAAATTACCTGCACTTCCTAAACAGGGGTGCCGGTCGGGTGTTAATTTTGGTATAATTTGATAGCTTTTTCAAATATATCAAAAGAATGTTTCTCGAATCAAAGCGTATTTTTCGAGATATTTATCCGATTCCAGACTTTTAGGACACAATGCATGTTAAAGAGGAATTTTTAATTCGAATAAAGATAAAAGAAAATAAATTGAAGAATCGAATAAAAGTTATTTGTTATTTGGAGAATTATTCACAAATAATTATTTGTTATTTGGTGCTCATATGCGAATTTAAAATAATGGTGAGTTCGTTTATGTCCCTTTATGGAAAAATTATTTGCCTCCTCGCCTCCACTTTTTAATTTTCCGTTCATTTGGAAGTGATGGTAACAAATAATTATTTGAAATTCAAATAATGAGCGCTAAATAGCAAATAATTACTTGAATTTAAAATAAATTGAAAACCAAATAAGAATTTATTCTTATGATTGTATAATTGATTTTGTTTTTAAATCGTTATTTGATTGAACATCGTATCAGCAACATTAAGGAGAGACCTGAAGTAGTTGCCCATATCATCATCAGAATCCCGATCAAAGTACGGAAAACCTGTATTATATAGAGCTGCGTGACAACTAAGCAATCGAATTCAACAAGTAAAGGAGTCTTCCAACCGTTCATTAGGCGCACCTTTAAAAACGATCCTAAAGACCGGAACACAATGTGGCGCTGGTGCTCGTAGTTGACGTAGTAGCTTCTTTAGAAATGTCAAATTTGTGGCACGGAAAAAATTAAAAATGCAAAACTTAGCTACAGCATCAGCTACGAGCGCTAGCGTCACATTGAAGCCTTAAAATTGATTTAAAAATAATGATTATTGGTAGAGTCTATTAGCACAATTTGCCTCAAATAACATCGACCTGGAATATGTAATGGGAAGATTTGGACTCAACAACAGGCACGCAAATGGAGAGATTTTTGTGAAATTTTATATCTCATGGTCAAAATGGTAGAAGCTATCTATTAGAAAGGGATGTGTTGTTATAAACCTGAACGTAAAAGTATCAAAAGATGAACTTGCTACATAGACATTTGTAATGCTGTCAATAATAACGCTTTTAAATCATCCTAGCTAACATCACATAGCATTTGATAAAAACAAAACTAACCAAAAAACCGTAGATATTTTTGCTGTAGACACATTGGGTCACTAACTTTGGGTTCATATTATGTTTAATTAGCAGATTGCCATTTATAATAAAAACATTTCTAACAAAAATTAATTTCAGTTTGAACTTTTACAGTTAAATGGCTCAGTTAAACCAGTTCCGCCACCTCGAGATCATTTACGTATGGAAAAAGATGGCCGCCTAGTCAATCGTGCACCGGCGCCACAAGTACCCGATCGAAAAATATCGCCATCTGTGACTGGCACACCAAATCATCAAATTGCTCAAATTGTTGAACCAACCGTTGAGCAATTGGACAGTATTAAAAAATATCAGGTACGAGTAAAGATTTTATTTATTTATTTTTATTATGTCGGGTTTATATACCTTAACCAATTACCAGGGCAAATTATGTTTTGGGCTTTCTTCTCAAATACTTCAGTTGCTCTGCCTCTCTTTGTCTTAAGCTTCTGGTGTTGAAGGCCATGTTAAATTTACAATGTTGGCGAATTCACATCTGAATAAGCGCATAATTGGAATTCCGATTTAATATTCACATAAATCAAGTCGGTCGAATTCGCCGATTTCGAATGGATTCTTTATAACAATGTGAAAGAGCAGAAATGATAAAACCAGACCCAACTTTTAAGAGGCCTTACCACCAGGACAACCAATTAGAGCGAGCTTCTACTGTTTCTAAAAATTTGATTGAACAAAACATTCGCTATCCAATTTCGTTTAACAGTATTCCAGTATTTCGTTTAACAGTAGATTCCAACGCGATAACGCTAGGCGTTACACTGTTTTGAATACAAAGAAGAAGATAACAGGTTATAGCACATCTACCATACGCCTCCCACTTAGCTACCGCCAATTTCATTCTATGCAGCACTTCTTTAATAGGAAACCCTTTAGCAAGGAGCAAAATATCAGTAATGAAATGATTTGTCTTAAAATCCACGTTTTTTTGCAGGAGTAGCATCGATCACTTCACGCATCGTAAAAGATTCTACGTAAGGGCGGAGTTTCCGTCCCACCCCATGCCTTACAAGGACCTACAGCAATTAGAGAGAAAGAAAAGATACTACGTAGTTTTAACAGACCGCGAAAAAATTTTGTACCAATCTAATAATTTTCGGCTTTAATTACGCTCCTCTGTAGTTCCCGTAAGTCCTTCCGGCACAGAGAGGGGAAGGAGAACCTCATCCAACGATTGCTTGTGGACCTACAAATTAAGTCAGTTTCCAAACCGCCAACATTATTCTTACTACACACGGAGAGATAATTCCAGGAAAAAATACGGTTCCACTTACCGTAATCGTTTTGCAAGGAATACATTCTGGCAAAATTTAAGCAAAATTTTAAAGTTTACGATCCTTCCAGTAGTTTTTTATGTGTTCATAGGCATTTTTTACGGAACAACACCGTAAAATTTACGTAACTGTGTGATTTAGGAAAAATTTAACAAATACACTTTTTTTCCCGGAATAACCGGCAAATTTTACGGTTCTTCACCTAAATTTAGACAGCCCTTTTAATATCTTTTTTTTTTTTTTTTTTTTTTTTTATACGATATGGCCAAATCCTAGGGGACAACCCTTTGATGCGTTAGCATGGTTTTGGCCGGAAGGGAATTAGGGTAAGGGAAGTGAGGAAACTTGAGTCTTGCATTGCTGCGAGCTAGACAACAGCCCAGAGACGGAGTGGATTATTTTTTTTTAATTTCTTAATAAATGCTCCCGGTCATCAGGTCTCGAACCCGGGACCCATGGCATGCTGGTCTTGCCGCTCAACGCATTGATCCAACTCCGTCTCCAACTCTCTACTTCTTTGGAAGTAAATTGTTTAAAGTGAAAATTGGCTTATTGGTGAAGAGGTTAGAGTATGCAGCTAAGAACTAGGGTTCGAATCTCTATTTTTATGACTGCCTGGCTACATTTTTTACATGGTTTTTTTTGCTTAAGGTGAATTAATTTGATTAAATTTTAGGCCTTTTAAATTCTATGCGCGAAATATCTTTTTAAACCAAACATATATTAAGTGCTTATCGTTCAGGAAATTTTACAGTGTTTTTCCGTAAAAATTAAGGTAGCTGGCAGTTGCAACACGATTATAGAACCGTAATTTTACCATAATTTTCCTACAAAAATGTTTAGAACTTTTCTCTCCGTGCACCGGCGAATTAATTACGTATGCGCTAGAGCCACGGTAATAGGGAATTCTAAATTATGTTCTCTGTAACCAAATTTAGTTTAAATTACACTCATCCTGCGCGAAGTATCCGTTCCACGTGGATTTTAGAAAATCGCGTAAATAGAGTTTGTAATTTTCTTATCGCTGTTAGTGTATACACTTGTTACTTGTGTTATAATTTACCGCGTAAAAAAGAGACTCGCGTAAAAATAGTGCCGCGTAAATTAAGGGACCGGTGTAGTATGTGAACCAAGTACCTTTCTCTTCTACCTCTTAATTTTGCCCAGGAACTTTTAAGACGTGCTGAACATATCAGACAAATGGAGGGAAATGTGTTATATTCAGAATGAATATCTTATACATTTCGACGCACGACCATTTCCATTTTAACTTTGAATGAGATCTTACTTAGCAGTTAGAAACGGTCGATATAAGTAGGGAAAAAAATCTCGATAAAAGTAGACCACAAGTTTAATAAAAAGGACAGCCGAAACTGGAGTTAGAGTCAGTCTGCCCGAGCTATTGAATCAGAAGAAACATACAGCGGCTAGTGCAACTCATCCTGACTGCCAAGAACGTTCAATTGTAGCCTTTTATTGTCGCTGGTGTAACAGAGCGAAAGACAGGTGTAGACTTTCTCTTCTGGCACAGTTCAACCTATAAGGAGTCATTTATAAATTACGTAAGCAATTTTTTTTTGACTTCTTGCATTATCCCCACTAAAGAAACCATTCAGAGTTTCGACTTGACGCCCCCCCCCCCCAGTGCCTACGTAATTTGTCCCTTAGTCCTATGTAAATAACATGCGGCAGGCGTGCAAGCAAACGACAGACCAAGGTTACATTTGTATGCAGACGAGAGGACCACCAGTCTACGACAAACCGAGGCGAATCATTCTAGTACAGCTACAAGTCGCGAAGAGTGAATTTCAATATATGCTGGGTCAGGGAATCTGCCGGCCTTCAAACAGATCTTGATCCACCACGCTGCATATGGTAAAAAAAGGTAGTTATGATTGGTGATTACAGAAGACTGAATGCGGTCCCTATACTAGACCGTTACCCGATTCCGCATATCCAGAATTTCGCGTATAAACTGGAAGGGAAGAAGATATTTAGTACCGTGGAACTTACACGGGCGTAGCACAAAATTCCCATGGCATTAGACGACATTCCGAAAACGTTCGGTCTTTCTGAGTTTCCAGTCATTCCAGCGATTTGTGCATAATGTCACGAGAGGACTTGACTTAGTCTTCCCATATATTGATGAATTTCTCATTGCCAGAATATAAAATTATCGAGAGCACTTAGGGCGCTCTTTCAGCGCTGTCGCGAATATAGAATCACCATCAACCCAGCTAAGTGCAAATTCGAAACATCTTCACTGAAGGTTTCAAGATTTCATCAAAGGTTGTATAAAATATTTTTCAAATTCTTTGATAACGATTTTAAAAGCAATAATCTCTTGGCTGAATGGTTAATTAAATCGGTCCAGAAACAGTTTTTGTTGCATTTTAGGAGACCTATCTAAAGCATCGCACAAGTGAAAAACAATTTTAAACTTTGGGGTTCAAAAAATTATTTTTCCAAAAATCTCATCATTTCTATTTTTGGATCATCAATCTACGTCTGTAAACCAAATTCCATATTAATTGGTATATGGTATGGGAAGGCTGTAAAAAAACAGGCGGTAAGACTTGCGGACGAAAATTATAATGGGGTCTAGTTGCTATGCAACACTAAAAAATGAAGGTTGCGATTCTTTTTAGTAAAAAAAAACATTTATAGTCCGAATGGGCACATACTTAATATTAGTATACACTTTCCTTAATGTTATTTGGTGTAATATATTAAATTCCGAAGAAAGCTTAATATAAACCTAAAACCTTTACGTGAATTGGGGCAGTTAGACCAATAAAAACAAACATAAAGGCAGACAAGTAATTGGGAATTATTGGAGTGAACAGAAAGTTCTGTCGGTAAAATTTTTATGAAGTTGTTAAATTTTTTGAAAGGTTATTTTTACCTTCCAAATACTTGTTTTACGCGCGTTTCCGAGATAGGGTCGTTGGCTATAAATGCCGTAAAAAGAAAGTTCATTTTTATTAGTATTCTCATTCACCAGTCATATGTGAAAATGTACATCTACGAAGTTGTGTCCTGCTCTCTCTGAAAATTTGCATAAAATATTCAAACACGATGCAGTATCAATATAAAAATTATTAAGTCAATACAACCATGCATATCTTGAGCTTATAGAGTAGATTTTGGTAAATTATAACATCAATCCGAATTCAAATCAAACGCTTCTTGACTCGGACAACGAAGAGCCACTATGAGATTTTCGTTTCTTTTTCAATCTTTTCTTTGAGAAAATTTTTTTCCCTTTCTTTTAAATATTATAGCAAGCTTAAGCAATAAAAAAATATTTAAACTATTTTCGGGTGAAGTCTAACTTCTAGAATATCATCAAATTGTTAAGAAGTTAAAATTTATTATAGAAGCACATTCAGCAGCCACTGATCCTTTGAAAAAAAAATATTTACGTAACTTTCAGACCAAATCGTAATGTATGTCCCACTAAATATTGGAATGTGGTTAACTGCAAAGTAACAACAATTTAAAAAAGTAAAATTACAAGACATTAATACTTAAAGATTAGTTCAATTAAATAAAGTAATTTTTAAAACTATGGAACTCACTATTTTATCAAACACTTAACTCATTTACTTTCTTTACAAACTGAAAACCCAGAAGAAATATTGTTTCGCATATTTGCTTGAAATGTTGTGGCAATAGCAACAGAATTGTAATTAAAAACACTTGATAGGTTTCTTCGTGCGGTAATATTGGCTTATGCCAACTTGTATTCACAGCACAAGGGCAGCCATCGACCCAGAGAACCACAGAAACTTACCTACGATAGGTTATACAAAGAAAAAATAAATACAGAAAAATCTATAAAAGCAAAAAGGTAACAAATCAGATATCAAATTGCATTTGAAGTATGCAGAAAATGTGTTTTAGATGCTTCTTTTAAATATTTTAGGGCGCTAAGCAAATGGGCGGTGATGCGAAAATGAGCTAAAGGGAATTTCATCTAATTAAGGACTTACTTTGTTTTTGAAAAAATGTTACGAACGAGCAGATTACGTATGTCAACGAAAACAATGTTAGGTTTCTATTTTACTGAATTGAAATTTTTCACTTTAAATGTGATTCAATTCTGGGACTGCAGTTTGTAACTCAATTTAATAATTATCATATGGCGGAACTTATAGCTGAATAAGAATATTTCAATTTTATTTTAACATTAATTCCGCCATAAGAGCTTAGTTAATATTTCGTTATAAGATTCTAAAGTTTTGATCTAAATTTTAAAGAACCCGTTGTGGACAAATGCCATTAAAATTATTCATAAAAGCAGGCTTACACTCCAACTACATAATTCAGCAACTTACTTTCAGCTGAATTGTCCAGTTCCTGTACAAACCTGTGTTTATAAACAAGCACTTACTGTCAAAATATTCTTTTACAAGTAAGTGATAACTTGTCAGCCTTCCATCCCGGAGATCCCATGATTGATCTCCAATGACGGCAACCCATGGTATTTTCTGCTAACAACAGATTACGATAAAAAGCCATTGGATGTTAGGTTAAGGTTGCTATCGGCCTCACAGAATAGAATAGCCGGGTGTGTTATCACATCCGTGGGACTGCAACTGAATATTAATATAGGGTTTATTTAGAACTAGCAACAACTGTTAATAAACCAGTCGCCCGAAGTAGTACGCGCCTAAATTATTGTACCTTATTCTTCCGGATTATCGCAGAGTAAATGCTGAATGTTTTCCACTTCTTCCTCGTCCAGACAACTTCTGTAAAAATTATTCATTGGTGGGGATGCGTAAACAGTGGCCGCTATATTTTGGAGATTGAGGCGGTTTCACTTTGGCAAAAAAGCCGTTTTTTTAATTGCTTCCATCTTTCCTTAGCAAGCTGAATAGCCTTACTGACTCTAAAGGCCGGCCAATCGACCTGTCTATACATAAAGCATTCAGTTGATGATCTTTCTATGCAAGCGTACCAGCAGCCTCATTCCCCGGGCCTGTTTACATTCCCCCCCCCCCCCCCCCCCCCTCTCTCTTTGTCAACACAAAAGTAGTTTAGCCGTACTGTACAAATTGATGCTGGACGCTAGCACTAGATTTGCCTCCTCATACCGTTAACTAAATTCTTTGTTCTTTACATAGCATCGGGAGACTGAGTTGGTTTCAATTGATTAGTTGAGTGGCAAGATCACCACGCCATGGGTTCAAGTTTCGAGACTCTGTCTCCCTGTGAGTTTTTAATAAGACATTTAAAAATCCATCTCTGGGCTGTTGTGTAGATCGCAGCAATGCAAAAACAAGACGTTCAATTTTCCGCATTCTCCTTACCCTAATTCCCTTCTGGACAAAGCTGTGCTACGCGCATCATAGGATTGTCCCCTAGGCTTTGGCTACATCAGAAATAAAAATGTTGTTTCAAATCCTACCGCCTGTTACCAATAGTTATTATTTTTACTAAAAACAGATAACGTTAAACAGCCATTAGCAGTTTTAGAGTATTGATGTGTCGGCCTACCAATCCGGAGGTTTTAGGTTCGAATCCCATCCGCGGCAACACATAGTTGTTTTCTGCTGAAAACAGAACACGATAAAAAATGGGCGATGGGGTTGCAGACAAAATTTCGTGGGACGGAATCCACTTTACATTGTAGGCCTATTTGAAACCGGTGTCTCGACTCGGTTGAAATCTTCTCCCGCCCCGTGCCCCACAATGTGTTACGGGCACTAGAGAGAGAGGCAGTGGCAATTGTAGAGTAACGCTTCATGGTTCGAATTCCACTTTGAGCTGTAGCCTAACCTGCAATATTTATCATTTAATCAGTTGAAGGCCTTCCAATGCCACAGACACACAGCCATATAAATTCTGAATTAACGAAATGACGATGAAACACTAATTAATGCTTAGATAACTGCTGGTTGCCATACTTTATCCAATTTTTGGTAATTGTGCGGATCAAATTATGATTACTACTTGACACACAGCACCTTATTTATAATAAGTTTTAATTATTTATTTAGGCGGGCTGAGAACGAAGGAGAGAATATCAACTAGTTATATGTAAATGTAAAATGAATAAAAAACTAATCTTTAAATATGAGACGAGCATAGGATCCCACAATTTTACCGAAAGGTCGGAGAACTACATTAAGATTTAATGACTTTCTGGTGTCCCGTCCCATACATAAGAGGTCATAACCTGCGCATCATTAATCCTATACGTATCTGCTTAAAGGTAAATGACATCTGAAAAGATGTAAGTATTTTCTACTTTCAGTGTCCGCCATCACCTGTAGGTTCTCATAAATATTGCAAAAGGCCCCCTTTATAGAGCCAGAAATGAAGAGAAGCTCGAAAGAATTTTTTTAAATAGAATTCCATTGATATCGGACCACTCATAATACCTGAAGTTCCTGTCCTTACATCTCTATTCAAAATGAATCTACGTAATTAATCCTCGAATGGCTAAGTAATGAAAACGTTTTCAGTGGAATCTCACTACTGCACTTAAATCTTTAATATTGCACTGCTATTCAGCGAAATATGTGCCGCGTACTGTTACTGAGGCAAACAATTGTACACAAATATTATTGCTCTTACGTGATTCAACTGGAAATGGAATTTTAGCACATTTTCAGAAAAAGTTGAAGGTGTGTTGAGCTTATTTACATAATCAAGACAAGCTAGAATCGAGATGGGATACTTTTGTAGCAAAGTTTTCAGAAAAATGTTTAAAAATTAAACAAAAGCTCACACCTGTGATGGAATCCGGTCTCAATTTGCTTTTTGGGTATCTGAGTGCTACTCTTTTCCCCCAATTTTTTTTTTACGTGACACATTCAAATTTAAGCGTCTGTGCTGCTTCTGCCCGTAACGATTATTCAGCCCCATTTTTACTCCACCATGACCGTGCCGGAACGTACTTCCGACCCATTCATTTGTCCCGTTGTCACGTTCCAGCCTATCCAAACTTGATGTAAATTGTGCTTGTAAAAAGTTACCGTCATCAACGACGTTCTCCCCATTAAGCTGGACATTGGGTCACAAAAATACTTCTCTTTCCCGTGAGCACCGTACAACACCATCCTTTGATGACGGCTCCATAAATTTGCTTGGTGCAGATAACATTCCTTCAAAAAGTAAATGTGGAGAGTCGGATATGCACCGATCTCCCAGCTTGAGTTCATTATGCATGCTCACTGGCTGGTAAATGATGGAACAACAAGGTACTGGCTGTACTTGAGCTGTCGTGATAACCAACCCGGTGCTATCGGAGTATGCCTATGATAACAGGTGAGATGAATGTCAGCATTGCTAACCAAGCGGAAAGGGGACGGGGACGGTTGATGGTAATTATATAACCTGAGAATGTTGTGGAGCACGTAAAAGCTCGAAAGAGAATAAATAAACACAAAAAGTGGACGGCATTTTCAATGTGAATGTCCCTGCTGTGTAACTAGGTATGTCGTGTTATTGTGTGAAGTTACCTGGTTCAGTTGTCGCCACATCATAGCGCGAACGCCCGCACAAAACGTGAACTAGCCAACTGAGTGCATGCGGTTCGTATATATACCCGTCACACGTCTAATCGGGCAGAAAAATTAATTTTCAATTTTAACCTGTTCTTGCGGAATATTTTGCCCCGCAGGTAAACGTGGTATCAATACAAAACAAATCGAAACATCTTTCAGTCAATTCAGTGGAGCTTACGCAAACGTGTGTTGTCGGTCAGCGTGTTACAATAATACACGAATCGGTGCCAGCAGGACATCTAATCGCTGTTTGCATACTTTGCAACGGATCCCCATCTCGCTGGGAAGACTAAGCAGGATATCATTGCATCCGTCGAACGATTGAAGCTCTTATCCAGGCAATAACGTGATACACTTGGGATGCTGTGCAGCTTTGTTATGTGATTCAAGTGCTAATAAAGTCTGTTTAGTGTACGTGATCAGGATTTTTGGTGGATTATGAATGTTCCATTTTGTGTCGTGTTGTTTTTGTTTGGTTTAAAACGTTTCCATAGTAAAGTGGCACGCAGTTTTGTTTTTGGTGATGATTTTCATCGGAAGTAATTTAGGGATGGCAACGAATTCGTTTCGATGTTTGCAGGATGACACCTTGTAATTTTGAAAATTTAAAATTCTTTTTGTGTAAACAAAATACTTTAGCGATTTTGTCAAGACAGGTGCGTAGGTGACTGACTACTAATGTACACATTTTAATTTTGCGATAGAAAGACATTTTAAAACACTAAGTAAAAAAAAACTGGTTTTAAAATTGCATCATAACCCGAAGATACATTCTAGTGGTAATGCAAAGAGATTTAAAGCAAAAACAATCAGCGCTTAAACATAAGAAATCATTGAGTGGTTTTTACTTATTCGGATTGATTGATATTGTAAACAAGTCTAATGCGTTTTTTGTTGTGCGTCGATGTTTATGTAACAAATTTTCGACGTTATTTACGCACCATGTAATGTGGTCAGAAAAAATTTTGGTAGAATTTGTAACAAAAAATGTAAACACTTCGAGATGATTTTTTTAAGGTGGGGAATAGTTGGGATCCATTCAACCGGTTTAGACCAGTCAGTGTTGGCTTAATCTAGTGATTTAGTAAATATTGTTACGGTTTTCTGTCAATAGCCAATCTGATTATGCAAAGTGTAAATTTAGACCATTTACCATACCATATTGGTCTAAATATATTAGGACTTGTAAATTTATTTAAAAAATTCTTTTCTTATTCGACTATCGCTCACCTTTTATAAAACTTATTATTAAATTTCCTTTTGTTTACTGGCCACAAAATTCTTCCCCATTCTCAGCTTTAAGTTACATGAGAATCAATGTTTTAATGACACCTGTAATGAAATATATCAATCAGTTGATGATTTTCTAAAATAATTAAAACATGTCTTACTTGTTAATCTCCTTTAATTGTTAGACATATTTCTCCTGTTCCTTTAAACCCTTATGGGGCATTATACATATTTTGAATACTATATGGCTCCAGCAGACCCTCCGTACGAAATCTAAAAATAAAGAAGATTATTAAGAATGCAAGGCTACTTTTAAAAATGATTTTATATAAATTACAAGCTAATTTCTTCCTGACAGTATTTTTTTAAGATAATGCCAAGGTCAGGGACATCCCTATAATGCTATAGCGTAGCCTTGGAAAGTAAGGAATTAAAGGTCAGGGAAATTCGTTGAGAGGTTGAATGAGGGAAGTGTCGATGTACGTTTCGTTTGAAATATTCGGGATCATAAGATCAGGGGAAAACAGAAGATGGTAAACTATTCCACATGAAGCTGTTGTATCGCTCATAGAGTGTTAATTTCATTAGAACAATTGGTGTGGAAATAGCAATAGAAGAGTGAGAGACAACCGAAATTCCGTTGAGACCCAAAACACATTCACTGCCTGGCGATTTCTTAAATCTTTTTTAAACCAGGCGAGTTACATGCGTGGTCACCAGCTACCAGCCGAATCTGTCAAGTGTCAAAAGCTATCAGAAGTTATTGTGGTGTAACATATGTCCCAAAATGTTAAAACAAACTTTTCTTCGCAATCATTCTCATGTTGGCACTACATAAGCCACAAATTTGAGACTTGATCAACTTGGGACACCAGCGATATCAAGGCCAGTGGCTAGGAATGTGTATGGATAAAATCGCCAGTGGCCGGTTGTAATATATTTTGGGTCTCAATGCTCTCAGAAATTGTGGAGTCGCCAATAATTCTTACTATTTGAACTTTGTCTAACGCGGACAGTGCGATATGTCCGGCCCTGCCCAAATATTCAAGTCTAGATGTGAGACCTGTAGGTCAGCGCCAAGTCAGATGGGGTAAACTATTTCTTAAATTTCAGTTGAAAGCCCAGGTATTTAATCGCATTTTTATCCATTGAAAATATATGATGGCTAATACAGGACGAATTCATAACATCACTCCGTCAACTGAAATAGGTTGGGAGTGGACTGGGTGTTTTTTAAGAGACATTATAAACAGCATTGAGTTTTCTATGAATTAAACATAACACGATTTGCTCTGCCCCAAGCAAGGATCGTTTCGTTCTCGGTTGATTTCTATAGAGTTCCCACGAGAAATTATTACAGAATCAGAAGAGTACGCGAAACTATCAATAGGCCTGAGAGTGAGATATGAAAGGTCATTAATAAAAAGAAAAATTAAGGTTGGTGAAAGAATTGAGCCCTGTGGTAAACCGGCATTTATTTCGTAGGGATGAGATGTAATTCCGTCTACTACTAAGTACACGGATTGAATGGCCTGACAAAAACTCTCTACCCAAAGGGTGCGGACCAAATGCTTGAAGTTTGGCTAGAACAGCAGCCTTGAAGACTATATCAAAATCTATCTATTTAAAATATCAAGAGCGACGATTTCAGACTTTCAGAAAAGTAATAAGATTATAATCATGGTAGGTACTTAATTTTAGTTTCATTTTAAAATAAAAGTACTGGTAAAACTAGACAACCTTGTTAGGTTCCCCGTTTCGTATTAAATTCTAATAAAATCTTGATGTGTGAGAAAAGATACCAACAGCCACAGCCTACTCTAGATTCAAGCCCCGAAAACATGACAGTTCTGCCACTTCATCACCAAGCGTTTTACATTTTTCTTGTACGACAAATTAATCAATCCTTGCACACGAATAAAACTGCACACTTTCCTAACCACAATCAAAGAGAAATGCTTATGTCACTGACGCATTTTAAATTCAATACTTCAACAAAAGAAACCCAAGAGAGAGCATTCCATCTAAAACACATAAAAATGAAAATTGAAAAAAAATTTTTACCGTGACAATATGTTCAGAACATTTGTAGGTTCACGTCAAGTAAATTACCAGTTGAGGTTTTAAAAATATTGTCAGAAATACTACGAGAAAGTAGAATTTCCCAACCTTTTTCAATTGTGTACTGTGGCAAGTTTTGGTTTGTTTACACCACCAATGCTCAGCTGTTCGTGTTAGCTTCTGGGCTTTTATCTAGAGTAGGCTGTGCGAATTCCTATTTTGACAGCGCATTTCCGTGGGTCGTTTGCAGTTGTTCGCTCTCATTTTAGAATAAAGAACTAGAGGAAAGACATAGGGGCAGCAAATAGCTATTAATTTTTAAGTTCTAGCTTGTTCTAACAATCTTAGTTTTCTAACTAACAAAGCAATACTTCAACAACTAATTTTATTTTTTAACTTTGCTTATTATATAAAAACTGATAATAAAGCAGTAGCACATTAAAATTCTCGAGGCAATATAAATTGTAAAATTCTTTTGCAAAATATTTTTTTAACACACTGAACACTTAGCAGGACAAGATATCAGTTCACTGGAATAAGTCTATATAAGATCTGTGCGCGGTAAACACCGATCTCAGTGTATTTTTTTTTATAGATATTTCAAAGTAAACAATTGCCTGGCTTTGCTTTGTTACTACTTATTCTTAATTGGTTCTAAAATACGTCACATTATCGCTTTCTTTTCTTTTTAAAACGTTCGGCATGTGTTTTATCGGAATTGATAAAATTTCTCTGATTGTAGCCTATCAATAGTCTTTGAAATTAAATATTTTAGTGAATCATTTATATTAGCCATAAAGGCACTGGTAATCAATCTAAAGTACAGCTTTTACCAGACTTATACAAAGTAGTAATGCTTTGATTTTTGTGACAAGTGAGGCATACAGAAAATATTCGAATGGATTTAGGGGTAAGCCTAGATATTGAAATTTTTTTTAACTAATAGTAGGCTTTAAAAAAGTTGTTCAGGTCATTTTAGTTATCTTCTCATGTATGTATTTTTCCTCTTCATGTTTTTTGAGGGGCATTAATTCCCAATCGAATTTCTCCACCAGTTATACCGTCATCACCGTCGTGTTTGACTAAGTAATGGACGAATTCTTTCTCGCTCAAGCTACAAGCTTCTTTTATTCTGGTTTGGATTTAACAGGGAATTACACCTTAAATTTCACAGCAAACAGAAAATGACTTAATTTGTTCGTAGCAAGTCACAATTTGATAAATGTAAGACTTGAATCGCAAGGAGTCTGTTCGCATTGGGTTGAAAGCCCCGTGCTTGAGCGCAAAAATCCGGGTGCGGTGAAAATGCAGGTAGGGAAACAGTGTTTTAAGTCACGTGGCCCTTACCATATGGTTGATTTGGGTTGATTTAAGCCTAAGTGTTAGATACTGTAATGTATGCGCGTGTGTGCAGCGTGAAGTTGCTGCGGGATGTTCACGTGGCACGCCTAGCTGGCAGCACGTCCTAGCTCGTCGGTTTGGGGTTTGGCTTCTTTGGTATCCGATTCGCTTGAGTCGCGTGCCTGAGGCGAAGAGGGTTGTAAAATCCCCCCTTCAGGTTTGCCACAAAGGGAAAAAAACAAAGAGAGAGATGAAAGGGAGAGCAACAGATATGTATGGTGCTTATTTTTACTCCCGGCCACGCTGAACCATCATGAAAATTACAAAAAGAAAAAAATTACCCCCCACGAGTTCTATACTAAAATGGCAAAAAAAGGACCCTAATGGTGCAGCTCCGTCTGTCTGTCACAGAGGGGGTCAGATTTTTAAAGTGGGATTACTAGGTCAAGTGGGGTATCATATCAAAATAATTTATTTGGACATTACAAAATATATTTTCATTTCCTTTTCTGTCGCATATTTTTCGACTTATGAAAAATGTCTACAAAATATTGTCCGACATACAGTAGATTTAGGGATAGGTTGACGATCTGCAAAAGTTTCATTGAATAATTCTAGAACCTGCTGGTATGATCTTTCTTTATCTCAATACCCTCCTATCATTAGGACAGTCATTCTTTCTCTTTCTGAAAGAGACATCGCAAAATAATTGATGGTAAACGGTAAAAAACAAAATAAACCTTACAAAATCATAAAGGTGAACTTATCGATGGATTTGAAAGCGAAATACAAACTCCTCAAAGAAAATTGATAACGAAATGAACAGTAGAAAGTGAGACTAATGTAGCACAGTACCCAAAGAAATGTTTTCAGTCCGAGTTCTGAGAGTAAAGTGAACTCTGACCGCACTGCAGTGTATTTAAATAAGCCATAGTTCGCGTTACGGCCAAAACAGCGCAGTGCAGCGAGCAGTCTTTCAACGGTTCGTCAGAGGAATACAATAATTCAGATTTCGCAGTTGCCCCTTCTTAATATGCACAAAATTGTTTATGTTATTGTTTATGATTTATTTCTAGTGTCTAGGTCTTCTTCTTCTTCTTCTTTTTTTATACGACGTGGCCAAAGCCTATGCGTGGTCTCTTTCTCTTTCCAACACTATAAATATGGCATACGAGATAAAAAATGGTTTTAGCAGCCGACGATATGTCACTTGAATTTTTTCAAAGAATGCCGTATTGTGTTCCATAAGGAGTAAGGGGATTTAATCCCCACCATTTCAGCAAACCTTCAATAGCTTTTTATCCTCGGGATACTCAATATTTATTGAATTGAGTTAGTACAGCATTTATAATTACTGATTTGCACAAAAATTTGTTTTCATTAATTTATTCGATTTTCCCATTAAAGATAATAAATGGATCGAGGGCATAGCAAATAATTGCACCTCTTCCACATAGAGAACTATTCCTAATTAATTTGCAAATCCGAAAAGCCTTTTATTGTATTATGTTATCTTTAGTTGCCGCTGAAATAAGCCATAAAAAACCAAAGTACTTATACACCCCTGACGAACTCGGACTTAATAATATTGATCCAATTCGCTCTACATGATTGAGGCTTTTATGTAATAATTTTATCTATGCCTAACAGTTGTAATAAACTAAATATAATCTTGGACAAGTTTACCTTCCGAAAGTAAACACACAGAGAAACTTCAAATAACTTTTCCGTGGCTAGAAAGGGATATACACATAGTAGAGCTGAGCTTACCGTAGTAAACCAAATATCACAAATTGTTTCGTTCTTTCACAATACAAAATTTAATTAAAAGTAATGGATATGTTCCTTGAAGAAGTATCGCTTCTACAATATTTGAACTAACTCGGTACCCTCGGGCTGACTATTGTCTTAACCAAGTAACAGAGAGTAATGCACTCATGCTACAGCAACCGTAACAAAATGTCATGTAAATGTGATTTGTATGGCACTTTGATTAAATGAACCAAATGAGCGCAACTTATGTTGCCACCGCAGAAATGTTGGTTAATTTTCTGATATTTCTAGTAACATGCATAATTACTTTTTGAGTTTGTCGCCCAATTAACGAAGCAGAAAGTTTTATCATTTGTGATCTAGTTAAAACAAATTTGCTAACAATATTCTGGATTTTCTGAATGCAAATAGAAATTAAGTGTTAGCTTACTTTGGATCTTGACAACAACGGCATGTCAATAGAAATCTATTTACGGTACCATCATAACACTGAGAAAGTCTAAGGGCTTGAAACTTTTCACTATGTTATACTAAGGAACTACGATACGAATACAAAGTTCCAATGTGGTAAAGGCTTCTGCATCGCAATAATGCATAGAGAGAGGAAAGTCCGCCGTATAGACTACTGAACTAGTTGGGCATAAACAACGCAGCTATTACCAGACGGTGGTCAAATAAAAACCTATGTTGACATGCAGGTGGTCATTAAAATGTTGAATTCTCATATAATTAGATCACGTCTTGTTCAGAGGTGTTGGGATAATGTTGTCTCTCAGTACATCTTATCCCTCAGTTTCGGACGTTTGACGTTTCTTAAGATTTTACTTGAAAAGTACGCGAACAGACCCAGTAGATCTAATTATAACGTTACGTCAAGTCCTTTACGAGAAAAACGTTTCTGACAGATAGACGGACGGATTCAAGAATGATCTTAGAAGGGTTTCGCTTTTTTCCTTTTGAAGTGTAGAACCTTAAAAGAGCGCAGTTTCGTTGGAGAGAAATTATTATTGGACATTTCCTCTTCGATTAGCATGCCGAACTCATGCTTATTGTTCTGAGTTACGTTACGTGAATGTTCTGAGGTTACTAGAAGAAGGTATAAAAGGTGGGGAAACCCTTTTACAGTGACCTGAGCGAGGTTGGAGCGTAAGAGCTAAAAGAAATAGATTCACAAATTTTTATGGCTGATTCTAAATTCTTCCTGAACGACTAGAGTACAAACAATCAAGTTACGTGAGGATTACTCCAGGAAGCCTTCTAAAGCGCACACACGCAGATCTAAGATTTTCACTCAGAGGGAGGGGCAATTTATAAGAGTGCGTCAGGCGCTGATCGAGGTTTTTGCTAAGTAATAGAACTAAGGTCAGGACATCTGCAACTCTGACTCGAAAACTAAACAAACGGTGTTTCCGTGTTAATCTGATGTTTAAACAATCCAACGTATTCTCAGAATACATACACCTTTTGTGGAAACATATTTTATTACGCAGAATACGTGGTACATACAGCCTGCTGTGAACATACTGCTGGTGCTAAAGGAAATAGCAATCTATAAATCAACAATACTTTGTAAAGCAATATATAAAATCAAAATATTTTTGTTACGTCAACATTACGTTTTTATTACTTTTAATATTATTTTGAAATGAAATATTTGTAATTGATGACAGCAAAAGCTTGAAGTTATGGCGCCAATTATCATATTTATCGTCCTCTGCAAATAAATACGTAAGGCAAATGTTGATTTTTCTCGACAAGTTAAGCGACACTAATTTTCATAGGAATTACATCAGACATTTGTTGCACCTAGCTAATGATAAACCAGTAATTATCGCAACAATGCTTTTTCTAAGTGAAAACTCTACGCGTTAAGCGCATTCTTAAACACCTGGGCTTTAAGCCTCAACTACTTATGCATTCAGTAACTTTTTAGTTATATTAATAGCTTCATTAAATTTGCATACTATAAAACACAACTCACATTCGAGATTAATAAAATCTTGATATGGAACTGAAACTCTTGCTTTTGCGGTAGTTCAGCATTGTAGTGGCAATAGGGTGCGTTTATAAAATCTGAGGAATTTTTAATACGTCCACAAAGCTGTTTAACTGGGTGTTGTCAAACGGGGCCGGCCTCAGATTGTTTATTCAACGTGGCTGCGGCTACCTTTTTTCTTTTAGACCTAATCAATCTAGCATAACATTTGTGATAGACCAGAAAAACAAGATTCAGGTGTGCTTTTATCGACACAACAGAAAAATCGTGCTAACTATGTGCGTACAATCGTGCTATTGAAGAAAAAACCGTTTACCATCTCGAATGAAATTAATTTAGGGAAACTTTTTCGTTTTCTTTCTTTCTTTTTTTTAAATACATTTTTATGGACTTGGTCGGAATTAAAATATTAAAAATTGCCACAAATGATTTTTATGTGCGCTTCTCTCTGTTGAAAATAAATATCGTCACAGTTGTTTGTTCGGCGCTATATTGCCAGTTTGAGCGTTGGTTTTTGTTAACGTGCTTTTTATTCAAAAATACACGCTATAAAACTCAAAAAATGTAATAAACAAATTCTGAAAGTGCCAATTAATTGAATATGAGGCCTGTGATGAAATTTGTGCCAAAACGAGTGTCAATTCAATGCAGTGCAATTCGAAATGTGCGCAATTAAAATAAAATATGGTGATAACAACGCTCAATATTAATTTAAACTACAACAGTGATCCATCATCTAGTGACAATCAAAATATAAATAGAAATATCAACAACAGCAATAATAATGCGATACTTCAAGGGAAATCAGTTTCAAGCAATGATTCCAGACGAATTAAATATCATCAGGCAAGTTGTAATAATGTTGTTATTTGTTTTAACTTCAATATTATGTGTTAAAAGAATATGTGTAAGTTTTAAATTACCTGTCAATTCAGTATACGAGTAAGGTCCAACGATTTCCTTACTGGGCACCTTCTTAAAATTGTCTTGAAAGCACCGGAAGAGTACAATTTTTTTTACTTATTTCAGCTAGTTGCTTCGTGCTAAAAAAAATAGTTTATTGAATTAATAGGTTAAGGTTTACTTTTAATTTACAAAAACCACTTACATTTAACTATATTTAACTCCTTAGTCCTACAGCAGCTTTGGCTTGCAACTGTCTCCTTTGTTACCATTTGTTCCGGAGCACATAAAGGTGGTTCTGGTTAACAATTTATATTTTGGATAATCTAAAAAAATGTTGAAGACTTAATTATTACATCATCTACAGATTTTGCGATTTATTTAGAAAATGTAATGTAGAATATGTTTTGTACAACGCGGAAAAACATTTCAAAATAATACAAAGCACATAAAATGCTTCATTGTCTGTCACTTCACTATCTGGCAGATATTAAGTCTGTTCCTTGATTAGAAATTGGGATCCCGCCTGTGCACGAATTTACTCATTTTGGAGGCGTTACGTGTTGGAGGAGAACATGAACTTACCAAACTCTTCAGCTGATCCATGATCGGCCATGTTTTCTGTCAAAAGTACAAACAGCTGTATTCTTTTAGACATTTTCGTTCCCTTTTGTGGCTATAATCCAAGCGAAATGTATTTTTTAAAGGTTCCCTTTCACTGATAGGGAGAGTGTAACTAATACAAATTTGAAATTATCATGGGAGCAAAAACTTCGAAACTTAACGTCAATTTTTAAATGTCAGAATTTTCTTCTTCTTGTTTCTCAGGAGTTTGCTTAAAACACGTTTCTTTGCTTTTCTGTTTGTTGTCCAATTTTTTCCCTACTATATATGCACAGAAAGTTAACAAACCTATTGACATATATTGACAGATATCGAAGTATGCTAATTAGCTCTCTATGACTCCAGACGTACCTTTGGTAAAACATGGGGACTGCAATCTAAGATTACGCTGGGGTTATACACAGCGGTGGTGCGTCTCACCTACGATTCACTGGTTTGGCCGCCTGCGATGAGTGAGGCTTGTAACCAAACCAAGCTAAGTAGAGTGCAAAGAACCGCTTGCATCAGCACTACCGTGGCGAGAATACGTTGTGGCGCCATGACAGTATTGATATCACTGTTGATAACGGCAGCCGGTGGGGATGCACGATACTTACGACGGCGAAGTCGCCTGTCCTCAGGGTGTTTAGGTGGTCGTTGAGGAGCGGTAGATGTGGGACACAAACGATTGGGGCAGGACTCACTTAAAGGTGTGGGAATATCCAAGCCAGTAGCATTAACGGCGCCAGCAGACGAAAAAAGAGCAGAGCTAAATGAACTACGAGATGAATAAATGATTTTTAAGGAGATAAATTTCTTATTGCTCAGATAGATTTCGATAGATTTAGGTTTCCTATTTGTTTCACTTAACTAATAATTATTTATTATTTGATCGTGAGTTATTTGATTATCAGATAAGTGACCCTTGAGTAGACATAAATCTCATATTTAGGAATTCTAGAGAAGAAACCACAAATAACAAATAATTCTCCAAATAACAAATAAATTTTGTAATCAAATAAATGTTTATTCGGTCCATAGCCATTTTATCCTCTTTGCAAACTACAATGACTCATGGAAAGAACATTAGCAAGTGTTGTTGAATGTGGTTTATGCTTTCAAATAATTGGCAGTCGTACTCTATCCAAGTTTGTTTTTGGCTGCTTTGGCGAATTTCTTATAAAGTTTAAGGTAGTCATGGCAGGGCTAGCAGGATTTATGTTTGTAGCAGTTGTTATTCTAGTTAAGTTGGGCAAGTTCAAGCCAAGAATTAAACTATAACTGTAAGCATTTGAAGCCGATCGTAAAAGTGTGCGCCCGCAACAGGGATTTTAAAAACAAAACTATAAGAACGAGTTCAAAATTTCGTGCAGGAAATGCATAAAAGAATGAAATACCAACTCGGAGCTCAAGTTCAAAGAAACTCTTGCAAGCATAATAAAGGCTTGAAAAGGTCTGAACTGGTTAGGCCTGCACGCCACAAAATTCATTCTTTTGATGCCTTTTACCACAAAGGAAGCCTAAACATGTGATTTCATTTCTAATTCTTTATTTTGTAGAATTCGCAAAACAAACACAAAATCCTCACTAATTCTCATTTCCATTACATCGGAATTATTTTGTGTTCACACCTCCAGAGCACCAGAAGGCCTCGTTACTTAATTCTAGCTTAACTGTCGAAATTCAATTTAAAGCGTGTCCTAGCATTAAAACTGCCATGGTAAATAACTTTAAAGTACACAAATCCACGGGGCTTTAATCACTTTTAAATCCACTCGTAACCAATTTTCAGGCGAATCAGTTTTAATCTGAAAGTGCGGCAAAATATTTACCTCGATCTTACCCTGCACTGCATAATATTGGGTGGGCATTAAAGCAGTAGCGTTTTAAAATAACAAAAAGAGGCCACAGGTAATGGCACGTAGTACGAATCACCTTTGAGGAAAATTTTATTCCACGTGACCTAAAAGTTCAAGAGCACGTGACTAAGTTGCACTTAAGCTTGCCGTACGACATTTCAATTCACTTATTGGGCTTCCCTGCCAAAGACATTAACGGAATTCTTCCAGAATTTGTGTCGTTAATTTTACATAAAAATATCCACGAATTGTTGATGGAAATTTAAAAATGTTGATTTCTTGTTCCAGGAGCAACTACGTCGACGTCGAGAGGAGGAAGAGCGGATAGCACAGCAGAATGAATTTTTGCGAGCAAGTTTGCGCGGTTCTAGAAAGCTTCAGGCTCTGCAAGATGGGCCTGTCCCGCAACAACCATCTGCCGCTGACAGAACTTCGATTGGAGTTGACAATGACGCCTATACAGATGATGAGGAAGTGGAAAAGATTATTGGTGCGTATCAGGGTCAGTTTACATCGCGATTGATTTACGTTCCGATGCTCAAGGTTGATTTGTTTATTTTTTATTTTCGTTACAGGTTACGGAGAATTGGTGGCAGCTCTTCAACGGCTTCAATCTCAACTTAATAAAAATGGTATGGCATCACTTGCTGGTCGAGTTGCTGCCGCCCAAAATATGCTGTTGGGACCTGGGATAGCGCATGCTTTAGCTGCACGTTCGGCAGTTTTGCAACGTCGGCGACCGCGTATAACGAACCCAGTGTGTTCAAATGCTCAACAATTGTCAAAAGATGTTGTTGAGCTTTTGGCCCAATCGAATTCGACAGCAGCAATTGAACTGGGCAATTTGTTGACTAGCCATGAAATGGAAGAGCTACTGCAAGCCCACGATCGAGTGGCATCCTTAACAGATCGGACACCTTCGGTGACAGGAAGCCATTCAGCCAGTTCAACATCAAGTAGTCAGAGAATGAATCAAAATTCATCGTCATCACATCTAGTGAACAATAATATTATAAAGAGACCTGAAGCCCAGCTGAGTACACAGTTCGGAGTTCTTAGCGACGGCTCTCAGGATCACATCAGAATAATACAAATAGAAAAGTCATCAGAACCTCTAGGAGCAACAGTTCGGAATGAAGGCGAGGCAGTTGTTATTGGACGAATTGTTCGCGGAGGTGCTGCTGAAAAGTCAGGTCTTCTACACGAGGGTGACGAAATACTTGAAGTAAATGGCATTGAAATGCGAGGAAAGACTGTTAATGATGTGTGCGCTTTATTGAGCGGCATGACCGGAACCTTAACATTTCTCATAGTGCCAGCACATACTCCACCACCTGGAGGTGGCCGAGATTCGGCAGTACTACATGTTCGGGCACATTTCGATTATGATCCGGAGGATGATTTGTACATACCTTGTCGAGAATTAGGCATAAGCTTCCAAAAAGGAGATGTTCTTCATGTGATTTCAAGAGAAGACCCCAACTGGTGGCAGGCCTATCGGGAGGGAGAGGAAGATCAAACGTTAGCTGGACTGATACCTAGTCAATCGTTTCAACATCAAAGAGAAACGATGAAATTAGCCATTGCTGAAGAGGCCGGTTTGGCAAGAAGTCGAGGCAAAGAAACAACTAAAGGTGCCACTTTATTGTGTGCAAGAAAGGGACGAAAGAAAAAGAAAAAAGCCAGTTCAGAGGCCGGGTAAGAAGACGACATATTATCCTGGTAAAAAAATTAAAGTTTAATTTTTCTATTTTTAAGGTATCCACTGTATGCAACAACCACTACAGATGATCCTGATCCTGAGGAAATACTCACCTATGAAGAAGTAGCCTTGTATTATCCCCGTGCCACACATAAACGACCAATCGTTCTAATTGGTCCGCCGAATATCGGACGACATGAACTTCGGCAGCGACTGATGGCTGATTCAGATCGGTTTGCAGCAGCTGTTCCACGTAAGTATTTTTCTTTTTTTTCATCAATTTTAAGAATAAGGAGTTCGTTCCTTCCATTGTGGAGGTCCCAGGCTCGAACTGCATGGTTAGTTTCTGCTGACAACAGATTATGATAAAAAACGGCCATTACGGGTTGCAGAATATTGTCGGCGGTTCGGAATCCACCTAAAATTGTAGGTCTACTTATAATCGTTGCGACGAGTCAGGTAAAGTTCTTTTCCTGCCCCACAAGGGGTTACGGTAACTAGAGTTTCGTCTATGTATATGACAAAGTAAGTCACCACCCGCTCGATAACGATTCCTAAAAAAAAGGTGTTTTATTAGAATCGCTTATAAAAAAAATAGACATAGGTGAAAGCATGCTACTGTGCAGAAAGAAGAGTTTTCTAACCGTAAATATCGGTTCAAAATCGGCCGGATTCTCAAGAAATGCAAGATGAGTGCTCAAAACAGGCCCCAAATTATAAATGGAGCGCCCATTTAAAGTGTCAAAAGATCGGCAATTTGTGAAGTTTTAAAATGCATCAAAATTGAAACGTTGAGAGAATGTAGGCATGACAGAAGGTGTAACATTTGATTTGTGGTAGACCTTTGGTTTGGTTTGTGTAGAGGAGTTAGGCGATGAAGCGCCACAACTAGTAAGGCAGAATAATATACATTACTAGTTGCATTCCCCCCCCCCCCCCCCCCCCTTCCTACTCCTTAGCTCATCCCTTTGAAATGGTACAACTCGTAGAACGAACAGAACTCCAACTTCCTGGAATCCAAAAAGATCTTCCCAAATAGATAGATATTCTGTGCCTGACAAAGGCTGGGCACTCGTATATGATGTGAAGAGGATTTTTGTTCTCCTCCAGACACAGTGTACGGATGGTGTCAGTTCTGATTAGACTATTCGATCTACCAAATCTAATGATCTCCTTAGCTCTATTCACTGATGGAGCTGATATCAAACTTTTAGTATGAGCTTGACCCACGCAGAAACTTCAGAAGCATTTGTGCTTCTCGGATCACGGCACATTCCTCTCTGGCCTGTTGGCTCGATATTTTCTTTCCAGTTTATCTAGAGCTTCTTGACATTCCCATGCCAATTTTGAAAAACATATCTTCCACGCCTGACTGACGGAGAAGATAAATATGTTCCTGTTTTAGTAGGTCCTTTTTACGTTCGCGTATGTTAATTATAATATGGCATAAGCTTCAATCTGAAAAGCAGTTGCAGTGATGCGTTAAATTTATGAGGCTTCTGTAGGCCTGTGTTATCGATGCAGTCTAACTTTGGAAGGATGCTAGGATGCAAGTTCACCCTCTCTTACCAGCACTCTACAGTCTTCAATCTAACTACACCTGTCGTTGCAATACTTCTGCAGTGTATGTTCAGTGGTAGCAGGTCCAGCATGACACTGTAGACCACTGTAGGCGTCGTACACAGATACCCAGTTATTCACAGACTGACCGCTCTCTGCGCTGTCGCTAGTGCCTCTAGGTAAAACCTCTTCTCCAGAACTGTCCACCAAACTAGTCAACCGTAGCAAAGAATCGGTCTGTCTATGGCGGTGAGTTCGTGTATCCAGTTGATCCCAAACGTTCTCTCACACGCCTAGAAGGCAAAGCTTGCTTTCGCTGTGCGCTTTAATATTCCTCTTCCAGTTAAATTTGGAGTCTAATATTACACCCATACCATTGGCTTCACCAGAAGAGTTAAGACTTTTTCACCCCAGCATTGGGGGCCTGAACTGATACTTTCCTCTTGCTGATGAAAAACACATGCGTCGCCTTTCACGGTTTAACGCTCAGTCCACTGTTGCACACCCAGTTTTCTAAGTGCGTATTCGAGCCTCCTGTCAGGTCATCTACATATGCGAAAACTAGCTAGATTCAACTACTTCACTATTTAATCTAATCAAAATCTTATTGAACTGACATATTTTCAAATTCTATTTAGTTCCCATAACCCCTTGTGGGGTATGGGGCACCCTTGTGGGGCATGAGGCACCCTTGTGGGGCATGAGACAACGATTGCAAGTTTACCCACAATATAAAGTGGAATCTGAATCACTGACATATTCCTTGCAACCCCCATGGCCCTTTTATCGTAATCTGTTGTCAGCAGAAAACAACGATGGGTCGTCGTTCGTGGGATTCGACCCTAGGCCGTCTTTTTACTTAACTATTGGACACCTTTTGATTACCGCATACACATCGACATGCATTTATGTTATAAGCCTGTACCACTTTTTCATTAAAATCTTAATTTTCAGATACGTCAAGAGCGCGACGGGAAGGCGAAGTTCCCGGACAAGATTACCACTTCATTTCCCGAGCTCAATTTGAAGCGGATATTCTTGCAAGAAAATTTGTGGAGCATGGAGAATACGAAAAAGCATACTACGGTAACAAACCCAGCAAAATAACAACAAAATAATATTTAAAAAATAATAATAATAATTTCAGGTACATCACTTGAAGCAATACGAACAGTTGTAGCTAGCGGCAAAATTTGCGTACTTAATTTACACCCGCAAAGTCTGAAATTGCTTAGAGCGTCGGACTTAAAGCCATACGTTGTTCTGGTAGCACCACCAAGCCTAGAAAAATTGAGGCAAAAAAAGTTACGAAATGGAGAACCCTTTAAGGTATATTTTGTTTAATAAACAGTTGTTTACGGTGCTCTTATATTTTTGTTTTGTTTTATTTAAAATGCAGGAAGAAGAATTAAAGGAAATTATTGCCACAGCACGAGACATGGAAGCACGATGGGGTCACCTATTCGATATGATTATTATCAATAACGACACAGAACGAGCGTATCATCAACTTTTATCCGAAATAAATTCACTCGAAAGAGAACCTCAGTGGGTGCCAGCTAGTTGGGTTCACAACAACCGAGACGAGTCATAACTTAATTTATAGTGTAAAAGTTAAAACAAAAATAAATAAATATAAAAACAAGTGAATAAAAACTGACGAAAAGTTAAATAAATCCTAAAATGAAATTAGCGAACTCTTAGAGAGTAATTTTAAAAGGATTCTAAAGGTACTTAAGTATGAAAGGAACAATAAAGCAGAAAAGTACTAGCATATGAGACACACATGTATTTTAAAAGAAAATATTATTAATAAATTATGAGAGAGAGAGAGATAGAAAGAGAAAATGAAAATATTGTAAATAGACAGATTGCAAAGGAGAAAGACTAAGAAAGTTAACTAAAACTATAAAATATTCTTATTATGATTAAGAAGTAAAATACGCAAACAAAAGAATATTTTGTTTCGACTTAGGACTGTTCTTCAAATTGATAAATTATAAATAAAAGAAATAAATTTTGAAAAACTGAAAGAATTCTAACAAAAACTCAAAAGACAACAAACTAAAACTAAAAAAAATATTTTTTGGTGTAACTAGGACTTTGAAAATTATTTAAAATAATAAAATGAAAGAAATTACAAAATCATGTCGTGACTTTAAGTTTTCAACCGATGAAAAGTTATATTTTGATTTTCAAAATCAATTTTAAAGTCGACAACCACTGCAATTAAAAGTTCATTCTGCTACCACTGGGAAGAGGTATCTAATCATATTTCGTCGCTAATAGATGTTTCACCCTTTCCTATGAAGTAACTGGTAGGATGTTCCTTCCTAATCACACGTTTTTAGTGTAAACATTTATTTCAGGTTATTCATTTGTCCATAGCCTACTCTACATACAAGTCTGGAAGCTCAAACGAACAGCTGAGCATTGGTGGTGTACAGACGTGGCCAAAAAATTACGATCACTTAAGAAAATTCGCAATTTCGCAACGAAACCTTTTATTATTATATTAAACATATTACAAATAGATCTTAATAGGGTGTATGCCTGCCTTTGACTTCTATTAACTTAGTAATACGGTCAGTCATTCCTCTTAATAGTCGAGGACACATAGCTTTTATACATGTTCCTTCATTCCATATGTTTACAATATTTTGTATAATTTGTTCCTTCGTTTAATCATCCGTTTTGACAGCTAATACTTGACAATCGCCGAAAAATTTTCAATGGGATTCATGTCGAGACTGTTACCTGGTCATGGAAGTACATGTATATTCCACCACCTTCAGGAAACCATTCTTCAAGCTTAGGGAACATATGCGTTGCTAATACTCAGTACTTACGAGTATTAGAATTGGCCCTGCACCATGCGAAGAAATAATGCTCGAATGCGTTTCCTAACATATTGATAGCCTCTTTCCTCAAGTTAAATTATTGGTTCATCACAATTTTGCAAAATCATAATTGCTTAAAACTGAAATTATTACAAGAGACATCAAATTTCAGATTTTACTAAACCGATTTCATTACTTGAAATATCAAATACCATGCCGAATTAGAACATTGGTGATTCTTACATTATTCCAATCTTCGGCAGACCAATTCATGGTATGCGCATGACTCTTTTATTTTTATATTTTGATCTACCCAGCACAGCGGCATCAAACAAACGCTAAAAACTACTATTCCAATGACCTTTCCAAAATTGTCAACAATGTTGATCTAACTCCTACCAAGAGTGCAAAAAATGGTTCGCGATTACCTAAAATTCCGAATTTTCTCAAAATTTCTCCGAAATTCATTAGTAATTAGTACACCTCTTTTTTATTTTTATTGGATACCCCAAACAGCTAATGGAATGTCAGACTGACAGAACTTGGTCTGGAGGAAAAAAATGTCAACATTGCAAAAACACATTTCCTTTGCACTTAATTTCTATTCTTCCAATATTGTGCTCTGCATCATAGGGTGTCTGCTTAGCTTTGGCAACATCGTATAAAGAAACCCTTGAAGCTAGCTTACTCTAGGCTACAAGCCCGGAACGTGACACGAACAGCTGAGCATTTGTGATCCCTCCTTTGCCAGCTCATCAGCTGCCTCATTCCCTTGAACACCACTGTGACCAGGGACCCAGCAGAGAGTTACCTTGTGTCTCGCCCCTAACGTCCGGAGACCAACCAGACACCTGCCGACCAGCCGTGACCTGACTAAGTTTGAGTCCAGCGCCTTGATAGCTGCTTGGCTGTCGATGTACAAGCATATCTCGCTACCCATTTGTAGGTTTGGTCGCCCGTGTATTAGTGCTACCGCCCTTTCTATGGCCAAGATCTCCGCTTGGAATACACTGCAATGGTCCGGTAGCCGGTACCTACTGCATATGCTTAGGCAGTCCGAGAAGACCCCCGCTCCCACTCCGTCCTCCGACTTAGAGCAATCCGTGAACACCGATATTTCTACACCGGTGGCATCCCCCCACTCTTCTCTAGTTGGGATTCTTGCGGAGACGGCCTTCCCAAAACTAAGTAGTGGGGTGGTGTAGTCGGTGTTCACCTGCAGATAGCCTCCCGGATAAGTCCTTAGTATACTGCTATGGCCGTTATCATGTGTAAAAGGATTGGTTAATCTGTGATACAAAAATAAATAAAATAATGACGTCACGCTTGCTGGTAAAATGGCCGAAACATCATATTAACCGGGCTTGTATCTAGAGTAGGCTATCATTTGGCCCAAAACTTTTACAATGGGTTATGAATGAATGAATGAAAAACGAGAGACTAGTACAACGCTCATATAAACTGGACAGGATTTATAAATCGAATTGCTTTGATACATTACATCGTATGTGGTTTGCTTAACGAAAACTTGACCATAGTGTAAATATAAATAGTAAGCAAGCTTCGAACAAATGACAGAAGGCTCCTGTCACTTAATTCCGTTTTTCATTTAAATTGTAATGTCGCTGAGAGGAAATTTCTCAGACAACTTGTATTTTTTTATAAACGTCATTTCCTCTATGCCAAAAGAACAGAGAAATATTTAACCAACACATATGTTAGCCTACACGAATTACTCGACCAAAAGGAAAATTTCTCTTTTGAGAGCTAAGAAATAGATTCTCGCTCACTGAATTTTGACTGGAAGAAAGTATGATTTGACAGTGGGAAAGTAAATTTTCTAGAGCATTGCCAGACTATTTCGTTCAGGATTCAATACGGAATTGTAGGGAGATGTTATCTATTAAATATTTATTCTATGACTTGGCTATACGGCAAAATGCAGACTTTGAATTTTATTTACCGTGAGTCTTGATTTTTTCGTCGTAATCTCCAATCTTCAATGACGAAGCACTTTGCGTACTTTGTTGTGACATCTCAACCATGTTCGTTAATTTTGTTAATTCTGGAGATCTGCAGTCAGTTTCTGTAAGTCACGTGAGTATTTTCTCACTTGTAGTGACGAAAAGTAAACGAAATTGTTGTTGCCATAACAACATTATTGAGTTTTACGTCAATGCGTGTGAGAAAAATATTCACGTGAGGTAAAGAAACTGGTTGGTTTGTTGGGTTGAATGAGAGGTGTGAGGTTCTCAAGCGCTGCGACTACTAGGGCCTATTGTGCTAACCCTCTCAACTCCTTAAAACAAGCCTGTCCCTCCGAAGAGGTTCAATAGGTCCTGAAGTTGGCAGTCACTCAGCTCACTCGTGTAGTGTGGGGTTTCATCAGGCTCCAGACAAAGTCTGCGCATTTGGAGTCAATGGCTCTGCCGACAGCGGCCGGTTAGCAAGCCAGCCAGTGTTCTGACATCCAACCTGCTCAGTTTGACGAGCTCGCTGGATCTTCCCGGTGAAGGTGAGGGCATAAGACTCCTTGAGAGAGCGTGCCCCTCAATGTTGTTCCAATACAACCTATGCTTCTCACTTGCACGGTTTGCTGCCAGCCTTTTACCTTTTCAGAAACTGACTGCTGGAGTATGTGAATGTTATTTTAAAACATTTTCACAAGATGGTTTTGTTAAATTTTATATTAGGTCTGTTCCTATGATTTTCAAGAAAAACTGTCTTGAATGGAGACGGACAATTATTTAAAACCAAGAAAGTTAAGGAACAAACTTCGCAAAAATTCATTAAAAACAAGAAGAAGACTCTAGAAATGAAATTTAATTAAACAAAATTAAATCGTGAGAGAATGTGCACCTGCTAAAAGGAGGGAATTATGGTAAGGGAAGTGGTAAAACTCAAATGTCTTCTTCTTGCATTGCTCCGAGCTAAACAACAGTCCTGGGTAGGAATTCTCACAAAATTGGTTGCTTTCAGACAACCTGGTTGCCTTGTAAGTACGCAAAAATGTAAAAATGAGTTTAACAAGTGTGTGTTCAATCGGTTGAAGGGGAATGCCAACCGTTTTACAAAATTTTTGCTCATGGCAGTCCAAGCGCTATGAAGTGTCAAAATCACACGCCAGCTTCCAATCAGGCGACTGAGTATTTAGATGCAAGCTCCGGGGAACGGCATGGGAGAATTACAGATCATGCGCACAAACTTGACACATTTATTCGTTGCTATGAAATTTTTTTGTTGTTGCCACAACATTTTTTGGGCATGCGCTTTATTTATTGAAACGGTTTGGTTGTCTGGAGGCAACCAAATTGGCTGAGAATTCCTACGCAGAAACGGAGTCGATATTTTAATTAAATCTTTAAAAACCCACGGGGAGCCCTGGTCTCGAACCCGAGAGCTATTGCATGGTGGTCGTGTCGATCAACCAATTGATCCAACTCCGTCTCTATTTTCACAATTTAGCTGAATAGTTCATTTTTTGAGTTCACGAAATTGAGGAAACAGCAAATGGGTAAGTTCGTACAAACTCGTGCAAATGTATAAGGAACATAACTATTTCTCAAGACTCATCAGGTAGCAAAAACGAGAGTTTTTCTTTTCACGAATTCTTTTCACGACGAATTGACCAGCTGTCGATAGTACGCTCTCTACCGTTGAGATAGTTTCTCAGTGAGCAGGGGCCTTTTTATAAACGCAGTTTGCACAGCAGCTGCGAAATTCAGCTGAACAGAGAGAGTTGCTGAATCATGCAACTGCTGTGCATACTGCGTTTATGAAAAGGCCCCAGCTGTTCAAAATATGCCGGGGCGTTATTAAATCTACGAAGTCAGAAAACATATAAAAAAAACCTCTTATTCTGATTCCTCGCTACCAAGGCTTTGTTTTAGAGATCTTTTGGAGACACTTCTTGGAACATTACCGAAATTGTTATTAGAAAGAGACATCTATTGAATTCTAATTTTTTTTAATGTTAAAAATACGTTCTGAGATAAAGTACGTACAACAATTAAGCGTTTCATCTTATCAGGGCATCATCAGATTGAGAACTGAAATTTTTATAATTTTGAAAAAGTTTTGGCTCTTAGAGACGACTGTCGTAACTGTAATCTATCATTTAAAATTTGTCTATTGAGGTACTTAGCTTTCTTGAGGGTTTCTCCTGCAGCGATCACATCAACACCCTCCGAATTATCATCGAGCAATCCGCCGAATGTAGGTCCCCTTACATCCAATGTTTGTCGATTTTGAGAAGGCGTTTGACAGCGTCGATTGCGAATATAGATATGGGCAGCTATACGTAGGTAAAGCATCCCAAAAAAAATTATCACCATCATAAAGGAGTCCTTACTCAGGAGCGCAATGCCACGTCCTACACATGGGAAAAGTGTCAGAGCCCTTCCAAGTGCTGAATGGAGTGAGGCAAGGATGCATACTGTCACCTTTGATTTTGACTCAATCTTCTTAGTGGAGATTGTGTGGTAAGCCATTAGAAATAAACAAAAATAATAACACTACTAGTTGTCTACCACACTTACTTTTTAAAAAAGAACACACGTATCACGGAGTGAGGACCGATTTCAGCATTCGGCTATCACTTCACTAAATTTATATTGCTTTTCCTGAACGTAATTAACGTCGTATTGTGCAGCGCCCCAAACGACCACCTATCGCGATGGATTAGATGGAAACCGTTTATCCAAATTACATACTTGTACTATGTCGACGATGTATGTCTCCTATCCAACAAACAGAGTCATGTAACTCAAATGTCCGAAGCCCTGAGCAAAGAAGGTCGCAGAGCAGGGCCTAAAACCAAAGTTATGAGCTTGGACTACAGGAGACAACATGAAATTTATCTGGAAGAGCAGCAAATAGAGCAAGTTGATAAAGCATAGTTACAGTAAGCGGTGGAGCTGAAACTGATGTGCAGGCTCGCATAAATAAGGCTCAAGTTGCATTTATACTCTTGTTGAGGCGTGGCGCAATAACAACATCTTCACACGCACAAAACTCTGAATCTTCGTGTCGAACGTAAAATCTTTTCTGTCGCTCGGCTGTACATGGGAAGTGACCTTCCAAATAACACCTAAGCTTCGAGCCTTCGTTAACCGGTATGTCCGGCGCATCCTGAACATCCATTGGCCGAAGGTCATTACCAACGAAGAGTTTCAGGCCAAGAAGGGATAGACACCAAATAACATCGCACAACAGGCTCTAGATTTGAATCCCCATGGAATCCAAGAAAGACGCCGAATTGGACGACGGCGCAACACATGGAGAAGATCCGTCGAGAGGCAAGGTACGCAGATCAACAAATCGTGGCCACAGTCGAGGGCGTTGGCGCAAAACCGGACCAGGTGGAGAGTCAGTGCAGTAGCTACCTTAAGCCCCACAAGAGGATAAAGGAACCAGAGAGATAAAATTAAAATTTAGAAAGGTGTGAACTAACCCACAAACAGAAGCATATGATGTACAGTAAAACCTTCTTTACGGACATGCAGTGGACATTTCTTTTAAGAACGTGCAGTGCCCGATATAGGGAGATTTTACTGTAAACTGAATTAAAGCAAAGATGCAAGGTCCCTCCTGTTCGCAGCTACTCACGCGCACAGGCGTGATTGTAAGGAAGCAAACTTTAAGATGAAATTGTATCCTTTACGTCAACTGTAAGTTGGAGCACTCTATATTAAACAAAACGATCTACAAATTTAGATTTTAAATAAGCTTAGTTAAAACTGGACTATGTCTAACACCAAAATACTAATTCAGGAGCGTTTTGACGATGTATCTTTCGCGCAAAGAACGTCAAAAATGTTACGGAGCACAAAATTGGGACTGTATTCTGTAATATATTAATGGTCCAAGTTTTCTTACTGATCCAGTCTCTATTAATCCACTAAAAACAGTAGAAATGGTGCAGCCTAAGTTGTGAAATCCCTTCGACTTTTAAATCTATCCAGTGCCCATTTTGGGGTACCAGTCAATGTTTTTCTTTTGTAAACTACAAGTATACAACTAAAATTATTTCATATTCTTAATTAATCATATTAATATGCATAAATAATATAATTACAGGACAATATTAAAGTTGTGTAATGAGATTTCTGAAAATGTTACCTGGGATGATAGAGCTGCGCAAGGGCTCTTAGCATTTTGCAGCAATTCGGCAATATTTCTTCAAACCCAAATTATGTGGGCAAGCAGATGGACTATCATTAATCAATATCACTACTGGAATAATTTAAAGGCATTGAATCTAATTTAATTTAAATTCCGTCAAAGAATTACCTTCCTAACATCAACGAGCGCGAATGACTAATAATAATAATCATGGAATGCTTTGACCGAATGCATATACTTAGGCGAAATAAGATAACTTTCATAATTAACTATGGTAACACTTATGTCTCTCTTGTGTTGTCAAGTGGTGCAATTCGATGCAGCCGGAATGTCGCGTTTTGCTCGGTGATTGCTTTTACCTGCATATTTGAGTATAAAATAAACATTAGTTCCCAAAAGTGAGTGTACAATTTACCTTAATTTCGCACAGTGAATTCCTACCGTTTAAAACTGGGCAGGACTTTGAAAATACTGAATATTTTGAATTTGTAAGACGCTGGAACGCTGGATTCGAGTGGAACCAAACTAGAAAAGTTGCGCAAAGTGAACGTACGTATGTTTTTAAGAAACATTTTCCGTTATTAAGTTATTTATTTCTCAGAAGTTATGCTGTTCGTGTTAAATACTTTCAACGGCACAACGAATTCTTGCAAATGTTAACCGTTGGAGAGAAAAGTCTACACTCGGTGTTTATAAAATCTCTTCAAAGACCACATGCAGTGTTACCAAATTAATTGGCAGGTGGTGGATAAAATGTGGTGAAAAATGGCTAAGTCAGTCATTTTGGCTGAAGTTGTAATTTTGTCTTCGACTTTCTAAAAAGGTAACACAAAGGCTGAAAAAAGCACTGCTAGACTATTTATTGTTAATAAGTCAAAGAGAAACAGTGCGAGTTTACCCAAAGTATTATATAAAGATAGAGAGAAAATTGTTTTGCGCAAAAGGTAAAGGTTCTTTCGAATGAATGAAAGTTTCTTAAATTTTTTAAAAACTGCAAATTGTAGCCCCGGTAAAACTGGTCAATGTGTTTTATGTATTGCATTGATAATAAAAGAAGCAATATTTAGTGAAATAACGCAGCACGAAGTGTTTAGTGTTTAGATGTCCAAATAACTTAAATGACGGGAAGACATTTTTTTCGGTAAGTTTTCTAGGAAAATTACTTCTAAATTTATGCTATTTAAGCAAATGGTAAATTAAAAACTTTAATTTACATAAAAATATGTTTAAGGTTAAAATTAAAACCAATTTATTCCGTGTACGTAACTTATACACGGGGTACATGCAGATCTGTGAAGTTAGCCTCCGAATCGAAGGAAAATTCGTTTGACCAGGGAATGGCCAAGTTAACCCACTTTTTGAAGACGAGATAAAAAAGCAATAAAGTTTTCAATAAAAAGTTGAACGGACTTCACAAAAAGCGCTAAAGAGCATAAAATAATTCTTCATTTTATATCTATTACAACATTTTGAAAATTAGGTTCCACCCCCACGCCCCGCCCCCCACCCCACCAAATTTTTTTTCTCGTAGTATCAATCAGGGAACATTGGGCCCATTCAAAAACGCAGGTTTGCGCATCATTTACACAATTCAGCTGAACAGAGTGTATTGCTGAATTATGCAGCTCCAGAGCAAAACTGCGTTTATGAATGGGCCCATACTCTACTCAACAGCAAAATAATTATCCAAATCGGTACACGTTTTACAAAGTTAGGTTTCTTCTCATTTCGGTACCACACCATCATACGTTTTTTTTTAACCCTCTTGCATATTTTTTCCAATCAGAATTACAAGTTTAAAAAAAAAATCCTCCGTCAGGGCTAACTTCACACCCCCTGGTGCCATTATTAGATCGAAATTTGACAATCACACTCTTGACCATATTTGACCAGCCTAAGAAAACGTTTACCCACCCCTCAATTTGTTGGTCCAGAGCTTAGAATAAAGAATGAGAGGAAAGGCTATCTTAAGTAAAAACCCTGTACGTGTGATAAGCATTTTGCTTCAATGCCAAGTGGCGAGTGGGTTAAGGGGAAATGTCGCCTGAAATGTCAAATTGGACCGAATGTCGCCTTGAAATCAAAGTCGTCTCCGTAGTACTGAAATATTTGGGGCATAAGCAAAGTGTTTTTAAATAGTAAAATTAAGTAAATTAATAAAATATGGTCGGGCAAAGTTATATTATATTAAAAGTGTTATAAGAATATATTTTAAAAACACCTAATTTAAAATATTATCAAAATGAGTTGGCCCCTCCTGTATCCAAGCATAATTTTACTACTTTCATGTTCGAAACGCACACATCGCTTGGGTTCAACTACATATAGCAAAATGCTTACATTTTTCCGAATGAAGTCCTTTCCTCTAGTTCTTTATTCTAAGGTCCAGAGTCGTAACTTTTTTAACATCAAAGTTGCAAGTTTCTTAAAATTTCCTCCGTGAGGGCTAGCTTCACCACCCCCCGCCCTTACTGCAACGATTACCCACGGTTGACCATCCCCTACTTTGTTTGCGTTCAATAAATAAACAATATGTAAAAAACATATATGGCATGGTCAATCATAGGTCATTCGGTAGAAGGGGATGTAAAGTTAGCGCCCCCCGGGGAGGAAATTGTAGAAAACTTGCAATTTTCATTTTAAAAAAGTTTCGACTCTGGACCAACAAACTGAGGGGTGAGTAAAAATTTTCTTAGGCTAGGAAAATAGCCCGGTCTGAGGAATTTTTTTTTAAACTTGTAATTTTGTGACCTCGACTTACCCAAACACATTTCTCGAATCAAAAAGCTAGCCCCCTCCCTGTTGCTAAATAGTTGCTAATTAGTTGTAGAACAAAATGATTTGTTGCTTTTTATTTATTTTTAAAAAATTAGGTGTTCTGCTAAGTTCAGTTGAAGTTAGCAGAACACCTTCGTGATAAAGGAATTTATAGCATCGGGGCGATGCCGAAATCATTCAGTTAAGTTGCTGCTAATTAGTTGTCCACAACAAGGACCAAAAATGGGACTCCGTCAACAGGGGGTGTTTTGCCAGAGATATCGAAAAAATGATCATTAGTTACTGCGATTTGGGTTCTTGCATTCCGAAAAATTTCTATATACAGTAAAAGCTCTATAATTCGGCATTCTTAGTTCGGAAAGCTGGTTTATTCGGAAATTAAGCAATTATCCGAATTAGAGAGATTTGTCTGAATTAAAGAGACAAAAAATTTTTCATTAAAGCAGATGCGCGTATACTTTCTTGTTTTGATGGAATTGAGCTGATTTCGAAGTGTAGCTCGTACTGCGTCGTTTATTTTTCTGTGAATTACTGCGACCGCAACAGTATTGTTTTTTTAGTTAATTCATGTTTGCATTATTTTATTTGCACTTAACTAACTGGCGCAGTGTGCATTTAGCCTAACAGAGCATTATTTTGCATTTGAAATTGCCCCTCTCCCGTGAAATTGTCAAGATCATTTGAAATTAAACGACATAGCTTGGCATCATCAGCATAACATAAAATTCGCGAGTGTGATGGAATTAGGGATGCATCATTGATGTAGATATTGAATAATAAAGGACCCAGGTGACTACCCTGAGGCACCCCAGAATTGATGCGGATAGGATCCAAAAGAATTCCGCGAAACAGAACACGCTGAGACAAATACGAGCGTAGCCATTGAACAAAACCCGAAGGAAAACCAAGAATCGACAACTTGTGAAGGAGAATTTTATGATTAATTCGATCAAAAACTTTACTGAATCTTAAATACTTTACTGGTATCCATCAGAGTTACGCTTAGAGTTCACAAATCTCCAGAATTGCTACGCAAACTATGCTTGATCCTACCTTAATAGCCATTGTTCGATTCATTGACGTCTGACATATATTTCTTACAAAACAGAATAGGACGGATAATCAGAGTCACTCCTTGAGAAGCAAAACCTCTTTCAAGCTTCGTTTTTTACATTTTTCAGATGTCTTAAAGACCTTTTAAGCCATTGTAGTGAGGAAAAATGACCTTTAGATCTAGAGATAGGGACACATTGAGCAAAATATGATGCAAGGATATTGTAAAATGAAGTCACAGCGACATCATTGTCAGGTGCCTTAAGGACAATGCCAGTCGCAAGTCGAAAACCAATAATTTAGGAAAGATGGGTCAGCCTTTTTAAAGTTGTAATCTTCCATCAACGGGACGGCAACGGCAACAGGATCAAAGAAGAGAACAGCGTGAAGAGCAGGATGATGGGAAAACTCATGAAACAAACGGGCATCACATCGCCGCCTCACATTAGTACCCGCAGGAGCAGTAGAAAAAGTAAGATCCAAGAAACGGCCCGAGTTATTCGGCCCACCACAAGTCTGCGTCAAGCCAATAGAAGCAATGCCATCCAGAAACGATGCAGCAAACGCAGGAGCAGAAGATAATGATGGCAGTAGTGCCTCGTCGTCCGTGCCCACCCAGTTCACAGCAGGCAAATTGAAGTCACCAAATAGCAGCAACTCGTCAGAATGTAAAATGGTGTCAGAGAGGTCGTCAATAAATGAGCATACTTGGTCACAAATTACTAAAGATGAGCCAGGAGCGATGTAAACAGTAACAATAAAGATGTTCCTGCGCGGAAGCCGCAGGACAACGCAAATCAGCTCCAAATCTTTGAAGGCGGCCACATTAATGACATCCAGAGGAATATAACGACGGATAGCACACAAAACCCTTCCACCAACCGGGGCAGAGTGACGATCACGACGAACGACCATGTAACCAGGACCAAAAATCTCAGCATCCGCTATACCAGTACACAGCCAAGTTTCCGTCAAACAGACACGTCAAAACAAGAGTCAGTCGTGCCCGTATAAAGGCGAGTCGTCTTAGATCTCAATCGTTCGATTCGGTGACTGACTTCACAGACCTGATTTTATTTCGACCCACCTAGATGTATGTAGCCCCTTGATACCTTTCCTACCAAAACTGTTATATGCATCATAGGGCATCTCCAAATTTTAAATATTAAGTAAGAGCAACTAAAACATTTAAATTTAATTTTATTATTATAAAATAAATCTTGAAATCTATGTTTCAAACTGGAAGCCCATATTTACTACTATAACGTCACACCTCTTTAGTTTAACATATTTTGGACTATCTAAACGCAAATATTGATTTCATTTAAAATTCGTTTAGTTTTATTATCCTGCAGATATAATCCCTATAAAAAGAAACGGGAGACAGCTAATATCAGAGTTTTAAAATGGTTTCTAAAACTTCTTGTAAATTAAGTATTCGTTTTCTGAATTATGTACCTGGAAACATTCACAATTTTTCTTCTTTAGAATATAACTTTTCGTTTTAATATTAGTTTTTAATTACTAGAAACAAGGCTAAATTTTGACTGTAAACTCTTTAATAACACCTAGATTTGCTGCAGATAATTAAACTCTTAAAGTACGGAATGAGTTTGCTTCTCTTACTAAAAATATACTCAAAAGTAATCACTCCAACAGAAATACTTATTATATAAAAACTTTATCCTTAACTATATTTAGACTTTAGATCTTTTCGTAAAATTTTCCCTGATGCCGTTTTAGGAATTTCCTCCAAGAATGTTACCCCACCTTCTAACCTTTTGTACTCTATTACTTTACCCTCAATATATTCCTTAATTTCATCTTCGGTTGCAACAACTCCTTTACGAAGCACAACAAATGCACGAGGAAGTTCACCACATTTATGATCGGGTATTCCAATAACTGCCGCGTCCAAAATCTTTGGGTGATCTCGTAAAATTTCTTCGAGCTCAGCAGGTGGAACTTGAAATCCTTTCACTTTGATTAGCTCTTTCATACGATCTGTAATAAAGAAATATCCTTCCTCGTCGTAGTAACCAATATCACCAGTTCGATACCACCTATCTGGATAAAACGTATTTCGAGTTGCTTCTTCATTGTTTAGATATTCACGCATTATGTGATCACCCTGAAAACATAGCTCTCCTTGCTGATTTGGACCAAGACCTATTGGATCCTTTGCATCAAACGCTATAATTTTCGCCTTACTATTTGGTACCAGAAGACCTGCTGAAGCATACTTTTTGGTTCCTACGGGAGCCATTAAGCAGACTGGTGAAGTTTCTGTTAAACCATATCCTTGAACAAAATTGACATGAGGAAATCTGAAACAATATTTTATATTATATAATTATTTGATTAAAGTTTTCTGCAAATAGCTCCATTACTTAGCTAAGAACCTTTCAACATCTAGTGCTCCTATGGGAGCTGCACCAGACATAACAACTCTCAGATTATCTGCCTGTTTTGCATTTATCTTGTCACTATTGGTTAAGAAGAGAACTGCAATTGAACTCTTTGAGCAAATCAATTATTTTTCCTCAAAAAAATCTTACCTATCGGTGGAACTAGATTAAGAACAGTTCCTTTGTACTCATCCACGGATTTTATGAGATCATCAGGAGTAAATTTAGGCAATGTAACGAGCTTGCATCCTTGATGTAACATTGATATCATGCAAACTACCAATCCATAGATATGGAAAAATGGTAGTACACATGGCAACACATCTTGATGACTATCTGTTGTTTCATGCATTTTAGGTTGATACGGTGAATACGATTGAATCATTTTACAGTTAGCAGTTATGTTTTTGTGAGTAAGAACTACACCTTTAGGAAGACCTGTGGTTCCAGAGGAATAAGGAAGAAGGACAATGTCATTTTTCGTTATTCCTGTTGGTTTCAAATCGCTGAAAGTGACTCCTTTAGGGTCGATAAACTCAAAGAAATCAATGGAACCCTTTGGAAGAACATCCGATTTAGTTGTTCTTATGCAAATTATTGGAATATTTTTCTGTGCTATTTCACAAGCCTTTTTAAGGACGTCGAAATTGTCCGCTTTTCCTATTATGCATTTGGCGTTACTGTTTACTAGTTGACGTCCAATTTCATCTGGAACATGTTTAAGAAATTAAAACTAAAATTTTATTTATGTTATAATTTAATTCAAAATAATAAAAATCTTTGCAGCAAACACATCATCATAATTTGCCGCCTATTATAAGGTTCGGGCAAAAGTGGCTTAGAAAATGTTCCGCGTAAAAACGAATCGCGTGAGATTCCGGACAAAAACGAATCATAGAAAATTTCCCGGCAAAAACGATTTAACTACAAAAAGTAATGCAAAGTTAATGCAATTAAGTAGTTAAGTCGTTTTTGTCCGAAAATTTTCTACGATTCGTTTTTGCCCGGAATCTCACGCGATTTGTTTTTACGCGGAACATTTTCTAAGCCACTTTTGCCCGAACCTTATAAATAGGTCACTTTTACTCTCAGCCCATCATATATTCTTTGCAGCAATCAGCAGCTCCTATGACAGGCCTAGCGATGGATTTGCTTTCGGTGTGTTGATGCCACGGAAGTGTTTTCAGCATTGCAATCAATTAAATCTAATGCTGTGGGATCTGATGGATTACCTCCCCGATTTCTCAAATTAATAACTGCGGGATTATTACCTGTTTTAACACGAATCTTTAATCACTGTCTCACTACCTCATAGTTTCCTAAGCAGTGGAAGCGGGCTGTCGTGGTTCCTATTCCCAAGAAGTCTACCGCTTTGGATTTGAGTGATTTTCGTCCTATCAATTTGCTATGTTTTTTATGCAAGATTTTTAAGAAACTTATATTAATGCAAATTCTGGACCATGTCAGCAGAAATTCTATGATATCGACCTGGCAGTCACTTTTTATCAAATATTCAGACTCTAATTTTGTTGAACGGAAGGATAAGTTAATTTATTAAAATTTCGTGATGGATCCCACCTTAGATACCAATGGGTTTTGGGGTGAAAAATTATATTCCTGAAAGAAGCACAACATTAAGAAACTTTTAATCTAAAGTTTTCATTTCAGAAATCCCAATTTTAAGGGTTAATCCATTAAAACTTGCACTTGAGAATAACTTGAAAAGTAAGCTGTTTAAGAAAGAAAAACATTTGTGACAAAAGATGCACATTATTTCACGTAGAATCCGATTATTAGATATAAAACGGGGACCCTGTTTATAATTTCAGAGTCAAAGTCACCGCGCTCGGCGGTTGTAGGGGTTGAACAATGTTGGTCGCAAAAGACGTCTTTCAAACTGAGCAACTTTTGTTTGAAAACTTTTTTTAAAAAAGCTTTCCTCTTAAGATATTCGTCTTCGGAGATTGGAATGGAACGCCACGCAGTTATCACTTTAATAGCCATAATAACACTGAGCAGGGGGCTTTCGCATTCAAGATAGTAATTTACTATTTTGTTTTATAAAGCACAATATTTAACTGAGAATGTGCTTCATCATTGCTTTCTTAGGTTCGAAGGTCAAAATGGATTTATTTGTGGTTTTTATTTTTTGAAGCACTTAAAATTTTTCCCACTGAAAAGTTGCACTCTTCCGATTAACACATATCAACATGAGATTTTTGTTATTATAAAAAACGAGTAAATTGCAAACACTTCTTTGAACACCACCACTTACCAGCTGTGTATGACGGATTTACAGTCGTAACAGCAAGGCCAGCTTCAATTGACCCAAAAGCAGCTATCGGATACTCTGGCAAATTTGGTAAACAGACAGCAATAACATCTCTGGGTTGGAGCTTTAGCTTCTGTTGAAGTCGAACAGCTAGAGCTGCGCAACGATCTCGCATTTGTGCAAAAGTATACTGTCGTCCTGAGACGATGCATATCTGTAATATGATACAATGTGGTTAATAAAAATCACTAATTATGAAAAAAATATTGATTATTGCTTACAGCTGCTGTTTTTGCTTCCCATTTATGAATGTTTTCCCACAAAAATTGATCGAGAGTTGTGTCAGGGAAACAGGTGATGGAATCATATGGTGATAGTCGTACAAATCCTTCCGTTGGAGTGTGATACCAAAGCTTGTCGCGCTCTTCACGTTGTGTATTTTGCACGGTACTCCTTCGACGTCGTGGCTGTTTAATACTTTGACACGCAACTACTTGCTTTAAAAAGGACACACTCTGATTCACCAGTCTTCCTGATGACGTACGTATCATCTTTGTATATTAATAACTTTTTATTTTAAAACGCACTGTTTTGGTACGTTCGGTTTGAGAGCTTGTCGCTAAATAAAACGAAGGTTCTCAGCACGTCTGGTTTGATGACATATATGTATGCCAAGATAACCAGCCCGCCAGTTTCTACAAAATAATCTTAGAGTTACGTTTCATATTTTGCCGTCTCACTCACTACTTTATCAATTAAAAGATACTCTCGTGCGAAAAGTCATTTGTTCAGTTTTTTGTCAATTATTAATGTTTGTAATAATTTTTCACGTTCTATAGATAATAAGATGATTATGCAAAATTTTAACATCTATTTTATGGAGACCGATTTTAGGGGAATAATTAAGTTTAAAAAAAATTTGAAGAATGACTAATGGAACTTATACTTGAGCAGAATTTTAAAACAAAATTGTTTTGTTTGCGACCGTGAAAAGAATATAAAAAAGTGACAAGAGGAAGATTTATAATTTCAGATTTGTCCGTTTAGGTGTACTGCTTTGAACTGTGCTAGAAGAACCCTATCATTGTTTGCGCTTTGTTCATAAAGATTAAGTTAGTTCATAATGAAAGCAATCTTAGCAACTTTTCTATAATTAAAATAATTTTTTTTTCTGAGTGGGTTAAATCTTTTTCTCGCGTTTTTGATATCAGTATCAGTCAAGTATTTATGCAATTAAGCCCGAGCATGTATGTTATCTACTGATAAATTTTGGTTTAAATAAATGGCTCAGTAACATCTTTGCTTTTTCGAAGAATAGGCTTTGTTCTCTTCTATTAGATTGTTACAAGTCAATTAAGTTTTCTAACAGCTTTTTAAGAAAGAGCAGCAAATTAACTTAGGTTTGAATGCCCTTTTAAATTCCTTTAACTTAAAAATTTTGTTTACTAAATAAATGTTTAAGTTATTTTGCTTACTATTGCGTACAATAGTTAAGTTCTTCTGTAAGATTTGATTTGCTGCGAAATACGTTATCAGGTACAAGCAAAAAATTTAAATATGTATACCGGGCCTAACTTCGACTAAGTGTCGCCCCTGGGAAGTAGTAAAAAATGACATCCTTCATTACGAAATGAACTTAAAATTTTTTCTCCGATATAAACTATAAAAGTGTAAAAAAAGTATACAAGAATACAAAAACAAATTGAAATATTCTCTTATTAAGTAAAAAAGTGTCTTGTAACAGCTAATTTGGCTCTGTAGTGGAAGACCCGACGCTAAAGGTGGATGGTTGTGTAGAGAAATGCTGCTCTACGGCAACTTCTTAAAATCGCACATGAGTTTGTGTTTCGTCGTAAAATCGCAGGTAGCGCTCACAATAGAGCCACTGTCAATAACCAAAAAAACTAAGTACGCTATCCCTTTACTACCAAAATGTAAGGGGATTAAGAACAAGAACAGGACAGTTATTTCAGGCTTCTCAATCCTGCTGTTACGATGTCATCGCTCTGACCAAAACTTGGCTTCATCACGGTTTTAATGATGCTGAAATTCTTGACGATTCCTGCCAGGTTTTTCGTAATGATAGATGACGGGCGGGCTGAGAGTAAAAGTGACCTATTTATAAAGTTCGGGCAAAAGTGGCTTAGAAAATGTTCCGCGCAATAACGAATCGCGTGAGATCCCGGGCAAAAACGAATCGTACAAAATTTCCGCGCAAAAACGACTTAACAACTTAACTGCATTAACTTTGCATTACTTTTTGTAGTTTTTTTTTTTTTTTTTTTTTTTTTTTTTTTTTTTTTTTTTATACGATGTGGCCAATTCCTAGGGGACAACCCTTTGATGCGTTAGCATGGTTTTGGCCGGAAGGGAATTAGGGTAAGGGAAGTGAGGAAACTTGAGTCTTGTTTGCATTGCTGCGAGCTAGACAACAGCCCAGAGACGGAGTGGATTATTTTAATTTCTTAATAAAAGCTCACGGTCATCTGGGCTCGAACCCGGGACCCACGGCATGTTGGTCTTGCCGCTCAACGCATTGATCCAACTCCGTCTCCGGGAAATTTTCTATGATTCGTTTTTGCCCGGAATCTCACGCGATTCGTTTTTACGCGGAACATTTTCTAAGCCACTTTTGCCCGAACCTTATAAATAGGTCACTTTTACTCTCAGCCCGTCAGATATTCTGACTGCGTGGCTCGTGGCGGCGGTGTGTTGGTTGCATGCCGGTCGCACTTGTATTGCAGCTTGATTAATATTCCTTCTTTCTCCGACACGCTCACAATTGAGCTCTTAGCTCTTAAGCTCTCTCTTATTAAGATGAACTTTTTCCTGCTCTGTTGTTACATTCCTCCAAATTTGACAAACTACGTTGATGCAGACGGTCGTAGTCTCTTTAACATTTTAATTCTTAGCTTAGATTTTATTAATAATATGACGAACCCAGAGGACAAAATCATCCTTCTTGGTCACTTTAACTTACCCAAATGACTATACCTTCCCTTTAATTGTCTCACTGCAAAAGACTCCCATTTTCTTGACGTTATCTCCTCCTCTGGTTTACACCAAATGAGTGATGTTAAGAACTCTATGGGAAGACAGTTAGATCTTATCTTTTCTTCTGATTCGAATAACACTATAGTCGAATCGGTTTCTCGTAACTTATCCGCTATCGACAGTTTACATCCGCCCATTTTAATTTCTTTCTGCAACGATGGTTCTAATATTGCCGACCCCAACGTAGATCACTACGTACTTGATTTTAAAAGGGCCGACTTCTCTTTCAAACAGGATCCTCTCAATCGATTTCCCATATCTTTTTTATGGTAGCGATATCGACGAATGTGTTTCGGTGTTTTACTGTAGGATTTATGATCTGTTTAATTCGTGTGTACCTCTCAAACGGTCGAGATCATCTGGTCATTCTCCCCCGTGGTATACTGGGTGGGTCAAGCTGGCACTGTCACATACAAAAATTAAAAACGCGACACGGCAAAATAATGTGCTCTTTATGGGCTAATTTTGTGCCCAAATAAAAAATTTTTTGCTCGATAATTAACGCGGCAAATCACAGTTGTAATTTCCCGTGCCAGCTATCGGAAAGCTAGCACTGCCTCTCCCCTGGCGGGGTTATACTTGGCCTTAAATAAAAGTAACAGCCTTAAAATTAAGTGCCATTTATGTGCTTTACAATAGCCGAGACCGATTTTCGAAAAAATCCTCCCTTGCATAAAAAACAACCCCGACAAGAAATTGATCATTCGAAACCAGTGATGGCCAAAGCTATGTCCGCGGGCAAGTGAGCTTTTATTAATTCGTATATGCACTTGTTTGGCTGTGTACGCAATTTACAAAAATGAAATCTTCAAAGTACAGAATTAATCATTTCTTTCTTCATTTTTTGGCATTTGTTTTTTACATCCCGTTTACAACAGCCAGACTCCTATGAGGAATGCTTAAAAGCTTACAAAACTACTTAAAAGTGAAGATTTTTTTAACTTTTGTATGTTTCAACGATTAAAAAACGCAAAAACAGGAAACCGAACACAGCCAAACAAGTGCATATGCTAATTAATAAAAGCTTAAAAGCTCCCTTGCCCACAGACACAGCTTTGGCCATCACTGGTTTGGAATGGACAATTTCTTATATCTTTTTATGCAAGGGATGATTTTTTCGTAAATCGGTCCCGGCTATTTTAAAGCACATAAATGGCACTTAATTTTAAGGCTGTTATTTTTTATTCAAGGCCAAGTATAACCCCGCCAGGCGAGAGGCAGTGCTAGCTTTCCGATAGCTGGCACGGGAAATTACAATTGTGATTTGCCGCGTTAATTATCGAGCAAAAAATTTTTTATTTGGGCACAAAATTAGCCCATAAAGAGCACATTATTTTGCCGTGTCGCGTTTTTAATTTTTAGTATATGACAGTGCCAGCTTGACCCACCCTGGTATACTAGAGAACTACGGAGCTTTAAGAATAAAAAAAAATGACTATGGAAAACTTACTTACGCTGTAGAAACACGTCAACTTATTGTGATTTCGTTGATTGCTATGACAGCTTTTTAGCGTTATCTTCATCTTTATACATGGAATACCTTGATAATGTTCGCGATAACTTTCATAATGATCCTCGTACTTTTTTCAAATTCGTAAATATGATTGACCGATTGTAGAAAGGCGTTTGTAATTTGTACGTGAACTCTCTCTCCTAGAAATATTCAGCTTGTGGTTGCTAGCGTTGGCTTTTCAAAACTGATCAAATCGTATATTAATTTATAGCCGTAAACGGTGCACATTACTTTTATTTATAACTTCATTTAGTCAAAAATTTATTCAATTTTCTTTTCTTGTTTTCATTTTTAATTCTTTTTTTTCAATTAAAATTGTAGATAATTCCGCAGAACTCGCTTTTATTTCTCATTTCACACTATTTATTTATTTTCTTGTCATAGTATATAAGTACAGTAACAAGATTGTAAGTCTTTTGTACTTTAAAAGTACAAAAAAAAACATCTACAACATTTTTATTTTATTTTATTATAGAATAAATTCTAGAATCTCTTCTAAAAGCGGAAGCCCAAATTCAGCACTTCAAATTTTACATTTTAATCATATTCTATTAAGTTTCTATTTTCCAAACTGTATAAGAGCATATATTTTTAGACGACTGCATTTGAAGATCATTCAGTTTTAGTATCCTTCAGATTTAAACCCTGAGAATATACGATAGATGTGAATAGTACTACTAATAAATTTCTAAAATGGTTTCCAAAACTGTAAGTTAAATATATATACGTTTTTTGTTCTACATAAATTTTTTATAAAACGTTTATTTTCCTACTTCTTTAGAAGTAAACATTTTTTGATTTTAGACAGTAGTTTTTTTTCTTAATTAACACCTAACACTAATTTTTATTCGCACAGAAAGTCATATTACAAAATATCTCTTATTTTGTGAGCTACAAATATTTAATTTGCTTTTAAATTGAGTATGTAGAAAGAGAAACATTTTTAAAATAATTAAATATAATTCTTATTGTCAGGATATGATTACAAAATCCTTAATCACTCCTAGATTTGCTGAGTATAATAAAACGCTTAAAGTACGGAATGAGTTTGCTTCTCTTACTAAAAATATACTCAAAACTAATCACTTCACATAAAACAGAAATACTTATTATATAACAACTTTATCCTTAACTATACTTAGACTTTAGTTCTTTTCGTAAAATTTTCCCTGAGGCTGTTTTAGGAATTTCATCCAAGAATATTACTCCACCTTCTAACCGTTTGTACTCTATTACTTTACCAGCAATATATTCCTTAATTTCATCTTCGGTTACAACAGATCCCTTTCGAAGGACAACAAATGCACGAGGAAGTTCACCACACTTATGATCGGGTATTCCAATAACTGCCGCGTCCAAAATCTTTGGGTGATCTCGTAAAAGTTCTTCGAGCTCAGCAGGTGGAACTTGAAATCCTTTCACTTTGATTAGCTCTTTCATACGATCTGTAATAAAGAAATATCCTTCCTCGTCGTAGTAACCAATATCACCAGTTCGATACCACCTATCTGGATAAAACGTATTTCGAGTTGCTTCTTCATTGTTTAAATATTCGCGCATTATATGAGCACCCTGAAAGCATAGCTCTCCTGATTGATTTGGACCAAGACCTATTGGATCCTTTGCATCAAACGCTATAATTCTCGCTTTATTATTTGCTACGACAAAACCTGCTGAAGCATACTTTTTGCTTCCCATCGGAGTCAATAAACAAACTGGTGAAGTTTCTGTTAAACCGTACCCTTGAAGAAAGTTGACATGAGGAAATCTAAAACAATATTTTATATTATATAAGTATTTGATTAAAGTTCTCTCCAACCAGCTCTCTTACTTAGCTAAGAACCTTTCAACGTCTAGTGCTCCTATGGGTGCTGCACCAGATATAACAACTCGCAGTTTGTCTGCCTGTTTGACATTTATCTTGTCACTGTTGGTTAAGAAAAGAGCTGCAATTGAACACTTTAAATCGATTAATTATTTTCTTCAAGAAAAATCTTACCTATCGGTGGAACTAGATTAAGTACAGTTCCTTTATAGTCATCCAGAGACTTAATAAGATCATCAGGAGTAAATTTAGGCAATGTAACGAGCTTGCATCCTTGATGTAACATTGATATCATACAAACTGTCAATCCGTAGATATGGAAAAATGGTAGTACACATGGCAGAACGTCTTGATGATTATCTGTTGTTTCCTGGATTAAGCTTTGATATGGCGAATTTGCTTCAACCATTTTACAGTTAACAGTTATGTTTTCATGGGTAAGGATTACTCCTTTAGGAAGCCCTGTGGTTCCAGAGGAATAAGGAAGAAAGACAATGTCATTTTTTGTTATTCCTGTTGGTTTCAAGTCGCTGAAAGTGACTCCTTTAGGATCGATAAACTCAAAGAAATCAATGGAACCCTTTGGAAGAGCATCCGATTTAGTTGTTCTTATGCAAATTATTGGAATATTTTTCTGTGCTATTTCACAAGCCTTTTTAAGGACGTCGAAATTATCTGCTTTTCCTATTATGCATTTCGCGTTACTGTTTACCAGTTGACGACCGATTTCATCTGAAAAATGTGAAAAGTTAGTGCAAGAAATTTTCAATTAAAAACAAGATTTAATTTAAAATAGTAAAGAATCTGAGTAGGAATTTCGTCAAATTTAGTTAGTATACGTTTAGAATTTCAGATATAGGCGGTCATCAAAACTTTAGCCCCATATTGAAATGCTACTAGTTTTATTTGTCCAAGCCTCCAAGTGTTATATGTCCAGCTCCCTCAAATTGCGAAAAAAATGTTTGAACTCCACAGGTCCTTTGTTCAATTTTCCTTTGGACTAATTTTAATTGCCCAAGTAAGTATTTTGTTTTTGCGAGCTTTAATTTATTTGTCAATGTCAAAGCCTCGTTTGTCTACGCTTTATTTTATCTGTCCACGTAAAATCCTTATTTTCATCGGACAAGTCAAAAGTTGAATTCCGTCTACTTACCTCACCTCTTCGAATGTTCAAAATAATACTTTAAAGAAGAGTTTTTCGTCAGCCATTTTAAAATGCAGCTTGGACAAATGAAACTAATTTGTTGACAAACGTAGGCTAACGATAGACAAATGAACGCGCTATCAAAAAAAATCCAAATTCGTAAAAGGGGTGCCAACTTCACAGTTCTCCCTATGCCAGGTTAGCTGAGATTATTATGAAGGAGTGAGGTGCTGCACCTAGTAAAACCTATTGTGCTAATACTTCTTACTCCGGAAGTCAAGCTGGTCCCTTTAAAGAGATACAATAACTCCTACATCGAACAGCTCTTCAATTTTCTGGGATTCAATAGGAGCTTCACAAAGATAGATATTCGGCGCCTGGGAAGGGCAGGGCACTCGCATTTGATGTGAAGAGGAATTTCGTCCTTCTGAAGACAATAGAGTGTACAAGTGGTCTCAACTGATCTTCCGATTTTTGCCAATAGTTTTCTTAGTTGATCAAACTGGTGATTTGTCTGACGTCCGATTTTTTTTTATACGATGTGACCAAAGCCTAGGGGACAACCCTTTTGATGCGTTAGCATGGTTTTGGTCGGAAGGGAATTAGGGTAAGAGAAGTGAGGAAACTTGAAGGTCTTGTTTTTGCATTGCTGCGATCTAGACAACAGCCCAGAGACGGAGTGGATTATTTTAATTTCTTAATAAAAACCAAGAAACCCCGGTACCAAGTATCAAAACTGACTTCAATTGTTTTTCCAGTTCATTCAGAGTTTCTTGGCATTCCCAGGCCAGTTTTGATGTGGCTAAAGAGGAGCCTGACGATAATATAGCGTAGTACATATCGTCCTCGAAAATAGTGAAAAGTGACTCACTGCAGACGCCCCTCCTGCCTTCAAATTCGACTTCTAATATCTGTATCGGCAACTCCTTACTTAGAAATGGGGGGGAGGGGATCGAAAGTTGAAAGCCAATCTGGCATGCCCTTTACTAAATTCGCGTCTAGGAGTGCAACCTCTTCTAAGATATGTGGAGTACGGATAGCTAACTACACCTCAAGTACTAATAAAAGATAGTAAGGCCTCAAGTTTTGGTCAAGTGACCTGCTGACATGCTTCAAAGTAAGGTAAAATGGAGTTCAAGTTTCTATCGAGATGATTTTACAATAAAAGAAAAAGGAAACCCAAGAAGCACCGAATGTGAAGCAGTAGAATAAGAGCTAGATCGGCAGAAGCTGATTGAGGGCATAATAGGCGCCACCCTGAAGGAATACGAAATGTGGTCCCGGGATGGAAGCAAGTCAGAGAGGTTTTTTACTGGGTGTGCATCCCAAACACCAGGGCAAGGAACTACCTTGATTCGAGCCTTATGATGCATAATATTATCTATCTTATTTTTTATGGTATACTATTCCTCTGTACTCCTTGTATCACCTAAAGTAAAATTTAAAAATAAATGGTTGTTTTCCTCTGGAATATGCTTAACCAGAATGAGATGAATGATGAGATGAGAATAAAGAATATTTTCTTGTACGTTCGTCTATTTCTATTACAAGTGCTTTCTTGTTTTGAATGTGCTTACATAGCTACCAACATAAGAACGCAATTGTAGTTGCTGGCGCCAATTTGAAATCTTTTAAAATCGAGAAAATTTAATCAAAAAATACTTTAGATCGGCGACAACTCCTATATATCAAATTATGAATATAAAAAATACTGTAGAGCTCTACGCTAAGTATAAGTATAATTCGCACTTTGAAATAGAAAGTCTTCATGTTGCCAGCTCCGAAATAAGTCAATGAACTTTTACCTTTTAGAGTTCAATGCAATGTGCTTATAGGGAAAAGGATGAACATACAAAGGTGTTTCACTTTACGGCAAGTAATTTTGACAGGTCTAGCTGTCCATAGTTATTTCATTGGTGTAAACCTATTGCACAGGAAGTTTAAGAATCTCAATAACTGAAATATACAAATATAAGATTGCTTAACTTAATAGAACTTCAGGTGACCAATCGGATAACTTTTATATTCCTGTCTCATTTTTCGAAAACACTTAGCACCAGTAGCATTTAAACGGTGTCAGTTATTGCTGTCCCTTTTATTCTTATGGTAAAATTTTTGCTTCTCAAACTATGCACAGGAAATTATGCTCACATGAAAAAGAAAATCAAACTGTCCCGACCTTTACCAGTTACCAGTCAATTATATCACGTTCTGTGGTGCTTGTCTTGTGTCACGCAACGCGATTTATTTGTTTAAAATTATATGTCTCTTTCTCTGACCCACTTATTAGTACGTCCGCGGTTAGTCGCATTCGCTTACAATTGTGACACATACTCTTCTAGTCTTTGTGTAATAAGTGCCACTTTTCTGATTAAAACATTTCAGCAAGTGATTTTTGCAATCACAAACAATCTGTAAAGCAGGTAAATTTCCAACAATTCTTTCAATAAGTGAAACTCACCAGCTGTGTATGACGGATTTACAGTCGTAACAGTAAGACCAGCTTCAATTGAACCAAAAGCAGCAATTGGATATTCCGGTAAATTTGGTAAACAAACAGCAATAACATCTCTGGGTTGGAGTTTTAGCTTCTGTTGAAGTCTAACAGCTAGAGCTGCGCAACGATCTCGCATTTGTGCAAAAGTATACTGTCGTCCTGAGACGATGCATACCTGTAATAACATATGATACAATGTGGTTAATAAAAATCACTAATTATGAAAAAAATATTGATTATTGCTTACAGCTGCTGTTTTTGCTTCCCATTTATGAATGTTTGCCCACAAAAATTGATCGAGAGTTGTGTCAGGGAAACAAGTGATGGGATCATATGGTGATAGTCGAACAAATCCTTCCGTTGGAGTGTGATACCAAAGCTTGTCGCGTTCTTCACGTTGTGTATTTTGCACGGTACTCCTTCGACGTCGTGGCTGTTTAATACTTTGACACGCAACTACTTGCTTTAAAAAGGACACACTCTGATTCACCAGTCTTCCTGATGACGTACGTATCATCTTTTTATATTAAAAAGTGTTTGTGTAAATCCACTTTAGAGTTTAAAGCTAACTGTTTTTGTACTTTCGGTTTGGGAGCTTGTTGCTAAATGAAATGTACTCTTGTTTTGATGATATGTTTACAAAGATAGCAGCCTGTAAACAAAGTAAAAAGTAGTATTTATCAGTTTCTACAAAATAATCTTAGAGTTACGTTTTACGTTTTGCTGTCTCACTACTTTATCAATTAAAAGATATTGTGCGACTGCCTTGCGAATTTTTTTTGTCAATTGTCAATGTGTGTGGCGATTTTTCGCATTCCATAGATAATAAGATGATTATGGCAAAATATTATTAATTATGGAAACCAATACTAGCGGAATAATTGAGCTTAAAAAAATTTGTGAAACTACTAATTCAATGAATTAAACATGATTAGAATTTAAATACAAACTTTAGTTTTTTATGAGCGTGAAAAGAATATAGAAAAAAGTGACAAGAGAGAAGGATTTATAATTTCAAATTTTTCTGTTTATCTTTACTATATTATACAAGCGTTCCTTATCATTGTTTGGGTTTAATTTAAAATGATTAAGTTAGAAGTTAGTCAACAATGAAGCTATCATATCAAATTTAAAAAAATACTTGCTGGCTTCTTGTCATAACGAAATCGTTTTTTGTTGATGTCAGTATCGCTCAAACTGACATTGTTGGAATAAGGTCGAATTACATGACAAACTTAGCTGTTTTAAATATTTCATTATTTATAGGTATGGTATGGTGACACGCTGAGAGCAAAAGTGAGTCTAAAAAACACTGTGAGCAAAAGCGGGATCCAATAAATCTCAGAGTAAAAACGGAACAATTATAGTGCAGAGTAGAAGTGGTTATGTAGATGTAGATTAAAATTAGGTTGAGTACTTAGGTTAGGTTAGAGTGGCTTCCTAAAAAAGGCACGCTTAGGCCAAGGAGGCCCATTGTGATACCACAGTTGAGGCTGCAATTAGACCCCATATAAACCCCTAGAAAATAGTCAATCTAATACTCTCTGTGCATCGAGCCAGTTCCCTGTCTCCAGTGGAATCTAGTTCCCGAGGAGTCAATATAAATATTGGCTGGGGCGGAAAGAGTTTAGCCTTAATACGTTACCGGGAACCATTTAGAGCTCCTGATGAATAAAACTAGGTTCCTGAAGTCAGTAGAGCCTAAAAAAAGGAGGGAGCCCAAAAACCGGTTCCTACGGTTGGCTAGGGCCGGCCAGTTGCAGAGGAGCTGGAGTATGGTTTCCTCTTCCTCTTCGTCATGGCAACTCATACAGAAGTCGTTTGAAGGTGCGCCGAGTCTATCGGCGTGTCTAGTTATGAGAGAGAAGCGGTAATGTTAATTAATTTGCGTCCGAGTAAGAAGAGCTCTCTTGACCGTTTAGGATTAAGCTCTGGCTATATCTGTAGGATGATCAGCAGGCAGGTGTGTTTCTACTGCCAACTAACATTTGCAATCCTGAAAGATGTCTGTGAAATCTCCAGTTTGCAAGTGGTCAGCGGCTTTCCCAACTGGTGGTTTATGTCCGTGTCAGGACTTGTAGTACCGATTCTCGCTATTTCGTTGGCTCTACAGTTACCGGGAATATCACTATGTCCGGGCACCCAGATGAGCTATACTTTCGGATGCTCAGCTATGTTACTCAGAGCGACTGCTATAACCGTTTTGGAGGTAGTATATACTACCGTGAGGAATTTAATAGCAGCCTGACTATCTGTAAATATGCAGATGATATCTGTAGGTAGCGCTAAATGTTTCCGACGGTCCGCGGCTACCTTTATAGCCATGATTTCCGCTTGAAACACGCTGCAGTAGTCAGGTAAGCGAAGTGAGATATCGAAGTCCAGATGTTCCGATGCTCCAACTTCTCTGCCTTAAAGTTTGGAGCCGTCAGTGTGGACCTCACTGAGGGGTACCCGTACTGACACCTCTTTGAACACTAGATCCTCCCAAACCGGAGACGATCACCCTGCTTTTAGGATGAGTACTAAATCCTCTGTACTTAAACCATTATTTGTCCCACTTAGCTTATGTCTTGATGGAGATTTGTCATCCAGTATGTTACTCTCTCTTTCCCCTGTGTAAGTCGTCAAGGGAGACGTTCCCTTGTCCTCCTCGATGCTCCTCAGAAAAGGATTACCAACATAGTTTATTCTCACGTTAGTGAATCGAAGACATGATGCAATGAAGTCTGCAGCTACCTTGTTCTGTTCGCCACAATTACGGATTTATGTGCCGAAAAAAAATTTGTCCTTCGAAATAAAGTGCTTTTTTAAGTGGATGACGAGTCAGCCACCCGTCGGTTCGATTGGAGGCATGAAAATCGCTTCTTGTCCCAGACGAGAGCACATAATTGCTGTGCATTTCACTTGCGAACACTCATTATTTGTTAGGGTTTCACGATACTCAAGATAATTGCTCATCAACTCGCTTCAACTCGAGCCACGGTGTTTCGCTGGTTTTGCGAATTCAATCGTGGTCGCACTTCGCTACAGGACGAATTTCGTGAAGGTCGCCCTAAATCGGTTATTTTGCCAGAAAAATCGATACTGTGTGGAACTGATATTGCAAGATCTTCATATGACATACCGTGAGATTGAGGTATGCTTGAGCATTAGTTGACGGGCTGAGAGTAAAAGTGACCTATTTATAAGGTTCGGGCAAAAGTGGCTTAGAAAATGTTCCGCGGAAAATCGAATCGCGTTAGATTCCGGGCAAAAACGAATCATAGAAAATTTCCGGGAAAAAACGATTTAACTACAAAAAGTAATGCAAAGTTAATGCAGTTAAGTAGTTAAATCGTTTTTGCCCGGAAATTTTATACGATTCGTTTTTGCGCGGAATCTCACGCGATTCGTTTTTGCGCGGAACATTCTCTAAGCCACTTTTGCCCAAACCTTATAAATAGGTCAGTTTTATTCTCAGCCCGTCAACTGAGAGGCCTTTTAGAGCGCACCAATCCTCGATAATATGTAGCGTCTTATGTAAAAGACCACTCATAGTGTCAAGGTATTTTTTTTTGAATCACTATGACAATGTCGTTGGCGCATCCAATTTTTTTTTTGATTTGGGAATATTGATTTAGCGATTTTGCTTTGGTGATTGTGTCCTCAACCCGCATTACGTACTAGGATTAGTCTTACACCGGATTTACACATATGCATAGCCGGTACGCGTAAATCGGCCTTTGATCTATTTCCTGTCGTGTGCACCGGCCTTAATCTTATTAAAATCATATAGAATTGCACGTAATTATCACGTAAACGTAATTGCACTTCCCTAAATAATCATAGCGTTAGTAACTTATTCATTACCAATGTCAAATTTTGCATTAATAAAAAAAGCAATTGAACGTAAATATTTGCATAGACACAATACAGTAATGAAAATATTTTTACTATGTACAAAACTAAGTATACAAAACAATATTTCATATGTCTTTGCCTTCATACTGTTGCAATACGTAGATTGTAAGATGACGAAAATAGATTAAAGAAAAACATATTCTGCCAACTTTTTTTATTCATGCAATCTTTTAATATTTCCGACAGAAAGATTGGCTATTTAAAGCGAGTGATAACTAAGCTCTCCCACATTAAAGAGACTTGAATAGAAAATTACGAACGGATGCAGGATTTGATTTCCATTTATGATAATATTATTAAAAAATTCAGTTTCTGGCAATAAATTACTTTCAGTTTTTAATTAACACACCTCGCGTGTGATGGAGTAACGTACTATGGCGAAACTGCTTTTATTTTCCATGAATATTACGTAGACGTGACTCCAACTACTTCAAGCTTTGGAATTTAGTTCAAATTGATAAAATTACTATCAATCAACGTCTTCAATTACTCGTTATATATTGTTACAAGTTCAAAATCCAAAAGTACAAACAAAACGATGCCACCGAAATCTAAAAATAAATTCCAATTTAATCAAAATCAGAATGGTGGGTTTGTTTTCACAATCATAATGTGTATGATGCAAATTTGTTTCAATCTACTTGGAATATCGTACTCTCCAATCATAATGTCGTGGATGTGGCTTATATCAAACAATAACATCACACAATCACCTTTGATCCACGAAAACTGATGGAGTCGGAATGCCGCTTAAAGCAAATGAAAACAAACACAGTAGGATAAAAAAAAAATCACCTTCTTGAGAGCGACAGTGCTTTGACCTAACCCAAAACTCGTTGCGATCTTTTAATAATCTTCCGGACCACAAGCACAATAATTAATTAAACGACTAAAGTAGGTGGAAGAACTTTAATAAGACCAACTTGGCTTTGCGGCACGAAACAACCGTCCTTCTCTGAAGGCAGATGGAAACTACTTATTGTAGGGTAGAATTGCAGTTCAGCACCCATCAGTTACCTAACCACACATAGAGCTCTAAAGGCACGCAAGTGTGTATCTTGTACCATTTAAGCGGCTTTTAAAACTTAGAACTAGTCAGCATTATCAATGATTATTTCTTATCACAACTATCTTGGGAGGATTATATCACGAGAGTGCTATCAAGGCCAAAACGTTCGGAAACTCATTGCAATTAAATATTCATTGCTGGCATGACTTACATAAATTTACAAGTGCAAATACTAGCCGTCTAATTCCAAGAGATTTTTGATAGAAATTACTTGACTGCAATTTTCTTCTATCACCTGCTGCACTTGTGACTACATGGGTTTTGGTTCTTTTTTCATGTAAAATGACCTACTTCAGCATATGATTGATAAAATCTCTTCAGGTTTGTTGAAGAACTTGTTCTACCCACACACTACGCACTTTATTTGTAAATTTTTTCGCAGAATCATTTTTGAATTTGAATTTTGTGATTTTAACATTTAAGGTAAATTTGGTTTTTTGTTCTTATTCCGTCTTTTGTGGAACCGAATCGGTATTCTTTTGATTAAACACATAAAACAACATCTTCGCTTGTTTTTACTCCAAAATTAACGATTGCTTCTTAAATTGTTTAATAACAAAACAAAAATGTGCAATAAAAAAACAATCACGTCGTTAATTGAGTGTGCAAAGTCAAACCTTAATTTACAAGCACAACACTTACAAAATAAAAATTGTATACAACAGAAATCTATAGAAACACTAATCTATCTTACCTAACTACAACAATAAAAGATACTCCATGGATGCTACTAGGTCATTTTCTCTACTCACTGTAAGGTGCAGATGGTACCTATGTTCTTATAAAAAAAAGACGTAAATAAGTAGAACTAATAGAAAAACACCACCAAAATTTCCATTAACATATGCTCGATGTAAATAAATACAATTTTGACAATAGAGAGATTTTTCTATATCAGAAAATTCGGATCATGCGCATTTTCATTTCAATTTCTATCTTCAAGTAGATGTCGCTACAAGTCAAAGGAAAAGTTTCAAGGAATTAAGGCTAATTGTACAAAAATGTGAAGTGAAATAGTTTTTTTTTATGTAATAAGTAGTAAATTTGGTGTTGGTTTTAAATCAGGGTATCCAAAATTTATTATAAGTTGTATTCTAGCCTATTTTAGTTAAAAGTTTGATGTAATGTACGTACAGTGTAGGCAAAATATATAGTACACTTCAAGATGTTAATGTAATTTGTTCGTAAACGAGAGTGTGATGGAACCTTTCTTAGCTTTTCCTAGTAGCATCAAACCATCAAATCAAATTTTATTATGAATTTCAACTACTTATGCCTACCTAGTCGTGCCATAAGTTCTGTCACAGAGATGTGGGCGTTTTTTGTATAAATGAAAGAGAGTTTTTGACAAAAAGAAATAAAATTTATTACACTGCACTGTTAGAACAACTTTTTAATCTGTTTGGCCAGTCATCTATGGCAGTACGCATTCTTTCTAAAGGAAAATTAGCTGTTATAAAGCTCGCTTAAGGATCTTTATATTTGGGTGTCGTCTTCTGCAGATCATGATCTGACGGGCTGAGAGTAAAAGTTACCTATTTTTAAGGTTCGGGCAAAAGTGGCTTGGAAAATGTTCCGCGTAAAAACGAATCGCGTGAGATTCCGGGCAAAAACGAATCATAGAAAATTTCCGGGCAAAACCGATTTAACTACTTAACTGCATTAACTTTGCATTACTTTTTGTAGTTAAATCGTTTTTGCCGGGAAATTTTCTACGATTCGTTTTTGCCCGGAATCTCACGCGAAACACTTCACTTCACTTTTACTCTCAGCCCGTCATGTACGAATTTACAAAATAAAAAAGGATTACTGCGTATTTCCTATGCCGAGAAACAAGAAAGTTCGCATGCCATGTGAAATCTTCTTTCCACGCTTTTTATTTGAAGTCTTTACACCACTTCCTCTGGCTTCTTGAAGATATTCCAGTACACTGTCACTGAGAACACTTGGTGATGGAACATTTGCTTCAGAAGTGTTAGCAGCTGACGTTGTGTGAAGCTTAGAAAGAACGACTTAGGGGTGGAAAGGGTGGATTCCTGTCGTTCTGAATCCGGATTTCAGGTTTGTGTCAACCGTAGAGCTGATTCCAGTCCCTAATGTGTTGAGCAGCAACGGAAATTGCTCCTTGGGTGTTGTACCTTTAGTTCTGCTTGTCTTACGCCAGTAATCTAAAATTTGACGCCATTTCCTCTTCTTTGGTGTAAAGTCTGAAACGTGAAGTGGTTGCGTGGTTGATATGTGTCGAATTGGGAGGAAGTGGTGTCTTGTAAATATTATTTTCCTGAGAAGCTTTGATAGCAGCAGGTGAAAGTTGTCTCCAATGACAATTTTTACTCTATCTGAATTCATGTTTTGAACATGAGGCAGGAGAATTTTCAAAAACCATTGTTCGAAGAGGTTCATGTCGAACCATCCACTAAAGCTGTTGTTATGAATGGCTCCAGCAGGCCCGTCTGTGGTCCAGGTTTCGTATAAATTAAAGGCTTTATGGCAACAATATTCCGGCTGCTGACACACACACCATTATACTCACTGCTGCTCGAGAGTGTTCCTGTACCCTTGCGATTCTTTTAGTTCCACGAGGGACCAAGACCTTCTTAGCTCCAGGATCATGAGTGATATTGGTCTCATCGTAATTGAACACGTGATGTGAATCAGCGTCTTTTAATACATCCTGACCATTGTTAAAAAATTCTGAAATGTCTTCGTGACCGACACTGCATCTCGACTTCTTTATGTTTGTAGATATCCTGCTGCTTAAATTATTTCTGGTTACAAAATTTGCTACAAAGTCCGGACCAGGATGATTGTTCTTCCATTCTTTAACGGTTTTGGCTTGTTTTTGGACATGTTTGGCCACTTATTTAGTAACATCATGTGAAGTTAGTCTAAATCCCCAATTTGCAACTTGAGTGAGTGCGTTAGTTATAGCCTGCTGATCTTCAGGTGGTGGGATGTCCTGGATCTCCCTGATGCTTGCCAAATAGATTATTGCGAAGCGTACTACGCGAAATATTGTGCCGTCTACTGGCTTCTGCCTAACTTACGCCCTTCCTAATGTCAGCAAGTGCTTTTGCCAAATTTTCCTGGCTGAGTTTGTATAGTGTCTTGCCCCTACACTTTTTTTTATACTTTCGCACCATTTTCTGCAGCTACTCTTTAATCAGACAGAAAAAAAAGCTTATAACTTATAAAGCAAAAATAAAAATAAAAGTTAAATTTGGTCAATACTGGCAAAGTAGCCCCGGTTTACGGTACCTTTGCAATGAGCTATAGTTTCCCCATTTTTGTGCTAAACTCTTTTTATCTCGCTTTCGCAGACTATGTTTTTTTACTGCCCTTTGCTCTCAGCATGTCATATATTTAAAGCACTATTATAAAATTCAACACTTATTCAGTCCTACATAAATTTTCTTTTCTTCTTATTTTCCCTTTATCAAATCCTAATCAAAAATATTCATAAAACAGCAAAACTTTTAACAGAACCTGTACTTAATTGCAGTTTCCTTGGTAATGGTCGAACTCCAACCGTCTATCTAACATTACCATCTACAGAAATTTTCTATAGAGCGCCTGCTCAAAATGCAACCGTTGCGACGAACGAAGAAGTAAAGTCGTCCAGAGAAAAGGAAAACAGAACGAGTCCAGGACTGTAGTCTTCATTTAGGGGCGCAGCAGTGTAAATCGTTCGTTTTCTATAGAGAGTAATGCGGTTCTTTGGTGAAAAAAAGGAGCAAAACTTCCCTAAATTAATAAAAAAAAATAAATCCAATTCTAATCGAATAAATCAAGTTAGTCGTTCCCACTTAGCCGGTTTTTGTAAATAATTTCTAAAAGTTAGGCAATCAATGAGTGCTGTGGTTCAGTGGTAGGAGCTCCACTTTTCGTAGTTGTGAATAAAATAATAGAAAAAGATATCCTGGTTGAATACATTTGAAAAGTTTTTAATTTAATTTGTGAAAGGAAATTTCAGTATTACATAAAAGTGGTGTTGCTGCGTTTTGTGCAGTTTGCGGAGAGTTCAAATATTCGAATTAAGAGTGGATCACGTACGTTGGAGTATGATTACCGTGAAGTACATGAGTGTGTATATATAAAATAAAAAAGCTTTTAAACTTGTGTGACCCCTTCAAGGCAGTGGTCAGGTGTGAGGTTTTTCATTGCATGAGGAAGAAAAAAAAAGGTCGATAGTGTGGAAATAATAGTGTCAGAGTTCGAAAAGGTTCAGTTCGAGGAGAAATCGAATAAATGAATTCCCCCAAATGAGCCAGATGGAGAACAAACAAGGATTTGGGACTTAACCAGTCAATCCCTGCAGTAAGTAAAGAGCAAACAAAAAAAAAAGTCCTTTTCACTGCTCCCGTCATTATTTGTCTACCACTGCATGTCCCATGAAAATGTACTTGAAGAATAGTAGTAACTGCTTTGTGTCCTATAGGTATAGTACGTCCCCCTCACATATATGTAGTTGAAAATAATTTAATACACACACATTAAGAGCTCATCAGGCATATTCGTCCTGTGTATAGTATCAACGAGTTGCGAGAAAAACTGTTAGAGCAATAGCATTGGAATCCTTTTGACATCAGCGGCACATTTCTCTGTATTCTTCATATGTGACTGAAAAGGACACTGAGAACAATACAACAACAATTCTACAGGATTACTCACACAAACAGGATTAATCTAATGTAAAATAGAAGCTAAAAATTGTCTTGATGTGAATTTTTCTTCTCTTTTTATCGTTTGCTAGGGCTTTGTTTAGTTTCGATTTCGTCAGTTTAATCCCTTTCTCATGGGAAACCACCGGTAGTAATAGAGGCACATGCAAGGTTGTTATACGTTTAGAACTGTTGATGTAGGGATACGCGTTTTAAGTAGCACAGGAAAGGACAGAACTATGAACAGGAATTACCACTTATAGGAGAGGGTTAGTTCCTCTAAGGATTTATCGTACAATTTTGATAGGATAAAGGAAGCACTTTGAAAACTTTTGTCGAGAGATGCATCAGATGTTTAGACATTTTTGCTGGAATAATGCCCACTTAAACATCCCTATTTTATTTTGCAGCGAATGATACTGTTTTAAGGATAATACATTTTTGCTGTAACCAGAAGGAATTTCTTATTTAGACTTTGCTGCATGACTAATGCTGGTGTACAGAGAAAAATGGTTTTTTTTTTGTGTTTACAAATTAAGGATAACACTGCAATGTTTCGGATTTTATGGGATTATCACATACATACCTATGTGTGCAGTTTTTATTCTAAACTAATAATTCCATTTGGATGTACTCGTATGGGAATGATAGGGCACTTGTTTTTCTTTGTAAGCATGTCCGACTCGGGAGTCTCTTTAAATATCTGAATCCTCAGTAGCTGAATTGAAAACTGGATGAATTTGTTCGCTCTTTTTAAAGCACAAAGGAACTGTAATGGAAACGAGTAAAGTTTAGTTTTCCATTATCAAAAGCGCACAAAACAGATCCTTTATAGGATCAATCATTTGTCAATCTGTTTCGAATGTTACTATGGATGAATTTTCAAAACTATATTTGTGGGCTCGCTTTTAGGGGTGAAAATGCGGAACTTAAAATAAGATTCCTTTAATTTAGGCAAGTTTTGTTTTTTGTTGGAGGAGGAAAATCACCAACAGGGCAGTACCTTGCATGGTATGTGCGACTCACAGCCACTTAAGCTTGCCCCCCTCCTGTGACCACTTTACTTGAGGGTGGTGTCTATTATCTCCTCATTGGTCTTGTTCCGATTTAGCTCTTATTCGATTGCTTCCCATTCAGTGAATTTTTCTTTGCTTCTACATAAAAACCTCAACTCTCGGTACCATTTTTCTTTACTTTGGAGCATGTTGTTCACCATCTCTTCTGACGCGAATTCCCCGAGCTCTTTTTCTATCTCTGCTCTCTCTACGGTCCACATTCCGCACTCAAAGAAAGTGTGCTGTCGTCCTTCAGTGAGTCGCAGGCAGGCTGAGCTTCCTGTTTTATCCTATTTTATGGAGATAAGCGTTAAAGTATCCGTAAGTAATCTGGCCAGACACTGTGTCAGATAGAAGGTCACTTCTGCGTGTTTTCTCCTTAACCACTTTCTCCGATCCACCTCCCCTTGTCCCTGTCTCAGTGGTCTAGCCAGTGCATAAGGGCGTGCTCGCTAGCTTTATTTTTCGCTGCCTTTTTCCCGAATTCGGCCTGTGTGTCGTATCGCCGTTTTCGGTCTTGCGCCAAGAGATCAATAGGGGTTACTGCCGCCACAACTAGGGACACTGGCTCCGACACTGTTCGATACGTTGAGGCACCTCTAAGGGCTCCTCTCATCTGTACCGCTGCTATCCTTTTTTTGTATTTGTCTACCTTCAATGCATCGCTCCAGATTTCACAGACATACAAAATCGAGTACACATTGGCCATAAGTTTACTCACCTGTGTTATGGTCTGTGCTCCTCTGTCAGCCAAGATCTTTCCAAAAAAGTGAGTTTTGATTCCAGCCTTATTCCGAGATATTTAATTGCCTGGCTCGTCCAAATATCCTCACCCCCCACTCGTACTTGTCTGATCTGCCATCTAGTTAGCAGGACAATATTGTTTTTTTTGGGTGGCTATGCTTAGGCCATGTGTTCCAATCCAGGTGTTCACTCGACGCATTACCTGTGGGGACTTAGAGGGTTTTCTCCAGGGCCTTCAGCATGTTACATCATTTATCGGAGTTGAAGGCGTTTTTGACATCCAGTACCGCCAGCAGGACGACCCTAGGTGTGGTTTCAGCAGTCTTTCTAGTAGTTTTCGGCCGTATTCAGTATGCAAAAGGGTCTGTACACTGCAGGCCTAGAAAAGGTTCCCTCCTTCATGTAGCTGTTGTATGTACATTTCCAGTAGCACCTGTAAGCATGAATTGGCTAAAATCTTCAGAACTTCTGTTGGGACTCCGTCTGAGTCTGGAACTTTGTTGTTCTGCATGAATCCCGTGGCCTCCTTGAGCTCTTCCACGCTGTGTCCTACTCTTTACCCAAGGGCCCAAGGGTCGCCATTTATTTCTTCCCTCAGTTCTGTCTACTTATACTCAGCAGTTTCGCCTTCCGGTAAGACACCATCTCTTCTTCGGGTTGCGATTCGTCTGACAGAGAGGTATCTTCTGCTCAAGACGCTTCGAGAAAAGGCAGGTAGTGCCCTGCTTTCGCTTACCAGATTTCGTTTAAAAGCCAACATGGCGGACGATCCAAGATGGCGGATTACCTTTTTTTCACAACCCCCTTGACATGGGTGTCAAATGAAAGGATTCGACGGGTAAAATATGATAAGGTATGTGACGTCATTCTAAACGACTCAAGATGGCGGATTACCTTTTTCTTGACATAGATATCAACTGAAAGGATTTGACGGGTATAAGCTATGTGACGTCATTCTACATCAAATATGCCGGATGCTTTAAAAGCTTTTTACAAGTTTTCATTTAACTTCACCTGTTGGTTAGTTAGTTATTATGTTTCGATCAAATCTTGCAACTGAATTTTAAGCCAGTTCCCCCCAACCGATTGAGCTGAAATTTTACATGAGTATTGAGATCCGATTACAATGCAATACAGTGTATTTAATATTGTTCTAAATTCAATATGGGGTACGCCTCAAGATGGCGGAATATTGTTTTAATAACAACCCCTTGTACGGTAAACTATGTGGCATCCTTCTGCATCTAATATGGTGAACGCTTCAAGATGGCGGTTTGTTGTAGATTTTTAAGTAAGGTCGACGCAATTAATATAAAACTAAAAAACAGTCAAATAAAATAAAGTGGCCGAAAGGGAATGAGGGTAAGAGAAGTGAGAAAAGTTGAGTCTTGTTTTTGCATTGCTACAAGCTAGACAACAGCCCAGAGACGGAGTGAATTATTTTAATTTCTTAATAAAAGCTCATCTGGTCTCGAACCCGGGACTCATGGCATGTTGGTCTTGCCGTTCAACGTATTGATCCAACTCCGTTGTTACTTTGAAAAACTGATAAATTTGATTTACAAGTACTATTTAGCTAAATATTCTCCACAATAATAAACTATTCTCTTGGCTTTATTTACTTTTTTTTACTTTATTTTATTTACTTTACGTGCACTGACATATTCATTACAATTTTCTAGTGATTTTCTAGTTTTAGTTCCTAGAACAGATTTGATTAGTTCCTCCGATAATACACTGGTGCTGTTGCAACGATCCGGTTTCAAGAGCAATAACATCTTATTGGTGCCGTGTTCTTTCTTCTTTCTATCGGCGTCGTGTACGCGTATTTTATAAATATTGAATTAATTTGTGTGCTTTACATCTGCTTTTGTTCATCTGGATAATTTGTCAATTCCTGAATTGTTCTTGAACGGTGGCTATAGCATGCAATAACGCATCTTATTCTCCAATTCATTAATTATTAATAACATGTAGTAGAAGGATACATAAAGTGAAGCTATTCATTATTTTTCTTCGTTCCTTTCATTTATCAACGTGCAAACGCCCCTTCACATTATTCCTGTGCATATCGATCTGTGAGTAATAAAATCTTTTATTTATTCAGAACCATGGAGAAAAATACACAGGTCTTTCTATGGCAGTAGAGAAATTGCCATTAATACCAACTGTAGGTCCATATACTGTTGCAATTTTTGTTTTATATATTGTACATAGTTCCACTTAATCAGTTGCATTGTGAAAGTAATTAGCTGAAAAAACTTTTTCCATAACTCTCAGTAAATGAAGCGTTTGCATGTCTGCCGCATGCAAATGTTCGTGATTTAATGCCTCCAGCAAAACTTTGCAAGAAAATGTCAAGAGAAAACAATAAAAAAATTTTTTTCACTCTATTACAATATCTCTGCAGTTGCAGCTGCAGCTCAAAGTGCAGTTGCCACAAGTTGTCTGCACTAATGACTTAAAAAAAAAAAATCATTCAACTTTAAGCGATCTTTGACGTCAGTCCTTACGACGGTGTTTGAAGTTGGTATTAGACTTAAAAAGATACGATAAGATGTCGGGAATTTATATTTTTCCTAAATGAATCCCAACATAATCCTTCCTTTTGCTAAGCTCACGTAAGCAAAACTATTAAATTTTCAAATGAGTTGAGAGTGTTTGGTGTTATTTATTAAAGCTATCGTGGAAGATATCTTTATCTTTGTTCTAACTTTTAATTAACACAGAAAATGAGAAAAAGAAAACTTTTCTTTTGCAAATTTCTGGAATTGTTATAAAATTCTGAAACTTGAGGCTGCAACAAGTGAGTTGGCGTCATTGAGATGAATGCCCAAATTTCTAACCGAGCTGACAAAGGGTATCATCACATCCAAACTTGACCTATGCACTAACATACTTGTCGATTTCTTTGGTTCAGTATGAGCTGGTTACGTTGAGCCCACTCAGTAATTCTCCTTAGATCATCATTAAGTCGGCAAATACAATCCTGACGAAGCCCCACTGGTCTGTCAAGGTAGAGTTGGACGTCATCGGCATACCTGTGAACCTTAGCGTTAACCAAAACTGCTCGCAGTTCATTAATATAAAGGGAAAAAGGAAGCGGACCTAGTATTGATCCCTGAGGTACCCCACAGGCAACAGGAAGAAGCGTAGAAACGTCTCTTAAAACCCTGACAGACTGACTACGACACAATAGAAAACTACTGACGAGGTTGAAAGCTGAAGATGAGAAGTGAAAGTGACGGCCTGAGAGTAACAGTGACCTATTTATAAGGTTCGGGCAAAAGTGGCTTAGCAAATGTTCCGCGTAAAAACGAATCGCGTTAGATTCCGGGCAAAAACGAATCATAGAAAATTTCCCGGCAAAAACGATTTAACTACAAAAAGTAATGCAAAGTTAATGCAGTTAAGTAGTTAAATCGTTTTTGCCCGGAAATTTTCTACGATTCGTTTTTGCCCGGAATCTCACGCGATTCGGTTTTGCGCGGAACATTTTTTAAGCCACTTTTGCCCGAACCTTATAAATAGGCCACTTTTACTCTCAGCCCGTCAAGTATCCTTCAAGCTTTTAAAGTAGAATTTCATGATTAACTGAGTCAAAAGCCTTACTAAAATCCAGCAGTACAAAGACAGCCATATTATCATTATCAATAGAATGAGTGATATCGAATACTACGTTTAACACGGCACTTTCACTGCTATGACGTGCCCTGAACCCGGACTGCCAGCCAGACAATAGATCGTTTTGCCTTATAAATGAGGCCGCTTGCGCGTGCATTAACTTTTCCTACACCTTCCCACGGAAACATAGCAGGCTAGTTGGTCGGAAATCCTGTAATTCAGAAGAAGTACGAGTCTTGGGAATGGCAAAAACAATGGCAGTCATCCACAATGTCGGAAAGGATGATGTAGTCAAAGATGTATTAAACAAATTCATAATAATAGCCAGAATTCACGGCAATACGATTTTAATAAATCGAGGAAAAATGTTATCTGGGCCAATAGCTATCAACTTGACACCATGGATTGCGGATACTACCTCACTAGCATTAACACATCTGAATGAAAATTGATCCTCATCAACAGTACGATTTTCCAGATCTGATACTAAAGGCTATTGCGTAGAGTTATTCTGCCCAGCTGTAAAGAAACTATTTAGCTGTTCAGGGTCGAGAGGACACTGAGGTGAGTCTTTTCCACAAATTCCCAGTTTTCGCATATTCCGCCATATCAACCTAGGATGAAGGCGAGTACCTAGTTTTGATATGATATGATATTTTGATGTATATAGTTAAGTATCATCCGCGTATATGTGGTAGCAACAATTTTAAAGCACAAGTGGGAGGTCGTTGATGAAAATAGAAAAGAGTAATGGCCCAACGATGGATGCCTGGGGAACACCACTATTGACATGTAGAAAATCACAGAAATTGTTATTACAGAAGACTTTTTGCATTCGTTGGGATCAGCAGGACAACTGTTATTCTGGGACTTACCCGCTCCTATAGATTTTAAATTGGACCATAATTTCTTCGTAGGAAGCTTAATGTTGAACTGGGATCTATAGTAGACAGATTTTGATTGTAAGATTACAGAATTAACCTTGTTACGTAATAGACGAAAATCATTCCAGCATTCAGATGTACGAAAGTGCTTTCATCTACGGTATACAGAATTACGCCTTGATATTAGCCTTTTAATATGGGGGAGTAAACCAAGGGCATACGGAGTATAAAATTCGTCTTGATCTGCTGGGAACGTGCTTTCCAAACAAGTAGCAAATAAACTCCAAGAGATAACTGAGCTGTTCATCTACTGAGTCAGCTACTATACTTAGGTTGAAATTCAGAAGAAATGGAGTTGGATCAATTCGTTGAGCGGCACGATCACCATGCCATGGTTCCGGGTTCGAGACCAGGTCTCCCCGTCAGTTTATATTAAGAAATTAAAATAATTCAATCTGGGCTATTTTCTAGTTCGCAGCAATGCAAACAAGACATTCAAGTTTCCTCACTTTCTTTATTCTAAATCCCTTCCAGCCAAAACCATGCCATGTTAAAATATCCAGTATGATTTCCATGAGCAATATTAACCGTGCTTGGAGAAGGCAGGTAGTGTAATCTGATTGAAAAACAGAACCAACTCGATATTCCCAACGATTAGTAAGTACAACAGGGTAGACGTTGTCGAGGTAGAATGTGTTGGTAAATTATTGACAACAGATAGATCGAAGCCTAGCAACGTATCTCTGAAATCGATTGAGGAAGTATTTTGTTTCATAAGGTCAATATTAAAATGCCCAGCTATAATGATATGAACAAATGAATGACAGAAATCTGATAGAAAAGCTTCAAGTGGAGCCAAGGCGATAACGTGTGGGGACTTATAAGCTGTACCCATAAAACATTTTTCAGAACTTAATGTTACTTCCCAAAAAGGGATATTCAATATCTTGGTGAGGATCCGACCTACGAAAAAGCTCAAAATTCTACAATTTCAAAATGACATCACTCTTTGCGGGCAAAAACGAATCAGAGAAAAACGACTTGCCTCGGACCTTTTAGATAGGTAATTTTTATTCTCGGTCTGTCATTTGTAGGATCACGTCAAGTAAATTCTAAGTTGAGACTTTAAAAGTACTGCGAGAATTACTACGAAAAGGTAGAATTCCCAAACATTTTCCTATTCTTTACTATTTGGATTGTTTACACCACCAGTGCTCAACTGTTCGTGTTAGCTTCCGGTCTTGTTCCTAGAGTAGGCTGTGACACATCTGTCGCATCTCTAAACGTGCTTGTTTGGAAGTAAGGACTACACGTGTCGCATTAGTCGATCACAGCCGATTCTAGATACAAACCTGGAGGGGGGGGGGCGGAGTTAATAAAGCAAAAGCCTGATTAATACACCTCTTTCACCCAGAAAGTCTAAAAAAATGTATAATATGAATATGGACGTGATTATTTGCACTTATCGTGAACTTATGTGTAGTTCGGTGTAGTCCGTGGAAATGTTGCACGGCCGATGCGAATAGACACTTCCTGAAATGTGTACTTCCGTGTACTTTCCGTATACTTCCGTGTTATTTCCGTGTACTTTCTGTGTACTTCCCGTGTATTTCTGTGTATTCTCGTATACTTTCCGTTTATTTGCGTGTATTTTCCGTATACACGAAAATTATACGGCAGGAGGTAAATAGACACTGCCTTAAAGATACTATAATTTCGCGTACAAAACTACTTTATATGCAACTGCAAATCAATAATGAAATAGACCAAGTAGAAATACAAAAAATCCATATCCAGCAAATGATAACAACATGACCTAATAACAGACCGAACTTAATAACATCGGATAAATAGATTCTTAACCAGATGGTTTTTACATAGTTCAAACAAAATGTTATACTAAGTAAAAGTAAAATACCCATAAGAGTAGATTAACCTGAACCTGGTAAATAAGTTACTACAAATTTCCATCCATCCAACTGAGTAATGGCCGATATTAGGACGGGGATATTATCTTCATGATTTTTCCGGACATATCCACGACCACCAACCGTATAAGCACTATAGAGTTGTTGCATCCGTTTGAAACGTAAGGCTTTACACGATATATTGTGTAATTATGTTTAGAGAGGCTTTCATGTAAAAATATCCGACTGAATGAATCAAAACCTACATCTCGCAGCGTCAAGGGGTTTCCAGTATAGTGTATGGTATAGTGAAGTATAGGAACACATATCTGTCACTTAACTCATAGCAGCATTCATTCACGTGTAAAAATGCATTTACATAACTTTCCTTTTTAAGCCAAACTGTGCAAAACATGCAACTCAGTGTTGTACCCTGGACTCTGTTAGCCTTTTTAAAAGGGACTCAGAATGAAAAATCATTTTAATTTATGCATCCCTGTCTACATGGGTGTCCAGCTCGTGTCAACGGAGTATCATAAATATTTCAAATTTGACACATTGACTCCATGGAGCTGTAATAAAATCTACTTAGTAAGGGAATTCCACTCATACGTTCATTTACATACGTCGAAGTAACTATGTACGTTGCAGCGTAGAATTAGATTTGACTTAGGATTTCGGAGTTATGTTGTTCAAGTCAAAATTTGTATAGGGGCGATTTATAGTGTGGAAAAAATCAAATTATCACAAGTTTTTTTATTTGACAGAACTGTTGCCCACTATCGACCAGCAATAATTTTGATTGAGTTTTACCAACCACTGCAAACCGAATACAGCGCTTAAAAGTAGACGTTTTAGTGACACCGATTGATCTTTTGTTTGGTTTGGTTTTGTTGAAATGGTTTGGTTGGTCAAACGTCACAAGCAGTTGGTGTCTATTCTAAACATACGGAGATAACCATGTAAAGCCAACCCATTTCATTTATAAAAATAATAAATATAAGCGGGCCCAAATAACTACCCTGGGGCACACCAGAGGTGATTTATATGCCATTAGAGAGAGAGAGAGAGAACCCCGAAACAGAACATGCTGTGTTCGGTCAGAGGGATAGGAAGAAATCCATTGGCCGAAAGGAGATGGAAAACCGAACATAGTAGCTTTGAAAGCAAGCAACTTGTGATCAATGTGATCATAAATCTGTTCACCAGCCTTGATGGCAGAAATACGAAAATTCGGAATTCTACAAGTCAAAGTCGTTGATTTGCCTTTGATTAGACCATGGTGGGAGGATCCCAAAAACTTTTTACAGTAGCAGACGAATTAGCAATGGGTCTATAATTAGAGATATTGTCCTTCTTATCCTTTTTGTGAAGAGGAAAAATTGTAGGCGATTTCTACAACTTAGGAAAAATTCCGCGGCCCATGGACGAGTTAAATAAATAAGTAAAGAAAGGAGTAAGGGAATGGGCACAACTCTTTAGGACAGACCAAGGAATACCATCGGGACCGGGCGAGGAACTATTTAGAACATTTGTAGGTTCACCTTAAGTAAATTCCAAGCTGAGACCTTAGAAATATTGCGATAAACACTACGAGAAAGTAGAATTTTCCATTTTCACTATGGAAAGTTAAAGTAGTTCGGTTGAGTTAATCGACCCTTGCAACAAATCATACAAAAAAAAACAAATATAGAGACCTTGCATCTCTTTTCAAGAGTGTCGAGGGAACTCAGACTAAGCCTAACCACACAAGGAAGAAAGTGGATAGAGTCGCACCAGTGGAAGCCGCAAAGAGCGAACCTAAAGAAGCAGCGCTGAACTGATTCAGTTCGGTTAATATGGACAGCAAAGTAAGGATCCCAAACCGGATTGGCGTACTCCAGGATTGGTCTGACGAAAGTCTAGGAAAGAAGCCTCGTTAAGTGTGAATCATCAAGCTCCCCAGACCACCTCTTTACCAAACCAAGCGTGGAATTGGTTCTGCTAACCAGGAAGTCCACGTGGTTCTCGAAGGAGAGATGAGAGATAAGAATTACGCACAGGTCCTTGACCAAATTGAGCCTGGTCAAAGCGTGACCGCCCATGGAGTAGAAGAAAGAAATAGGACGACACCTACGTGAAAAGGTGCATTTGCCGAAAAATGCGCAAATCGGAGCTTAACAGAGCGCAGTCGTCGCCACAGGAGACGCTCGGAAGATTTCAGCATCAACAGAATAACACAGGATTCTGGACCTAGGCAGGTTGTGCTGCGTCACATAGGAACTAATATAAATGGGACAAGGAATTTGATGAATAAATTAATAGCTTTAGGTTTTTTTTATTCCTATTACTTTCGGGACTAAAGGTAAACAAAAAAATAATTTTTCAAAAAGAAAATTCGAGAAATTAATATTGTTTGATACCAGAGAACAGGATGCTCCCCTTCCCCCTGCCCCTACTCCCAAAGCGTCCTCAAATTATTCATTAAAAAATCTTGAAAATTTATTCAAGCAAGTTCGTGTTTCATTTTAATAAATTCTTCACATTTCTTTTACATCAAATAAAATCCTCCTAATATAAGCCGCGATGAGGATGAAAGTTATCTGAATAATTCCTGTAATGCTTGCTGACATCTTATTCTATCTTCCTTTATAAGCTTAGCTTACAGTAACCCCTCATTCTGAGGTAACAACATCCTGCGGCCTTGTTGAAAGAATTCATTCGTCAAAATCTGTATAGCTACGGTGTTCCGATTTGTTTAAATTAATGAAAAATAACACCACGAAGACATCTTTCAAAGTCTGTTCCTGCAGAACAAAACGGGTATACAGCGCCTACTTTACTCAATTTTCATCACAAAAAGAATAACATTTTTCCCTTCTGGCTGATCCTCCCCACCTTCATGTATTATGTAAAAAAAAAAATGCTTCATTAACATCAAAAGAATTTGTTGCAATCCTCAAATTGGTTCCCTTGGCTCCGCGATTCTTCCAAAACAAATGCTCTTAATATTTTCTGAATTAATTGTTCTCTTTGTTATCTCTGGTAGCCAAAGGCAAAGCAAGGGTATCCTGGGATTTATGGGACGCAAATTTTCTGACAACATGCTCCATCCCATTGTATGGCACGGTTTAGAAACACGAACACCCCATTCACCTGAACCCTTTTGTTTATTCCAAGGATTCAGTTCCGCCCTTTCTTCTAAAACAATGATAATTGCTTTATTATTTTCCCTTGCAGTGCGGTATAACAGAGTTCTCAAATTAATGTAGGGACATTCAACCTGAGAAGGACTTGTCATAGAACAAACACTGAATTTCTTATAAAATCCTTAAAAAATTATATAACCATTCTATGCGAAGCTACCCGACAATGCACCAAGTATCAACAGCAAAAACCATTTACCTCTAAGTTTCAGAAATAATTTAACGACACCACTACCATCCCGTCGCTGGATCTTGTCATCCGTCAAGGCTGTCATAAATTTATGAGTTTTAAGCTGTAACTTATGTATACTCCCTGAGTATCGGCATTCTAGACTGGGCAAAGGAAGAAAATCCTTTTAAAAAACTGCGATACTTCACCGTAATTATGCTTCCATGTACCACTTCTCCCAGAATAGCGAGACTGCGCTTAATAACCGGATCCCACTTATATGAAAAATGTGACGGGTAAAACGCCTCTTCTGGTGTTCATGCATTCAGGCGCCACGAAATTTTACAAAAAAATATAAATTTCTTTTCCCTTTTTAAGGAAGTAAAGGACGCAATTTTTCCTTGATTTTCAGGAAGAAAGCGTTAAGCTTATGATTTTCTTTGATAAACTTCTTTGCAAATTCACTTGGTTAGAAAATTCTTTCACTTTGTAAACATTTCAACTGCAAAGGGAAAGGGTTTTATTTTAAGGATATTCAATGCGGTTCTTTGCCGGAAATCTTAAAACAGACGTTTCATCCCAGACTGTACGGCGGCGTAAGTGTCATTGCCTCCTTTGAAGATTTTAAATGTCCCATCGTGTTGATGAGCCTTTGCAGCTCTTCTAGAAGAACGTAAAAGTCGAAGCAATTGAAATGAATATACTTCGGAGGGTTTAGTATTGAGTTGAACGGTAAAAGTTTTTCAAAAGGTTTTTGTTTTACTTTCAAGATACTTTTGGTTTGTGCTTGAGAAGTAGAGACTTTATCTCAAAATGCCGACGAGAAGAAAGCCATTTTCATAAGATTCTTTGTAGTCATACTTTAGAACAAAGTACAGTTAAAGCATTCAAAGTGGTCGAAAGAAATGTTATTTTGACAAAGCTTAAGACGTTGAACAATGTCACCAAAAGAATTGGTTTAGTTAGAGCGATATACAGTGTTCGGAAAATGCGTAGGAATTTTTTTCCATATCCCCCCCTCCCCATCCCTACATTTAAGGACACTATCCTTTCTAATGATACCCAACGTGCCATAATCCACTTAAGTGAGCACACCTCCTTTGAAGGAACCAAAATTTTCAAACACCATTTTGAAGAGGGTTCATTTTAGGGGGGGGGGGGGGGGTTTATGGAAAAAATTTTGATCCGGAGACTTGAAAGAATCCATTGGTATAGCGTTTCCTACACATTTTCCGAACACCCTGTATACTTTACAGCATATGAGGACGCGAAACTAGCCCCAACGAGCTCCTCTAACAGCATTACTTTATTTAACCCTCTAATGCCACAATTTTGTTTTTTAATTTTTTGGTGTGGGGAAACACGAATCCGATGTGAGAAACTCACTTCTTTCTTGTTCTACCCAGAAATAGAAATCAGAGTCGACTAAGGAGACTTTGGAATTACTCATGACTATCTACTTTCCCAGTAATACGACAGCAATCAGCTGTTGCATTGGTGGGCCGAAGGTGTAAAAATATATTGGGTATTGTCTTGTATGACAAAACAAAGTGGGCCATCAAATCATTCGATCCCTTCAAGAGACGAAGTTGAATCAAATGTTTGAACGGCACGACCACCATGTCATGGTTCCCGGGTTCGAAACCAGGTCTTTCCGTGGGTTTTAAAAACGGAATTAAAAAAAATCACCCCGTCTCTGGGCTGTTGTCTAGCTCGCAGCAATGCAAAAACAAGATATTCAGATTTCCTCACTCCCGTATAAAAAATAAGTCGTCAGGAACAGATAGGATTATGCCTTGTATTCCTCAGAAAGCTCATACAACCATCATCTTATACCTTCAGGCGATTTTTTAAGATTTTTTGCCCGGAAATTTTCTACGATTCGTTTTTTCCCGGAATCTCACGCGATTCGTTTTTGCGCAGAACATTTTCTAAGCCACTTTTGCCCGAACCTTATAAATAGGTCACTTTTACTCTCAGCCCGTCAAATACAACTTCTACTAAAGTATACCAAAAATAAATGATCATACCTTGTTACGTTTATCATGAACAGTAATGGCATTAATTAAAAGTGGACCATTAAGAGAATACTCGAATTAAACTAAAAGCAAATCGATTATTGGAATCAAGGGAACTGTCAATCACGTACGAATGGTTTCCATCAATCACTGCCCAAAAAATCAATATCAGCGTTTTGAATTACCATAAACGTTTGTAGAATTTCTAAAAGTCAGGTTAACATAGCGTCTCCGTATTGAAATATATTTCTCTTGGCTTACACCTTTCCATAAATAATGTTTTAATATTCTGTATATCTCTGGATTATCATTTCCTTTCAAACGAACGTAACTCACATAAATCTTATTCGCCCAAGACAACAGATTAGAAAGACAATCTTCGTCGCCAAGGACATTGATGATTAATTGCGATATTCAAAAACTTCGAGTTTCCCTACCGAATCCTACCAGTTCAGTTAATAGCTTTACAAAGGATTTACCACAATAGAGCTCTGCCAGCCTATTATTTTCGTATTGTGTTTTAAGACATGAAGAAAGCTTGGAAATCTTTTGAAATGCCAAAATTACCATCAATTACAATTCTAAAATTTAATAGGTCATAGCACCAAATAATAAATAGCCGAAAATTTTTTTGAGTTAGACTTTCGAAGGTCTTCTTGGATTTATCCCAAAGCACAAAACAGTGGATAGAGATAATCATGTCAGTTGATATCTCTAGAAATGTCCGACCCGCACCCCAGAAGTACCAAATATTGTAATTAAACCCCTAAGGTGTGGGTTGCTTTCATGTGTGTTGTCCTGAAACTTCGGACTTCCTGTGGATTTCATCAAATAGTTAAACCTCCTGTGGATATATAAGTGAAATTCTGGATTCTCACGGAGTTGTGAATTAAGGTAATAAAATCGACCCTTTGAAAAAATACGAAAAAATAACAGTTTTGCCACCTTATTTATATTTCAGGAGTGGTTATACAGGCTGATCATAATTTATTGACGTATAAATCTGTGTCGTAGAACTATAGAAGGTCAAAGGGCTTTATATGGTTTCCATTAAGCAATTGTGTTCCTTTGATTCGTTTTGATTTCAGTTTGATTTTTGTTTTGTCTGGCTAATTCGATTTTTGTTCTTAATGAAATATATATGCGGTTAAATATTTAATAGTGAAAGGCAAATGAAAAAGTGGCAACAAAGGTTTATGCATGTCAAAAAAGATATGTCAATAGGTAGAGTATATGTATTTAGATTGAATAGATTGGCAACAAGAATTAAACACGTCGTCTTTACTAGATTATTGCATCGATTACATTTAACGCAGCGATTACATTGTGCATTACTTTTGAATGGTCGTTAGCACTCTTGCTCACTACCCCGTTTTTCCCTTCCCCCACCCCTCCCCCCATCCCCTACTACTTGAGAAACTCTGCAGCTCTGCCGTTGCCATCATTAGTAGTTTTTTTTTGTCAAGTCGATGACAAAGAGTTAAAATAAATGATCCCTATCCAGTGTTCGACCTCTATTGCATGGCGAACCACAGGGATCTATACTAGGTCCACTACTGTTTATTCTATTTATTAAACTAAACGATGCGATGAAAATAAACTTGAAACCTACTCCTCGGTCGTGCCTTGGAGGACTCTTAATATAAAAATATATCGCGGGTGTGAAGCAGGTCTCCAAGTATAAACGATCTTACCCGTGTGAGAGGGATTACTGAAATCGATATGTAGCAGCTGCTGCTCCTCATGTCGTTGTTGCTCCAATCCCTGTCGCTGCTGCCCGCCTCGCTAACTTTGTTACTGTTGCCGTTGATATTGTAGTGACCGCCGCTTCGGCTGCTCAGCTTGCATTTGACATTACCATTTGCATTACTTAGTAATCTACTACAAACACCGATGATGATTTCATTACTCCTCCTACTCGCCAGTTTTGTACATTGTAATGCAGTATTCTCGCAAGCATTTTCCACAGACTATTACCTATTCCAATAACGTATAGAAGCTTAAAAAAGCTCCAAACAGTAAATTGCATTATTCTGACGATTTGCATTTATCTTAATTCCAATTTAGCACTTTGTTACTAATAACTTATTTACCTCAACAATAAAAGAATTTCACTTTAAAAGTCAACCTCCCCCAACCCGCTACTCCACAGCAACAAAGTTCCGTCGGGGAGTCCTGTTGTTTGGCAAACGAATTGATCTACAACAAATTGAGTTGGAAACTTTGTCTATATTAAAACCGGCTCCATCACATTTTCAATTAAATTTCCTTTTCTAGTCAGTTTTAATCCTGCAGCCTTATTCGTTCATTCCAAAGACGGCCGCCATCCTACTGCAAATGCCAACAGATATAAATCCATTTATCTTTTATTGCCTCGATTCAGTTATCTTCCCCCATCCATTTATTCTAAAAGTCAATATATATTGAAAGTAAGCTTTACTCTCCGGTAATTATTCAGGTCTGTTGTTTCATTCTCCCCCAAGTGGACAAGGATTACGTTGCCGATGGATTTATTGCCGCACACAGTTTCAGGTCTTGTAGATCACACTAAGGGGAAAAAGTTTATCTTTCATCAAACAACTTGAATTTTCGTCCTTAAGGGCGAATTTTATTAATTGGAATTAATTTTTCATAGTACTTTCGATAGTGGAACTACCTGACGTAGATAGGGATTACCCTAAGGAAACATTTTCATAATAAGCTTAACTTTTGTTAGGAAGCTACAGGAAGTTTGGTAAAGGATTATGAATGATATCCCTTTCTCTCTGAATTAAATTTTGAATTTAAAAGGAATTGAAATAGAGTCAATTTTTCTTCCCTTTCTGGTCCTTATAGATCCATTAACCAACCTCAGACTACGGTATTCCGGTAAGTTTTATCATTACTAAAAATTTTAGCAATGTGATTAAGATGACAAACGTCTGACTTCGCAACCATTCCGCGGTGATTTGACTGGTAAAGAATAATTTGTTATGACGCGAACAAAATTAACCGTTAGGGATCGAACGGGAGGAAGTTGATTTGGAGGAGACCAAACCAAAACTCCAAGATTATCACGTCCTGTCTCAAATTTGAAGGAGGAAGTGTGATTCTGAGAGCCAAAATAGTTGAAGGTGTCAACGGATTGTTGGCAGGATGACTACACAGCATTAAATCGGCATCCTTGAGGCGGACCTCCTCGGCAGTTTGGAGCAATAAGTTAAAAATGTCTCGGACTTTATCTTTCAACAAGATAACGTGCAGAAACACACAGCCTCTATCACCGCCGAGTGATTGTAAAGTCAGGGGTTTGAATAATTGCAGTAGCCTCCACAATCCCCTGACCTAATTCCCATTAAACATTTGTGGGTTGTGTTGAAAAGATCAATCGCTTCGTCACCTCAGGGTTCCAGGTATGGATAAACTTTGGAGGCTTAAAACTTGACTAAGTCACTTTAGATAGGGCACAGGTCGAGAAAGCACTCCATGCGATTAGCCTTAGCTAAAAGGTGTTCAAAGAGTTTCCTTTTAAGAGAATTCCGCTCTAAAGCTGTTGAGAGCAGAGCCATTCATCGCGATTTCATCTTCTCTCACGTTCTCTGGTATCTTCCTGTGGGCTGGGTTCCAGAGAAGAGAGATATTGAATCTACCCCGTAAAGACGTGCATTTTCCCTACAGCTTTTCTCTACCTTCGAGGAGGTGGTTATTGATTACAGCACCTTTATAGCGCCCTGGCTGTCCGTAAAAATGCCTGCGTTTATCGTAATGCTGTGAGCTCCATCTGAGTCTTCTGAGTCTGTGAGTCTTGAGAATCGCAAGCATTTTCGCTTGAATTACGCTTATGTTGTCCGGCAGTCTGTAGGATTTTGGTATATGTAATGTTTGAGAGAAGACCTCCGCTCCGACACCACAAGCCATCTTAGAGCCGTCAGTGAACATGACGTTGTCATAGCAGTTAAGCTGTTCAGTGTTCTGTCATTCTTCTCTGGTAAGAATTTTGACACTGAAGCCCCTTATAAAATTAAGGTCGGGTATTACGTGGTCAGACATTGTAGTGAATAATCCTCTTGGTGTTATGTTTAGAACAATGTAGTCGTAGGGTTTGGCAAACCATCATCGAGACTCTTTCAGTCTGATTGCACTGCATGATGCCTGATAGTTTATGTGTAGCAGAACATTGAGAGCATCAGTTAAAGTAGTGCGTAGCGCACCAGTGACACCAATGCAAGCAGTTCTCTACACCTTATTTAATTTGGACTTGTTCTATCTCTGGCCACCAAACTAGGGAGCCATACATATGTGAGGATAGGACGTATCACAGTTGTGTTCACCCACAGGATCAGTTTAGGTCACATCCCCCACCTTCTACCAAGAGTACAAGAATAAAGAGCCAAGCTTGCCTTTTTATCTCGCTCTTCTATAATTTGCTTACACTTCATTTACCATCTAGGGTTAAGTACTTGGGGCTGATTTTCGACCCCAAGTATTTAACCCTAGATGGTAAAATGAGTTGAAGCCCGTTTTATTTCGGTATGTCAAAAATGGTCACTTTGGTTTTTGCGGGAAGAGCATCAGCTGAATTTTTTCCCCGAGTTCACAGATAGTCCACAATCTCTGCATCATCTGCTACCTTGTTCAGTGAATTCTCCAGAATATCCCCAGTTACGGAAAGCAATCTCCCCAATACAAAGATTGCCAAATCGGCAGCGTAAGCGATCCTGTCCTGATCGAGTTTTAACAATATTTTATTCATGACAATCCGCCAAAGCAGCGGAGAAAGAATTCCACCCTGAGGCGTACCCGTTCAGACGCGCCTTATAATACGGCCGGTACCCTCGTACATGTCTTACTGATAAATGCAATCTGTTTCAGATTTATGATGTGAGCAAGTGTACGGCAGAGAGAGCCATGGTAAGTTACCTTTGCCCAGGTAAACGCCTATAATTTTGTCATTTTGACGATTTTTGACTTAAAATTTCTTTCGAAAATGCAAGAAGAGATAACTCACAGTGCTGTTCCTCCTTAAAGAAAAAAATTGCAGAAGTATGAAACAAAGTCATAAAAAAGTTATTTTTAGAACTTCTTAAAGCGAGTTCCACTTTGTCCTACTTCGGAATAGTTTTCCCACTTCAGAGAATCTTTTATTGATCAATTCAATCCCCCACGTAACTAAGCTAAAGTTACAGTCACAAACAAAATTCCTTATCTCAGCAAATATATTTAAATAATCTCAATATTAAAGACAATTTTCGCCCCGGAATTAGACCCATAATTTCTGCGTGATTTGCTTTTAAAGGTCGAAGCAAGTGGGATCAGAAGCAGTCACCAAGCAAAATAGACATCGGTAGAAATTGTCTGATATTCCAGGATATATCATTAAAGGGAGCCATCCCGTATCGAATTGCTATCTCAATAACTGTTGTCACCCTTGTACGCCATTGTGTTGAAGAAGTACACAAATACCAACACCGTCTTCTGTATTATCAAACCCCATTATCTTAGTCCATTTAAGAAAGATCTCTAGAGAAAGAAATTCCCATCCCGGTCAGATATTTCCGTTTATTCAGCATCCAGATATTGAGAATCCATGGGTTTCCACCCGAGAGAGGTCTTTAAGGACTCTTCCATAACCAGAACGAAAGAAAATATCACCATCGCCCTTGAAAGCATCGCAAAAAATTCCAGTTTGCCACCGAAAAATTTTCTCGGTCGTTTCTTTTTACACGAAATACTTTTTTATCGTCCTTTTCCTCTGGATGTCGAATGGAAGTCAAATATTGTCAATGCTGCTACATGTCACTTACTCCTCCACAAGTCGACAAAATGAATTTAGGGTTGTTTCAGGATGTTTTCGCGTGGGATGCATAAATTTGGCAAGACATGGCATTCCTTCTCGTGTCAAATGAATTCATCCATCAATAGATAAAGGTGTCCCCGGTATCATTTCACTAAGATTAACTAATGCATCACAACGCCATTAGCAATCCTGAATTTTGATGTAAAAATTTCGGCACCCTATTACATTTTATTTTTTAACCCCAAAACACGAATGTACCGAAATATCCATTTCAACAAGTCCAACTGGTAAAACAAATTCAACGGGCAGCAGTATTGGTGTTCATGAATAAATTAATTAAGCAAAAGCACATTTTCGCCGACCCCCATTCCCCTGCATAAAAGGAATTAAATATTAATTACATTTTCATGCAGCCATTTTCGCGTTATTCGGGAGAAATTGTAGCCTGGAGAATTCATTGCAGGTGCCCCGAACTGATAAGCCAAATTGAGGACGACTGATTATCGTGCAGGGCCATAATTTATAATATCGTTAGTCCCCAGGAATTTAACGTCGAATGATGGTAGTTAAAAGCACGTTGTTGGATTGATGAACGTTACTGACATACCGAGAGGGAATGCAAATTCATAATTAAATTGGAACAACGTTTGTAAAGTAAATTCACTTTCGGACAAAAACAAATTGTATCAATTTACAATTATAGGGGGTACAAACGAATTCTTACATGGTGCATATCACCGTTTAATTGCAATATGTACATATTTACCTGAAGTGGGTCGTTTGACTAGCCTAACTCAATCATGTCGAAGTAGGTGAATGCATTTGGGTGATGAATATTGCATGGAAAGATGCTAATTCAGTAAGATAGTCGGAAAAAATATGACAAAGATCCTCTCTAGGGCAACCTTCTTCTCTAGTTTGTTATTTATTTAATTTATCACTTTCATGTGGTGTCTTTCCAAAGTCTTGGATGTCATCTCTAAGTATTCCTCTTCACAAAAAAGGTATGAGGTGTAATATTTCCAACTGCAGACCCATTGCTAACTTGTGTTGCACTCCTAAGGTTTTTGAGGCATTAGTCTGTTATATACTTTATTTTCATTGCAAACCAGTCAAGTTTCCTCACTCCCCTAACCCCTAATTCCCGTTCGGACAAGCCATACTAATGCATCAAAGGGTTGTCCCCTAGGCTTTGGCGAAATCGTAAAAAAGAACCTTTTCTTGAAACTTTCCAGCACGGCTTCATGAAACGAAGGTCTACCACAACTCAACTTCTGGAATTCTCTAACTTCTGTTTATCTGAAATTGAAACTGGTAAGCATGGCATTCGACAGAATAAACCACCAAATTTTGATTCACAAGTTTATTGCCCTACTTATTAAACCGTACCCCCATTCAAGTTTATTTTCAATTCCTTTGGTGTGCCTCAAGGAAGTCATCTTGGCCCGATTTTATTTATTATTTACATCAATGGTGTATCTATGTTAATTTATTTATTTAAGCTTAATACAAGCTATAACATAATACTAATACTACAAGCTATAATAAATGATAAGTCATAATAAGTAGTATAAGCTTCAATATGAGCTATAATTGACGGGCTGAGAGTAAAAGTGACCTATTTATAAGGTTCGGACAAAAGTGGCTTAGAAAATGTTCCGCGCAAAAACGAATCGCGCGAATCGTAGAAAATTTCCAGGCAAAAACGATTTAACTACAAAAAGTAATGCAAAGTTAATGCAGCCCGTCAATTATAGTAAATACAGACTGGAAAGAAGAGGAATGAAGAAAGGCGGTAAGGATGGGCGGGATCAAGATATAAGGCTTTGTGAAGGGATGATTTACTCAAATGGAAGTCAAAGAAGGAAGGGTCGTTGACTTTCCGTAGCATCCTGGTAATTGGTTCGCCTTGACCGTAGTTCGTGCGATGGCGGTCGAGTCGGAAAAGGAGAGTGGACCTAATGTTGCGGGGATTGGTATAGATGGGTAAAAATTGCAGTATTGAAGGGCAGTCTATGGCACCAGTTAATAGCTGATAAATGAAAAGAACGTCGGAAACGTCACGACGTTTACTTAGGGATTGTAAGTCGATCAGTTTCAGACAATTTTCATAGGGTGGAAGGTTGAATCTGTCTATCCACGGAAGATCACGTAGAGCGAAGCGAATGAACCTACAATGGACAGATTCAATCCTGTTAATGTGGGTTGTTTGTGTAGGTGACCACACCTGGCTGACATATTCAAGGAGAGGTCTATCGAAGGAGATATAAAGAGAATTTGAAACATAAGGATTGGATAACTCTCTAGACCAACGCTTCACAAACCCTAGCTCTGTTAGTTATACTGTCAATGTGGGAACGGAAATTGAGTTCGCTATCACAGATTATTCCTAGATCACACGAAAAGGTAACGATAGGCACTGGTACGTCAGTTAACATGTAGACTCTCTGGGTGTTGGTAAAACGTTTGCGGGAAGAAGAGATGGACTGGAATTTGGAGAAGTTTTTCGTGCACCATGTGGTGAAGGAATCGAGGACTTTTTGCAGGAGAAGAGAGTCGGTTGTGGAGGAGATATGTTTAATTATTGTTATGTCAGCAGCATATATGGACAGCTCTGAGTGTTTGATTACACATTCAGCATCATTTATTGTAAGGATGAAAATCAATGTACCCAGGTGGCTGCCCTGAGGGACGCCGGAACGAGCGGCAATAGGGACACCGGTAGAAGTTGCCTTCAATGAAGGTGTTCGCTTTGTTTTTAAACAGTGCCGATGGGATCATATTCCTCTGAAGTTTTCTTTACTAGAATGTATTATTGATGTCTACTTGAATGGTAACCAATGCATCTTGTCGAGAACATTCAATTTGTTTATTCCTAGGCATCATTTGTTAGTTTTTGAGGGTTCTCACTTTGTCCAGATTGCCCGACTTTGGAATTCTCTTCCTGCTTCTTATGTCAACGAGTTCAAAAGTCTTATTTCTCTTTGTGATTTATAACTTCTAGTTTCACCACTTTTGCCATTTTTCAATGGCAGTTCTTCAAACAGACGTTGTTTTTCTTTCAATTAAGTTCTTTTCATTATTTTTTTTATTTAGTTTTCGCTTCTGTTTCATAATTACTTTGCTTGTGAATTTTGCGTGTTTTGTGTAGACTGAAAAACATGAGTAATCGCCACAAATTACTTGGTCAATTGGACGACGATTCACAGTCGCAAAATGTGGAAGCTTCGAACAATACTTCTAATGTAGAAAGTGGTAACAGTCAGATGTTCCGCCGGTCTTGCTTCAGTGTTCGTTGATGTTTTGCAGTAAAGTGTTTGAAATTTTGGTAATTTTCAGTTATTAAGAAAAAAGAGTTCTCCAAGTACTGCCGTTTGGCTGCTATTGAATCCGGTAAGGTAGTTGATTGAGTCTGATTTCAGCAAAGCTTTCAACAAAATTAACAACAGAATTCCCTTTCATAAGTTACGCTCTAGATTTTCCTTCGGTTTCTGTAAACTGGGTGTTTTCGTGGGTGTGATCGTACACAACGGTTTTTGTTTCGTGGTGTGCTTTCTAATGGAATAACTAACACCGTAGGGGTGCCACAAGGTAACCATCTTGGACAAATGCTTTTTATCATTTACGTCAATGTTGTATCAACGATCCTCTATAACTCGAGTATTCGATCCGTTGGATTTCCCCAATAATCGTGGTAGCAAAGGGGGCTGATGGAACAAGTTTGGCTGCTTTAACTGATTATTAAGATTATTGGCGGAATATCAGACTCACAAAGTGCTCTACTGTAAAAACATATACACTGAGACTTTCTAGGATTTAGCAGCAGACGATTATATTTGGACCAGGTGTAAATTCTTTCCAGGTCAGAATTGACGCGTACTATAAAGTCCTGAAGATGCTGAATTGTCAAGTACATAAGTATAAGTGACAGGCTGAGAGTAAAAATGACGTATCTACAAGTTCCGAGCAAAAGTGGATTAGAAAATGTTCTGCGCAAAAACGACTTATTTGACGACTGATTTATTTTTGCCCGGAATCTCACGTGGTTCGTTTTTGCGCGGAACATTTTCTAAGCCACCTTTGCTCGAACCTTGTAGATAGGTCATTTTAACTATCAGCCTGTCAAGTATAAAGCCAGAGGGCGGTATAGGTACTCCTTCATTTAATGGTTCCGACCCCGGTTTCTGTACTCTTCTAATTCTTATCAAAAGAGGTTTAACATTTTCAAATTCAATTCCGTTTCTGTAAAAGTGCTTGCAACTTTTCCCTCAATATTCGCAGAGTAGTCTATAGAACAATAAAACTTTGTGACTTTTCTGACAAAAAGACTCCCTAAAACTCCAAGTTCGTAAACTTCCCAAAATTGGTGTACCCTACTAAATTTACCAAACAATTCCCGATGCAATTTAAACTTGCTGATTAAATTGACTGACATGACGGTGAAATGCAAGTCCATTTCTAAAAATAACTCATTCATTCGCTTCCAAAAGCAGTAGAGTCGTGGGAGCATAAAAAGGAACTTTATGCAAATTGCATTTTACGTAGATCGTAAGAAAACTGAAAATTTTTGATGATACTCATTTCGCAAAACTGCAACTGCTGTCCTTGGCGTATGGCTTACAAGTAGATTTTACAGAGCAATACCGAGCACCAATACCTGCTCTGAATTGGTAAATTTTTTATTTTTACATAATTATTCTCACCATTTGCTTAGCCATCTTTATTTCATGCAAAAAGGCAAGACTTCCTGGCCTGTTAATTAAGCAATTAAGATTAAAAATATGAGACACAGTCGTACTAGTGTACAAATTTAAATTACTTCCTCTCTGGGAACGACCGGGTCTCCTGTGTTTTCCCAACTTATTCCTGAGTAATTTGCATGCAGAAATTCTCCTAGGAAATGGAATTGGTTTTTCCCAGACAAGATGAAGCGAATTGTTGTGAATTTTACATTATTATTACCTCCATTATACTAAAGTAGATACTGAGCAGAATTTGCACGACATTTCTGTTTGTTAACTCTTGGAAATTACGTGGTGAATAATAATTTTGGTTAGGTTGACGGAGTCTTCGAAAACTATGCATACTACAGCAGTTTGTTTTCATTTATGTAGGTCATCAACAAAACACATCTAATTTAGTGCCAATATAATTATCTTGATAAGGTAGAAGTTGTTTATTTTTTTCATTTAATTAATTAAGACTATTCCAAAAGTTTTGACTGTTGTGCAGTCAATTTTAGTATTTTTTAATGCATTTATAGTACGAATAATTCCAAAGAAATCCGGACTTTAATGTGAAACACTCAAAATGAACTGGAGCAAATTTTATAGTACAATGTAATCCAAAAAATTTGTTAGTCTGTCTGCCAGGGAAATATAACAATCAAAATTTCAGAAAATGATACCCAAGTTACCCAAATACAAATACAAAAGTTTTAATGTTAATAAACACTGGGCAGGATAGTTTCATAATCTATTGTAGAGTGCTTTGCTTTATCTGCATTTACGGATTGAGGGAATGCTAACCAGACGAATTGTCCATTGCACAGTTAAGTGTATTTGTTACTTACCTTGTCTAGACATTAAGGGAGACTTCAATTGTTACTCTGCTAATAAAGTTGTAAATCGCAGTCCAAATTACACAATCTCTGTTTGATACGCTTTTCTTGACTTAGGCAAAAGGCGTAATCCAATTGCATTGTCTGCCCCGCACTTAGAGAATTGAGCATATTTCCAATAATTTGTTCGGTAGTCACAACATAATCACTTTAAAAGCTCCTGCACAAAATAAAACTTCATAAGGAAAAAGCTCCTTGCACCTAGATTTTAGAGTAGATGTCCTTATAGCCAAAAAGATGTCTTGTTTTAAAAAGCCACATTTTCGTCTGTTTTGGGGTGCCCAAGGGCAGTATTCTCGGACCTGTTCATTTTTTATTCGTTACGTTAACGAAACTTGAAACTTGAAAATTCGAAATTTGACAACTTTACCTGCCTTTGCTCTTCTACAATCTCCTGTTCATTGAATTTGGATGCCGTATACCTAGCAGCAAGGTACGGTCACCGGCTGACGGATGTAAATTGTTCTGCCAAAGAAATTTACTTCGTTGTTGCATTACCACCAAATGCATGTAGAGCAGTCATCATCTCCTGGACTCCTGGACTGTGATCGGTTGACGCGTAGAAATTTGTCTGCCCTAAGAAATTTACATCCATGTTGTTTTGCTCTTCTACCAGCTGCCATGCATTTAAATCGATTGCCGTGTGCTGAGTACCAATGTTGACTTTACACAAACCCTACTCGAGTCGTATTCTTCATATTGAGCTTTTAGCGGAAGAGGTGAAAATCTTCAAAAGACATCGGACAGCCCGTGCCCTCCGGTAGTGTGAGATTCTTACTCACTAAAAACACCTCTCTGGGTATTAGCCGAAACAGACCACATAGAATTGGGTCCCTTTTCGTCCCCTGCCCCTTAGTGGTGGCAACTGAGTATCCAGTTATCCCACTGTCGCTACTAATCTCGGTTTCCTGGGTCACAGCTAGAATCCTAGCCTATCTTCAGGAATCCATGCTGTCCCACCGTCTACAGTCTTCTTGGTCCATGCGTTAATTAAACCCTTCCCCCCCTTCTTTGGTATTGATTGGTTCCAGGCCATAAAGTTTTAGTCCAGAGCCAGGACCAGTAACCTCCTCCGAATTAACCGCAGCTAATCCTTCGGAAGGCAGGTCTGCATCTTTACTGGTGCTTGTACCGCGGAGATAGCCACCGCGTTAGAGTCTATCATCTCTGCATCGGCGCACCTGAGGAAGTGATAGTTATTATTTTGCAAATGGTACCGTCTTACCGGACTGCTACAGCACTTTTAGCCGGCGCAATCCAGTCTCCATAGCCGCCGCAGAACCTTCAAAAGGTAATTTTCCCAAAGCTGCCTTTGTTGTGTTGTGGATACCTTGGGTATAGCCAACCTGTTACGGTCTACCATACCCTCCACCTAAACTCCTACAGAAGTGCAGGAAGAGACGCCATTCGCGACCCAATTACCCCTGGGTCCTGCAGATAGGAGTACCTCCCTGCATACTCTCTTGGCATGGCCTATTACAACCTTGGACTTAGGGGGATTTTTCAAGAGGTTATCTCCTCCCGCATTAGTTACTTGGCTACGTTCTAGGATGCATTGACCGGTTGCTACCGCTTGGAAGTGTAACTAACACTTGAGAATGTCCATCCGTCCATCCAGCAACCGGATTATAATATTAGTAAGTGGTTTAACGTCAGACAAGGTGCTGTGCTCTTACTGAGAGCCTTGGTGATACCTTCTAAAATAGACAGTACTTTCGTGAGCTCTTGGACGATTTTCCGCTCCTGAGTACTAAATTCATAACTACGGTTAGCCCCTAACAAAACTACCTGTACTGCCACATGTACAGCATATATAAGAATTTTACATCTTTGAAGCAAATACGAAATATCATCAATAGAGAATATAAACAACAATGGACCCAGATGGCTGCCCTGGGGAACGCCAGAATGAGCCGCAAAATCATCAGAGAGTGCACTACGAAAACGTACTCTATAGGTCCTATTTGATAAATACGACTTAATCCAAACAATAAGCGAGGGAGGGATACCCAACTTAGCCAATTTAAAAGCAATGATAGAGTGAGACAGCCTATCAAAGGCATTACTGAAATCAGTGTAGTCAGTCTGGCAACCATCCGTGAATTCACCCACAGTGCAGGAAACAAATTCGACCAAGTTTGAAACCGTGGACCTACCCTGAAGAAAACCTGCATGCTGGAGATTAAGCCTTTGCACCCTTCGGATAATTGGGAATGTATTAACAGTTCGAAGAGCTTAGGAATACAGGACAATTTAGCAATCGGCCTGTAATTGGAAATGTCTCTTCTATTGCCACTCTTGAAAATAGGAATTAAAAAGGATATCCAAAGTGCTGGGAAAGAAACTTCCTGAATAGAAACAGCAAAGGCCATAATAATACCGAAGAAAATTTCTTTATGACTGCACCAGGAACCTCGTCAGGACCACTAGAAAAGTCAGTTGGAAGCGCAGAAATATGCTTCAACAAGATCTCCTCCGTGATAGATGGAACTAATACCATGGGTAAAATTCGGCTATTTATGTGCGAAAAGTTGTCACTATCCGGGATGAAATCAGATGATTCAAATGCACCCTTAAAAGATTCAGCAAATAAGTTACAGATAATATTAGAACTATTACTAGAAATCCCCCCGAACTCCATAGTCGATGGATAGTTATAGACCTTTTTCTTCACGTTAATATATTCAAAAAATGCACGGCGGTCAGAGAATAATCTGTTCTTTAAACTTGGAAGGTATTCTTCATAGACAGAGCGAGAACGGCTTATAAAATGTTCATGGCAAATACTGAAGTCAACACTGCCAACACGAAGGTACCTTTTCCAAAGTCTGTTCTTCTTATTCCCAAGAGACTTTAATTCTCTGTCAAACCAGGGAGGAGCGGAGTCTCTACCCCTAACCCGAACTAAGGGAACAAACCTCCCAAAAGCTTCATACAAAACGTCGTAGATACCTGATACGATGTCTGATACTGTTTCGATATCGTCACCAGATAAGCAAGTCTGGAAGTCTATCTCATCAAGATAATCGTTCAATGCCTCAAAATCGGCCGCTCTAAAGTTAAAATAATATTGGCTATCGAGGTTATCGACAAGTACGTCCGACTTTTATGCCCCGGCTCGAATAACAGGGGGGGGGGGTGTTATGTAATATTTAAAAAAAATTTACTTTTGAAAATAACTTAAGGACACCCTCGAAGCAAACCGTTCCTACTTGACTTACTTCTTTTTTTTTTCTTTTTTTTTCTTTTCTTTTTTTTTCTTAGAAAACTATGCACGATTGACTCCCCACCTACGCTCTCCAATGCGACTTTTGCAAATTGGGCTCTTGCTTTGTCCATTTGATTGGACAAAAAATTAAAAACTTATGGCTATATTTGGCCGTTGGCATAGACAACAATTTAACGTCATTTAACTAATTTTGTATAAGTTCTTATAGCCACTTCTATCTTCCGTCTACATGCTGACTAGTGTTGTTGAATGTAATTGATTACGGCCAACTCTGCAGGGTGGTAATTGGTCAATAAAATGATTTAATATTTAATATATGTTTTAGTTTATATTTTGCTGAATTGTTTATGCAATTTTGTCTAACTAAGATTTTTACTTTTTCGTTTCAGGATTATTTTTCGGGAGATTAACGCGAAGAATTTGAACAAACGTCTATGGTATTATTATGTGATAATATAATTAAAATAAGATATCGAAATACAACGAGAACACCAAGTTAATTTGTCGTAAAAGAATCATCTTCATAACTTATAGTAAAACTAAAAACGCATACAAAATAGAAGTAATTTAAAAAAATCAAAATTTAAACAAAAAAATAAATCACGCAAAAATGGTCTAAATGCAATTCGAAAAATATGTATTTGTTGTAATATTGTTTTTTGTTTAATTTCGTGTAATTTTGTGTGTATAAATTAGTAAAATGTTGGTGATACGGCATAGTGTTAATTTCAAGGAAATAATGGCTGTTTTCGGCCGTGAAACTTGGGATTTTTATAGATTCGTTCGGTTGTAAAAACACTCGAAATGATTTTAAGTGATTTATTGTTCGGAGTTTGATATTCGTAAACGAATCATAAAAGGTAGCCACCATGCCTGGCGGAAGAAGGGGACTCGTTGCGCCGCAAAATACCTTTCTAGAGAATATAATAAGACGTTCCAATTCCCAACGTAAGTACATTTTTTGTATAATTTTCTTAGTAACACATTTTTAACGTACTTCGATAATATTTACATGGCCACTTATAGTATAAGAGTCTTATGGATCGCAAAGTGCTCCACTAAGCATATCGACTATAAATTGATGAAGCACTATCTCGTCATTATAGCACACTTGAGTTGTTTGAGGGCGGCTTGAAGCCTCTTTGTCTAAGTGCATCCTTTTTTATGAGATCAACGAGTATGGATACACTCAGCCGTGAAGATTTTTCCTTCTGCAGATAAGCACAACACTTAAAATGCCTTCCAAGAGAACCCTATGACTAAGCAGATTTCTGGAACCGAAAAACTTTTTTTTGCTCGTCGGTTGTCGGCCGTCGAGACTAAATACAGAGTGGTCATCTTTGCTCCATTTTACGTTTTGATAGGTCCTTTGTTGACCACTATTCGGGCGCTATAAAAAGTTCATTATCCTAAAAGTGTAGGAGACCGGGTTTCCCTCCTGGGCTTTTTATTTCTACAATCGCCAAGTATTTCTTAAGCACTTTTGCACTTTCGTTTTAAAGCAAAAATTCAAGGGGGGGGAAGGCTTTTGTTTTATTTCAGCTTTTGTGTAGTGTCCTTTGAGAATTTTTTTAATGCGTGCTAGAATGTATTTCTTTTCTTTTTCATATCAGAGTTATATAAGGAGCTCGACTCCCCCTACATTGTTTCCCATAAAGTTATTAAAAATCTAGTTCAGACACGTACACATAAATCCTGAGGGAGTGCTCCAACTCAACCGCTCTACCGGGAGAGCGTCGGATAGAGATGTCTTACATAAAATCCCATGACTCATATTCGAATCGTTCAGACGTTCCGTGAGCTCCTCTTGTACGCAAGAATATTTCCGTCTAACGCTGAAAAGGATACTTGAATTAATTTGTTCAGAACATGTCTAAGGCTTGTTAAAATAGGATGTTTCCATCTTCCCGGTGTTCATGTGAAGTGATAATAAGATAAATGAAATATCCTGAAATCATCTTTCCCCTCCGGATTACATGTACCGGAGGAAATTGGACGTAGAAACATTCGTGTTGACACAATTACTCAAAAAACAGCAAATTGAAATTCTCGGCCTCTCGTCACTAGTCAAAAAGAAGTGCCTTTCCACAAATTACAATTTCTCCTTGCGGAATTTTTGTAATGAAGATCTTCAACGCCGTGTTTAGACATCCTTAGGAAATTTAAGGACTTTTGAAACGTACTTACTCTTGAAACTTCCGCTTGCTTGCTTTTTGTTCACTTTGAGTGCAAACGGTTGAACTTTGTTTTGTCGGCGACATGTCATGTTGCAAAACAAGTTAGTCTATGCTTGCGCTACTTGTGGGCGTTTTTATCAGACTTTCCGTATTTTACGTAAAAACATAGACGATGGGTTCCTGTGTGATCCCACGCGCCTTATTTTCAATATGAATACTTTGCATGTAAAGAGTAACTTGAGCGAAAGTAATTAAAGCAAGGATTACACGGTCTCTTTGGAATTATGGATAAAATTTGTTTCCTGCGGAAGTGTATAGTATTTTCTTTTTTTAAGAAAGATTAGACTATGGATTAGCTGGTAAATTATTTTTAGCCTGCATTTTGTATCCGGGTTCAATTTCCGCTTTAATTCGAAATTCGAAGCAACATGATTTAGATCCCGTAGCCTTTGCGTAGTAATTATGTAATTAATTTCAGAAAGTAATTCTGCCACACAGCATCCAAAAAACTAAGTAAAAGCTTTTTCAAAATTAAAGGTGGGGAGAAGCGTTAATAACTTCTTTAAAAGCGAATATCTCGTGACTGGAGCTTTAAAATTATAAAGCCCCCGATACATTTTTGTTACATTTTAGGAGACCTATCCAACGACACCCTACTCGATGTGGTAAGTGTAAAGTTCTTTATTTTTTTTATGAAGGAGGGGGGGTCGGTTTCGGTTTACGCCTGTTTACTAAATTCCATCTAAATAGATATAAAAAACAGATAATGGTGAGGCAGACGGACGGACGAACGTTGTTTTTTGTGAAAGGGAGGTTACATGCTTTATGCATGCTGGAGTAATGTTTCCCTAGTATTGGACTCTTGTAGTACAATTTACCGACTTAAACACCTGCCTTGGTTCTACGGATGCTGGCCTGGAACTGTTAAACACTTACTTCGAATTAGGTCCTTCTTTTATTTTGCCTATCAGGCATCTATTCCATATGACCAATTGCCAGCTGCTCCATGTTCTTTTTCCTCCGTCGAAGAACCTCCTCCACGTACCTGGCTGTGTTGTTCCAGGCTTCTTCATCAGCGATGATGCCTTGCACTATAGTGCCCAGAGAAACTGCCCCTCCTGGTTGAGTCACCTATAGAGCTCTTCTCTGCAAGGCCCATTTCTCGCACTAGGCAAAGGTATAATTTGCAGTGTCAATTTTTCCGGTACAGAGCATGCATTCCGCTGAAGCTGTCTTTCCTATCGCGTGAAGGTACGATCGAAGGTAAACGTGACCGCTCAACAGCTGTGCGAGTTGTCTGACCGTCTTTTCTGTCTACCCAGAGGCCAATTTTTTTATAAGCCTAGCAGTTCATCCTCCCCTGGTCTCCTCATCCGACATCTTCTCACACTTTTCTAATGTATGGGGTCTCTCTTCTGTGCTCTCGGCTAGCCTTTCTGCTTGCGTCTTCCCTAAGTAGATTGCCTTTCTCTTTAGCAAGCAGTTGAACGGGTATCAATCCAGCGATTACCAGCGCGAATGGCTTGAAGACAGTGAGATATGCCGAGGCCATTCTCAGGGTCGTGCGCCTTAGCACTTGGCACAGTCTCTTGTTGGGGCTTCCGCCCATACCTAAGCGGCATACGGCAACGTTGCTGGACTTGGGGCCGCCGACGTTTATCATCAGCCTCGATAAAGGTTAGCAGTCGAAGAAGATATATCTTTAGTTGGAAGGTCACCTTCTGTGTACTATATCGCTTCATCTTGCCGTTTAACATCTAAGATGCCCAGAAGCACCAATCGGCGGGAAAGGCGGTTGTGGCCTTCTGTCTTTCTAACTATTTCTGAGACCTGCAGAACCGAGGGGATAAGATTCTTAATTATGTTGTCAGCTTAATACCTGCTTGCACATCTTTACACTAAAGGGCACTGTTCAATTTTTCTGGTTAGATATAAATTTTATTATTTTATTATAGAAGCAAGAAAAGTTTTGAAATTTTTGTACGAAAATTCCGATAAAAATTACGGTTCTCAGCAGTAATCTTATTATAATTGTCAGTTACCTTAATTTTTACAGAACGGCACCGTAAGATTTTCTGAACGACGACCTGCCAAGTATATATTCAGTTTCAAAGGATATTTCGAGCATAGAATAAAAAATACACACAGTCTGAGATTCGAATCTTCGTCCTCAGTAGCACGCTCCAAAGTCTTCTCCGCTAAGCTAATCTTTACTTTAAACAATTTACTTCCGAAGATATTCACATGGAAATTCAGAAATGTAAAAAACTACTGAAAGTCTCTCGGAGAAAATTAAAATGATTCCAAGTTTGTTTGTAGTTGTGGAGAACCGTAAAATTTGTCGGTTATTGGGGAAAAATTGTGTAATTTTTCCTAACTCACACAGTAAATTTTACGGTGCTGTGCCGTAAAAATTGCCTATGAAGACATTAAAAATTACTGAAAGGATCGTAAACTTTTAAAAATGTATGACTTGGTTGATTGGAACCGTTATTTTTACTGGAATTTTCTGAAATGTTGCTTTTTGGAATTAGGTTATTGTAGAACTAAATCCTGAGGTATACCGTAATTTATTTCATAGACATCAGAACTAAGACCGTCTACTATTAAATTGAATGATTGAGCGGCCTAGTGCGAATTTTCAGGAGATGAGGGTGCAAGCCAAAAGCTTGAAGTTTGGATAGAAGTGCAGCCTTTCAGATTTTACCAAAAGCTTTTGAAGTGACAACGATTTCGGACTTACCAAAGTTATGGAAGTTCCATCAGGACGGGTAGTAACAATCTGGTTGAATAAATAGTTCGGAAATCATGTTAGTAATCGTTGATAAGACGATTTCTAATTATTATATGAACTGGTTTAAAACCGAAGTGTGTGCAGTTGATTTCTGGTTTAAAGAATCTCTTGCTTACCTTTTTTAGGTCTTTGATGGACATAAGCAAGTTTGGTAAAAGGTTTTTGCGGAGGTTTGGCCCAAGAAAAGGCTTAGTATTCTGGCATCTAAGGTGAAATCCATGGTTTTTAAAGTCACTTCATTGGTATGATACTCAGCAGATGCAGTTGCATGAAAGAAGACTTAAATTTTTTTTCTAGCGCCACTTCGAAACTCGTGCTTTGAATTAGACTTGCTGTATATCTGACGGGCTGAGAGTAAAAGTGACGTATTTATAAGGTTCAGGCAAAAGTGGCTTAGAAAATGTTCCGCCCAAAAACGAATCGCGTGAAGCTCCGGTCAAAAACGAATCGTAGAAAATTTCCTTGCAAAAACGACTTAACTTACTTGACTGTATTAACTTTGCATTACTTTTTGTAGTTAAATCGTTTTTGCCCGGAAATTTTCTATGATTCGTTTTTGCCCGGAATCTCACGCGATTCGTTTTTACGCGGAACATTTTCTAAGCCACTTTTGCCCGAACCTTATAAATAGGTCAGTTTTACTCTCAGCCCGTCATCTGTCTTCTTCTTCGATAACATAGTAAATTTCTCCACATCAAACAGTGTATTAAATATTAATTTCCATTACTATAAGTCAGCTAGGGCTTTGTCTGACCTTACTAGTCCCCATCCCTCAATATGAACTTTGAATTCTCAAACTTATTTAACCTTAGAGCAATATATTATCAAACAAGTCAAGGGGACACTTTAAAAGTCTCATTTATCTACTCCTTTTTCGTTGTAGGATATGTTACTTACCCAGTTCTGTGCAAACACAAACACTAACAAAAAATTGTTCTCAACCTTTGTCAAATTTTCATAATTTATCGCCCCCAAAAACGTCACGAAAATTCTGATTGTGTTGTGAATTGGCCTGCTGATTTCTTTCCTTAACTTGCGTGACATATTTTATTCAAAATCTCGAAAGTCCCATTAATAACAGACGAAATGGGGCATATAAGATTTGCGTGGAAGCGTAGTGACATTTTGATTAATTTTATATGCAAATACTCTGCTGATGCCACCAAGCGCAATGACGTAAAATTCAACAGAACCCAGAAAGTATTGGAGACCGATTCTCATAATTATTCAAAACAAGGGGAGGGGATCGGCAGTGACCGTAAAACCCCCGGACACATCGAATGTAGCAGCCTTCATCTTGGGGTTGACAGGTTTCATAGTAAAATGTAAATATGTTGAATAATTTATGTAAAAAATATTAATAATTGTAGATGCGGTCGAGATGATTTCTTATTAATTAAGAAGGGACACGAGAGTCCTTCGTGTTTTTATATGCAAAACCAATAAATGTCGGTAGGAGGGACATTTTGTTTCTGCTCTTTATATCAGGGACTGAAACTTGTTCCTTTTATTATGGGGGAAAAGTGGATCGACATTTATGAGTATTGTCAACAATAAAATCGCATTTGATAAAGGGTTTTGTATGATAATGGTCGAAGGTCGTAAATATCAAAATGGCTTTAGGCAGCTTGAGTTCAATTTTACGAGAGAATCCTTGAATTTAACTGCTTTCGATTGTGATGGATAATTTGTTTTCGCTTGAGTTAAATTATGTTGCAAACTTATTTTGTTATTTAATGTTTGGTGACGGAAGAGGTATTGAAGTATTGTGGGTTTATAATAGCATCAGCTGTTTTCACACTTTATATTGATTACATTATATGTCTAGAAGGCAGAGGAACCAAAACTAATAACAACTTCAGCTTAACCCTTAGTACAAGCTCATAAGTTTGGTTTTGCAACAGTAATCTTAATCCCCGCTCTGCGACCGTCTGTACTCATGGCTTTGGACATTTGTGATGGTGATAATGTTAATGCTACAAAAAAGGGAATTTGTTTGATGATAGTTCGGAAAGTTGATTTGATCTCCACAAGAGAAAGCCTAACCGAAGCCTGAGTGTTGATAGTTAAGCTTAAAAATTACAATGTAAGTCCTCCATGAACACAGACACCAATTCAGAAATTTGTGTAGAAACCGAAATAAGAAAATCAGAAGCGGTTGGTAGGCTAGGATTTGAACACGGGACCCCAATCAAAAAAGTTGTCTTTAAAATATAATTCACACTTGAACTGAAAAAGCTAAAATAAAGTGGAAGATATTATTTAATTTGAGATATAATTCGGGCTTTAATTTGGACAAAATATAAGCCAGACTTCAGATAGGCAAAATCACATTTTCGACCTTTCGAACCAACCTTTTCCCTGCTGCAAACTTTTCACTTTTCCCAATTTCCGATACACATGTCGCTTGAGCAAGGTAAAGTACAGCCATCCGACAAAACGCCCGTCATTCCGTTTGCAAATGTGAGCAAGACAGGTCATGCCACGAGACGAACCTCTCGTCACACACAGACTGTAGTTAAGATAAGGACAGACAGCTGCTCGGGCGAAGCACGGGTATTTACGTGCTTAGGAACGGCTCAGGGTTTAAAGTAGTGCATAGATAAGAGCTGGTTAAAGGTAGTTCACTGCTCATGTCAAGTACGCCCTTTGACCGCAACGGTCAAAGGAACTTAGCTAATAGCTGTAAGCTAGACTTGTATAGGCGACAGGTAAATTATTGTGACAAGATCACCTACCTCGCTGACTACTTTTGTACGTGCTTTACGCTCTCCCTGAGTGTCACAAATGCCCTTTTTTTATTTTTTTAAGTCTCGTGGGGGGGGGGGAGTTGAACAGGTGCAAAAATTGTTTTTCAATTATCTCAGCTTCTATTGAAACTACGACAATACGACAAAAGCGATGATACCAGCTAGATATGACGGAGGTGGTAAGGCCTATCCATTTGGAGTCTGACGTATTTTGTATGATGTATCCAAAGCGCAGGGGACAACCCTATGATGCGTTAGCATAGCCGCCGAAAGGTTATTAGAAGAAGAGTTTTGCTGTAACTCAGCACTGATATAGTATGCTGTTAAAGTGATAAATTGCGCTGGTAATATATTTAAAATTTTACAGTGGCCCTACAATTTCGTGGTCCGGCACCCAAATACTCTGAGCCTAACTGCACTGCCAGATGCGATATTTTTAATATGAAGGTTTATGCGCAGAAAGTGAAGAATCAATTTTAAGGCGTCCGTGGGACAAGTCCGGATGACGGCCGAGGTTCCCACCGTTACTGTTACCTGCATTTTGCTGAGCTTTGTTCTTATATATCCCTTACTTACGACAGGGCACTAAATTATTGACCTATACATGAGTACATAACGTACCACGGCTGCGTATATTCACAGTCAAGAAAAATCGGACAAGATTTGGCAGGATAAAAAGGAAGGAAGAAAGGATCTCGCCAGGGGACACTGTGAAGAGCGAAACTAAGGAACCTGCGCTGAACTGTCTCGATCCGGTTGATATGGACAGCTAAGTAGGTATTTCATATCGGATAAGCGTATTCCAGAATGGGCCTAACGAATATACCACCTTTAAACAAGGCCGAGAATAGAATTAGCCCTGCCAGTCACGAAGCCTACGTGGTCTTCGAAGAATAGACAGGTATTAAAAAACACCCCAGATCCTTGACCCTTAGAATGGGACACTTTTTGCAAAGTTGCATTTGCTAACATTTAAGGGGATACGGTTACTGGAGCACTAGTCCTGAAAAATGTAAATATCACAGCTCAACAGAGCAGAGTCGTCGTCGCAATAGACAATGGGGAATATTTTGGCGTCATCGGCATAACACAAAACTCTGGAGCTGATCAGAAACAACGAGGCTTCATTGATATAAATGATAGAGAGAAATGGGCCAAGAATGCTGCCTTGAGGCACCCCGGATGAAACTGAGATTTTATTGAATAGTGCACCGCGGAGGAAGACACGCTATTTGCGACCGGACAGGGAGGAGGATAACCAATCAACAAAAAGCGGCGGAAAGCCGAGCAGATGATGCTTATGAATGAGAATTCCGCGGTTAATTCTGTCGGAAGCTTTACTAAAATCAGTAAATATGCACTCAATCTGCAAGCCTGACTCAATCAGAGGCAAGTAGTGATGCTCAAATTCGGGAAAGTTAGTGATGGTAGATTTATACTTAATGAAGTCAGACTCGAAAGAGCCCATAAAGCATCTGCAATGAAAACGGCACGCGTCACTAATTAAAGCCTCGAAAAATTTCGCAATATGGCACAAGTTGGCGATGGGTCTATAATTGCGAATGTCAGACTGATCCTCCTTCTTATCACAGAATCCTTCCAGACTCTGCGGATAAAGGTTGCACAAGTAACAAGAGGTTGCGCTGGAGGATACCGTAAGTGTTGGTTCATCCAGTTCGGTATTGTGGTTTAAGTTGTGAGCAGCAATAAATCGGTTTTCCCCGATTCATAGCCAGTCCACAACTTGTAGCTCAGTCCTCTCCATTAACTGAAAACGGAGGGAGACAGTCCCGATATAAGTCCGCATATGAGACTATTTTGGCCACTTCATTTTGCAGCTTCATTAGGAGTTTACTCACAACCATTAGCCAGAGAAGTGGAGATATAACACCTCCCTGGAGTGGTCTGGTCAGGTGGCTGTTTCCGATGTTCGCTTGAACTAATTTAGTCCTTAGTATGACTACTATCCGATTGCTAAGCCCCTCTTCAACTTCTGGGTTGACCAGGGATTCGTGAATTGACTCAATGTGAACATTATTGAAAGTTCCTTTAGTATCTAGAAAGGCAACCTTGATTACACAACAGTTCGCGCTACCTAATGTAGGGCCATCCCTTTTGGTAAGCGTCTTGTGATTTAGATAACTGTCCACCTGTACTTTGTTTAAAAATTTGACATACAACAGAAAACTCATCTTAGTAACTTATTACAGTTCTTGGGATCCAATTACCTTGCAGACTTATTCTACTTCCAAAATCTCTCGTAATTCAATTCAAACAGCAAAATCCTTTATCGTTTCAATCACGCTCGAGAAATCTTGCGCCAAAACAGCATTTTCCCTTGCTAGGAACAATTTTCTTCACTTTAGCTATTTCCTCAAACGAAATCGGTGTAAACTTATACTAACCGCATATTGCACGTTCCATAACTCGCTCCAAGCATCCTTCCATTGTAATAAGAACGGAATTACCTGAAATAAAATTTACTAGTTGACGTAGAAGCCAAAAGTTATTTCCAGACTTCATGAAAAATGAAAAAGGTCACGAAAACGGAAACGACCGCGATGGAAGTGCTGGGGCACATCCTCTTATATAACACTTTCGTTCGCCTAAGGAGAGGTGTGGTGAAATTGTTGGCTTAAAAAAAAAACAACATTTACGAACTCTTTCGGTAAAAGCCCCTCGTAACTTCAACGGATTCCTGAGCAGTTTGTTTTCATGGAGTGGTTGGTATCAATTCAGGGCAACTGTTCTAAGGTCGCCATTAAATAACCATAGTGGCGTAAATTGGTCGATTTTCAGATAACCCTAGCCCGGTCTTGTTCAATATTTTCGGCCGCATGTATAAAGTGCATTAAAATGAGCTCCTTGCCCCCAAGCCATAAATTCTAAATGAATGGACTCCAGTAGCCAGTGATTCCCTTTTGCTGGTGCCCCACCGAGCCATTGTTAAAGGACATGATTAATTCATCGGTAATGATCTTTGGCAACATTAAAAGACCAGAGAATGTCAGACATGAGTAGAGTGGGACTACAGTAGAGGCCCATAGGAAGTGTGATGGAGTGGTACGTTTTTGGGTTTCAAAATTACAAAAGTATGGACATTAACTCAACGTTCCAGGATATTTTATGAACTCTACCACACCTAAAGTGTTAACGTACATGACCACATATTCAAGATAGGTTGGTCCTTAAATTTCCAGCTCATTTTCTAGTTGTAATTTGGGTCATAATTTGCGATGAGTCATGACTGGAATTATTTAAGTTTGGGCATGTGAAAGAGATAGACTTTTCCGCAAGCTTGTGAAAAATTTATGCAATCGATCGTAAAGATACTCCGAGCGGCAGAAATTGGTTTAATGCATCAAAGCGACCGGGAACGAGAGTAAATAAACCGTCTGATGGTAGGCACTTGAAACCGGGAAGGCACACTTTGGTGGCAAGCTCGGGTTAGACGCCCGGCAGTGAATACTGCACAGGATGTACACTCCATCTGCATATTTGCACAGTTAAATTCCCCTCCTCAAATACATTCATTAAGTACATTTCCGGAAGCCTACACTCCACTCGCATCTGCTGCTGCTGCTGCTGCTACTGCTGCTACTGCTGCTAGTGTGTACCGAAAAACTTTTTCAACATTTTTTTTTTCTCGGTAATTATTTCAAGCACTCCCGAGCCTCGCAGCCTCTAATTTGAAAAGGTTGCAGTAACTCGACCGGGCATAGCCCCAATGTGCTTTAAAGTTTCCTCAATGTATGCCTCAGATTTGCAAAATATGTTAAGGCAAAAAGGTTGCTGGAGAATTTAATTGCTAAGATCTCCGGATTTATTAACGAGGCTTTGATGGAGCACAACTTCCGACAGCTTAGGGGTGAGTTAATAAAACGAGAGAGAATTTACAAGTGCATACTAAAATTGGGTCGTTGATGGAGACCGGTATTTCCGCTTTAAGTAAGAGAATTCTCCATTGGGCAATTGCCTTTAATTAGGACGTTATTTGCACCGATAAATTCAGTAGATACATCGGATTTAGGTATACAAGCAGTTATGTCTACGCTGTGACTACGTAATGGGCTTGGATCGGCTTTATGTTATGAGATAAAGACAATATCGACGGAGACCTTATTTAAAATGCTCTATATCGTAACATAAAGATTCCTTGCATTATTAAGAAAATTTCTAAAAATAGATGATAACAACTTGGGAGTTAAATCTACTTTGGAATAAAAAAAATATAATTTTGGTTAATTCAACAGGTTTCTTATATTCCCGTAACTTCCCGGGCCGTATTTTCAGCTACAGCTCTATATTTCGTGCATATTTGTTGTACATTTTGACAGCTTTTAAGGTAGAATAAAAAATAATTATTTGAAACTTAAATAACGAGCATCAAATAACAAATAATTATTTAATGCTTAACCATTCAACTCGACAACAACCCTTAATTGTATCAGCCTAAAAGTGACCTATCTACAAGGTTCAGGAGCTTAGAGAAAAACTCCGGGCAAAAACGACTTAACTGCACTTTACATTACTTTTTGTAGTTAAGTTGTGTTTGCCCGGAGTTTTTCTCTGATTCGTTTTTGCCCTGAATCTCACGTGGTTCGTTTTTGCGCGGAGCGTTTTCTAAACCACTTTTGCTATGACCTTGTAGATAGGTCATTTTTACTCTCAACTTGTCAATTGTTTGTGCTAAGATAGTTTTCCTCTTGGTTAACTGCCTGTCCTAGGTATGAGCTAATATAATGATAACACCCCGAAAACGCGTGGGAACACTGTATTAGAGTCAACCCGAGGAGTCAAGGAATTGGTCTAATACCCTAATCTTTACTTCCTAGATTGCCTGAGGAATCTCCAAGTCTCCTCCTTTTCACACCTTCCAGAGCTGGACACTTACACAGAAAGTGAAGCACGTTTTCCTTTTCGCCAGAATCACCGCAGCTGCGACAGTGTGTATTATAAGAAGCGTCAAGCCTAGCCTCATGTTCGCCTATTAAGCAGTGGACTGTGCTGTCCACAAGTAATTGCGCGATGACAACATTAGACCTAATAAGCAGCTCCAAAGTTCTATTCTTATTAAAACTTGGCCAGGTCTTTCAAAATATGGCACTCCATCTCAGGTTATTTTTCTCTAAGAAATGCTGAAATAGCTCCCTTTTAAGGAAAATAAGCGACATGTGAAAGACCTCTGCTCTTGATGGGTGAAGTGCAAGACCATTCCTTGCCAGTTCATTAGACTTCTGGTTCCCTGGAATGTTAATATGATGCGGAACCCAGAGAATGGTGATGTTGAGTCTACCTCCTGAAGAGGCGAATTTCTCTTTACAGTCTTCGATTATTCTTGAGGAGGTGGTAGCTAACACAAGCGCCTTTATAGCAGCCTGGCTGTCCGTAAAAATACCAAACCTTGTTCAATTTTGCGTTGGTGGAAAAACCTGATCCTACGTTGGACAATCAATTAAGCCATTTTAACATCCGGCCCGCGTTTTTTTTCGGGCCAATTTCACGTATCTACCTTATAATCGTGTTGCAAGTAATTGCATTGTGTCAACATTTAAGCAGCCACACTATAAAATTTACAATCTCTCCAGAAATTGTTAATGTGTTCATTGACAATTTTTACGAAACGGTATCATAAAATTTACGTGACTCGTAAAATTTACCGCCTAGTACACAATTTTTCCTGCAATAAGCGGCAAATTTTACGGTTCTCCACCGTAATTTTGTCAGCTAATTTATCTCTTTGGGCTACTGCTGGGTACTAGGCTCAAGCTGTGTATATTTTTTATTTGTTTGTTTTTTCCCTGAAAGTGAATTAATTTGATTGCTTTTGAGCCTTTTGAATTCTATACAATACGAATCGTTCAGAAAATTTTACGGTGCTGTTCCGTAAAAATTAAGGAAGCTGACTGTTGCAACACGATTGCATTTGGGAACCGTAATTTTTAGCGGAATTTTCCTATAAAAATTCTGGAACTTTCTTTTATTTCCGCGTACGTTAATGATGAGTGATAAAATACGCGAGTAATTTAGTCCGTATAAGAAAAATTGTACTTCCCCTCGCAGGTTGAAATTCGGTAAGGGCCATCTCATGTCTCTTTTCTGTTGACAAATAATGAACGTAAAAAATTCAGTTGAAGTTTTTACCTGATAGTTCAATAAGTTTTCTTCTGTCACATGCACTACAGGAAAATTCCCCCCATGAATTCAGTACATCAGAGGTACATAAACGACTATGTGTATCTTCCTACCTTGTGAATATGTTATAAGTTTGAATAGACAATGCCTTTACATTAACAAGACAAAAGGAATATCCAATGAATTGCAGGAAAGATGTTCTTAAACTGCGCAATGTCGTATTTAATTCACTCTATCGACAAAATTCCTGAAGAAGTATTACTATAGTCTGGAAAACATATCTGCAAAATGGTTTTTCCGAGAAATATCTCCCTTAGAAATAACAGGCCTGCTCCTCTTGCCACCCTCCTACAGCACTCAATTTCTGGTCCAAATCTGAATAGGAATTTTCATCTTTCACACACTCGGCAACCGAATTTCATTTCTGTCTCAATTTCTGGTTCGAAAAGCGTTACTATGCCTTGGCCATATTACACAAAATTTATCTATCCCTGCTGAAGGTTTCCCAAATGGCCATGAAGGGATTTCTCTATATGTTTTTCTGGCGGCCGTTTTCGGCTATTTCACTTAACTTTTCCAGTGGTTTGCTGGCTGTCGGAATAAATTATGCAACCGGTTGGCCACTTTTACAACTTCATTTCCCAACTGAAGTTGCCTGATAGCGACGGACGTTCAATTTGATTAAAGTAGCCGCAATCCTTCGTTCACAATAAATTGAGAAATCGAATCGAAACAAGGCGACCGAGCTAATTTTTATTTAATTGAGCGCTCTATTGTAAACGTTTTCTGTCCGTGATTTATTATGTAACATGGAAACTCCCTTGGTCAATCCGAAGCAACACAGGGGTTCGAATACACAATTGTGAGAAAAAAGAATCCCGGAAACGTTTGTCCTAAACAAACTTGACATTAATTGGTTTTTTACAAATTATGGACGAGTTTATTTTGAGGCTATGCTCTTGGGGAATACCGCTGCGAAAAAACATTATTAGATCCCTTCGTCGTAGCATAATAAATCCAAATTTAATTTCCGCCGCCCTACGGACGTAACAATTTTATCCGATTTCGTTAAGCGTTTTGTGCAAATTGAAGTGGTGTAAAACACCTAAAAACCATCACAGATACGAAACTGAGACTATTTTTGCCAAACATTTTTCAACGAACAATTTCCCGGGTGTATTGTTCTGCACTAGGACGTTCCAATCAATAGAGCTCCCCTGCAGTTCTACTAAAACGTTTCGGGTACAAAGGAAATTGGGTGCATTGCATTCTCTACTTGAACCCGATCGATATACAGTGGATAAGGTTTCCAGCATACAATCAACTACTGGTCGACTCAGAAATTGTGTATCCTATGCAAATGGTCTAAATGGGCCGATTAGGATCGAGTTGAATTGAATATTAATTTCAGACATTCTGCATGAGTTATCCTGACAAACGTTTAGGATGATGCAAGGCATAATTTCAATGTTATGCTCTGCTTGGCATGAAGTTGCAGAAAAATATTCAGATTTGGATGCCATTGAATCGCGACATATAAGATAAGCTAACATTTATTTGGAAGTGGAAGGGAGGAAGAAATAAATTAGTTTTATCGTTTATGAATTATAAGGTCCTTGTACTTGTAATGCACTTCCGGAAAAGCATTTTTGTAGGATTGTAAGACATTAGCCAAATACAGAAACCAAGACGGAGCGTAGGGAGCGAAATGGTGTGAATGGCATTCAGTTGGGACGGCTGCCAAATAAGAAAATTTTTAGATTATTTATTATTCTATTTTACAAAATTGGCATTAAGCACACTTAGAATACTGAAGAAGATGAGGGGGGGCCTATTTTACATCAACGCTTCGAATACCATATAATAATATGAAAATGAAGCTAAATTGTGGCAGTGCTCCATTATGGTATATTCCTACTTATCTATAGCGGCGCCAGAACAACTTTTCTAGACACACAAAAAATGCGTTGACCTGTTGTTATGCCATAAACGAGGAAAGGGTTAACTTCGCCGCCAGACCACTGTCAGACAATAATATAGGTGCGACTGGCTCAGTACTTTTCGTCTATCACAGGTCACCGAGACCAAACCGACCAGTGCACCAGAAGTAGTTGCAGTCCATCTGGGGAGCACACCAAACCTAGCCGACCGGATCAGCAACCCGAGAAATTAACAGCCACTTGATATATAAGTGAGTCCGTCTCAGTACCTTTCTCAGTTGCAATCCGGTTGTCACCGTGATCTCAACCAACCGAGTTAGTAGAAGCCAGCTGACCGGTCACCACCAAAGTTTATTTCATTCTAGGTAACTTGGAGCTTCGGTGAGTCGGGCAATTAGACAGACCATACCAACCAGTGCGGGAGTACTCCAAGTAATAAGAGTAAGAGTAAATGAATACGAATTCCATTGGATTTAGAACCACCAAGATCTATGTATAAATCTATTGGGTTCCACCAGCAAATTCGTCCAAGTTGTCAATGAACCTTTTGCAGAGCAGGTGCACTTTGGACTCGATTTCTTCTTCATCTCTGCAGCTTCTACAGAATTCATTAGATGGTACGTCGAATTCAGCCAGAACGGCTCCAGCAATGATATCGGCTAGTGTTTGAATGCGTTTTCTGTCGAATGATGAGAGGTTTGCGGTCCTTTTATGGTTTATTTTTCCCCATAGACTAAGTGTTGTGGCAAAATAGGTAATTGTTCCCACTGTTATAGGAATATAACCTTTCAATTTGATGTTTTGTTCTGTTTGGGGGGGGGGGGGGGGGGGCGTCACCCTACCGATTCTACGACCCTGTCTGTCTATATTTGAATCCTTTTTGACCAGTTCGTCAGCAATTTCATTACAGTCTATACCGATATATCCTGCAACCCAGCTGAGTCGAACCATATGGTGTGTGTGAATAACGCATGACATTTCTATTGGCAGCACTCCCGAGAAAACTAGCTATGTTTTGGTTATCAACTGATAGAACACGATCTCTAAAAAGCAGTCGGAGTCCTGAGAAGAAGTGCAAAATATTTTGTCATCGTCCGCATAACACAGAATTTCAGCATTGGAAAAAGGAAGGGAAACATCATTGACAAACAGAATAAAAAATAGCGGCCCAAGGATGCTGCCATGTGGTACCCCAGAGTTGGCACATATATGGTCTGAAAGAGCTCAGCAATTAGAGATATCAGGCTTACTGCATTTCTTATGAGGAGGAATAATCAAAAAACTCTTCCAAAGCACGGAGAAACGGGTGGAATATAAGGACAATTGAAATAAATAACAAAAAACACGGACAGGAGACGATTGACAATTTTTAAAGAAGGAAGCAAGAATGACATTGCGATATCCATAGAAGTCAGGATAGGAACGATGCGTCGTCGAGTAATAGGTCCCCGGACGCAATGGAAGTAGGCGGGAGCCTCGTTAAATTAGTTAAGGAAAGTTTGAATCGTAGTACGAAAAAAATTCACCAAAACATTTGCAAGTACAGAGGGATCAACACAATGACGATAAGTCAAAGAGAAAAGATAGGCGTCAGCGTTACGCTTGGAGTTTATAAATTCAAATAATTGTTTAGGGTCGGCTTATAACGTTGTTCTTATGTTGACCAAAAAATCAACATAAGATACCTGCAGCTGGGCGGAAAATTGATAAATAAAAATCTGAATAAGGCAAGTTATCCTCCGAAGCACAGAACCTCCTTCAGGCTTTGCACCTCAAGTTCTTGAGATTTATCCAAGTGCCGTCAAGACAGGGACGAAACAAAGAAGAAGATACCGACCTAAAAGTACAAATAGAAATCTCTCTTCCCGTTACCATTTGTTAGGCATTGGGCAAGAGAAGAACTTCACCTGATTTGAGACAACGATTGCAAGTGGACCTTTAATTTAAAGTGGATTCCAAACCACTGACATTTTCTCCGCAACCCTCAGAGGCATATTTTTATTGTGATTTGTGATTGTTGCTGCAGCAAACAACCGTGAATCGCCACCGGTGGGATTCGAACCTGGGAGCTCCGGATTGGAAGGCCGACACGTTATCACTTACTCCACGGACGACTTTATTTTATACGATGTGGCCAAAACTTACGGGACAACCCTTTGATGCGTTAGCATCGACATCACACTCCCCAAACATGCTGGGACCAGTCACAAGTCTGGAGCCAGCCATTGACGGTCGCGTAGTCAGCCCGTTCGAAGTTGAAGAAATAGTTAAAATAAAATGGAGATGTGCCCACAACATCAAAACACATAACAACCAAGAGTGCGGGACAATGAGAGGATTCCGGAATCAAGGCCGTAAGATATCACCTCGCTAACGTACTATCAGGGTCGGATGAAAACACAAGACAGAACATGATGAGGAGCAGCCACAAATGAGAGTGTCAAGCCATCAGAGTCCGAGGGCTCCCAGGCAATGGCAGGAAAATTGAAATGACCAACAAACACAATGTCATCCGAGGAAAGCAGGACATGAAACAAACTGTCAATGGACGTAGCGGGTAGTTCGTACACAATGTGGTTGAAGGGGCGGGGGGTTGGGATATAGATATGTTAGTCCAAACGAACAACCTTCTATCAGAGAACTTCAAGACGACGCACAAGAACTCCATTTAAATCGCAGTTAATTCTCACAACCAATTCACAGATTAAATCACAATTCTCCCTACGTTGAACCCTAGTTATACCTCATAACTTTATTTCAGAGATTTTGCGGATATACCATAAATCTCCCCACCTGCTGGTAATGTCTATTCGCCCTATTTGTTATCAAGAGGCACCATAGGGTTCGTTGCTTGGGTTCACCCCTTGCTCTTAGTAAATTTCAGATTTAGTACAGCGAAGTCATAAATTATGTCTCCCAGCGAATAACAGAAATCTCTTGAACGTAGCAAGCATCTAGTAATAAAAATTAAGCGTTCAATCACAAAAGTAGAATTCCTATCATTCTCTGAATCCACTTACTCCCTCATATCATTTTTTTTTCATGTAATCGAAGTCATAAAGTTAGCTCCTGTGGTTATGCGCACTGTGTACTAGCAAGCAAAATGTCAATAAAAAGTCAATCGATTCTAGTTATTACTAAAAAGCACTGTTTTCGAAAGAATTTGTATCTTCCCAAAATACAAAGTAGGTACGAAAAACATCAAGCGCACCCCATTTCGGTATTTTTGCTTAGATACCCAAGCAACCCTTAACGATACAGAAACCAAAATGCAGAGATAGCATCGTTTTTGCTTGCTTTTCTAACGTGTCACGTCCGATCAATATAATAAAATTTGAGATAATTCGGAGCGCAAAACGTGTCTAGGATTTATTTTCTTACACTCCAAAAAGCCAGCGATTCTTCAGCTCAACAAATTTTCAGTTTACTAATGTCATGGATGAAGTGCAATTTATTTACGCTATAAAGTCACCGAAATAGTTTCTTTAGTCCCCATCTTGCCAAAGCAGCAATTTCTTTTGAATAAAACTTTTTTGGAATTTTTGGACGTGTTTTGTAAAGTAAATTTTCATGCAAACTTTCTCATTTGGGTTCGTTTTTTCCGGTGGCAGATTGGAGTAAGTCGACGCCACAAAAACTTCGTCCATTTCAGTTCTAAGACGAACATGAGCTTATTTAACATGAAGCCTTTTCCTTAAATTACCCGGAATCCCGATAATTATTAATGACGTTGCGAAGCCTTTAATCTAACGAGGGTTTCAATATTAATAGAAATTCGCAGGCAGAAATTGTTGATGAATCAGCCCCAAATGAGCTGCGAAGAAAGCACTTTGTGGTGTAGGATTTAATGCCATAGGGCGAGTTCGGTTTTATCTATGTCCTTGATAAATTCAGTTTCAGGATTCGTGCGTGTGGTTTTAAGTTTTTCACTTTGGGTGGAGAGAAGAGACGTTTCGGAGGGTTGTGCACGATTAAGGAGAGTTTGTAATTAGAACTGTGCCAGTTTTATGGGGCGACGTAATGGTTTCGATAGTCGACACAATTCTCATGAGTGTGGTAAAGCGAAATATCTAATTTGCACGAGGATAATTTATTGGCTTATCAAATAATTAGGGATGTCATTAACAGCAAAGATTTATTCATAAGCTGAACATAAGATAGAAATGTGCCTGACAATACATCAATCTGTCTCTAGTTCTTCACCTATTTCGATGAGAAAGATTGGGCCAATATTCCTCTCAAATCTCAAATGGGATTATTGCTACTGTTAGTAGAAAATAGCAGGAATCGAACCTGTGACTTTCTCTTGAAAATCTATTGTTTAACCTTTTAGACTACCGAAGACTACCACTTTTTAATGGCTTTTATTTGACTGCCTTTATTGTTTACCGGATAGTGTGTATGTCTGCTACAAATCTTGCAGGTCAATTTTAATATTTTTTTTATATATGTGTTATGGTTTACACCGGTTGCGTGCCTAAAGTCAGCGTTAGCCGGATAAAGCTGATTTTAGCCGCTCATTTTTGCTAAAGAAGTGTTCTACTCCCGGCCAGGCCTGAGGTTCTTAAGGTACCGAAAGAAAGGCCGGGCAGTGCCACTACGAATTATGGACGAGGGTCTCCGCCGCCGAATGTTAAAACCATGAGCCGTGAACCACAGATCATTTTAAACCAAGGGTGCATGCTTCCAGGCGACTTAAGGTTTCTGAGGGAACATTCTATCCAATACGGAAAAATTTAGACACTTCGTATGAGGAGTCCATCAGTGGTAGTCAAAAGAAAAGAGGATAAAGACGACAAAGGGAAAGCCTGACCAGGAGGTGATACCGTCAGCGAAGATGGGAGTAAGCAATAGGAAAGAGGCTTGGCCTTGCGGTCCGAGTGCAACAATATATGTCACTGATGTTCCCTCGGACGTAGAAGTCGTTGAACTCAAAGCTGCTATGAATCGTGTGGAAGTTCCATTTAGATTGGTTACCGCTTTGAGGTTGATTATACTTGGATGTAGGCTCCATGAAAGAAGCTGCGCTCGCAACTCAATTGCCTCTACTACAAGAAGAGCGTGGACAGGATTCTAACTATTCTCAGGAAAGATTTTGGGGATCGTGACTGAACCCAACTGAAGCTCCTGATGGCAGAGACCAAAAAAAAAAGGCCAAGTATAATAAAATGTCGGAGTGCGACCGCTTCTTAAATCAAGTCTCGGAAATGCTTGCGCATCTCCGCCTGGACAAAGCTCTTCATCATTAATGTCGTACAGTCATTGTCTAAACTCTTGCGATTTTTTAAATGTGTAGGATAAAATCGATCAATGCAAGAAGCTAAAGTGCGCCCACTAGACTACACTGTATTTTTGAGTACATAACAGACTGGTACACTGACATCGCACTTATCCAAGAGACGAATTTTACACAAGACACTTTTACACGTCGCGAGCAAAATTCCAATTAACGTATGCATAAGGGGTTACACAGCTTCACAGAAACTCCTCTCAGAGGTTCCAATGTGGCAATTGCGGTGTCTCACTGCGAAAATAATTTTATTTTTTTCATTTTAAAAAGTGTGATCGTACCGTGCTTGGTTTGGACTGTTTCCTGCGTCTTTTATTTATACTTGGCATTTGGAAAAGTATAATATTTACTTAGACGTACCGTGCCTCATTTGATTGCCATTCAGGCGTTATCACGTTGTGCGTGCATCTTTCAGGCTAATAATGGGCGAGTCTTATTTTACTCGGGTGATGAAGTGTGTTTATTTAATGATCACATTCCTGATGTGGCGACTAACCCTTTAGTTGATAAGCGAACTACTTACAGAATTTTCAATAATAACTTTCAAAATTCAGATATGTTCAGCCAAGAATTCACTCAGTTCTGTCACCAATGGCACCAAAATAAGACTATTGAAACCTTGGCCAGTGATGGGATTTTTGGAAGCTTTAAATTCGCTAATTTCTCTCTGTCTATTTCTCGTACCAGAAGCGGAGGGTGGTTTGGGTCTTACAGACATGGTCGTGAAATTTCGTTGCATTTAGGTCCGGGAATTCCAACGAGTGCTCTGTCGCAAGGATAACATAGTTTCGCAGTTATGGGTAAGTTCCTTGGGGGGGGAGGGTTAAATTTCGGCGCAGGAGAGCACTACTACCTGCTCTCAGTCCGGCCGCCATATCCATATGACCGGTCCCAGGATCTGATCTTTACGATTACGACCGACCTGAGGCATTCCAACATTCCATTTGCGATGGAATAAACTTGGATACGGGGAAATCTCAGCAATTCTCGCTTGAATCTGGCGTCAATTTTTCAAGTTGATTGGCTTTGTCGTGTGTGTGCACTAAATCTAGAAATTTTTTTTTTTAAGAAAAACTGAATTCAAGAACCCAACCCTTCAAATTTTCTTCTTGGTGATTTTTTCATGTAGACAAGATAGTGGAAGCATTAGCACATTTTAGAATGAGGCAAAAACTGTTATATAAAATCTAATTCGGTGATAAAGAGACAGATATGTATATCACAAGAACAATGACAAATCTTAGAACAACCAACAGGTGTTCAAGTGTAACATGCATCGATACGGGTTTCACTTTAATCCCTTTTCAAAGTTACTTATCTGTCTAAAATACTGTCGAAATTGTCAAGGTGCTATATCGATTAAATCAGATGACGTGGCCTTAAGGATGAAAATAAACTTTAATTCGTGAGAGTCTGCTGACTCAATGTAGCCGTACTGAAACCAAAGAGGATTAGTTTCAGGCAGCACAATAGTTGCTCCTGTAATCTTTAACCAAACGACCTTCCCGATTTCGGGACACGAGAGACCCACAAACTTTAAAATTAAAAGTCTAATTCCATTGTTCGCTTTGGGCGTAATTCTTCTTCATAAAGGCTTATTCCTGAATACCACGACAAAGTTTTTTTTGGTTTCAAGTAATATTTTCTCATTTTAAAATGTTTGTATATTTACAAAAAAAAGCTTTAATGGAACTACACGAAATTTTACTTTGTTAACATTTCCTTTCTTATTTCTACGTCGGAGTGCTCCTAAACATCAATGGATTCTGAAAACCCGTCTTAACCTCCTTTTTGCTTGGTTAGAGTTTCATATTTTTTGCGAGTTGCAGAAGTTTTAATATAATTTTTACAAAAACTTGCAACCCCCTCCCTTAAAAACGAGTTTACACTTTTTTTTTTGAAGTCTTCTTTCTAAAAATAAAACTTTTGTTTTGTCTTAAGGACGTTTTCTTTTTCTAGCCATGGGTTCAGAAGAAAGGGGGAAAAGTTTCCTTCAAAAAGTTTGCAGAACCTCAAAATTCTCAAAACACCTATTACGCGAATACACACATATTTACAACCCTCAAAGTTAAACAGATTAAAAGTTTCCTAGTAGCAGTAAACTTCCGTCCAAAATAAACTTCGTTAGAACAAACATCTGTCAACCCTCAACCGCAAGGCAATTAACTCTGTTAGGAAATGTATTCCCAAAATCCACACAAAACCAATCAATTGCTTGCGGACATAAGCACGATATCCATTCAGGATGGTTAGGAGCTCGTCAGAAGAACCTTCAGTCGGGAACAGAAAGTCAACTGAGTGCCAAACATAATCAACACATCAGCAAGTTTCGGTCAAGTATTATACGTGAATCCCCTCTGTTCCCCCCCCCCCCCCCCCCATTATCGATTAATTAGTCGTAAATTAAGTTAATTCGCTTCCGAAGTTTTTTGCACAGTCTAGCAAGTAAGATAAATTACGACCGTCGAAAATATCGAGCCACAAAACAGTCTCTCGTCGTTTCCTTTTTAAAATCTTGTCCGGTAGTCCTTCCATTCCGTAAGCCTAAGGTTATCGATCCGCAGCGACATTAAGTCAATTAATCCAATACCACAAGTTTTCCTATTAAAAGTTTCAATAGAAATGTTTCGAATTATGCAATCAGTGTACAACGGAGGCCATGATGTAATCATTCCTTCCCATTTCCCTTGGTCGCCGTCGAGCACTTTGTCACTAAATTTATCATAACAAAAACCTCCACGCCAAACTTAATTAGCTGAGTAAAAACCGGGTTTGTTGACTGACTCCAATTTTTAAGCATATTTAAAACTCCAATTTATTCGTTGGTCCTTCGAGCCGGCTACCTTCGTACTGTGCTTGACAGATTTTTTTTTTCTGATTACAAATCGGGACCCGGCTTTATTTTCAGTGGTGTTGAAGATAAAACTGGTATCCCAGCGAGAACGATCTCAATAATGGAATGGAGTCAAAGACCTTCGAGTTTATTTAAAATATGATAAGACGGTATTTGCTTAAGACTGTATATTCCAGAGGAAGGAAAACAATAAAGAACAAGAACCGACTGCTTTTAATATTGCGAATTTTCTTGATTGGCCTTGGGAAATGGGAATTTCCGTACTCTGCTGAGTGGAAAAGTGCTTCTTGGTACGTTGAGAGGGGAAACAAATATTAAATTTTGTTGGCACTTAATTCAAGCGACAAGGGAACAGTAAAATTAATAAAAATATATTTTTGACAATTATTTCCCTACGCTGCGGAAAAACCGTTTTGATTGGACTAATTAAGTTAGATAGGGCAATTTAAGGCTGAAATTTTTGGGTGGGTGGATTAGCTTATGAATTTCAGGAATGTCCTAGTTCTGTGAAAATTAGGATTACAGGATTTTTCTCTTCTCCTTTGATCCACGTTGGACATTAGTATAATAGAGGACACTTTTGGTCGCTGAATACTATTAGATGTTAGAAAAAAAAGGCTTTGGGTACGGTTTTCAGAAACAGTATTTTGTATTTTGCAGTTACATTATTTATATGGTTGGTTGGTTGGAGCGTTATCTTCGTGGTAACACTCCAATTAGCGCTGTTATAGCGCCATTGTAATGTCACGTCTAGTAAGACTCGGTTTTTGTTGGACTCAGTACCACTTGCACCACCTAATTCCTATATGGAATCATGGTTGAAGTCTACTGAGTTATTATGGGAAAAGAACTTTAGCCAACCAAAAGAGTTAAAGAAACTATTTCCTTAATCTTTACCCCCGATGCCTTCTCCCAATGACGATCTGTAGTTTCTAGTTCAGTGTTTCGAATAAACAAATATGATGAAGTTTTTTTAATAAGTACTAGTAGTACTGTACAGAATCGATGCCAATATCTTTTAATTACAATTTGTTTACACCACCAAACACCAGCTGTTTGAATATATTTACTTACACACTTGTATCTAAAATAAGGACGACATTAATTTGAATTATTCAATTATTATTGTATAGTTGACTTTTGTTGACATACCGATAGCACTTTTAGAATAGGAGTTGGTTCAATGGCTGTAAGTAAAAAGAACACGCTGAAGGACCGACTGAAAGAAAATCAAATCTAAACTAACAGCCATACCTAATCTAAATATTGACACTATTCGGAAACAAAAGTATCAATTTTGACAAAGCCATGAACACGGCTTACAAGATATCATGTCCAATCAAATTTAGCAAAAAACCCTTCCTCCCTACTGGAACGAAGATCTGTCCAATCTGAGAAAGATCACCAGGGACATCTTTAACTTATGCTATGCAAATAAACTGGCAGCCTTATAAGGATTGTCTAAAAATCTATATAGAGCCTTGGATGGAGTATTGTCATTCGATAAAAACTACCAGGGTATCAGCCAGACTCGGCATATTATTCAATGAGCAAAGTAAACCGTCAATTCTAAAAAGGACAGTCGGCTCTTGGACGCACTCTTCCACTGAAACCTTGGAGATAAATACTCATTTCCCCAGCTGCAACGATGAAGGTCATCAGTTGCCGCTGTGTAACCCAACAATTCTAAGTATATCGTAGAATGAGGTTGAAACTATTTTCTCTGAGGAAAAAATCGCTTGGGCGATAAATAGTTTTGCTCCCTACAAATTACCAGGTCCAGACGGCCATATACCCGATAATGCTACAGAAGGCGTCAGACATTGTGGTGCCATGGCTGGTAGCGTCATTCAGGGCCTGTATCATAAATACATAATCACGTTCCCCTTACGTGGAAACCAAGTCTGGTGCATTTCATCCCGAAGGCTGGAAAGCGAGACGATTAGTCTGACCTCCTTTGCATTACAACAGTAGAGCGGGTCCTTGATATATATCTGAGGCAAATTCTTAGTGGTGGAACGATATCAAAATACCAACACGCGTACTGTAAGGGAAGATCCATGGAGATAGCCATCCACGAGGTAGTACACACAGTTGAATATTCAATCAAGTATAAACAATGTACTCTGGCTACATGCCTGGATATGGAAGGAGCCTTTAATAATGTACGCCCTGAAGCCATCCAAGAATCTCTTGCCGAGCACGGTGTAGAGCAATTTCTTGGTCAATGGGCAACTACTATGTTAAAGGTAAGGATAATCCAGTCCGAATTCGGAATTGGTAGGGCGCGGTACCCTCCAAGGTGGGGTTCTCTCTCCCCTGCTAAGGCTAATGGTCATGAACAAGGTCCTGCTGAGACTTTAGCAAGGGGGCGTTACAGCCGTCGCTTACGCGGACGATGTGGAGATCCTGGTATCAGGGTTGTTTCCCTCTGTTATCAGCGAGATTATGGAAGGTGCCCCGAAGAACGTGAGCAGTTGGTCTGAGAACTGTGGATTGGCTGTGAATCCAGGAAAAACTGAGCTTATGCTCTTCACCACAAAAACCAAGGTACCATACTTTTCTTCACCTAAACTAAACGGCCAACAGCTCTCACTATCCTCCAGGTATTTGGGTTTGATCCGGGATCCCAAACTAGACTGAAAGCTAAACCTATGCTTCCAGACGTACCTTTGGTAAAACATGAGGACTGTAACCTAAGATGACGCTGTTGTTAGGCACAACGGTGGTGCGTCCAATTCTCACCAACGGTTCACTGGTTTGGTGGCATGCGATAAGTAAGGCTTACAACTAAACCAAGCTAAGTAGAGTGGAAAGAACCGCTTGCATCGCCACTACCGACCCCTGCGCTCGACCCCAACTGAAGCTCTAAATATGCTGCAGCGTCTTTTTACTCTTGATCACAAGATCAAATTACAGGCGTCATACAGTGCAGTAAGACTCAAAGAATCTAGGTACTGGGTTACTAAGCGCTATGGCCACAGCAACATAATCCAGCTTAGCACCTAGAGGACTGGCCGATGCCTCAACCGACTACATTACGCCTGTTATAAATTTTAAACAAGGATTCAGTGTCAGGATTCCAACTAGAAGAGAATGGAGAATGACGGAACCAGCAAGCAACTATGATACCGTAATATTTACGGATGGTTCTAAGATGGAACAGGGTGTTGGTACAGGAGTTTTCTCTGGGAAACTGAATGTATCGAAGTCTTATCGTCTACCGAACACATCGAGCGCCTTCGAGGCGGAGGTGCTTACGATTATGAAGGCGTGTTGCTGCTTCTGTGTATCCATTCAACGAAACAGAACGTCGCCGTTTTTACAGATAGTCAGGCGGCCATTAGGGCGCTTGACTCAGTTACCATATCTTCTAGGGTGGTGCAGGATTGTCGGGAATTTCTTAGCTCCGTGGGCAGTCTGCTTAATGTAACCTTGCACTGGGTTTCCCGAATTTAGGATTAGGATAGGGATTGCAGGGAACAAGATGGCCGACAAATTTGCCAGAGAGGGCGCAGCTCTACAACATAGCCATGTCGAAGATCTTCGTATCCCACTAGGTTCCCTTTAGAAAGAACTCTTTCTGCACTCCTTGGCATTGGAAAATACAAGATGGAGCGCCCTGAAAGCATGTAGCATATTCAGGGCAACTTACTTGGCATCTGATATGCTCAACAAACCGAGAAGTATTATAGCAAAAAATCACTACGGTCTGTACGGGCCTTTAAGCTAACATGCAGCTAGGCTAGGCACCCCTTAGAATACACACTGTCGCAGTTGTGACGACGTGAACGAAAAATAAACCATTATGCACCTTCTCTGTAAATGTCCAGCTCTTGCCAGAGTCAGAAAGAGGGCTATGGGGAAGTACTTCTTTGAAAACCTGAAGGCAATCTCGAGGAAAAAGAGGTAAAGTGAGTTTCTTAAATTCCTCCGGTTGGCTTTAGTTCCTTTTTCCCATAATACATAATAGTGCTAATTGTTGTGTTACCATGATGGCGACGCTCATCAGTTAAACCAGCCAACCAACCACGCTGCCTCTCGGCTATTGTCTAGCTCGTAGCAAAGCAAAATCAGACATTCAATTTCCCTAATTTTCTAACCCTAATTCCCTTCCGGCCATACTAAAGGCATCTATAGGGTTTTCCCCTGGACGGTGGCTAAATCACAAAAAAGCACGTAGTTTTTTCTTGTTCTCCTTTTTTTTATAGAAATCTTGAACTACCAAAAATAGAAATATTTACCTAAAGAATTTAACTCTTTTTCCAGCCAACCCCAAGTATTGAACTCGATTCCTTAAAGCACCTAATTGTTCGTAAAAGACTAATAGGGTGAAACGGAGGTCCTTCTCTAGTAAATTAAAGTTATAAATAATAATTAAGTGACTGCCTTTGTTGAACCATCCAAGGACTGTAATTACATTTCAGGAAAATTAATTATATACTTACAAAGGCAAAGGTAATTTTCTTTGAATCGGAAAACTTTTTATATGTATGAACTCAGAGAGAATATTAATTTCTCCTACACAAAACCGATGTCAATAAACGCGTAACGTTCTTCGTATTTCAAAGTAATTTCCCTTTAATTTTGTTAAACTTTTCTAATAGAGAACGTGAAACTCTAGAGTCATTGACTTCTCGCCAAAAAAAAAAAAAGGATATTTTCGGAAAAGCCTTTTTCAACACAATCACGAAAAGTTTTATGGTATATGAGTAAGCGTTCAGAAAGTTCGAACAATTTGGAGCGATTCCCCCGAGTTCAAATTCCAAATAAAGTACACTTGGCTGGGCAAAATAACATCCCAGGCAAGTGGTTAAGGAACCCGACGAGCGCCAAGAGGATTCTTAAAAAATATCTTTAAGAGGATTATATAATTCCCTCGAGAACCGAAACGGACCATTGAACTTATTGCATGGATTTGAGGAGGTTGTTACAGACTTCGGGATAATAATTTTTGTGGCAAATTGAATTAATTCCATGCGTGATAACTGCTCTGACTAAAAATAAAGAGGAAAATATTTGTCTATCGTGGAGCTGTATTCAGAGGTTCATTCACTTTACCTCACGTGCAAAGTATTTTTGATTGATTCTACTTGAAAGGTATCTTAGATTACCGACGGCAATGAATAGCTCATACATCTGTTGCTTATGCAAATAAATCTTTTCCCTTCTATGCTATGTCCTAATAACATGGCGTCTTGTCGTGTTCGAACACCCTATCAAGTCAAATGAGAGGCCATTAATTTAAAAATGAAGCTGTTGTTGATGTTTATTGGGCAGACAAGTAGTTCCAGAAATGTGTATGTACTAGGAATCCTGCCAAAATTTCAATTTCAGCTTATGCTTTTTAATTCAATTAAATAAATATTCGAGGTCTATTAGGGGAAAATGTGAAAATTGTACAAAATAAAGTTTGAAAAGTTCATAACGAATATTTATGAGTGTATTTGTTTACAATTGGGGCTCCCGGCGGCCAGACGACCCAGAGTTTTTCGGATAGCATGTCAGTAAACAAGAAAAGGAGATTGGAGGAAAAAATCTTTTTTTCGAAATTGTCTTTTGCAAATATTTTATAAAAGGACAATTGACGGGCTGAGAGTAAAAGGGACCTATTTATAAGGTTCGGGCAAAAGTGGCTTAGAAAATGTTCCGCGCAAAAACGAATCACGTGAATCTCCGGTCAAAAACGAATCGTTGAAAATTTCCGGACAAAAACAATTTAACTACAAAAAGTAATGCTGTTAAGGGAGGGGGGGTTCAGCGTAAAAAAAACACTTTTTTGTGAATTTTTTTTTAAGGAATGGATTGAGCAAATTTATTGAAACCATTTGTACATTATTAAGCATACTTTTAACAATATTCTGTAATTTTTTCATGCAGATATATTGCAAAACAAGCCGGTGACAGAGCTTGTCCCAGAACGTCTTTGAAAAAATACAATTTGCGGTGTTCACTGTATTTCGGTGGGAAATTATCTGAAATCAAAAACCATTAAAATTTAGTCAAAGTATTATCAAATCCCCCCCCCCCCCCCCCAAAAAGTTCTCCGATTATTTTTTTTTTCATTTAAAAATTTTTGGTGGCCATCTAAAGTATAAACTGCTATTTTCCACGAAAAATTCCGCCATTTTAACTAAACGTTGGGGGAGGTATTTTATGTGTAGAAAATGTGTGCCAAGTTTCAAATGAATCGGTCTAGTAGTTTTTAAATGGCAGTGAACACGGACTTTGAAAAATTAGTTTTGAGAAAAACGCGTTTAAAGTTTATGAGCTAAAAAAGTGAAGAAAAAAATTTTTTTTTTTCAACTTACACAGAATCATCGATTCCAGCTCCATAAAGTAGACTTCCTGCAGCAGCTTCATAGGATGCAAATTCAACAATTTGTTTGCTGCCAGATAATTTTTCCGGTGCAATTCTCCAAATTAGCTGGTTCAAACTTTCGTTGGCATTTTCGATTTTGATATACCTGCTCAACAGCTGCACTAAAGGACAGGGGACTAACTATAGACCATAACTTCAAGAGTTTTGCTCAGATCGACTTAAAATGTTGAGAATATATTCTTGAAATGTTTAACAATAAGATAAGACAGAAAAAATTCGATTTTTCGAAAGTGTAAACCCTTAAAATAAAATTGTTTAGAATACCTGGGATATATTTTCTTGGTCAATGATCTTAAGAAGTTTTTAGAATGTGCTCTAGAATTCTGCAGATCTTATTAATTTAATAATTTAGTGAAATCTGAAAGCAATATTGCAACTTTTCAAAACAATTTAAAAAGTTTCAATAAAAAGTTTCAAATTTTCATATTTTCATTTCATTTCTGAAAAGTTTCATTTGAAACTTTTCACACTCACATCCCTAACAACAGCAAAAGCATCATCCAAATCGGTTCATGCGTTACGAAGTTAGGCTAGCCAATAAAATGTCAAAGGGTTTATAAAAAATATTTGTTGCTGGGCCCGATATTTTCATTTTCTATCATTTTTAATTTTTCCCATGACAGCCATCCTGTCCTACCGTGAAAACCCTAAACAGCACAAAACGTCATAGCACGCATTCATTGTTATAGGGAAGAAATGAAGACAACATAAACATTAATTTCCTTGCGAAAGAAAATTCCCAGCGCCCCCAGCACTTGCAATTATTATAATTCGAAAAGACCCCAGAGCAGAGCCGATGTGCTTACCTACCCACTCACTCATCGGTTCTTCGCCTACGGTAGAAAAAGCACGAGTTAATCGAATGTGGTTTTGGCTAATGAATTTCCCTAAAACAATTCAACATAAAGCAACCCGCCAGCCACATGTTTCAACTTAGCTAATCATTCAGTCAAAGCAGCGAACTGAGTTTCATTTTACTCGGCCACAGGGTGCGATACTGGACGAGCGCAAGCGCATCACCCTCGCCCAATTCCTTCAGCTTCAGTCGAGCACAGCAGTTGAGCAGTCCACTGAAATTCACTTCACTTCAACGTTGACTGGTGGTTTCGCTTGATTCAATGAAAACTCATGTGTTTCACATCGACGGCTCTGCTTGAAAGGAAATCGCTTTGTTCCCGTCAAGCTGTTGTGTCGTCAGTCGTGCCAGCAAGCCGCTGGCAAGCTTCAGTCTGTGGGGTGGTTGGGTGGTGCGCTTGCGTATGAATTTTTCTCGGGAACACTTTTCTCAAATGGCAGTCGCCTGAATTGAACCTCTTGACATTGCGACGATTCAATGCTTATGTTGGTCGGCAATATTGAGTGAGCGAGGCGCTGGGCTTCAATCTTTAATGCTGAAAACTCCACTGGCTTGGACGATTGGCATGCGCCTTAGAACAGAAAACGAAAGGAAGTGCAATACCGTCTATAAACCGTGTACGTGTTTTCCGATTTTTTGTTCTTGGGAAAGGTGTGGGAAGGGAACCCAGAGCACGCCTTCCGAAATGTCAATTTGACGTGGACTATCTGAAGAGTGCACATTCAAAGTGTTTATAGAGTGTTTAGTGAATAATTTTCACTGTTATATTATTAAAAGTGGTGTAATTTTACAAATAAAGACAATTAACATTTAAAAGACTGTTTTGGTTTAGTTTACTAAGAATCTGAGGTGCTTATTTTGAACATTTTTCGTGATGAAGTGTGCGGTATTTTGTTGTAAAAATAATCGGCGCAATTGGTGTGGAAAAACATTTTTCAGGAAAGTTAAATAATGTAATAAGCAATTATACAGCATTTTCTTTGAAATATGTGCAAAAGCTGTATAAATAAAAGCTAAATTACCAAAGAATATAAACATTTCTCTTGATGGTGCTCGTTTGTTTACATCTGAGCTTCATCAGAGTTTTGGATCGCCTTGGTGGTTCACCGACAGCTGACGGAAGTTTTTGCCTAGGGGCTCTAATAAAACTTGAAAAATATTAAAATATTTTTCTACTTTTTGGTATTTTAGGATTCCAAAAGATAAAGACTTCAGAGAACTCTGGTTAAAATCCATCGGTAGAACTGATTATATACCATCCGATGGTAGTAATATTTGCCAGGACCACTTCGAATGAGTCAAAAATTTACTACTTCCATGGTGAAAACTAACACATTTACACCTTTCAAACCCATAAGGAAAATTCGGACACTTTTTGAGCATAGTGCACTTCCTTTCGTTTTCTGTTCTAAGGCATGCGCTTGGTGTAAAATGTGTAGTGGCCGGCGTTCAATCAACTTTGGAACGGAGTAAACTGTAATGACTGAGTGCAGCCGTTGTTGGTAAGTTAAGAATGCCAGTCGCTTCACGTGTTCAACCTCAGTGCAGAAATGAATCGAATTGAATTGGGAAATTAACTTGTGCGTGTAATCTCTGTCTGACTGCAGGTGATATTTCTGGATATTGTTTGGTTCGGTGGTGAGAAGTAATTTATTTAAAATATCGGAAATATAAAATTGTTTGTGATCTAACTCCGATGAAAAGTTAAATTAGAGAATTTACAATAATCTCTGTGGGCAACTGTACGATAATATATTTTTTGCATTCCTTTTTTTTTGACCTTCGTTGACTAATGCCTGTGCACGTACGAGTGTACATCTGTAAATGATTACGAAGGCCATAAAGATTTTTTTTTTGCATAATCAGAGAGCCGAAGGTATCAGATGGGATGGTTTTTTTTAAAGATTAATTTTTGCACTACCTCAATTATACCTTACAGCTATTTTCAACGCCTTAACAAAAAATTATAGACAAGGTGGTTTTGTATGGTGTATGAGTTCAAACGTGGCCATCCCTTGCGAACCATTTTCTGGAACGTTTGCCAAATCGACATTCTCAAATCAAACCCATCTATTTGAAATTTTTAAGAAATTCTACTTCTTATATTTTTAAAGGTGGCATCATTATTGACACGTTGAATGCCACGTTAATTTTACATCTCTTGCTCTTGCTTTATTTATTTAAGCTTAATACAAGCTATAACATAATAGTACAACAAATAAAAATACAAGCTATAATTAATAGTATAAGCTACAATATGAGCTGTAATTATAATAAATGCAAACTGGAAAGAAAAAGAATTAAGAAAGGCGATCAGGATGGGCGGGATCAAGATATAAGGCTTTGTGAAGGGATGATTTACTCAGATGGAAGTCAAAGGAGGAAAGGTCGGTGACTTTTCGTAGCATCCTGGTGATTGGTTCGTGTTGACCGTAGTTCGTGCGATGGCGATCGAGTCGGAAAAGAAGAGTGGACCTAAAGTATCGGGGATTGGTATAAATGGGAAAAGATTGCAGGATTGAAGGGTCTTTGTGGGATCATCATGTATTCCACGTGATTTTTTTTCCAGGGATATTTTAGGATGTCTTATGAGGGTAAACAAAATTGTTGAACACTACGATCCAGATCGAGTGAAAAAGACTTAAAGCATTTAGAGCTTTTACTTTTGATGGTAATACGTTGTTACATACCCAATAAATTTACCTGATTTTTAAAACTTGGTATCTTCACAACATAGTAATTAAGGTGAAATTTGAAAGCTTGCAATTTTTACTGTAAAAATCTTCTATTCGAGAACTATTTTTGCAGACACAGCCGTCAACATGTCTCATGTCGTCTACGGTCGGTATATATCAAAGTACTGCTATGCCTAGCAATATTGATGAGCGCTGGGACTGCAGCTGAGTAGAATATTGAGCTTGCATAACTGCTAGACTGCGACTGCCTCTGGTGCGCTGGCCGATGTGGTCTTGATGGTGGCTGACCTCCGACAGACCCCAAAGCACTGAGCCAATCAGTCAAAATTATATAGTCTGGCTGGGGTCTAGCGGTGAAGTTAACCCTTTACTTCGTTGTGGGATGGATGACGTTGGTGGGAAAAATGTAACTTCCTTACAATATGTTTGTTAAAAACAAAACTTCAAAACTCGAGCGACGTAAGAAGTATAAAATTTTTTATGACATCATTGAGGTTTCTGATAAAGGTTAACTAAATTCGTTTAGCTTTTCTACAAAGTCACCACTAAAGAGTTAGATTTTTTAAGCTGCTTGAAGCTTTCGCATGAAACCGAAACGATCAATTGACGGGCTGAGAGTAAAAGTGACCTATTTATAAGGTTCGGGCAAAAGTGGCTTAGAAAATGTTCCGCGCAAAAACGAATCGCGTGAGTTTCCGGCCAAAAACGAATCGTAGAAAATTTTCGGGCAAAAACGATTTAACTACAAAATGTAATGCAGTTAAGTAGTTAAGACGTTTTTGCCCAGAAATTTTCTACGATTCGTTTTTGGCCGGAAACTCACGCGATTCGTTTTTGCGCGGAACATTTTCTAAGCCACTTTTGCCCGAACCTTATAAATAGGTCACTTTTACTCTTTTACTGTTTTTGACCGGAGCTTCACGCGATTCGTTTTTGCCCGGAGTATTTTCTAAGCCACTTTTGCCCGAATCTTATAAATAGGTGACTTTTACTCTCAGCCCGTCAAAAACGAATCGCGTGAGATTCCGGACAAAAACGAATCGTAGAAAATTTCCGGGCAAAAACGACTTAACTACTTAACTGCATTAACTTTGCATTATTTTTTGTAGTTAAATCGTTTTTGCCCGGAAATTTTCTATGATTCGTTCTTGCCCGGAATCTCACGCGATTCGTTTTAAATAGGTCACTTTTACTGTCAGCCCGTCAATTTTGGTGTACAAATACAAGTATATATTGGCGAGCAAATAAAAACGAGAGTTCTTTTCAAATATTTTTGACCAACAGAGCCTGGGATAGCCTTGACTCGACCGCTCTGATCTCCATTAACGATTACCGCTAGCTAACAATATTGAGTGCACTGATAAGGGGCCGTTCAAGTATAACGTATCCCTTGCCTATAAAAACCACAGTGACGGTGTAATATTAAAGCTACATTTGCGGTATCATAAAAACTGGTCACGTACAGGTCGAACTCCTCCTTTAATCATACTTTTTGCAAATTTGGGTTCGAGAAGTATGACAGGTCCTTGAAGACCGTAATTTTTTCTTTCTCCTCTGATCAATGTTCAAAAAAGACGTCATTGGTGAAAGTATTTTGTTTCAAATATGGAACATATGAATCATTGATCAACAACAATATTTGAACTTTTCGCCAAAGACCGCACACCAGAAATTTGTGCGCATTGTCTGCATTAACTTGGCATTACTTTTCGTAGTTAAATCGTTTTTGCCCGGAAATTTTCTACGATTCGTTTTTGCCCGGAATCTCACGCGATTCGTTTTTGACGGGCTGAGAGTAAAAGTGACCTATTTATAAGGTTCGGCAAAAGTGGCTTAGAAAATGTTCCGCGCAAAAACGAATCGCGTGAAGCTCCGGTTAAAAACAAATCGTAGAAAATTTTCGGGCAAAAACGATTTAACTACAAAATGTAATGCAGTTAAGACGTTTCTGCCCGGAAATTTTCTACGATTCGTTTTTGCCCGGAATCTCTCGCGATTCGTTTTTGCGCGGAACATTTTCTAAGCCACTTTTGCCCGAACCTTATTAACAGGTCACTTTTACTCTCGCCCGTCAATTGAAGAGAGTTGATTGATGTGGTTCTTGCATGAAAACTTCTAAGCCACTGGTATTCATTACTAAAAGAGCGTTTAGTTGTTTGTGTTAAGATTATTTTGCTTGCAGTCTTACTCCCAACTCAAAAATTATGAAAAATATTGCACTTTACTAGTACCATAATTAGCTTACTTTAAGAATTATTTATTAATTTATATTTTTCTCTATTTCAGAGGACAGTTCCTTTCTTCTTGCAAATGCTCAAATCGTCGACTTCCCCATTGTGTACTGCAATGAGTCCTTCTGCAAAATTAGCGGCTACAACAGAGCTGAGGTTATGCAGAAATCGTGCAGGTAAGAAGAAAAATTAATGTAGCAATAAATCTCACTTATATACTGCATATTCATGTTTCACCATCCTAGAAAGCACGACAGGACGAAACAATAACAATATCCCTTTAATCCTTTTACCCTTTTGAGATTAGCATGGTCTTTGCCCCCAGGATAATCAAATGTTCGCATACGTAGCTAAAAAGTTTATTTGCAGAAATATTATCTGACCTGTCAACAAGGTATATGTCGAAAATAATGAGAACTCCTATTAATCTCTTCTGTAATGTCTGAGGAATGAAGCCACATGGACTCCTTTTTAAATGTATTTAAGTAAATTTGTTTTAATTATGGAATTGGGTCACGTAGATGGTTTATGAGTGCCTCTTTGCGTAATATTTCTGTCACAGCATAAACTGAGAATTCCTGACATACTCGAAAATGTTCCTAATCGTTGAATAATTTAGAGTAATGACAACCTTTACCAAAAATAGAATTTAAACACATTTACGATCATTGGGGTTAAGAGCGAAAGATACAACGTAGAGGATTACATGGGGATTACATCTTAATACGAAAACAATACGAAGGTGTACATATACGAGCAAGTTGATTTGAAAATTATTCGTCGGCTTAAGGCATGAGATTATTTCGGTAATCACCAAATGAGGCCCCAGAAAGATGTATGTAGTTTAGACCAATAATGTATGAGGATTAGTCTAAATTTTTAGATTGGACGATATGATGGCTTAATTGATAAATATTTAAATGCAATAAATCTCAGCAAATATTAAACATGCTTGACATTGATATGATAATTTAGACCAATAGCCATATCTAACTGGTCTAATTAAATTACCTGTCGTATATTATAGCAATTATATGTGTAAACTTAAATTAATAAAATTACCCACGAATACGGCAACTATGGGATTTACGAGCTCAAGAATTTTAACTTCCATTGAGTCATGTGAGAAGAGAACGTGATAGTTCCTTCACTCTCAAAAATTTTCGTGACGTAGGTTACAGTTGAATCTCTTTTGGCATTTGATGGACTTTCTTTATCGTTGAGAACTACTAAAATACAAATAATAGAAATTAGAATAACAGTGATAGAAATATTGATATGGAGACGTTGAGTTGAATCAATGCGTTGAACACCACAACCACCATGCCATTGGTCTCGAATTCGAGACCAGGTCTCCCCGTGGGTTTTTATTAAGAAATTAAACTAATCCACTCTGTCTCTTGGCTGTTGTCTTTACTTCCCTCCCTCTTATTCCCTTCCGACCAAAGCCATCCTAACGAACCAAAGGGTTGTCCCCTAGGCTTTGGCCACTTCGTAAGCAAAATACAACATGATTTCTATATTCGGAAAATCCTTTGAAACCAAACAGATACTCTTGGCTCATCGTTCAGAAAATTTTACGGTGCTCTTCTGTAAAAATTAAGGTAGTTGACAGTTGCAGCACGATAACAATTGAGAACAGTAATTTATACCAGAATTTTCGTTTATAAATTCTGGAACTTTTCTCTCTATGTAGGCGTATTGTTGTCGTAATCTTTGAAGGTATAAATACAGAATATACATTCACTACTTCCGGATCATTTGTTTTAATGTGTATAGATATGTGTTCGGCGACGTGGGTCTGGCTGATCCCAGGTTACAGCAGAGCAAGATGATCGTCGACTAAACGCAGATAAAGTGCAGTAGAAGCTCCGTGAAATCTGAGGAGTGGATGTTAGTTGATAGACAGTACGATGAAGATTTCGGGAGTAAACTCTAACAGTCCGTAAACCGGACCATCTTTCGATTCACATGGTACATGGAGCGAAACGTTCTGAATTTTTTATACGAAAATATTTTTGTTTTCAACTGTATTCGTTTTGCAACTTTCAGTTGCATTTAATTTTTTTTGAGCGATGAGCCTCGAGTATCAGCGAACTACAGGGAAAATTACGTTGAAGAACCGTAAAATTTGCCGGTTATTCGGGAAAAATTGTATATTAGGCGGTCAAATTTTTCAGAACTACACAGTAAATTTTTCGGTGCCATTCTGTAAAAATTGCCTATGAACACATTAAAAATTACTGGAAGGGTCCTAAATTTTATATTTTTTTTTTTGCGTGGCTACTTATTGCGGATATCGGCTCGCAGACATCGGAGTTCGCGCTATGAATTGGACAGCACGGTGCCGTGACCTAAATATTATTAGGCATATGTGGGATGAGCTGAAACAAATCTGGACACTGGGATTTCCCAGTATTTTTCAACGAACGAACTTAGAGAGGCACACTGTATTTAAAAGAACATACTTAAGATTTTGTCATACAACTAGTAACAAAGTTGACAAATCCAATGAATGAAGATATCGCAACAGGGGGGGTTAAGTTCACATGGTTCTAAAATCCAGGGGGTGAGTTTTGTGGGATGATGACGTTTTACCACATTAAACCACTCCCCACAAGTAAGCCCGGACGAATGAATAATATTTTTGAATCCGGGCTGAATTCCGGGGGTCACAAAATAGAAAGGGTTGAAGCGAAGAATTTTACCCTCTCACAGTTTCAGTGGAAATTTTTATTTTAATTAATAAAGCCAATTTTTATTTTAATTAATAAAGCCATCCTCAATTTCTTATATTCGAAAAGTAAAATTTCTGGGCCAATTTCACAAGCCCGGAAAATTTGCCGGACTGGGGAGTAAAACATCACAATCAAAAGATCTTCAATAGTTCATTCCCACAATTTATTTCGTTTTACCTCCTCCCAAAAACGTTTTTAACCGCATCGTTCCCACCCCTTTGATTTGCTGACCTTGCGAATTTTTCCGGGATTCAACAATTTCGTTTTTTTCGGCCGGGCTGCCTTCTAGAAGGGGTAAAACTAAACAGTGAGGAGGTAAAATCTTTTCTCGGTCGAAGCAAAATGGCTAAAACCTTTTCAACCACTTCGATTGTTCTTTTGAAGTTCGTCCGGATTTAAAAAAATTAAGTCCTCGTCAGGGTTAATTCTCAAGGGGTAGAAAAACGAAATTATGCGGGGGTAAAATCTTGCAGGGATACATTCATAAAGGGTAAAACGTGATCAACCCCTAAAGATCAACACCTTCACTTTTACTTATTTTGTAAAGTTAGCCCGGATTTTGAAAGTACTTCAGTTTTTTGTGCTGTTTTTGGGGGGTTGTAAAATTTGCCGAAGGGGTTGTAACATGTTTTTTACCTTAAGTCTATCGTCCTTCAACACCATCGACCCTTAAAAGCTTTCCTTCGTCATATTAAAACGAATTATGGTATTTTTAGGGAAAAAAAACTTTGTTATTAAATAACTTTATTTTGGGAGGGGGTAAAACGAAATGAATTGTGGAAAAAACTTGGCTATCGAAGGCCTTTCGATCGCGACGTTTTACCCCGGAAATTTTGTTTTTCGAATAAAAAAAAATTAGGGGGGGGGGACGAAACCAGTTTGGGGTAAAATGTGGTCTAACGATAAACTATCGATTGGAAAGTTTTAGTGAAATAGTAAAAATTAGAATAGTAAGTAAATACTTACACAACTTATACATAAAAAAAAGTTATTAACATCTTAAGCCGTTTAGGTGAAGGCTTTTTTCCGAACCTAGGTAAAATACCAAGAGAAATAAAACAAAGGAAGGAAGGATGGTCTTAAGGCAAAAAATCCTTAAAATACTTATTTATTATTTCAGAGCTTAATCATCATTAAAAATTCACTCCATAAAAATCCCTCAATTCTATTTACCATCACAGGTTCAGTCAAATTGAGCCCAAGGATAGATTGTTTTTGTTGTTGTCATATTGTCCTTTACCCGAATAATTGACGTCTTTATCTCTTGGAACTTTCAGTGTTCACAGATATTGACTTCGTTCTATAGGCTTAGATAGAAGCCTCGTCTCACTGTGGATAAATGTGTCGTAAAAACGGAAATAATTCCTGATATTGCTAGCATAAATTTTTTATAGCGCAAGTACTCTGTTCAGCCATAAAATTAAGCAAAAAAAAATAAGACAAGCGTGTACACGAGTCTTCTGCATTTTTCAAAAGGAATCATAAGAAATGACAAGATATTGTTCACGAGGGTGGGCTGAAGGCAATCCTATTTTTTAAGAAAATAAAAGAAGCTTTTAGACAATCTTAAGGTCTTTTCAAAACCATCTTACTTACGAAATTATTTTTTAATTGTAGAAATTCGTTGTTGAAAATGGTTGAACGTAGTCGTAGGTAGGTATAAGCACTCCTTTAAAAGAATTATATCACTGAATCCCGTTTGCTTCTATTTAAAAATCTTTTCTAAAGAGGGAATTTGTGAAAACCTGTGGAAAACGAAAATTGTTCTAAACGTGTGACATGTTGGGTTTCTCGTTGAAAATCCATCAAAATGTCATGTACACTAGAATTTCTAAAAACCTCTCTTCACATTCATTTCAAGAACGTCAATCGAATTCTTTGCCTTCACCTGAATCTGTTGCAAACTAAAACGAAACAGGACTGCATTATTCAGCGTTGGAACGTTTGGATCTATCATCATTTGGCATGATTTTGTCGCTCCACAAGAATATGAGATGTTATCTGAAGTTAACAGGTCAAATCACATGATGAGATGGTTCGCTTTGCTGTCACTGTATTCGTATCAGGTCACCCTTTAATCCACATTTGCGGGTTGGAAAGTGGATACCACCATTTGTGGTTGTGCGGTGGCAAAGCTTATTATACTCAGTCATTTCCATAGCCAAGGCGGGCGAGTTAATGATAGTATCAAACGACTATATCGAGTTGGGTTAGTAGACTTGAATAATGACAAGCGAAATCTATAGAAATCATAGCTGCTCTGATGGGTTAGCAGGTTTTTGCAGTTAAATGCGATTATGAATGAATTTTCATGAGGCACGTGGATTTTTTAGAAGGAACCTTTTTGGCTATTCCATTTCATTAGTCAACAACAAAGTGTTAAAAGGATTTTGACAGATTTTTTGTTTGCAACGAATGATGATTTTTATATTCTAGGAAGAGAGAGGGTGGTGGGTAATCATTTGAAACCGGTAACTCTGTAAGGACAATATACATCTGAATATTAATATACTTTTTGAAATAAAATCTGTTAGGCAGGGCATGCACTGCAGTAGTATTGTAGTGGCGAGAGTTTGAAATGATAGGTCGCATACGACATGTTGCGGTATTGAAATGCTGATGAATAATGGCAATTTCAGCCACCGCACCATTTTTCCATGTAATTTTTTCAGTTGAAATAGAGTTGTCATTCATTCATTAATGCAAGCCCTCCTTGTTGATGCATGAGATTATACTCATATAGGGAAAAGCTGTTAATAACCCAGCGGATAATTTGGTCAGGCCTTTCAAGGGAAGGCTATTGAAATCAGTAAATCTTTTTGACTGGAAAGGTTGAATATGCAATAACTGCTTCCGAGTTGATTCCAAAGAAGCTTCGTGCAATATTCTAATCTACTTTGAGATAAAAACGTAACCTACAGTTTTCATTTGTCATAACAGTTATTTGCTGATTTTTTTTTATGATGTAGCCAAAGTCCAGGGGACAAGCCTATGATGCGTTAGCATAGCTTTGGTCGGAAGAGAATTAGGATAAGGAAAATGAGGAAAATTAAATGTCTTGTTTTTGCATTCCTGCGAGCTAGACAATAGCCCAGAGATGGAGTGGATTTTATAAATTTTATTTAAAAACTCACGGGGAAACCGAGGCTCGAACCCTAGAACCATAGCGTGTTGATCATGCCACTCATCCGTCGATTCAACTCCATCACCGAATTTTCGTGTTCATTCCTGTATTAATTCTCTGAGTGGCAAGTCGCGTTTGAAAGTGTTATCGTAGTGCTTATACTTGAAATCTTAAAAATGTAATTCCACATAATGTTCAGGTTGATGTTAACAGCGAAGTAGGGCGCCCAAACGGGCTGGGGATACCAAAATTGGCCTAACGAATGTGCAGTAAGGAAGCTTGGTTAGGTAGGGATCATCAAGTTCTGTGGACGATCTTTTCCGGAAGTCCAACATCAAACTACTACATTTGAATATACATGATTCTCCAAAAAAAGACGCCCAGAGATCTCTAACCATGTTAACTCTGCACAAGGTAATACCACCGAAGGAGTAGTCGAAGAGGATAGGGTGTCTTTTACGGGAGAAAGTGATGGCCACGGATTTGCCGGCATTTAAGGGGAGGCGTTTACGGGAACACCAATCAAAAAACGTATCCAAATCGAAGTTCAAGAGACTACAATCAGATTCACGGGAGACAGTGCGAAATATTTTATGGACAGAAGAATCACTTATGTACAGGATGAAAATAAGCAGGCCAAGAATGCTGTCTTGGGACACCTTTGAAGTAACAAAGATATGATCGGAAAGAGCACTCCGGAATAGGACACACTGTGTACGATCTAACAACCTATCGACGAAGCAAGAATAAAAACCAAGAAGAGACACCTTGTAGAACTGGATTCCGAGGTCAATCCTATCGAAAGCTATACTGAAATCAGGAAACGAGCAATCAACAACTTTTACTTGTCTCAATGATCGGGAGAGAGTAATTAAGGAACTCAAAAATGTTGGTCATCAATTTACCCTTAAGGAAACCATATTGGGAGCAACCAATAAAAGGCCTACAGTGAAAGCGGTCGGTAATTGGGTATATCATCAGACTAATTGCTTTCTTATAGGGAGAAGTTATCACCAAAGTCTTCCAAAGCTCAGGAAAGTCGGAATGTAAGAACAGTTTAAATAAAGAACAGACACCACGGACAAGAGACGAATAGCATTTCTTCAAGAAGGAGGCAGGAATACCATCAGGACCACCTAAAAGGTCGTCCGACAGATTAGACAAGTGTTCGGCAACGAGAGGGTCATCAAATACTAAGCCGCTCGCAAGAGTTCTACGAAGAAGATAACAATTGTAAGAAAATCGTCACTATAAGAATCACGATACTTCAAAAAGACAAGCGTCAGAGTTGAGTTTGTAAACCTCCAGACCTGTTTGAGGTCATTACACAATGTGGTTCTCATGTTAGATAAGAACTCAGAATAAGAGGAAATTGGTGTTGGTATATTCACGCCCGAAGCAAGTACAGACGTTACTATTTTTAAAAGTATACACGCGCCCGTTGCGAGCATACGTAGTGAACACACGGGTATGCACAATCTAAAAATACACCCGCCATAAATGCAAGATTCTGTTACTGCATTCTGGCTTTAACACATTCTAGACTAATGACACACCGCGTGGGTTTTGTAAAGTCTCACCAATATTGATGCTTGTTTACCGTGGGTGTCATCGGCAACCTGATATTGAAGTTGTTCCCAATAGCCGATGACTGACAATAATAATGATAAGTATTACCTGATTTTTTTTATTTTTATTCTTATATTTTCCAGTTTTAGTTATAATCTTTATTAACTCGGAACTAGATCAATTGATTTAGCAGCACGACTACCATGCTATGGTTCCCGCGTTTGAGACCAGGTCTCTTAAAAATTGAATTAAAAAATCCACTCCGTCTATGGGTTGTTGCCTAGCTCGCAGCTATGCAAAACAAGACATTCAAGTTTCCTCAATCCCCTTACCCTAATTCCCTTCCGGACAAAGCCATGCTAATGCATCAGAGCGTTGTCTTATAGGCTTTGGCCACATCGTAAAAATAAAACTCAACTGAACAAACGTTGCCGGCTATTGCGGAGATAGTTTTGTTGTTTCAGACGTCGGTCTCGAATGCGAATGATTTTATTATTTTCATTTTTAATTTTCAGTCTAGAAAATGTGTGAGCGTACCGTGCTTGGTTTGGACTACTTCGTGCGTCTCTTATTAATACGTGCCTACAGCGGGCTGGCATTTGGAAAATTGTAATTTTTACTTTGGTTTACCGTGCCTCATTTGATTGCCATTCAGGCCCTGACGCTGTGCGTGCCTGTTTCAGGCTAGGATTGGGCGAGTCTTATTTCTACTGGGGCTTCCAAACCTTAACCCTCAAATTCTTCAATTGTAACAAACGCTGTTTAATTTCTTTGGATACCCTTGAAAAGAGGCTAAACGTTTCCAGGATTGTTTTTATTTTCTTGCTCATCCTAATTGCTTTCTTGTAGTTTCAATGTAGTCAGCTTTGACGAATTCGAAATGAGACTTCAGTCACTTTAATAGGGTAAATAAGCCTCTTGAAAGCTTTAAGTTACTAAGCTCTCCATTTATACTGATTTTAAATCAATAATGTATGGGAATAAGCTGTTAGCTTAGCGTTTAAATTGGCATATATTGAAACAAGTAAGCTTCCATAGAGTTAAAATTAAACTGATGTTGTTTTTGTTTAAAGGAAGCGGTGGAAATACCTGGTTTGATACCTACTGGAAAGATAATTCCAAACCAGCTCCTAATGATAAATTTTCCTAGATAGGCTTTGTTACTTTTTCCTAAATCTACTGGGCTTATAAAGGAATTGAACCCAAAATCGTGCAGATGATACTTCACTGCCCTAACCAACAGACTACTACTTTATTAGCACGTGTAAACGAAGTCGTAACTAGTTGCACGTGCAATTGTCCCATGAACATATACAACTACATTATTAACAGGAAATTAGCTTGAAATTCTCTTAGGCTCGTTCAAGAATTCCTAAAAGGGTCATCAAAATATTTATCGTCCCTTTTACTTTCACCTGCCACAACATATTACATGCGAGGAAAGAAAGCACTGCCGCAAATACTTATTTAAAGCTTTTAAGTGTCAAGTCAATTCTCGCAAGGCATTCCTAACCAGTGCCCTTTCCGACGAACTTAACGGAGACTATAAACGAATGCTTTTCAAGGTGAGCCTAAAACACTTGACTGAAATCAAATCATGGTGGCTCCGACTGCTTGCCTTCGAGGAATATTGCTAATTGCATAGGCCTTGGTAAGCACATGTGACCTATAATTGTTCTGCCCACGCAAACATACATGTATTCAAGGATATACCTCTAGCTTGCATAAGTACATGTCGGAGCAGGGGCACAAAAGGATACAAATGGGGATATAACCAAATGGTCGGATATCGCTACCTTCTATCGAAAAGCTAAGAGGATTAGTGTGGTGGAAACAAATTTACCTTGTTGGGCCCCATCTATTTGAGTCATCTTCAAGTACACAATCAGACGGGTAAATTTTGCGTCTACGAAGGCTGCTCAATTTTTTATTAGTTTGCAGATGAAATTATATAACTTGGCGTGTGTTTCGGTAATATGATTAGTCTCAGGCTGTCTTTGTTCTACCTCAAAACCTCGCAAACCTATGAAAATATCCGAGAAATCCTCCACATGAATTCATAAACCTCCAAGTTTCCACATTCATAACTGAGGCAAACCACAGTCTCTTGAAACAAAGGGGACCCTGGTGAACCATGTGGCTTTGCTTGCGAGGACATAAATTCCTCTCCCGGTCAACCTGACGTTTTTAACATTTTATGCAAAACCATTGGCATACAGATGATTGTTATTTGAATAAATCTCGTGTGGTGAGTTGTCGTAGTGCTTGTTTTACACATTTCAAGTGAGATGACATAAATTTTGCAAACAATAACATCCTTTTTCAATGTTGGCGGTTTAGTGCACCGGGATCTTTTCAGCAAATTCAAAGGAAACGTGGAGGATAATTGACACGCAGGAGTCAAAGGAATCACAAAGAATACTGCATAAGGTATTCACGCATTTCTTGGTTGAAGCATTTTGTTTGAATTTTTACACGCTGTTTGAGATCACTTAACCTTTTAGCAAATTATAGTAGTTGGAAACGTAAGGGTTGGGAAAGAAAGAACGCTCAACGCAATCACTGAGGCGAAATAACAAGATACTTCTTGGGTTATGTTAAATAGCGTATCCTCGTATTCTGAAAATAGGGAATTTGTAGCATAAGTCGATTCCCTTATTAAACGCTTCTAATGCTAATATTTCATGGAATTAAATTATCAATTCAATTCAATTCATAGCCTGAAAAAAAGGGCGCTCATCAACGAGAGTTCTGAACCTAGGTAAAAGTATATCACAGCGACGTTGCGAATGGAGAAACACGATTAGCGAGCGGAGGTACTCAGGGCCCTCGCTGTAAATCATTTTGTGGAGAAAGCATAATAACCTTATGTTTAAGTAAGTTCTAAGGGGCAACCAACAATAGAAGACACATAGGATGAAATATGATCACTACGACGCAATCCATGAACAAACCGACCACAATCATTAAAAGCGACATTAATCTTATCAGCACAGGTCGAGTCGAGACAAAGAAAAATCATTATACCGTACGTTATGAGAGTAAAAGTGACCTATTTATAAGGTTCGGGCAAAAGTGGCTTAGAAAATGTTCCGCACAAAAACGAATCGCGTGAGATTCCGGGCAAAAACGAATCGTAGAAAATTTCCGGGTAAAAACGACTTAACTACTTAACTGCATTAACTTTGCATTACTTTTTGTAGTTAAATCGTTTTTGTCCGGAAATTTTGTACGATTCGTTTTTGTCCGGAATCTCACGCGATTCGTTTTTACAGTGTGCCAAAAACGGCTCGTCAAAATAACATACTTGACATGGTTATTGAGGCTCTGGACAGTAGTTTTTTAAAATAAAATACAGTGAAAAGCTGGAAAAAAAACTTTTTTTACTTTTGGGTCCACTATGTAGCCCCCCCCCCCTCCCTCCCCCTCTAATTTCTAAACTATCGATGTAGAAAATCTGAAAAACTTTCTGAATGTAGCTTTTATTTCGTACTTTCAATCTTTCTGTGAAGCATTGTCAGATTTTATTTTCAATAGTTCCGGGGTACCGCAGGGTTCTCATCTCGAGCTACTGTTATTTTAAATTTTAATTAACGATGTATCCTCTATCCTGTCTCATTTAAATATTCTTTGTTACGGTGACCATACCAAGATATTCTGCACTGCATCATACACTACTAATTACTTCCTTTTAAATTCTGACTTTGACCTTTAATCCTTCTCCCAAAGCGTACATCTATGGCTTTTCTTTGAAAAAGATCTCCTAGAGTAAGGATCTGGGCGTCTGCTTTAATTTCCATTTAACTTTCGACGATAATTTTATTGCCACAGTTAGCAGGACTAATATGACTCTGAGTTTTGTGAAGAGATGGTCAAAAGATTTCGCTGACCCATACATCACGAAGCTTCCCTATGGTACTTGTGTTAAAACTATTCTGGAATATGCCTCTCCAGTCTGGTTGTTCGACTATGCGATACGCATCGATCACCTGTTCAACGGAGGTTCGTTAGGTTCGCTTTTCACCGCCATCTTTGGAACAATTCCTTTATATTACCACCTTATATCGACAGACTTAAACTGTTGCATTTGGATACTCCTGAAAGGAGACGCTGTAACTCCAGGGTACTCTTTGCTTTCGACTATATTCGGGAGTCTATTGACTCTTCTGTACTTTTAGCGTGTTTTGATGTAACAGTTTCGGCTCGTTTCCTGAGAAATTAAATTGTAGTAATCGGTAGCTTGACGAAATTTTGTAAAGTTATTACAAAAAAATTTGTTAAATAACTCTATGGAACCCTGTCCTGTGCCCTGCGTGCCGCGCCCAATACTCTCTTAGACAATTTTGTTGTTCTTACAGTCGCTATCTCTGTTTCTCACTTTTTCCTCGCCTTTAGTCGTGTTGATGCTGATACTTGCATCTCCATTACCCTTTCTATCTGCTTTTAATCCTGAACCTATTTCTGATCTCCGTTGCAGCTCCTGACTCTTCTCCTGTATATTTTTCATGATATGGTACCTGCCCATCTTCCTATTTCTGCTCCCGTTCCTATTCTTGCTCCCGTCCCTATTCCAGCTCTTCCTCCTTGTTGATACTGGTATCCCTATTTTTCTCTCGATACTGTTTCCCTTATCTTACTGTCCTCCTTTCTCACTTTTCTCCTTTGTCACTATTCCTCCTTTATCGCTGTTCTTTCTTTGTCGTTGTTCCTGTATTTTTCCGAGTTCTTCTTCGTTACTCTACCCCTGTTCTTGTTCCTTACTATGTCCTTGTTCCTGTTCTTGGTCGTATTACTTTTCCTGTTTCTGTCCCTGTTACATTCCCTGTCTGTTTCTGTTCTTGATCCTCAACTTTTCCTTCTTTGCTCCCGTTTCGGCCTGTACTTCTGTCCCTCTTCTTTTCTTGGCCTCATCCTGACACCTCTCTCCAACATTTAACTTTAAACAACTATACTATTATATTTCCTAAGAGATTATAATTTTTTTAATACCTAAACAAGAATTTCTTTCAGATGTGGTTTCATGTATGGCGAACTGACAGACAAGGAAACGGTGGCCAGGTTGGAGTACTGTCTTGAAAACCAACAGCAGGACCAGTTTGAAATCCTCCTCTACAAGAAAAACAGTATGTACCCCCGTTTTATTTCTTTTTATTAAAACATTATTTTCTCGTTGAGTATAATTTTATTTTCTCTAATTAAAACTTAACATTCTGATAAAGCCCTACATCAACTCAAGTATGGCTCAATTACGTAAATGCGTTTCCCATTACAATGACGGCAGCGGCCGTAGAACCTAATTCAGGCACATAATTACCTCAACAGAACTTCGTAATGACACGACATTAACAGATTTCAAATGGAAAGTCAGAAAAGCAAGGTTCAAAGGGCAATCTGGTCTGTTATCACATCCAAATTAATTTCATGTAATTGCACCCCTTCCGCGAAATTGGCTTCAGGCACGATATAAATTATTTTGCAGCCTTTATTAGCCACGTCCGTAGGGCGTATGTTCATCTATTCAAACCGCCATCAATATTGCGGAAGAGATTAATTCAGGATCAGAGCACTGTAGCACATAATCCTTCAATCACTGGGCATTTAATGGTGTCGCGTTTATATGAACATTAATTAATAAATCGTGTGGCTTCCATTAAAAGTCATGTTGGCATTGCGTGTCATGCTGCAAATATTACAGAGTGATGAAATATTTACAGAGAGAGGCCTCGAAGGCTTTAATTAGTTGTTTTCCTTAAGAGGTTTATCCATAAAAGAACAGACTGAGCAAGCATGTCCAGGCAAAATGCGACTTCAATTAAGTCCACTAAAGTAGAACAACACTGCTCTGACGTGTCGTAATAGCCTTAAGTCTGCTAAATTAAATTTCGTTGTCTAACAACATCACACAGTAGGTCTGGCAGCAACACTAGTGTAACAAAGTGGTAAACAACATTATCCTGTGCCCTTATGCCACCAGCTCACTTGATTTACCATTCTGGCTCGTCTTAGGAAGGACCTTAAAGTTTCGTAACCTTGCTAAATGTGTGACAAGTCCTTAACGTGACTTTTTAGGAAAGGAAGGAAAACTACCCCCGTAGTGGGAAGGCTTACCAGATTCCGTCGTTTAAGGTCGTTTCATACACCCTTGTTGGGGTATTCATCGAGGACAACCTGAACAGGTTGACTACATTTTTCGGCGTTTTTTTTCATCCTGGGTTGCTTCAATCAATAATATTCTGCAATGCATGAAAACTGAAAGGGAAAAATTGGATTTGTCCGATAACTGTGAAAGCAAAATCTCAGATTATCCCTCGGAATCCCTGAATGTGGGGCCTTTTTAAAAAAGGCATTTTATTTAATGGTTCCAAATCCACACGGAATCCTTAATTCCCCGTCATCGCTGCCGAACAGCCTTTCAGAATGAATAAATTGACTATTTACAAATAAGTCGATATTTCCTCTTTCCCAAACCGGAAGCCTTTTTGATGGGAATTCAATTCCAATTCGTATAGGATACGTACATTTCCACAATTCCCTTCCAATGAAAACGAAGACGTAATCTTCAGAGTATATAAAAAAAATTTACAGTGCAAAGGTGCGCCTCATTACTAATTTACCGCACTACTTGTACGAACAAATCAGGACTTGATTCACATTTGCAAGGATAATGACGTTATTCTTTGTGCTGTTTTAATATTTAACAGTCTTGAATAATGAAAGTCCTTGAGTTGGAAGGAAGAGTATCAGGTTTTGTTTGTCAGAATATCCACTTTCGCATACTCTACAAAGTCGTGGGGTGAGTAATGTGTAACGTGCTCGCCTTATATCATGAAGGTGCCAGGTTCAAATCTCATGGTCTGCGATTCATGGTTGTAAGTAGCATGATTTTGTACCAGGTAGATCTACCGTAACTAATCGTTTACATTTGACGGCGATTCGTGTTTTGAACGCGTGCATCTACACTGACTTTATTAAAGCTTTTGATAGTCTTCCTCATTCCATCATCGTTTTCAAGTTACTCAAGATTGGGTTTGCTTCTACTCTACTGACTGATAGAGCATACCAGGTTTCTTTCGAAATTTAACCTCAGGGTTGACATCTGAAGTTCCACAGGGCAGTGACTTGACACCTTTGTTGTTTATTTTTTCTGCTGATGACATGGGTTACCTTCTAAAAAAGGTCTTGATATATGGAAATGAAATGAATTAGCATTAGGAATGCTGGTGATTATGTCCAGGTTTAGGTTTACCTACTACGGTATCTTTATGGCTAATCCTATCTCCTTGTCGTACATTGACCCACCGCTCCCCACCGAGAGCAACATTACCCAACCTCCTACAATCGTGAGGACGGGGTGGAGGAACTTTAGCAGTGGCATAGTTGACGCCAGGGACTCCCAATGACATTACAAAACCCTTACTAAAACGACGCCAGAAGACCTGGGCTTTCTCAGGAAGCCTGATGGATAGTTTACACCGTATGAAAGAGCTACCAAAGAGTACTGCCGCCTATAGGACAATCAAGGATGCCCACTCTGCAGGCGTCCAACAGCTTAAGAAAAGCTAACGCCTTGAGTGCTTCTGTTGAGTAAGAGCCAAAGGAGTTTAGCTTTTCTTAATCAGAAACGCCAACATATTTAGTACTTTTGACATCCTTTGCAGTTATCACTAAGCGGGACCTTCTGTAGATGGATGGATAAGCATGAAAACTCACGACGGGCCACCGTCGCTTGGGGACTTCCTGTGATACCTTGTGATTGACGTTCTCCTGGTGCGGCTAAGTTAGAGCAACTCCTTCATCCAAGGCTACGCAGATACCATATGTGACAATCGGAGACACCGGTAACGCAGGCACTAAACCCGATTGAAGAAGTGCCTAGTGGTTGATCTCAAGGTCAACCCCAATAGGACCTTAATCCTTCCTTTTATCAGAAAAAAGATTTTGGAAGAATTAATCGATCTATACTTGCTAGGTACTACACTAACGTTTAGTGAATAGGTGAAATATCTAGGGTTAACACTAGATTTTAAACTATACTGAAAACTACACCTAGATAACATCATCCTTCTAGGCTTGTCGAACAGCTTGCGTTGCTACCTCTGGTTTAAAGCCAAAAACAGGATTTTGGATTTAAACAACAGTGATTAGGCCCATGATTACCATCGGGGCGATTATGTGGTGGTATAAAGCTGAGCTCAATGTGGGTAAAGCGAAACTGAAAAGCTTACAACAAATGGCGTAAGGGGTGGAGGGTGTAGCAATTGGTGCTACTTACAGGTTAGAGGGGTCTAGACTCATTGATACGAACTTAGGAAAAGGCCACTCGACAATAAGAGAAATCCTAAATAGGGGTCTGAGCTGACTATAGTTTCCGAAGCCATACCAGCCAGACTCTCATAATTTCAGGAAGTCGCGATAAAGGTAGAGAAAAGTGAAGCTTGGAACTTCCCTACAATTTCTCAGGGTGTGCTCATCTGGTTCGAAAAACGATGCGAGTATCTGGGGTGAGTACCGTAAATTCAATATCCAGAGCCTTACCGCCTTTCGGATCATGCGACAGTCTTCCAGGCTAAAGAACTCGCCATCCCATAGGCTGGTCGGCATCGTCTCCGACAGCCAGGCCGCCGTCAATATCTTCTAAGCTAATAGAGTGTTGTCGGGATGAACTTTCCCTTCTCTGTGAGCAATTTGAAGTTACTTTGTTTTGGGTGCCAGGCCCCAGGGCTCGACGCCACTTATGAGGAAATGAGCGGGCCGATGCGCTGGCGGTACAGGGCACGCTCTAGCTCATGTTTCTATGGGAGTTGCAAGCACTGCCTTTCTATCGTGCTACTTATCCATGGCTAACTCCGGGTGGAGCAAACAATCCACGTATGACATATACAGGGCGATGTGATCCTCCTTCAACAAGAGTAGAAGCCGTCAGCTCGTTCACAGATCCCGCAAAGACATTGCTAGTGCGGTATTGACAATAACGGGACACCGGCAGGTGGGAACTCATGTGGCTAGACTGGTTATTCCCTTCAATACATATTGCCGCAGCTGCAAGGACAAGAGCGATAAAAAAACCCCTTGTTCACTGCCTTTGCAGATGTCCGCCTCTCGCTTCAGCCAGGCATCATGCACTAGGCAGCTGGTTTTTTAATTACTTTAAGGAGGTCTCCAGGCTGAGGGTTGGAGAGATCATCCATTTCTTAAACCTTACCCAACCACCGATCTCCTAACCCATCCTGCACAGGCATACACTTACTACCTGGTCACGAGATGTAGTAACAAAACGGCACACCTTAGTGCTAATTGGATCCTAGGCGAGGAGCCTAGATTGCCACTTCAACCAACCCATGAGTTCAACACATAATTTCCACTAGGGAAAATTGTTTTTTAAGCGGAAGTCTGTGCTACACTATAATGTGCACACGGGAACCTAAAGAGGGACAAGCAACTATAGATAAACTGTCAATTGGACATCCGAGAAATAAATGTGCTTCCAAGTACGCTGCGTAGGTCAAGACACAAAGCCTTATTTAAATACAAGCCCCGAAACTGACAGGAACAGCTGAGCATTGGTGGTGTAAACAAACCAAAACTTGCTACAGTAAAGAATAGGAAAAGTTTGGGGAATTCTAATTTTAAATTTCCAACTTGGACTCTCCTTGACGTGAAGCTACAAATGTTCCGAGCGATATGAAATTTCTCAATTACAATTTTTATGTTTTAATGGGAAGACTCTCTCTTTTGTTCATTTTGTTGAAGTATTGAGGTTAGAATCCGTCAATTACATCAGCATTTCTCTTTAGTTTTGGTTAAGACAATGTGCAGTTTTATATGTGTGCAAGAATTGGTTAATCTGTGATACAAAAATTAATAAAATAATGACGACACGCGTGGTGGTAAAATGGTCGAACTGTCATGTTTTGTATCCAGAGTAGGCTGTGATCAAGATCACTCTGAAAGCTTATTGTTATCTTCATCATTAAGTAGAGCTAAGAACATTTCGAAAGCCAACGAGTTATTGTACCTCTACGAGTTATTGTACCTCTGCAAAGGGGCTAAGCTTGACTTAAAAAGTAGAGAAGGTTATCATAATAGGTTTTACTAGCCGCAGTGCTTCAGCACCGCCCTCCTCCATACGAACCCAACCTAACTTATCATCGATTTCAACGATTTTCTACCATTATTACTAGACAGGTAAGTAACGATGTAGGGACTCAGCTTTGTTTAGATATAAAGGAACAACAATTTACTGTATTAGCGTAATAATAATAAAACCGAACGGCTACAGTGAATTAGTCTTAAACCAAACTAACTGGCATCACATAACCTCAGATTTCTATAGAAGCATGCCTCGAACGTTCTGCATTTAAACTCAAAATTTCGCAATTTCGGCAACTCGAAAATTCTGCAATATTTTGTTTACTTTAACAACCCGCGCTACCTGCAAGTTTGCATTTTTGCCAGGTTTTGTTTAAACAAAGCTTTCATTTTTGTATATAGGCACGTGTAAAACAGTCAAAGTGTAGAGTGGGGGGAATTATTCATGCGGCATTCAAGTTTCTGACATCAATTGCACTTTTCACCTTCACCTAGTTTCAGTTCCAGGTACGTTTTTAAATTTTACCAAGAAATTCTAAAAATAGGGAACACTTTGCATGCGATTTATGGCTGCAGACGGTCGAATTTGTTTCAAACGCAGAAAGCACGTAAGCGTCAGCATAAAAAATTTAAGCAGTAAACATCGTGAATGCGAACCCCGGAACTACCCCATCGTATCGTCCTAGTGCGAGATAGAAGAAATATTGCGAAAGTATCCAGAACATAAGGGTGGCAGAAATTTATTACTTACATTCACCCTACTGCGGCAGGTATTAATAAAAAAGTAAACAAGGTGAATCCCCGACGTTTGTGCATTTTTGAATATTTCCTTCTCCGAGAGAAAATTGTTGTTATTTTGGTTGGTGCAAGTTGCTTTGCCGTAGAAAGTTGATTTACCATGCAAACATTGGTTTTATGTACGAAAATGTCTCAAGTGTTTTTCCCCGGATTGGCCTCTACGGAAAAGTGTACTATCATTGGATGTCTGCGGTTTCCATTAGGAGGAGTACTTTTTTCCATCTATCGTTCGTTTGCAACTCTTTCTGAAATTGGCAGGTCAAACATAAACGAATTGGGTACTAAATAGGTTTTATTGATTTTACGTGCGGAAACGTTCCGGGCTTGAATAATGGCAAATCCAGTTCAATTTCAACTGCAGATATTCAGCCTCGACACTTCGAAATATGCGGAGCAATGTTCAGGTCTAATTGGTTAAATATTTTTCTCCCCCGGCTGAAACAAGTGCAATTAATATTCACGTGCTCAAGGTGTTGAGTGGAAAGGGAGGCCATGTGAATTCAATTATCGCTCTATCAGCAAAATTGGTAAATGTCAATTGCAACGGCACACGGAAAAGCATAGAGAAACACACCAAAGGATTAGAGTACCCAGATTAATGCATTTTCATACGTTTTAAGCCGCTGAGAGTTGATTAAAAGAAAGAAAAAAATCGATATAGAAGAATTGTATAGGGCTCTGCAACACTGAAGCCTAATAGGCAAAGCTAGTGAGTCAGTATCCGTTTTGATTATCATTTGATGGATGTGCTAATCATTCTTCGGAATTAATGTGTGCACTTCTTCTGGTATTTTCAATTTATATGAAAAACTACAGCAGGTAGGATTGCTTACCTTGGGAGATAAACAACAACTCGACGTGACCTCTTTTTTCTGTTCCACATTTGCCGGCAAATAACGTGTGGGGCGAACTCTGTGCCAGTTTTTCATTTTTATTAATATCTATTCCGGAAAATGAATCCCCTCGGGGTGATTAACCCAGTAGTTGTCAAAGTTATTCAACTTCTGGACATGCCCTCAATCAACAGCGTACATTTATCACATTTATGCTTCCTGTCCACCTGTATAACAAATGGTCAACAACTCTGTTCTCTGTACACCTACCCTTAAGGATCAGAATTCTAGAGCAACGGGCATCAATCAAATATGTTTGACGGTGTTTAAAAAATTCTATGGTTGTGCAGTTCAAATAATTTGACTAAAAAATCGATCAGCTTTGAGCGATGGATTGACGTGACCATATTAGTTTAATCAATTTTTTTCAAACCTTAGCTTTGAAAGGATATGTCGTGTAAAGTTCCTTACCTATAACAATAATCATATGAACTCAGATTCAGAGACAAGAATGTGTATATTGCTACTGCTTACATTCCTCCGGAAGCGACCAGGAATATTTATAAATTGCTTGCTTCTTGCATTGACACTTTATCCTCCGCCTTGCGGATGAATTGTTGCTCCTCGGAGACTTTAACCTGCCAACTATTAGCTGGGTATTATCGGATGTTGACGGGCTGATTCCCTCCTATTCGTCGGCATCGCACTGTTTTCTATGTTTCTTCGACAACCTTTCTTTTTCCGGGCTAGTACAGTGTTCCAGCATCGCTAGGAACTGGTAGGGTCTTGAAATTGGTGTTCAGCACTGACCCATGCGACATCTTGATTAGGCGTTGCCTAAGTTTCTGAGACGTCCCATCATCCTGCTCCTTCAAATTAGTTTGATCTACAATCCAATACCTGTAGCATCTTCGATTCATAGTGATTTCTCTTTTTTTTCTCTTTTTTTTCCCTTTTTTTTTCTTTTTTTCTTTCATAGTGATTTCTCTCTCTGTCTCTTTTTTTTGTTTTGTTTTTTGTTTGTGACAACAGCCTAGAGACAGAATGGATTCTTTTAATTTCTTAATAAAAGCTCACGGGGAGACCTGGTCTCGAACCCGGAACCCATGGCATGGTGGTCGTGCCGCTCAACGAATTGATCCAACTACGGCTGATTTTTCTGTTTTGTAAAAATTTTTTATTGTATTGTAATTGGTCTAATATTTTTGACGAGCGAGCCATTGATGTGGCGGTAAGTGCTTTTGATAACAATCTATTTACTTGTTTCTCGCATTGCATTCCTATTTCTCGAACATATGCTTCTTCTTCCAGTCCGCCTTGGCTGAATAGCTCACTAAAGTATCTTAAAAATGTAAAAAATAAAGCTTAGATGCGGTTCTGCTCAAGGTTGCTTGGTTGGTTTAAGTGGTCGCCATCATGGTAACACTCCAATTAGCAGTATTATAGCGCCAGTTTGATGCCACAACCACTATGACCCGGTTTTTTGTTGGACTCAATTCACTCGCAACACTGATTCTTATCTGAAAAAATGGTTGAAGTCAAAAAGTGTGAGAAAAAAAAACTAAAGCCAACCGGAGGAATGTGAGAAACTGACTATTTCCTTAATCTTTTCAAAGAAGTACTCCCTCATAGCCCTATTTTTGACTCTGGCAAGAGCCGAATATTTACAGAGAAGATGAATAACGGTTTCTTTTTCGTTCAAGTCGTCACAACCGCGACAGTGTTTATTATAAGGAGCGCTCAGCCTAGCTGCAGGCTCGCCTAAAAGACAGTGGACCGTACAGACCGCAGTGGTTTTTACGATAACAACTCTCGGTCTGTTGAGCAGATGGGATGACCTATTTGTATTATAACTTGGCCAGGTTGCCCTGGAACAGCTATGTGCTTTCAGGGCCCTCCATCTATCATTTGCCAGTGCCAAGAAATGCAGAAAGAGTTCTCTCTTAAGGAATCCTAGTGAAATACGACTATTTTCAACAGGACCACGTTATATAGCTCCCTCTCTGGCAAGTCTGTCGGCCATCTCTTTTTCCTGCAATGTTCCTATGTCCAGGAACTCAGTGCAAGGTTACGTTAAGCATACTGCCCAAGGAGCTAAATAAGTCCCGACAGTCCTGCACCACCCTAGAAGATACGGTAACCGAGTCAAGTGCCCTAATTGAAAGCACCTCAGCCTGAAAGACGCTCAATGTGTTCGGTAGACGATAAGACTTCAATAGTCTCTGAGAACACTCCTGCATCAACACCTTCTTCCATTTTAGAACCATCCGTGAATATTACGGTATAATAGTTGCTGACCGGTTCCGTCATTTTCCATTCCCTTCTAGTTGGAATCCTGACACTGAATCCTTTTTCAAAATTTATGACAGGCATAATGTAGTCAGTTAAGTCATCGGCCAGTCCTCTAGGTGCAAAGCTGAGGATGGCTCATCCAGGAACATTAATTATATTAACGAAAAGAAGTCTATTATTCGCGGTGAGCCTAAATAGTTGTGGAGATTTGTTAACTTTAAGCATAGTACCGACGACTATCCTACTTTGTTGAAGTTAGGTGATACCAAGAGTAGCGATCCCTTGACGATTGCAAAGCTTTTTTGCGACTTTTTTAAGACCGCTTTTCTTTATGACAACTGTGGTATTAGCTCTAAGGATTTAAGTTACTTAACATTACTTCTTTTTGTACTGAAAGATCTTATATTTTACGACGAAACAGTCGCGAAACATATTAATAATTTGATAGATAGTTTCTATGCGTTCCTGATGGTATTCCTGTTTCCCTTCTTAAGAAATACTCTTCTTGTGTTGCTGTTCTAAGATTTTTGGGGCATTAGTTTGTTATATACTTCACTTTCGTTGGAAACCTTTTCTTGAAACGTTCCAGCACGACTTTATTAAAGATCTATCATGACTAACTTTCGGGAATTTTCTAATCTCTATTCATCTGAAATTGAAGCTGGTAAGCAAGTCGATTGTATCTTAACAGATTTCAGCAAGGCATTCGACAGTATAAACCACCAAATTTTAATACACAAGTTTACTGCCCTAGAGTTTCCATCCAAGTTTATTTTCAAATCTTCTGGTGTGCCTCAAGGAAGCCATCTGGGTCCGATACCCTTTGTGTTTATTTCTGACAGTTTCCCCGTCCAGAATTTTGGAGCGATCGAAGTCAGTTTGTGTGCAGGTCTGGATTGAGTAAAGCCTAATTGGAAGCTTAGCATGCGGTTTGCTTACCAAAGAGCTCTAACGGTTCAAGGCTTTAGGAGGTGCGGTTCTAAGGGCACCTGTTATCAGCAATGTGCATCCTCTGAACCTTATCGATTGCTTTGTGATGGGTTGATATATCCAGTGCCGGCCCCAGACGATCACCCCATAATTAAGTATAGGTCGTATGACACTTGTGGAGAGCCAATGCACAATGCGTAGCTCCATACCCCATCTTTTCCCTATTGTCTTTTTACACTAGTACAGCGCCATTGTAGCCTTCCGTACTCTTTCTTTCCGGCTGATGTAAGACTTTTCCTAATGGGCCACGTGCCTAGTACCACTTATTACGTACCACAACGAAGTTTTCGGCAAGCTGGACCATAACAACTCTAGAAAGTTGGATATTGCATTCAATTCTATGACAAGATATGACGGGCTGAGAGTAGAAGTGACCTTTTTATAAGGTTCGGGCAAAAGTGGCTTAGAGAATGTTCCGCGCAAAAACGAATCGCGTGAGATTCCGGGCAAAAACGAAAGTAATGCACAGTTAATGCAGTTACGTAGTTAAATCGTTTTTACCCGGACATTTTCTACGATTCGATTTTGCCCGGGATCTCACGCGATTCGTTTTGGCGCGGAACATTTTCTAAGCCAGTTTTGCCCGAACCTTATAAATAGGTCACTTTTACTCTCAGCCCGTCATATGTTCATGACCTTCGTAGATATAATCATGTTTCTCCCTATAGACAATCAAATTTGGGATTCAATATTCTGACATACTTAGAAATACATTCGTCCAAGTTAAATCGTTTTTTCAAGTACGGCATTGGAACATTATCCATAGAATCTCAATATAAAATGTTATTGTAGTAAAATGTCTAGTAATTTTGGCAAAATATTAAATCCAAACATCAATTTTCCTCGCGTGGACATAACTACCAAACCAATTTCCAAATTTCAGCGATAATTCTCGGGAAGGCATTACTGCAGCTCGTTAGGAGTTGTTTTCCAGGAATTTTGCACGACAAACTTTGTTCGATTAACCGAAAATCCCGGTTTTGATGACACAGCAAAAATTTGAATATACCAAAATATCGCAAGGTTGCTTATTTAGCATATCGTGACCGTCTTAGAAATCACGGAATCGAAACAGCCCGTTAACCTACCATGCCCTGCCCAAGCTATTACGTGACTGGGGTCAACTCAGCTCACACGAAATGAAATGTAAACTTTGGGAAAATTCATTTCTACGGTAATTTATGAAAATAAGGACTCAGTAACAGTAGTTTTGCTGTCGCGCTAAACATGTATACACAAGAAATTGCCAAGATTTAAGGACATAAACAAGGACGGGGACAAAGTCTTTCTGCTGAAGGCTAAAATTATTCATAGAAATGAGGTCCTTATGTGTCCACGTGTAGGAATTTCCTTACGTGGGTAGTTTATACCACGTTAACGTAATTGCCACGAAAGCAACTTTCCTTAAAGTGTCACCTTAATTGAGGAGCACTTGTACGAGCCCCACTCCACGTTAAGGTACAAGAAATTGGGCACAGTCCCCATGTTGATGTGCAATATGGTCGGCCCTAGTCCTGATATCTGTGCTTGCTTGTTGACCACTTATCGTTACAAATTGGATGATTGCCAGAAAAAAGTTTTATCCTTTGGAGACTATCCTGTTTTCTTTTGGTCTACCACTAAATGTCGGTCAATTTAGCTTGGGTAGAGTTTCGGTCAATGAACCTTGGAAATATAATCTTCCACAAGATAGACGTTCCGAAAATTACAAAGTTTTCGAAGATCGATTTTGATTTGATTTGAATTGTTGAATTTTGGGTGCCGTTCAGAAATCGCTTGTTTTTCTTGAATTTGTGGAATCCAGCACATGTCAGTGCTTTTCTAACCGACGAGAATATCTCAAATTGTTTTTCTTTCCCAAGTGTACATACCGCACAATTTCATGATGAAGTGATCCTGTCTTGATTTGTTTTCCGCATAGTAAAAATGATAAACGAACAGAGTGAAATGAAAAAAATACAGTGTCCCGCAGGATAAAATAAGCATTACTCAACGAAGATAAACATCAGGTGGGAAAACTTTTGGTGTAAAGATAACAGGTGTGAAAGTTTTTTTGGGGGATTTGTGAGCCTTTGTAGTGATGACAGCGGCTTATCAGTCATCCTGAATTTTTCATGATTTCACTGGTTTTGATGAGAACGTTATAAATTGTTTTTTTTATTCATCCAGAGGGTTGCGAAATTGTTCTTTCATTTTCGTGTTAAACAATATTTTCTCTTCAACAAAATGACAGAATTGTATTCAGATGAAGCTAAAGTAATTTAGCTGATACGTAGGTTCCGAACGGCACGACGCTAACTAAAATGAAGTAATAAACTTATGAATCAGATCTAGATAAACGGCGAATAAAGTAGATAAGTAGGGCATCTCTATCCTTATCCTTCGTTGGTTTAAGTGGTGGCGTCGCCATCATAGTAACACTCCACTATTATAGCGCAATTTTGATGCCACAACCAGTAAGACCCGGTCTTTTGCTGGACTCTGTTCACTCGCAACCCTGATTCTTATCTGAAATCGACTGAGTTTATTATGGGAAAAAGGAACTCAAGTCAACCGGAGGAATTTAACGGATTATTTCCTTAATCTATACCCCCGAGATTGCCTTCAGGTTTTCATACAAGTACTGCCTCATAGCCCTCTTTCTGACTCTGGCAAGAGCCGGACATATACAGAGAAGGTGAATAATGGTTTCTTTTTCGTTCACGTCGTCACAACCGTGTGTATTGTAAGGAGAGCCCAGCCTAGCTGTGGACCGTACAGACCGCATTGATTCTTGTGATAACAGCTCTCGTCCTATTTTTATTATAACTTATCCAGGCTGCCCCGGATATGTTACATGCTTTCAGGGCGCTCCATCTGGAAAGAGTTTCCTCTTATGGGAACATAGTGGGATACAAATATCTTCAACATGGCCAGAGCTGCGCCCTCTCTGGTAAATTTGTCAGCCATCTCGTTCCCTGCAATGTTCCTATGACCGGGAACCCAGTTTCGGTGAATGGATACACAGCAGCGAACACGTCTTCATAATCGCAAGCCTAGACTTGAATATAATTCCCATATTTGGGCAGGGGCCGGACACACCGCACTGTCCGCGTTAGACAGAGTCCAGCGTAAAGCTATTAAACTTATTGGCGATCCCTCAATCTCTGAGGGCCTTGACTCTCTGGAGCATCGACGGAATGTCGGTTTTCTCTCACTCTTCTATCGTTATTTCCATGCCCATTGTTCTAACGAAATTGCTAGCCTGATTCCTTGTAGACACATGACAACGCGTGATACAAGATCTACAAATCGCTCCTACCCCTATACTCTCCAGGTCAAATTTGGACGTACCGTCAAATTTCGGGAATCTTTTCTAAGCAGAACAACACGAATATGGAACAGTTTACCATCTTCTGTTTTTCCCTCTTCTTATGAGCCTGAAACTTTCAAACGAGGCGTACATCGACACCTCCTTCACTCAACCTCCTAACCCATTTCCCTCATCCTTAATTCCTTTCCTGCCAAGGCTGTGCTTAAGCATCATAGGGCATCCCCTGAGCTTTGGCATCATCATATATATAAAACAAAAGCACCTCCGCCTGGACGACGCTGGTTGTGTTCGGTAGACGATAAGACTTCGATTTTGAGAACACTCCTGCACCAAAACCTTCTTCCATCTTAGAACCATCCGTGAATATGACGGTATCATAGTTGCTGGCCGGTTCCGCCATTCTCCACTCCGTTCTAGTTGGAATCCTGACACTGAATCCTTTTTTTAAATTTATGACAGGCGTACTGTAGTCAGTTGAGGCATCGGCAAGTCCTCTAGGTGCTAAGCTGAGATCCCTATCCTTACTAAGATATGAAAGCGAAACGTTGTCCGTTTGTTTGTTTGTTTTTCTTTCACGCGAAAACTACTGAACCAATCAACCGCAACACAGGGTGGCTGTACCCCTGGCTAAAACATAGGTTATTTTTGAAAACATGAAACATATCCTTGTAACGTATGGACCAATTAGGATGATTCTTCTCTTCTTGTATAGAGTATATATTCCATTCCATTGATAACATGTCGAAAAAATTTATTTAAATGATCGCTTGGAAGGGGGGAAGAGAGAGACATGTAAAAATAATCGAAAACGACCAATAGTAGTATTTTGATTCGAATAGTTTTCAAGGTCGCTGAGACGAATAATGATACTCCCGTTTCCGTTAGATACTAGCACTCCTAGGGGTGTGGTGTAAGAAGGAAGGAATGGTTTATTCAACCATATTTCCTCGTCTCAAAAACGCAGTTTTTCGTATAGGTTAAAGCTTTTAACCATCCGCGGATGTAGATTTTCGCTCCGGGGGCTGTGGGGGGGGGCTATTATTTTCTTTCAGTAAATTCGATCTGATTTTGTGATTTGTGTGTGTAAAACCAAAAGTTTTGTTGTCTTGTCACCAAGCCGAGCCAAAGGGCTCCTACCTACCTACCTTTTCTCGAAGCGTTTCATTGTAATTTTAAACCCTCATAGCTTCGATCTAGATAATACTAGATAGCCCTAATTCTCAGGATAAGATATGGTTAGCAGGCTAATGAAACACACTAAGTTTCATTTCTCTATTTTTTATACGTTAAATTTTATTAATACCTAAGCTATGACGATTTCCCCAATGAATCACTGATGATCATTTAGGGTACATCCTCAAGTCCTAGAAAGCTGAAATTTGGTATGCAGACTAGAGAAATCTGTAACTTTCACGAAACTTTCAACACACAAGGTTAGGCCGTTTCGGGGCCGTCGCACAGACACTCCCATAGACTTATGGTATGAAATTAAGTCATTTAAGTATTTAATGTTTTGTCACGCAATAGTTCCATGAAACTGCCAAGCCATACTTTTCGACGAAGATATAGAGTTTGAAGAGTTAGGTCTTGTAGAGTTAGGGACTTGGCTCTACATGAGATCTGATAAGTTTTTAACAGTGAAAGCGCTATGATCTTGTGAAGCTTGGCAACCTACTTTACCTGAAATGTATTTGTATTATAAAATGAATTCAACGGAATTTTTCTTTGTGTTCGAGACTAAACTATAGGCACCTACCAAGCTATATAGACCTACTTAAATCTAAAAATATTTATATCAAACTTTAGTATTATGTCGCTCATAAGGAGAGGAGTTAGATCAATTGGTTGAGCCGCACAACCACCAAAAAATGGTTTCCGTGTTCGAGACTCGGTCTCCCGGTGGGTTTAAATAGAAAAATAGAATTTGAAAAAATCCCCTCCGTCTCTGGGCTGTTTTCTAGCTCGCAGCAATGCAAAAACAAGGCTTTCCTCACTCCCTTTACCATAATTTCCCTTCTGACCAAAGCCATTCTAACGCATCAAAGGGTTGTCACTTAGGCTTTGGGCACACGGTAAAAAAAAATTCTGACCGGCCGGAGTTTCTTCATCTAGATATTTAAAGAACGCGTTGCAGCTCCAGTGTTTTTTTTTCTTTAATTTGCTTGCAGGATTCAATTAACTCCCCCAGCTTATTTTAGCATATAAATTCCTGCTTGCTCTTTGAGGAATCAAGACTTCTTGCGCGTCCCTCATCGCCACACTACTTATAGTAAATTTTATTCGATTTCGTCAATGACATGGGTCTTCAATTTCTCTGATACAATTTACGATAATGTTATTATTACTATGCTAACTTATAAACTTAATTGTTGTAGTCAGCCATTAATAGTCGGTGAAGTAAGTCAGCCTTCCATTCCGAGGTTTTGAACCACATCGTTGGCGAAACATGATTGTTTTTTGCTGACAACAGATTATGGTAAAACGGCCAATGGGGGCTGCCGTTACAGAGTACTGTCAGTTGTTCGAAATCCACCTTAAATTGTAGGTCTACTTGCAATCGCCGCACCGGACTATAACAAACTCAAAACGGTATCCTCCGAGTGGTAATTTTAGTTTCCGAAACAAGATGGAGAAATAGGAAACTTGCGGGATGGTATTGGTTTTTCTATAAAAGGAGATGGTGTTGGATCAATTCGTTGAGCCGCACGACCACCATGTCATGGCTCCCGGGTTCGAGACCAGATATCCCCGTGAGCTTTTATTAAGAAATTAAAATAATCCACTCCGTCTCTGGGCTGTTGTCTAGCTCGCAGCAATGCAAATTCAAGTTTCTTCACTTCCCTTATCCTAATTCCCTTCTGGCCAAAACCATGCTAACGCATCAACTGGTTGTCCCCTAGGATTGGGCCACATCGTATAAAAACAAAAAACAAAAAAAAACAACTGAAGCGTGATAAGGCATATTATCATGATGCAAAAACCAGCTATTTCCCTTCCGCAATGTCCACAGCCGTCGGTGGAGTAAGTGATAACATATCGGCCTTCCAAGCCTGGTTCAAATCGCACCGGAGGCGACCCAAGGTTGCTTTCTTCTCAAAACAGATCACCATAAAAAGGCCTTTGGGGGTTGTAGAAAAATGTTTTGGAATCCACTTTAAATTGTAGGTCCATTTGCAATCGTTGTCTCGAATCAGGTGAAGTATTTCTACCGCCCCATGCCCCACAAGGGGTTACGGGAAGTATAGAGAGAGGGAGAATGTTCGCCAAAACACCAACTGGAGACGAAGTTGGATCAATGGTTGACTGGCGGGTTCACCACGCCATGGATACAGGTTGAAACCTCGGGCTGCTTATGAGTTCTTCAGTTGCAATGCCAATAAATTACAATGTCTCTGGGACTCTCAATTTGGCTCATTCCCCTTAACCTAAATTCCCAAGGCATAGCCATGCTACAAGGTATGTTCGAGATAAATTCTGTTTCGCCATTCCTGACGTAAATTTTCGAATTTGAATACCACGAATATATGACAATACCATGTCCTTCCAGACGGTATTGACATGGTATGAATACAATTAACTTCCATTATTTTGTATGTATGAATTCAAATCTTGAAATACTTGGAATTTATTCCATCCCCCGATCTGAAGTTACCAATCTTTTGGTCATTTAAAAAAAGCATTCAATTGTAAAAATGAAATTCCCCAATCCCTTTACCGTACTTTCTGTCAACTTAAGGTGTGTACTCTGCAAAACCAACTTTAAACCGATGCATCGTAGAGCTATCCCCTGAGCTTTATGTAAACCGCAAAAAATACATTTGAATCCTGTGACATAAACTTTTCCCTCTACAGTGCTTTATGTTAAATCTCATGGAAAAAAGCATTTTCTAAAATTAAACGTTGAACGAGATACACACATGCCACCTACTTCAGGGAAATATGATTTTCTGTATTATTTAACATGACATTTACACAATAATCTAAACTACTCGTATTTTATTGTTAAGATTAAGCTTAGTTTAGACAAGTAAGGAATTTAGGGATAAGAAGACACCAACGAATATTTCGTTCAATTACTGGAGGAGAAGGATCTGTGAATTTTACATAGTGTAAATCAGATTATGGTGTCAGGACATTTCAAAGGTAAATTTGTTGTCTAGTGAAGAATTCATAAGATGCATAAGAGTATAGTATACAAAAGCATTTTTATTTGTTATACAACATCTACACGTACGGTACTTACGGATGCTGTTTTCTCTGTGTGAACAATAAAATTTATCTCACAAGATTGGAACACATATAAGGAATAGTGCTTTTAAGACGACTCTTTCCCTCCCATACTCTTAACACAACCCTACACCTGCCCCACGTGGACCTGTACGAAAAGAACGCCGCGCAGAGATCAATGTTGCTCCTCAAAGATTCAAAGTTTTTCAAGATGCGACGGTACAGCCACAACAGCTTAGGGGAGAGTGTAGACACGGCCTTTGATTGCATGCTAGCAATTAAGGACTTTAACAGGAAGTTCGATGTAGCAATTCCAGACAGGCAGAAGAACCCGTAGATACCGTAAACATCTACACACATAGTTCTAAAATGATCTCCGCTAAACATTTGCCCTTCTTACAGATTTCCCAGTAACAGCAGGGGTTTTCAGGCCGAAGTTGTAGCTATTTACAGAGCGGCAGAATTGACTCACGGTCAGCTGGCAACAAGGAGTTCAATTAGTATCTACGTGGAAAACCAATCGTGTCCAACGAATTTAAATCGAAATCCTGCTCGACTTCTCTTTAATTGCTACACAGCTCTACAGACTGTAGAACGAACAGAAAAGTATAACTCTACTGAGTAACCGGCCACAGGGGCATCGCCGGCTGTAATGAAAACTCAAAAAGCGGAATAAATACTTCCACCGACACACAATGTGTTGTTAGATCTCTCTGAACCCCACTCTAGGAGGTGCGAAAAGACCACAACGTGCCGAATCGCGAAGATCAAAAGAAGACTATTTGCCTACTTAACCTAGGTTAGGTTAGAGTCACACTGGCCAATCAGGCTCATTGTGATACCACAGTTGAGGTTGTACTTTCATACCCCATTTAACCCCTAGGAAAAGAGGAGAGCCCTGCCACCAGTGGAATCGAGTTCTCGGAGACCCAATATACAATATTGGCTGGGCCGGAAAGGGTTTAGTCTTATAGGTCCCTGATGTTAGTGGAGCCTATTTAGGTTAACTGTTCAGAAAGAGGGGGAGCCCAAAAACCAGTTTCTACGATAGGCTAGGTGCGGGCAGTCACAGAGGAGGTGGAGTATGGTTTCCTCTTCCTCTTCGTCTTGACAATGAAGTCATTTGAAAGCGCACCGAGTCTATCAGCGTGTCTCCCTATGAGTCAGTGGCCCGAAATAATGGCCACGATAACACTAATTAACTTATGTCCGAGTGAGATTAGCTCTCGTGACCGTTTAGGCTCAAGCTTTGCCCATATCTATCGGGTGATTAGGCAGATGTGTACCTCTTGCCATCAGGTATTTGTGATTCTGAAAGATGCCTGTGAAATTTCCAGCTTGCAAGTGGCTAGCGGTCCGAGTCGGGACGAGTAGGGCCAATCCTCGCTAATTCGTCGACTCTGCAGTCACCCGGAATTTCACTGTGTCCAGGCATCCCGATGAGCCGTACTTGCAGATGCTCAGCTATGTCTTTTAAAGCTGAGCGATATGTTATAACCGTTTTGGAGGTTGTATTTACTCCCGTGAGGGATTTAATAGCAGTGTGACTATCTGAGAAGATACAGAAGATATCCGTAAGCAGCGTTAAATTTTTCAGACTGTATGCAGCTACCTTTATAGTCATGATTTCCGCCTGAAACACGCTGCAGTAGTCAGGTAAGCGAAATGAAATATCGAGGCCTAGGTGATCTGAAAATAAACCTCCACCTACTTTGCAGCAATTAGTGTAGAGATGCACTGACTCCCCCCTCCTTGAGTTGAACCTTCCTCTCATTCTGATCTGGTGGGAAAAGAAGAATCAAATTTCGCATATCAATGTTGGTAGCGGTTCTTCCGTCCAGGATTTTGGAGTGACCGAAGTCAGTTCGTTTCCAGATCTGAATTGAGTTAAGCCTAATGGAAGCCGAGGATGCGGCTTGTTTCCCGAAAAGATCCACCGGTAGAAGGTGGCGAATAGTATTTAGGGCTTTAGAAGGAGTGGTTCTGAGAGCACCTGTTATCAGTATTGTTGCTATTCTTTGAAGCTTCAACCTAACCTAACTCGGGCTCAATGTAAAAGATCTACTCTGGCTGGCCACTGTCTCATGGGGTTACATGCGCTCAGAATTGGTTTTCCTGAGACGGATCTGTTCAAACTTTTTCACGAACCCAATACAAAAGAAATTGTCGAGCGCCTGTTATGTTGTTGTTTTACGCTTGCAAAGATTGAAGATTTCGCGTTCTAAGCAGGAACAGGTAACGTTTTTCTCGAAACATCGTTTTAGATGGGTAGCCATATTACTAGAAATTCTTAAGATTTCGGTATGTCCGTCCATCCGCCCGTCCGTCTGGCTGTGTGGCTATCACATATTTTTATAAGTATTGAGATGAAATTTGGTGCATATAAAAGACGTAAATTGATAAAATGAAGAAATTTTTAAATATAATTTATTTCGACTTCCATCCATAGAGTGAAAAGTGCGCCCAAAAGAATCTATACTTACCCCATCGAGTAGGGTATCGTTGGACAGGTCTCCTAAAATGCAACCAAAAATCATTTGTGACCTTCTCCCCCCTCTAATTTCGAAACTTTCAATGAAAATTATAATGGGTGTTGAAGCAAAAGTACTTTCTGAAACATTTTGAAATCATCACGAAATGGCCCCTATTATATTCGTGCCCAACACGTTTTTGGCGGTTTTTAGGGTTCCGTACCAACTGAGAATCATTATTGTTTCGGTCTACTACCCGTCCGTATATCTGTATGTTACAGCTCTACTATTCTTTCATTTACACGCCAATTAAGATACAATTTGGTATACGAACGTAAATTCGTGACCCAAAAAGTGAAGTTATATAAAATAATTTTTTTAGATCCCCCCACCCCCATTTGGATAACTCATTAGGAAAAAAATTAATGCGCTGGTTTAAAGAAAGAAAGATATTGATCTTTTAAAATTCCTTAAAACACTTAAACCTGTTCAACCACTTCATATGTTTCTTTATTTTCTTTTTACTTGAATCCTTTCTGTGGTTTGCTCCTTGCAGAAGTTGGTCCTTATGGACCTAACTATACAACTTAAGTGTGAAAGCTTTTGTGACGTAAAGAATAGAGTTTGTACTTCTCTACATCTTACAGTTCTTGTAGTGTCCTTGCTAGTGCCATCAGCACTGTTAAATTACATTTCTACCCTAAAATAAAGCATTAAATCAAAAAATATCTTCAACATCTACCGATTTAACACTAAATTAAATTTGTTTCAGTGCGGAAACCCCATTGAATAAGCATTTGGCTCCTACGAAATTTTAACATAATCGAGTAGAAAGTGTAGGTATAATGTGACTGTTGATAATTTATCTTTTTCCAGTTTGGTAACAAAAGAAATGAGCTGTAATTCTCCCTTTATATGGGACATCCTGAACAAACATATCCTGTTCTTGGAAATTTCGTAATTTCAGACGACGAAAATTTATCAAGTCATGCCCTCCCTCGAATTTCAAACACAAAAGAACTTTCATGTTTTTATACTATGTCAGGGATATATGAGTGTGAAGAAAGGCAAATATCTTCTTGACATTTTTGCTTTTATCTAAAAATGTAAGGAAAAGGATACAAAAAGAGACAATTTAATTCTACGGAATTCCAGAGATACTACATTGGAGACAAAGAACGGAAGACAGAGAGAAATAGGTCGACTCTGTTAATAAAATCCTTCGAAAAAGGTAGATTCGCCTAAAGTGAATGAAAAATGGCCTTAGGTTTTGCAATTAAATTTTTAAGGTGCTTTTCTCCTATTACGAAGTATTTCAATTGTTTTCTGACAATAAAAATTCACTTGGCTTAGAAGGAATTAAATTCTTAAGTTGTTTTCTCAGGAATGACAAAATGACGTAGGTAATTCATTGTTTCAGGTTAACATATCTGACGATGGGAAGACAACTTAAAAAAAACGTTCAAAATCATTCCGTTCAATTTCTGTCATAATAATCCTAAGAATTTTCAAAAATGCTTTTGCACAACCAATTTTATTCACGAAAAATTTTCAGTTTTCCGCCGCAAAACCTCATTTATGTTGCTAATTAAAATTAAACCATCAGGAAAACGTTGCGGCTGAATCCTACAAAATTAAGCTCTTGGCCTTTCAAATCTCACTTATAACAGTAAGTTAAGCTTTTAACACAGAAGCTTTCAATTTTATCCACACGAGTTTGCAAGGAATTTTAATGCATGATGTGTTACAACGACACCTTGAAAAGCTTTGGCGAACTAAAATGAATTACAATTAATTTGATCATAAAATTTTTTATCCGGATAAAAGCCTACAGAATAAACAAGTATATAAAATTAAATACTTCGAGTATTTGTACGATTTTCAGATTTAAGAAATAATGAATATATGAGACCACATTTTCAAGATGAATGTGTAACACTAAATTGTGTTTACACTGACGAGCAAAACTGGTCAAGTGTTTTAAGATTTTATAGAAAAACCATTCGACTGGCAAATAATAAAATCGTAATTTGCTTTTAACTCTTAACCCAAATTTTCTTCACAAAAAATTTCAATTTTTATCACCGCTAGTACGTGATATATAAATTTGTTTACTATATTACTTCATTTGACCAGTAAATAGGTCAAAAGCCCTTGCTTTTTTGAAGCTCGGCCAGCCTGTGAGGCATTCTCTCGTAAAGATTTCTAATGAAATGTCATCCCACTCACGCTGAACCCTTCATCATAACTCCAAAATACTTTTTGTTCATTAAGGATAATTTGCAAACCGACGTTCGAGAAATGCCTAAACATATTCTATGGCATTCATGTCGGGACATATACGTTGTCGTTTTTGAAGCATTGTAATAAAATTGTTGCGGTGAATTAAGGATCACCATCCTGCTGGAAAATAATCTCATTAAGTTCAATACTGGACTGATCAATGGCGGTTGGCAAATTATCCTGCACAATCTTCAAATAATGTTTATTTTTCATTCTGCTTTCTATTCCAAGCAGGAAGCCAACTCCGTTTATTTTTATTTTGCCCCAAAGCATAGGGTATATACCACCATGTCTAATTTTTTGACTGACTCTGCAAAGTTCCAACTAGGAATGATGACGACTCTAGTACCGGCAACATTCATCAGACTGAAATCTGTTAGAATTATCTGAACAAATCACCTATTAAGAATATAAAATGCTTCGAAGATTCACAAAATTAATCATAGTCTAGTATTTATGCAGCTGCAGAATATGTTTCCTAGCAGTAACATTGAAGTTTTACAAGGCCGATTTCTTTTTTTCTCACCTTGGTCTTCAGCCATACATCTTTAAGTGCCCTACTCACTTACACTGTTGCCTAAATTCTGGTCCGCTGCTTTCGGAATTTTCCTGAATTTACTATTCGTCGGTGGAGTAAGTGATAACATGTCGGCCTATCAACCCGGAGGTCCCAGGTTTGAATCCCACCGGCGTCGACCTATGGTTGTTTTCTGCTGACAACAGATCACGATAAAAAGGCCAAGTGGAAGAGAAAATGTTAGTGGTTCGGAGTGCACTTGCAATCATTGTCTCGAATCTGGTGAAGTTCTTCTCTCGCCGCATGCCCCACGAGGGGTTATGGGAACTAGAGAGAAGATTCTGGCTGGATCTCTTGCATCACGTTCTGACAAAATCTTTTTCTCTCGTTCTCTCTCTCCTTTATAATATTTATAATGATACCGTGAGATACCTTGCACTTCTCTTTGATTTTTCTTGAAGAATATCCTTTTTCCAACAAGGGCTTGACATGTTAGCCATGTTTTATCACGGTCTCTGGGACTTTTGACGGAAGAACTAAAAAAGACTTCCCTTTATTATTAAATCAGAAATTTTTACTAATCAAATTAAAATAAAATTTAATTTTAATTTCAGAAACCCCACTATGGTTGTTACTACAAGTGGCCCCCATAAGGAACGAGAGAGACCTTGTAGTCCTATTCCTGCTGACGTTTCGGGATATAACAGCTCTGAAGCAGCCGATCGACAGCGAAGATACAAAAGGAGGTACTTATCAACTCTAGCAATTATGTAGATTGATCTTTAATTCATGAATATGTAAGTGAATGTGTTCAAAACTGTTGCATGCAAAAAACTGTGAGTTCTATTCTTCTGTAAGGTTTGAGCTTTCTTTCGTTTCATGTCAAAATTGTAATGCCACTTTAACTATACATATATATGTCTTTATCTTTAGATATTTTCAGCTGTTCTTGTGTGACGTGTCTTTTACTGCGTTAACTGTTTAAATTTGTATTTATCTGTGATCTATGTCGTAGCAAAAGAAATTTGAATTTCATATTTCATTTCTGAGTTCTAGGATTGTCGAAGTTCGCCAAGTTGGCCAGATCTGTGACGAGAAGTCGACAATTCAGTGCACATCTTCCAACTTTAAAGGATGCAACGAAGCAATCAAATTTGGCTCATGTAAGTCAACTTGAAATTAATTAAAAATTATTTTTATTTTTTATTTTTATTTTATTTTCACAACAGATGATGTCACTAAGTGCCGATATTATGCCACAATACAGACAGGAAGCGCCTAAAACTCCACCACATATACTTTTACACTATTGTGCATTTAAAGCAATCTGGGATTGGGTGATATTGTGTTTAACGTTTTATACCGCTATTATGGTATGCTCAAATGACAAACGTTGTGGAATGATATTATATGCTATCTATTTTCAGGTGCCATACAATGTAGCCTTCAAGAACAAAACCTCAGAAGATGTTTCATTGTTAGTAGTTGATTCAATTGTAGATGTAATATTCTTTATAGATATTGGTAAGTAGGCAAACTATTTCCCATTAGTTAAAAAAAAAAATACAAATTATTATACCTAGTCCTGCCATTAATATTGATACAAGTGTTAACGCGGCTTTTGCGCAGCCAAATGTTGTTTAACAGTTGATATATGCTCTACAAGCGCGCCAAACCATTTCAGTATAACTTGAGCCGTCATGATGGAATGGTCGGACAAAGAGAACTGTACTGCTGTTATTGCTCTTCATAAGTGTGGAATAGAAAGAGCTTGTATTTTTTGAACCGTTGAATATTACGCGCGAATATACTTAAGTCATCTGGTTTTCTTGGAACAAGCTATGGTGTTTCACAGGAATCCATCTTGGGACCGCTATTTTTTTCAGTTTTTATTAATGATTTGCCAAATACTAATAAATTTTCGAGATTTCATTTCTATGCTGATGATTTGCAGTTATGTATATATCTCAATGCCTCTGGGATTTGTTGATGATGGTTTAGATAAGCTTAATGCGGATCTCTACCTGTTTTTAGTCCAGGCGGCCAGACTGTGAAATAGCAATTAGCAGGGGAAAATTAAAGCTGCAAGTCGCTCCCACCCCTATACTCTTCAGGTCAAATTTGTACGTACCGTCAAATTTCGGGAATCTTTTCTGAGCAGTTTAAGCATCATAGGGCATCCCCTGAGCCTTGGCAACATCATATCTAATTAATAAAAAAATGGGAGGCTTTTCGAAGTCTACGTAATACAGTCAATCGTGTTGTACGAGATGCCAAGCGCGTCTGCGGTATTAGTTTCTTTCAGAGCTCTGGCATAAGATGGACGATCTTGGTCTGTTGGGCTGCGAGTCAGGCGGAAGCCCTACTATAACATCCCAAGAGTTGAACTCCCACTTTGCCCCGCCGTAGTTACGTCCGCCCAGCGCTCGAACGGACCCGCTTGTGCCCGAGGTCCAGAACGCCTTCCCTTTCTGTAATGTCTCTCTTGATTATATTTATAGGTCCATCTACAGTATCAGCTCCAATACGGTGGGACTGGATGAGATTCCGATGAAGTTCGTCAAATTGATTCTTTCAGCTATATCACACCACCTGTTCCACTTCCTTAATAGCATTTTAACTACATCAGTTTTCCCAAGTGCTTGGAGCCCGGCCTTGATTCGTCAAAAGAAAAGAAAAAAAGCCACGCATCGAATATTACTGACTACCAGTTAGTTTGGTACCATCACTCACTCTCCAAGGCTTGGGAGACTCTAGCAAGGGAGCAGATGAGGGACTTCCTTGAATAGTTGGGTCACCTCTATGGTCGTCAGTCCGGGTTCCGAAGGTCGCACATTACTACCACTTGTGGATTGTGGATTTTGTGAGGAGATACGAATTAACATGGATAATCGCAAAGCCACAATTTTGCTCCTCCTTTATTTTAGTACAACCTTTCTTACCATCGACCTGCTGCCCTGCTGTGCGCGAGACTAAAATCAAGGTTTGGGGTTTCCTCGTCGGCTTGCGACTTGATTTTCTCCTACCTTACTGACAAGATTCAATGTGTCTGTGTGGAAGAGGTCTTTTCTGGATTAATGTCAATTTCCATGCGCATTCCCTAGGGCTCAGTGTTTGGCCTTCTCTTTAGCGTATTCATCAATTATCTCCCTGATTGTGTCGGTCTACCTTTATTCTGATGATGTACAAGTTGCATACCTTCTCCTCTGAACTGGGGCAGCTGCATGCCTGTGCGGGATTGATAAATAGGGACCATCAAGCGATTTGTGATTGGACGACCTCCAACAAACTCACCTTCAACGCGTCTAAGACGCAGGCTCTGGCCTTCTATCGCTTCCCTATTTGGGATCGCGTTGGAGCGATCCGATTAGACAATGTCCTTATTCCTCTCAGCGAAACCGCCACTAGTTTGGACTTAACTTTAGATTAGTGCCTAACCTGCCCCCCCCCCCCATAACAGTCAGGTGAGAAAAAGAGTGTTTTTCACTCTTCGCAAATTATACTCCTAGAGCCTTAACTCCACAATGGCTGAAGGCCTTGTTGGTCAAGTAAATACTCATGCCGATCATTTGCTATGGATGTGAAGCCTTTCGGGGTGCAATGTAGGCCAGCTAAATAGACTGAACGCTTATTTTAACTCAGGTGTTAGATACGTCTTCTCGCTGGACAGGAGAGATCACATTTCAAGCCCAACACATACATTTCTTAGGTACTCCTTCATGGATCTCCTCTACCTGCGAACACTTCAGCTGCTGGTGTGTTAAGTTCCAATCTCACTAATTACTTGTTCTGTAGGTTCAGCTTCTTCAGGTCGGTGAGACGCAGGTTGTTGCTATTGCCGCCGTTTCGGTCTCGCACTATGGATTTATCTTTCTAGGTTAGGGCAGTCCGTTTGTGGAATCGTTTACCTTTGGCACACAGATACTTAGGGTCGTTCCTTTAAAACTAGGTGTCTCGATATGTTTCAGGGTTAATGACAGAAATCGACTCATTATGCCTATCCATTTCGAGCCTACTCCCGTTTTTCGCCTTTTTCTGATCTCTCCTCCCCCCCCAAATGTATTTTTACATTGGTTCTATTTAGTTGTAAGTAAATCTGTTGTGAATTCTTCTATTGTATTGTTATGTTTCTAATCGGATAAAGAAAGATAGATAAAAAAAAATAAAAACGTTTCACAAGACCCCCCTCCCCCCTAACTTCGTTACATTATACTTGAACGGCCCCTAAGCTTTCTAATTCGTATTTTCCTATTAGAAATAAATCGAAATAAATTAAATTCATTTGTTCATTTTCGTTACAGTTTTAAATTTCCATACAACATTCGTTGGACCGGGCGGGGAAGTCGTCAGCGACCCAAAGGTCATTCGAATGAATTATCTTAAGTCATGGTTCATTATTGATTTGCTCAGCTGTTTGCCTTATGATGTATTCAATGCCTTCGATCACGACGAAGACGGTATCGGTTCGCTATTTAGTGCTTTAAAAGTTGTACGTCTCCTGCGTCTGGGACGTGTTGTAAGAAAATTGGATCGTTACCTCGAATATGGTGCTGCCATGCTTATTCTTCTTCTTTGCTTCTATATGCTTGTAGCTCACTGGTTGGCGTGTATTTGGTATTCAATTGGACGAAGCGATGCTGATAATGGGGTAAGTGTACTCCTTCTTCTTTGTACATAATATACGATTTATTAAAAAAATGTTAATTTAAAACAGGTCCAATATAGCTGGTTGTGGAAATTAGCAAATGTTACTCAAAATCCCTACTCCTACATTTGGTCAAATGAATCAGGTGCTCCGGAGTTGATAAACGGTCCGTCCCGGAAGACAATGTATGTAACAGCTCTCTACTTTACTATGACCTGTATGACTTCGGTAAGCATTTTTAAATTACAAAAAAAAATTACTATTATTATCTAGTTACATAATAATTTAAAAAAAACGTAACAATTCTTGGTGTCTTACTATAATTTCAGGTTGGATTTGGAAACGTTGCCGCTGAGACGGACAACGAGAAGGTGTTCACCATCTGCATGATGATAATTGCAGGTGCTGTGCTTGACACGTTCCGTTGCTTCGTCCATTTTAGTTTTATATTATTGCTAGAACGTAATAAATGCTAATATTGTAGTCAATATTACAAAAAGCAGCTTTCCTAGTTTTATAGCTACCTTATAATGTTCAAACTAAAAAAACAAATATCAACTTTCAGATGGCGCTAGATGTTCTGGTTTACAAGAGTATGCAAAAGGTGGTAAACTTTTTGTGAACATTGCTATATCCGCAATATTTGTGTAATTCGAGTAAATTGTTAAATTCATTTTTAGGCTGTGTAGCACAAGTAGTTTATAATCATAATTAAATAATTAGAAATTGTAATTGACTTGAATCGATAGAACATAAGTAGATGATTTCATATGCTGCCATTCGTAAAAATAGTTCAGTTTTGTAAAAAAAAGTTTATGGCCATCGTCATAAGTAAGGAAACACTCGGCGCATTACATGGGTTTTATAGATTTTGATTTATTCGAGCTGCTGAGGTTCCACTTCACTATTCAGAAAAATATAAAAGGAATAATATGACAGAAATAAAAAGTAATATAAGAGGAAATACGATATTCCATTAAATCATCAAATATGGAGATAATTAGCAATCTAAGTTCCTAACATTGCTTCAATCAAACATTTGTAGCGAACATACTTTCTTCACTATAGCTTTGATTTAGCAACTAATGAAAGGCTCCCCATTTACTTACTAATCATGAGTATACTTGATCTGAAGAATATGTTGAGTGACATGGTAAAAAGGTCCAGATTTCACTAGTTAGATTAGTTGGCGGCCACTGGTAGTAAACCAGTCGTCCTCACTATGGTCCATTGTGACCACTTCACAGAAACCCCACCTGGATCAGTTTGGCACTGCTATGTAGTGATTTAAACCAGCCGCAGCTATTAAGGACCTTGATTAGGTCTTTTAACTCCACTTCTAACTTCTGGTGCATTAAGGAAGCGCTTACCAAGGACCGAAACCTTTTCCTGGCTAGTACCGGGCATTCACAAAGTAAATGCTGAATGCTTTCAACTTCTTCCTTGTCCAGATAAGTCCGACAGAAGCCATTGGCAGGAATACACATGTGGACGATATGACGACCAAAAAGGCAGTCACCCATTATAACCGCATTGATATTACGGAGATTCCGGGGCTTTCCGTCAATAAAACCCCCGTTCTCTTTTCATTCCACTCAGGCCACATCTTCCTTGATCACCAGGTTGTGAGATCGCTCCATCTGCCCTCGGTCAGCTGGACAGCTTTCATGTCGATCTCTGTTTTTACCGAAATGAGAGGTCGTCCGATTGATATTTCTGTTTGTGAAGCATTCAGCTGCGAATCTTTTTTCGCCAGAATATCGGCCGCCTGATTGATGCGTTCTTGGAAAATGCGACTCAAACTCACACGACGGAAAACGAAATAGTTTTCCTCATACAAACATATGAGCAGTTTCAGAGCTTCTAATATTCTTTTGGTAGTTAGAGGCCGTGGCTCTAAGCTGTTCCTCCGTAATTCTTCCGATTCGGCATTATTAAGTTCGTTGTTTAAATTTATTAGGGCTTCATTGTTCAGTTCTTCATGCTTGAAGTTAACGTGGACAACGACGTTGTGTAAATCTACTCAATTTACACCAATTGCTAAAGCGATACCAGCGATTTCTTCATTTACAGTCAGTACGTAAATCACGGTTTCATTTTCAATGCACTCTGGACACATTTGACGCCAGCAGTCATACATGCAGGTTGCTGTCACCTTTCTCCTATATTCTTCACGGCTTTAAAAAATTTGTAATTCTTGCAAAACTGTTTAATAGAGAATTCCTTATTACTTCTTTCTGTTACCACTCGTGTTTACTCGTGTTTGAGTCGAATGCCTTGATGGAGCATTGTAAACCGACTTTTCAACATCCGCAGTTTCCACCACAATCTTCAGGACAATGATAAAATATAGAATTTAATAATTTGTGAGAATAACGTTGCAACTGGTTCCAATGCGTTATTTTGTAATGTCCGACCACTGTTCAGGATCAAAATTATTTCCCAGTCAAGTTTGTTACTGATAGTACATTCGAGCAACATGCTGTTGTACAGCAGCCCGTAAGCTGTAGATGGTACTGAAGGAAATTTGACTGCAGTGCTTAGTTTTGACGATTTAACAAAGCTTAAATGACAGGCTGAGAGTAAAAATGACTTCTATCTACAAGGTCCGAGCAAAAGTGGGTTTGAAAATGTTCCGCGCAAAAACGAACCGGGTAAGATTCCCAGTAAAAACGAATCAGAGAAAAAACTTCGGGCAAAACGACTTAACTACAAAAAGTAATGCAAACTTAATGCAGTTGAGTAGTTAAGTCGTTTTTGTCCAGAGTTATCTAATGTAATTACTTTAAAATAGCGACGGAATTTGCTACATAGCCTCAAAACTTATAAGTACATGAAATTATCAATTTACTACAGAACATCAAGCATATATTTATACGCTGCTACTGTAAAATCGACTCCAATCATATGTGGTGATGCTTTATTCATTCACAATTCAAATACCCCGTGTAGACTGTCAACTATTGCATCGTATCTAGATTGAATAATAGCATTACCACCACATAGTATTTATTTCGTTTATTTTATGTTACAAAAGCCGTTCGTATAACTAAAATCCACTTATAGCTCTACTGTACGCCACTATATTTGGTCATGTAACAACAATTATCCAGCAAATGACATCAGCTACGGCCAAGTACCACGATATGTTGAATAATGTTAGGGAATTCATGAAGTTGCACGAGGTTCCTAAGGCCCTCAGTGAGCGCGTTATGGATTACGTGGTATCGACGTGGGCGATGACAAAGGGACTGGATACTGAAAAGGTATGAACAGTGATAAGCCATCCGGTGCTCAATGGAACTATTTCAATTGCATGCTTGCCAAACAATGTTGCCTAAATAAGCCGTTTTTCATATTTACAGGTGCTCAACTACTGTCCTAAAGATATGAAGGCTGATATCTGTGTTCATTTAAATCGAAAAGTATTCAACGAACATCCGGCTTTCCGCCTAGCATCTGATGGTTGTTTGAGGGCGCTTGCAATGCACTTTATGATGTCGCATTCCGCCCCCGGGGATCTCCTTTATCACACGGGAGAGAGTATTGATAGTTTGTGTTTTATAGTCACTGGCAGTTTGGAAGTTATACAAGATGATGAAGTTGTAGCAATTTTAGGTAAGCACTTTTACCAAATTCCAACGAATTATTATTGATGCAATAAAAACTTATTTTCCAGGTAAAGGAGATGTTTTTGGGGATCAATTTTGGAAAGATTCGGCTGTAGGCCAGAGTGCAGCAAATGTTCGCGCGTTAACATACTGCGATTTACATGCAATTAAGCGTGATAAACTATTAGAGGTTTTAGACTTTTATTCCGCCTTCGCAAATAGCTTCGCTAGAAACTTAGTTCTCACATATAATTTAAGACACCGACTGATATTTCGTAAAGTTGCTGATGTTAAGCGGGAAAAGGAGCTAGCAGAGAGAAGAAAAAATGAACCACAACTACCGCAAAATCAGGACCATTTAGTAAGAAAAATATTTTCAAAATTTCGTAGAACACCACAACCACAGCAAGGATCCAAAGACGGCGGTGGATCAATACAAAGTGATGTTGAAAAGGGTGACCAGGAAGGTGAAAGGGGAAAGGTTCGTTTATTTATTTATTTTTTTGCATCTACTATATATGTAGTGAATTTGCTTTGATTTAAAGTTAGATTTATTTCGTGTATTGATTTTTGTGCTTGTTTCGTTAGCATAGTTATTTTATATATATTTCCTTTTTATTATATTTGCTTTAAGAGCGCTTTAAATTTATCCTCCAATTGTTGGCGAGTTAAGTCTTGTACGACCAAAGGCTTTATAAATTTCTTTAGCAATATGCACGAGGTTTGATATAAGCGAGACCCATTGTTCATCGCCTGATAAAATTAACAGTAGTCTCCTTCATAACATACAGTAAGAAAATCAAGCTAAGCTTGCAGGCCCGCAGTGGGATAGGTGTGCAAATGATCCGAAAGACAGGCAGATCTCTGCAATCGTTATAGGGTGTATATTGTATTGCCTTTTGTTCAATTTTGTTAACATTATACAAGAACTAAACACGTGTGATGGGGCTATACATTCATTATTGGTTTTGTCAAAAATCCGCCGAGAGGTCCAAAGGGCTTTTCTCCCAAATTGGCTGAAGATTTGAAATAAGGCTTTGACCTGTAAGTGACCAGAGTATTTAATTTTATTTGAAAACCCTGTTCATATTTATTCAAACCTAGTGGTTTAAGATTTATTGTTATACTATATAGTTATCGTTGGTGAAGTAAGTGAAAACGTGTCGGCCTTCAATTCCGGAGGTCCCTGGTTCGAACCCCACTATCGGCGACCCAGGCTGCACGGACGACCTCGTTGGAAATTCCATTCCAAATTTTTGGTAGACGCTGCTTAAAAACTTCGATGTTGGATGATTTGTCTTCTTCAAGTTTCGTTACATTGAATAATCTAGAGGATTCAGTCAGCCATTATAAAAAATCCAAAAGGATGGGGAACCATTTTAGTTTCGGTTTGTTCTCTCGTTTACAAACCTATTAAGATGAAATTTGGTACGCAGATATTACCAAAAAGAGATTTGCTCTGAGTTTTGGGAAATAATATTGAAAGTGCAAATGTTGCTATTGATGACAAATATCCGTTCAATATTTTAAATAAAATACTTTTACCAATGACATCTTTTCCAAACGTTCATTAAGAATTCTGTAATTAGACGGGCAAAGTTCAATTTCGACCAGAGCGTTAGACGGAAGGTACTTTCTACTCAAAAGTGTAGTAAGGGCTTCTGGTATCTAGTAAAAACCGTAAAGAACAATTTCACCTGTTCGTCAACAGCACCACTCCTTTATAATGGGAATGTGTTTACTGACTCATTGGACAAGGCCAACCTGTTTGCTACTAATTTTGCTGCTAATTCGTACTTGCCACCTTTATCGCAGCCACTTCCATCTCCATCACAGTGCACTAGTCGGCCAAAGCCGCTACACTTTCGCACTCGGGCAGTTTTTAGGGTACTTTCGAAACTCGACGAGTCCATAGCTACTGGGCCTGATCGTTTCTCGCCCCAGGTTTTAAAATGCTGCTGGGCAGTTTTTAGGGTACTTTCGAAACTCGACGAGTCCATAGCTACTGGGCCTGATCGTTTCTCGCCCCTGGTTTTTAAATGGCTTAACCTCTGCGCAAACTTTTTCACCTGTCATATTCAACAGTTATATTTACAAGTGCATGAAAACTTGCTCATGTCCAGCCGATACTTAAAAAAGGAGAGGCATGCGACCCCGCCAACTGCACTAACTCTCAATTGATGAAATATTTAGAAAATAACCATCTTATCAACGATTGCCAGTACGGTTTCCGCGTTGGTCGCTCAACTGAAGACTCACTAACTAATGGCTCTAACGGAGCGTTGGAATCATTTTCTCCATAATTTTGGTGAGTCCGAAATCGTCGCTCTAGATATTTCAAAGGCTTTTGTTAGGGTCTGGCATGCTGCAGTTTTAACCAAACTTCAAACATTTGGTGTGCGCCCTAACCTCGTTAAATGAACAGAGAGTTTTTTGTCAGGCCGTTCAATCCGTATAGTAATTGACGGAGTTACATTTGATTCCTACGAAATAAATGCCGGTGTACCTCAGTGTTCAGTTCTTTCCCCAACCTTATTTCTTGTTTTTATTAATGATATTTTATCCCTTACTCTCAATCCGATTCATAATTTCAACGACGACAGCACTCTTCTGTTTTTCCCTCGTCATATGAGACCAAACTTTCAAACGGGGCGTACATCGACACCTCCTTCACTCAACCTCCTAACCCATTTCCCTCATGCTTAATTCTTTTCCTGCCAAGGCTGTGCTTAAACATGGAAGGGCATCCCCTGAGGTTTGGCAACATCATATAAAAAAAAGAAACATAAATTACGGTCTTCAGGGGGGGGGGGGTCAACCCCATAGCACCGCCACTGCTCTGTATATAAAGGGTTTTGGATCATTTCAAAACAAGAAAATTTGTTAGAGCAGTGAATTCGCAAATTTTCTTGTAATGATTTTCTGTTTTACAGGGACTAACATATGACGGGCTGAGAGTAAAAGTGACCTATTTATAAGGTTCGGTCAAAAGTGGCTTAGAAAATGTTCCGCGTAAAAACGAATCGCGTGAGATTCCGGGCAAAAACGAATGATAGAAAATTTCCCGGCAGAAACGATTTAACTACAAAAAGTAATGCAAAGTTAATGCAGTTAAGTAGTTCAGTCGTTTTTGCCCGGAAATTTTCTACGATTCGTTTTTGCCCGGAATCTCACGCGATTCGTTTTTACGCGGAACATTTTCTTAGCCACTTTTGCCCGAACCTTATAAATAGGTAACTTTTACTCTCAGCCCGTCATATTTCATTACGGCTGTCTAATCTTAGATCTTACCAACTACCGCATCTTTTAAATGATGCTTATGCAGATTTTTTATGTTGTTTTATTTCGCTGCTATACTTGTAAAATTAATCAGTTTTACAAGTATACTGACTATAAGTTTTATATTTTAATTTGCATCAAAATCTAAAGAGTGATAGTAACACAATAATACCGTAACTGCTATCATTTCTGCACGCTTTTTAATATTTTATCATTACCATCGTTTTGGAGATCTCAAGACTCACCAACATCCATACAACAAACACGTGCATTCTCAGTTTCACTGCCGGTATGTAGTTCTGGAATAACTAAAGCAAGAAGTACTTTGGTACAAAAGATCATGCATGACTACAAATTTCTTGGATCGCCCTAATTGCTTGCATTAAAAAACAACACATAAACATTGATAAATTTTAATATTTTAACACTCTAAGAAGAAAAACACACAAACAGAAAGCAACGTTCTTGCTTTACTATCTCACTAACTTCTAGATTGCGCACGCACCTTAGCTGTTGTATTTCGAAAAATTGCTTGAATGTTCTCTGAGATTATTTTGCTATAGGATTATATGCTTTGCCGATAAAATATTTAATTTATAACAATTTGTGTCGTTCGTAAACTTATGATTTAAATTTATTTTTTGTCTACATGTATTGATGTCGCATCTGTGTATTCTTCCATAAATGTGTATGCGTGTCGTGATATTATATTCACCAAAAAACAACATGGTTTTCTTAAATTGCAATAATAACAACAACATCAACAAAATAATACTAACCAAAAAAATTTCCACCATATGCTTTTGTGTTACTATCCAAGAAGCTCCCAGCAAAATTAACCTTAACCGAAGATTCACGTGCCCTAACGGCTGCAGTCCCATCACCATCCCCGTCACCGAGTCCATCTTCGGGACCACCATCAGCTCGTAGTACACGCGCTAGTAAATGGGGTCGACTTTTAGGTAGTTCAAGTGTCGATTCAGCTAGTGATACAAGCACTAAAGTAGCAGTCTCGAGAAGTTTGAGTGCACGTGAAAGCTTAAGAGAAAGTGCTGCCCAAGGACGGCAAAGTAGTAGCTCTAGTAGTAATGGTGGACAAGGAAACAAAGTAATTTTTCAGTAGTATTAATTAGGTTTAAGATAAATTTAACGTAAATATCTTTTCTTTCTTTTTTTTAAAATTGTTTGTAGGTTTTTCCCAAAACACCAAAATTATCGCCTGGTCCTGCCACCTTGGCTCGACAGGATACTATTGATGAAGGCGGAGAAGTAGATGCATCGCCTCCAACTAGAGAACGACAATCACTTCACGTTGATCGTGATACTGTAAAGGAACGAATAGAAAGAAATTTAGCATTAGAACGTGAACGCCAAATCGAGATGGCGTCATCACGAGCAACAACTTCGGATACATATGACACAGGGCTTCGAGAGCAGCCGCCAACATTAGCGCAGCGTGACCTAATAGCAACAGTTTTAGACTTAAAAGTAGATGTACGCCTTGAGATGCAACGAATGTCTCAGCGAATAGGTAGAATAGAGGACCTACTCAGCGAACTAGTTAAGCGTCTATCGCAAGATTCTTCCGGCCAAACAACACCAGGAGATGGTGATACAATACCGACAATACCAACGCAAACATCGACTGGAATTTCAACCGATCCCGTCATAACAATATCGGCGACTACGTCAACTCCAACCACATCTGCTACTACTAATAATCCAGCTCCGCCTACATCTAGTCAATTAAATATTATAAATACTGTGTCGAGTCAAGGGGGCAATGGCTTGGGACCCATATTGCTCAAGAAACGCCGTTCTAAGAGCAGGAAGGCACCAGCGCCCCCAAAACAGACACAAACAACACCTGAACAAACAAGGCTACTGGAGGCGGAGCTGATAGTATCGCAACAGCAGACTGGCTCAACTAGTACAACAACGGCAACAACTTCGACTATCCAATCGACTAGTGGGGCAGGCGGCGGCGGTTCAGGTAACGGCAGTCGACCAAAACGTGAGTTTCTCTAGCCAAGGATTTTAGTGCGTCATCAGTCGGATAACAGCAGTTTTGAGCAATAACAAATGTGAGTAATGCTCAAATTGATGGCGCCTTTTGTACTATTATGTTTTTTATAAAATTAATTTTGTGATATTAGGGAAAAACGAAATTAATTCCTAGAGATAAGTTGCTTATTAAGTCAAAATATAGTTAATTAAAAAAAGCATGTCAATATTGTAATATAAAACTGTAAAAAAAATACTTGAATAGAGGAATTGAATGACTTGACTTAAGTAGACAAAGCAAATTAAAGGACACTTTTATAGTATAGCAGGCATTTAGATCTGTAGACAAATTTGTTTTTATTTACTTCTGTTGTCGATATTAATTGTTTCTTAGGAGAATATAAAACAAAGAACACCAAATATTTAGAATTATTATTTTTTTTCAAATTTAGAATATTTTAGAAGCAATAATGTAAATTTGATTGTTTTTTTTTATATAAAAATGTACAATGAGGGACGGTTTTCAATTGTTTCCTTCGGATTTTACTATGTTATTTGATTCCATTAGAATTACTCATATTTTTTACACAAGAAATAGCATTATAACAGCTCATAATATTAATATTATTATTTTTTTATTATTTTCCTGTACTTATATGTTTGGGTTTTTGTACTTGTGATAAAATTTAATTTAGTACTTATATATTTCTAAATCTAGCAGTTTTTTGCTGTTCCTATCTTTTATGCTTAACAACATATTCGCAATAATTTTTTGATTGGAACCTCACCAGACATTCTATAATTCGCTTTTTGCCGTGCTTAGACGACGACGGTTTGCAAGTTATCCTTCTAACTTCTCTTTACCCGACTTAGAGATTTGGTTGGAGAATGCTTGCATGAAAGTAAATTTTAAGAATGTATTCAATATTCTATAGCCTGACAAATATCCACACACTAATCGTTTAATTGCTTTAAATTCCAATTTGCTTTAGTTACCCAATATAATTCAATTCAAATATCCGACGAGATAGCGTCTACCAAATTATTATTAATGGTGGCTATCGTAAAGTTGATCAGCCTCACATAGACCTAAGAACGTCCGTTGTGATACCACTTTCGCCGGACCTCACCTGAATGTCAGTATAAGGTTTATTTAGAATCAGCCGCAACTGTTAATAAACCGGCGAAGCTGCTTTATCCCTATGTTAGCAACCTCGTCCAGTCCACTGAGGAAGTACGCGCCTAACGCTTTGTACCTTCTCCTGGCCAGGCCCGGGTAATCGCAGAGTAAATGCTGAACGCTTTCCACTTCTTCCTTGTCGACACAACTTCTACAAAAGTATTTGGTGGTAAGCGTTCTGCGAGTCTTCCGAAGAGACAGTGACTAATAATGACTGCCACAAAATTTCGGAGATCGGTGCTGCTTCTGTTTAGCAGGAAAACAGTTTACTTTTGTCCCAAACTGACCACAGCTGCCTTGACATACCGCATGTTGTCAAATTGTTCCATCTTTCCTTAGCAAGCTGAATAGCCTTAAGGTCAACTTCCCTTTTCACTGACTCTAGAGGCCGGCCGATCAACCTGTCTATATAGGAAGTGTTCAGTTGAGAAAAATCCTTTGCAAGCGTGTCAGCCGCATCATTGCCCTATATCCCGCTATGACCCGCGATCCAGCAGAGAGTTCCCTTGTGCATAGCTCCTAAGTTCCGGAGACTATTGTGTCACCTACGTATCAGCTATGACCTTATTACGTTTGAGTCCAGCGCCTTTATTACCGCTTGGCGGTCTATATAAATTCCTATGTCGCTACCATTAGGTAAATTTATAATAAAATATCCCGAGATGAAAGGCGCACTTAAGCCAAAAAGGGTCCATTTTGATAACACATTGGAGCTAGATTCTCAACCCTATTACACACCTAAAAGAAAAAAAAGTGGATTCTGATGAACCGAGCTAGGTCCATGTTATCAATAGAACTTTAGTTCGGGGAGCCTAAGCCATGAACTTACGAATTTCACGCACACATTCAAGCCAAAATAGGGTGAAATTTCGTTTAACTTACATTGCTTCTTATTCCGGTATTTTGCGCAACATAATTTAGGTAAAAATAATCATCTGAGTGTTACGTAACATTTAGAGGGTAACACGAAACGTTACGACGCGTTTCAAGGGGGGAGGGGGTTAGAAATCTTCAAAAACTGCGTTACGTAATACTTGAACGGCCCCTTGGCTAAGAGCGGGCACGTAAGGCCTAGATTTTCACCCCTATCACGTAACTGAAAACCATTTGGAGCTCCTGATATACCGATCTAGGTCCCTGACATCAGTAATACCTAGTGCGGCTAACTCCGTCGGTGGAGCCTGACGGTTAGCTAGAGTCGGGCAGTTACAGAGGAAGTAAGGGATGGTTTCTTCTTTTTTCTCATCTTCGCAACTTCTACAGAAGTCATTTAAAGAAACGCCAAGTCTGTCAGCATGTCTACCGATAAGGCATGCTTGTTTAATTTCCAAAATAGGAAATAGGAAACTCTGTAAATGGAACTTGAAACTCTGTGAGAGGAGTGTGGATATGCGAATAACATGGAGATAGAGCTGGCATGGCCCAGTATAGAATAACTATTTTAGTGTTAAGCGAAATAAGATGGAGAAGCAGTGAGAGTGCATGTGGCTAGCGGCTTACCAAGCTGGTGAGTTATGTCCGATTCTAGTAGAATAGTGCCGATTCTCGCTAGCTAATCGGTTTTAAAGTTGCCTGGAATTTCACTATACCCCGGTATCCATATGAAGCGTATATGCTCATCCATGTCATTCAGAGTTGAGCGGCATGTTCTGGCAGTATTAGAGGTCATATACAGGTCCGCCTGACTGTCTATGAAGATACATACATCATCCAAAGGCAATGTTTCGTTCCTCAAACAATCTAACGCTACCTTTATAGCCATGAATTCTGCTTGAAAAGCAGAATTGATTGATGGGTTGCGTTTAAATTGTAGAGTACTTTTTGCGTCTGTAAAGATGACTCCTAAAATTTTAGATTCTTGCTTCGTGGAATGCTGTTAGTTTTGCTTCAAGGATGCAGGCATCATGCCGAATTTATGTTAATTCTTTATATAGATAGTTTATCCTGTGTACTTTCTGTTTATTATACGGTATGGATAGAAGGAGCTCTGCAGTTACACTAAACCTACAGTTTATGTATAAATTGTACTATACTGTAAAACTACTTTCAAATTTTAAGCCGCCTCAGCACATTTTACTTAAGCAAAACAAGCGAATAACAAATAGAAACGTCTGACTAGGCCAATAATCTTGTTAGGAACAACAAAAACTAAAACGGTTAACTTAAAAGGATATGTAGATACATATCCCATTAAAGATATAAAAAGACCACGCTTAAAGCAAAATTGCAATAATTAGATATAAACTAAGCTGTAAAAATGTAAAATATAAACTCGTAAAATGAGAATAAATAGCTTTATAAAAAATACTGAAATTAAACAATTTTCTATTGCATTTACTAAGAGAAAAAAATATAAATTAACTTCAAGCAAACCGTTACTGAAAATATTTCTTTAAATTAATAAATTAAAATACAAAAGAACCGTCCAATTGTTTACAAAATTACGAGAAAAATTAGCAAGATTTTATTAATTGCCCTCATTTCTTTGAATAGGTTTAAATTATGCCGACAATGCTCTAATAATTATGATAAATTTCAAGTTTCAAGCAATGATAATTATTACTAAGTTTAAAACTAATTTAACTGAATAATTTCAATAATTAAACTATTAGCTCTACACTCACAAAGAGAGCTTAAACGTGAAGAAGTTAATATTTTGCTTTTATGTAGTTTTTGTTAAAACAAAACGAGTATGTGTTCCCTTTAAGTGCACTAAAAATCGCTTTTGCTAATTATTTGTTGATTATATTTATTTTAATAATTTCATTCACCTGTTCTTCAATTCTTCACGCTAATCTCTTGACATTTTTTAAATTAATTTTTTATTAGAAAGTTACTAGTAGTGGTGAATTGCTAATTTTAAATAAAATTAAAAACTAAACAGACAATCGTTGTAAATCTAGAACAGTCGACATTCTTATTTGATGTAAAAGAAAGAAACATTTTTTACAACGAATCATTCGATTAGTCAAAACTATTTAGATTTGTTTGGCTTATTCGACTTTGTGTTCTTATATTTCTTTGTATTTAAATTTCGATGCCATTCTCCACAAAAAATTTGCTTTGAACTATTTAGTGCGGTTATTTGATGCAACTTAAATACGTGAAAAAAAGCTTTGAGAACAAATTGGATCTCAGGTGGAAGTTAAATTACCGGCGATGTAAATGATATTGGGTTGATTTTGATCGAAGAACCAACCGAGACCGACACGAGAAACGATGTACGAGAGTTTTGCGCCTAGGGTATTAAAAATGCTGATAGAAATGTATAAAAAATTTATTTTTCTATGTAATCTTTCTCTACTTCAATGCACTTCTTACATTTATCATAAAGAGCTTTTAACCCAGTGAAAAAATATTCGCCATCTTTGCCTTCGAAATGCTCGTCTAGTTCCGCCTTCATTTCTTCGTCACCCGAAGATCTTCGGTCCACGCGTTACGAAATTATGCTCGGTCATATGTACCTAAAAAAAATAAATAGAAAAAAAATACATGTTGAACTTCTAGCCTCTCGTTTTTTTGGGAAGTCGGTTAAAAAAAAGTTCTAACTAGGGCTCTCACTTTACTTCGAAGGTTTGGAATTTCGAAGTTTCGAAGCTTCGTTACAAGCCTTCGAAGGTCAAAAAAACTTCGAATTTCCAGACCCCGAAGGTACGAAGCTTCGTTTAAAACTTTCAAAAGTCAAAATCTTCGAAGCTTCGAAGTGGTTAATTTTTATACCCTAGGTAACATCTGTAGGGTATTACCATTTTTAACACTGCGGTATATGTAATTTAGCTCGACCAAAACTACTTTTTACTACGTTTGCAATAAGTTTGTAATATTTCCTAACCAAACCAGATCTTTAGAAATGAAAAAAAATTACTGTATTGTATGTACTTGAAAATAGCATACCCTTCTGAAAACCACTCGAAGTTACAACAGTGTTATTCGGTGCATCTTTGTCAATAGTTCGTCCAATTGTTCTAACCATAAGAGACCACCACTTTTTAAGGAACAACGAAAACATACGCACAATAATAGCAAAAACATTAGCGGGGACAACGATTTTTTTGTATTATGCATTTGCCCTTTCTGCACTGCAAAATTTGATGTTTATACCGCGCAACCTCCGTTTGTATCCCTCAAAGAGTGGCCTTCGATGCTTCGGCTCAGAAATCTTCGAAGTTCCGAAGTTACCTTCGAAGATTCGAAGTAGGCGAAGGTGAACAGCCCTAGTTCTAACCGCAGATAATTTTATCAAAAGCCTTTATTAATTTTTTACGATAATATTTAGATATTTTGTGAAGAATTCGCTTACACTTTTTTACTCTATTCTTTCATTTATCTCGACAAAGGTGTGGAAAGGTCTTATATTTCAAAACTGTTAAAAAAAATCTGCACACTCCTTTCAATGATGCCTGAACCTTTTTCTCGCTAATTTCTTTGAAAACTGAACCTAATTCTAGAATCTCGTAAACGCCAGATGGGAAATTTTATATAAGAAAGAAATAACTGATTTTTAAATTCGTTAAATGTTAACGTTAAAACAGAAATCTGCCTTCGATGAATATTTTTTTACTGAAAAATTGGGTTTTTTTTTGCTCTAAAGTTTCACAAATAGACGTTTACAAGGTTTTGTAGTAGAATAAGGCTTAGGAATTTCTAAATAGGTTGCAGATCCTGAAAACCGGATTGGACTGATGTTTTTTGCTCTCGAAAGCCAATGTGTTTTTTCGTATTATAAAGCACTAAGTGGAGCCAAAAGTTAATTATACCTCTATTTAATTTGAAATAGCCGTCACTCCAAACACTCTTGGAAGGCATGTTAAATCAGATTTTCGATTTGCTTATAAGTATGCAGAAATTCATTAAAGTTAAGTTTAGTTTGTGATCAGCTAAAAATATAAGGGCAGTAATTTATTTTTCAAATATGTATTATATACAAAAATAAGAATGTTGACTCGAATTTTCTTTACAAACTTCTCACAGCATCTAGTTACAGTAAGCTTGCAAGATTTCAAAAAGCTCGGCTCACACACGCTGCTAGAAAGTGAAAAACATGGAACCAATTTACAAAGCATATCACTTTTGTATAAGCCAACACATATTTCACTATTTATTCTCACTTTCCAATACTTGCTAAAATAAGAAATCGGTTTCAAACACACAAACACAAGGTTAACACTTTAGTTCTCCCAACCTACCCACTATTTTGCACCACTTTTCCGGAATTCATCTCTACAGTTTCGAGCATTTGAAATACTTGTAAGCAATCATTCAAAACAATTCCAAGAAAAGCTTTGTTTACATAATAAAAACTTTCATTGAGAAAATTGTTAACTCATTCTAGTGATTAAAGGTGATAAAAATTTAGTAAATAATAATGTAAAAAATGTATAAAAGCATAAAAATAGTTTCGCCTACGCCTTACTATCAATTTATCAATTAAAAACACAATTTTTAACATAAGTGAAAATAAAACTCGAAAAAGGAACTAACAAATCGCGCTTTAAAGATAATTTTACAGAATAAAACAGACAATTGTAAAAAGAGTAACAAAAACCACTCGAGATCGCGTGGCAGCTTGTTAATGCAAATTAATTCTTTTTTATTGAAAACAAAATGAACAACACTAAAAAAATTATTTTTAATAAGCGCTGAACGCTCTATGTAAATAACTGTCTACTATCAACTAGTTACAAGTAAGGAGAAAGCCAAAATTGTAAATTGAGTAAAAATTAGATTGAATTACAACAAAACATTTATAAACTAAGGCTTTTTGTATGCTATGAAATTTTTAATAACAAATTAAACCATAAAAGCCTGCAATACAAGTAGAAAAAATAAACAATTTAGGAAATTTTTCTCCTTCTGTTTGTATAAAGCCAGCCAAAGCCCTCCCAAAAAAGCAAAAAAAAAATGACCTAAAATTAAATTTATTTTCAAAACAACAATTGGATAAAAGTGTCGTTCTTCTACCACGTTTTCTGCAGAAATTTCATTATTTTTTAACGGAAGCAACGGAGTCAAATGTAATTTTTTAAGAGATCAAGTTTAATTCGAATTATAACGATTTTATACCAGAGACTTTTGGCCTACACATGAAATCATGGAAATCAAAATAAGTAAAATTGTATTTTATCATAAAAGCACTATCGAAATCACGCAACTAAGAGCAACTGATTGACAAGATTACAAGATCACAAAAATTCATTGCTAGTCGTCTTGAGTCTTGCTAAATTTTCGAATGATATTAGATCAGTAAGCGAGGATGAAATGGAAATATTATAAATTAAAGAAAATTATGAAAATTGTTTTTAAAGTTGTTTGTGTTTTATTTGTAAATTCTAACCAGAAACCTTGTAGTGAATTGATATGAAATATGAAGTGGACAAAAGTTTTTATGTTCTTTGCAAAGATCTTCAAAGCACACGGCAGTCATTTCAATAGGCAAAATAACTGAAATCTCTTTACATCGAAAGTCAATGGAGTAAGAGATGACGTCCTGATCTACCGTCAGGAGCTTCTCTTAGAGATGGGCGATACTGGATCCCGATACAAATAAATATCGAAGGAAAAAGTATCGATTATTTTTTTAGTTTTTTGGATAAATTATTTTAAACAGAATTCAGTACTATTTGGTTAATTATAAATGCTCCGCAAGTGGAAAGAATTAACTATTTCTTTGAAATAAAATAATTGAATAATTGTTGTTCTATTTATTTAGTGATTCCAAAAGTTACATAAAAAATTAAAATTTTTTTTCAGCAAGACGAACAATTCGTTAAAATCCCCAGTCCTCTTTTGAGATTCCAGATAAAAAACTGCGTCTTTCTGTGTCAATGAGCAATACTTTCGTAAATAAACGCTCGCATGGGACAGAAGTGGCAGGCATACTCAAATATTTCACTGCAACGGGGTAAATGTAAGGAGAAGAATGTTTTGCTTTTTCCCAGTATTTGAGAGGATTTTCTCCTCGAGAAATGACTTTCTGATTTAAAAAACTTCGAAGCTCTGATGGAATTTCACCAGTTGTTTTTCACTTTATTCGTCGTGGAGAAAAGTTTCTTCTTTTGTTGTTTCGGCAATTTTGAACTCTTTCTCACTTTTTTTTCTCGACGCCTTCATATCCAATCCTATGGCTCGTATTGCATGTGTCGCAGGAAAAGCGGGCTTGGGAAATGCACTTTTTTAAAGCGAGGGTCGAGAAGTGATGCTTTCGTCAAAAACGAGTACTTTTCCGCTGCGTCGTCAAAACACAATTTCATGCTCTGTTTCAGATGCATGTGAAGTACCATGCCAATCGTGGTTACAGGCTTCTGATCTCTTCGGAACACAATTCCCACATCACACATCCCAAATTGATAGAAGGTTTGGTCTTTTTTTTATTCAATAATTTTTTTAAGTTTTTATTTTCAAAGCGGTAGAAAAAACTGTTACGATACCAGCAGAAAAAGTATCGATTACCAATTTATCAGTCTTCTCAAGTATCGGATACAAGAATCGATACTTCGACTACTACCAACTCTATACTGAAAGTATCGATTACATATCGCCCATCTCTAGGCTTGTCTTTAGTATGCTTGTTTCTGCTGACAATCGACGGGGTTACAGAGAAATATCGGTGGACCTGAGGCAATATGTAATCGTCGTCAAATTGAAATCTTCCTCCTTTAGCTGAACTGAGTGGTTTTCTGAACCACGTAGCTAAATCGCAAACTTGGGGCCCTATTCTGTAATTCGAAACAGAAAATATAAACGAAACTTATATAAAGATCTAAAGTGCGTCTACCTGGACCAGTCCATTAAATATCTACTTTGCTTAGCTGCATGCTCCTTTAACAGAGATGCAAGCTAATCTCTTCTCTAGAATACTAAGCTTCGTGGCTTTATTCAGGGATGGATACCAGACAGCAGGATTGGCCTATTAACCGCCACATAGAGCCAGTGGATTAGCCTAGGGAAACCCCTACCAATAGCCCTTTTACAAGAGTAAAGATCTAAATTACTTTCTTAACCCTCTCCTCGATGTTCGGTTTCCAGCTTGGCGTAGTGTCCAG